>CM029628.1:50204241-50804241 GCA_017311315.1 Dendrocalamus latiflorus
CCCTCTAGTTTAGATAGCCTGTTGGAGTAGTCTTGTTTTTTTGGGTGAGATTCATTTTAGAGAATAGCTAAATCACTAAATTTAGATACTTCTTTTGGCTAATCTCTTGGAGTTGCTCTTACTAGTTTTTTTTACAAAACATGGAAGTATTCTGCAATTCAGATAGATTATCATGAAAGCAGAAACAAAAATAATTACTGAAAACAGTGAGGTCCAACAATGAAGCTGGGATAGTACGGCACACAGCCATAGATCGATCACTTACCTTCACTGCCACACAAGGGGAGCCTGCTTAGGACCAGTTCAATTTGGCTGCAGTGATAGCTTTCGTCGTTGAAATAGTATTACAGCGGCGGTTAGCTTTTGATTAGAACATTTAATTAAAGAAGAATAAATAAAAAACCATTACAACGCATGTTAACTTTTTGTTGAAATAGTATTACAACGGAGGTTAGTTTTTGGGTAGAACATTTAATTAAAAAATAAAAAAACCATTATATCTCTACGGTTAATGCAAAGGTAAAAAAACACATTAAGAAATCAACACGTTCAAAACAACTTCTGAAAACTAAAAGCCAAGCCAGAAGTCAAAAACTGTTTACAACAAGACCTTAAACAAGCATAAATACAGTACTATTTGCCACTACTGAAATGTGTCAAGTACGTAAAAATCATACTCCATTGCTTACTACCGTGCCATTTCCGAGTTCAAAAGGTACAAGTTATAATTCCATTTTGATCTAAACCTCAAATTAGTAAACTTTGTTGGAGTTCATTCCTTCAACTCCTATCCCTCTACACACCTTTTCTAAAGAAAACTAACACATTGTTTTCTCTCTCGAACACACGTGAACTTTTGCAACAATGTAGCTCACAAGCGTCCTTTCTGCTATTTTTCTCGCTACATTTATAATGAATACATGCTATCGCTTGGGGATGACTTGACTAAACTCGTGAGAAACAATCTCTATTTTTAAAGAAAGTTATCTCTAATATACAAAATATATCTGTAAGGAATAAACCCAATTATTCTAAAGAAAGTTATGTCTAATACATGGAATACATCTATATGAAAATAAACCCAATTAGTATGGAAACTATCCGTTCTTATCTTTACTTTCCAAAAAAAAAAGATTATTCCCAACAAAGGCCATGTTCTAAAAAACTTCTCACTTTTGGCTTTTAAAAACCTATTTTTGAACGAAATATTTTCTTAAGATGATTTCTATAAATCGTTTGTAGGAGTTAGTATAGCAATCACTTTAAACGAAATAGCTTCTCAATACAAGTATCATTTACTCTCTTAATCTCTTTCACAATCAACAAAAACCACGGTACTATTTAACAGCACCAAAATTCTCCAAATTTAAACTCAAAAAAGAGCCCCGAGCAAACCCACTTACCTCTCCCCCCATAAATAGCTAGCTGCCCTCCCGCTCTTCTCTGCCTCTCTCTGCCACCACCACCTCCTCCCATTACTACACGCCGCGACGCCGACTCCTCTCTCTCCACCTCCCGACCCACCAGCCAACCACCAGCGCGCGCGCGCGCGCGCCATGTCATACAGCTACAACTCCCGGCGGCCTGGAAGTGGCGGCGGCCTGGCCACGACGTTGCTTGCGGCCAAGGTGGCGTTCGCGTCCGCCGCGCTCGCCGGGGCCGCCTCCTTCGCACGCCTCGCCGTGCCGCAGCTCGTGTCCGTGGCCGGCGCCTTCTTCCCGCGCGCGTGGGCCGCTGCGCGCCTCTGGCTCGTCCCGCCCTACCTCTTCGTCACCGTCCACCTCATCATCCTCGTCATCTGGAAGCTCTCCGACCACAAGCACTTCCAGGCGCAGGCGCAGCAGCACAAGGACCTGTGGCCTCACCACCCGGCCCCGGTCGCAGTCCCCGCCGCCGAGGAGGCCGACTCGGCCGTCAAGCCCAAGGAGGAGTTCGTCGCCGCAGCCGAGTACGGCGAGCAGCGTGAGCCGGAAGGCTCCCCGGAGATCTCCCCGGATTCAGGCGGCGGCGAGTCCTGCGTCACGACGGAGTCCGACGAGGACGCCTCCTCCGATGCGTCCTACCTCGCCGACGCCAAGGAACACGCGGTTCTTGATCGGGAGCTCTCACCGCAGCCCCCAGCCGTGGACTTCATCGGGGACGACGACGACGACTTGGACGCCACGTGGAAGGCCATCATGCAGAAGACACGTCCGGCGACCGCTGTGGCATCTGCTGCCCCTCCGGCGCGGCCGTCGCCGCCGCCGCCGAGAGCGCGGGACCCGTCGGTTGGCGCGGAGGAGATGAACAAGCGGTTCGACGACTTCATCAAGAAGAACCGCCACTCCTTCCGGCGGCAATAAGCTCCCTCCGATTCAATCCTATCCGATCCAATCTAAACTCATCTCGCATCGCAACCGTATCATACATAGTATAACTACATCTTTGGTTTTTCTTGGTGTGCCGAAGAGATCGATCGCCGGAGCGGAGGCGGGTTAATTCAACCATCGTCTTTAGGTAACTAAATCTCATTGCGCGGGATCTGCTTCTAGTTTTAACTGCGACTAATTACTAGTACGATTTTGTGCTGCCATGCCATGGTAGAAGTACATAAAACAGTAGCCGTAATTATTTCCTCCTTGCTTGCTTACTTGAACTGTTCGCGTGGTTACTTTCCGTAAGAAAGCAAAATTTTGGTCGGCCTCTGCGCTTGCAGCCGGTCCACTTTTTTCCCTTTCGGTGCCATTAGGATCCAGCAGATGCACGCTTACTTGTTAAGTTGGGCATTTCTACGTGTGGTGTCTTCTTCCAAACGAACTAGAGTCAAGATCGCTGGTAAATTCTGCGTCTGAATCTTCAGTGCATACAGCATCACAACAATTTTTTAACAGTTTTGCTATTGCACAGGCGACTGAAATTTTTTTATCTTTCAGTCACCTGAAATTGGACTCTCAATCAACTGAAATTGCAGCCCCTCTCAAAAGAAAAACAGTTGCAACTTCAGGTGATTCAGAGTGCAACTAAAATTGCCATGAGTTGTAAGCATTTTCCACTCTAGATGCTTCTTTGCTTTACCAATAGAGAATTGTACTGACCATAAACCACATGCAGTTACTAATGGTCAGATGATGTAGGCTAACCCCTTAGTTGATAACTCCCCTGATTGCTTTAGAATCAGTACGATTTTCATTTCAGTGGAGTGTAAAAGATGCCATTTTTCTTACTAAAACAAGATGTGTGTAGCGAAATGTATCACAATTGGGCAAGAACCACAAATTGACGAAATTGTTTCCATCCTTTTTGGAATTTGCAGGTCGTGAAGGTTCAGGATGGATGGTGGTGCTACGCTAGTACTAGCTAGAGATGACCTTAATGTGCTGAAATGATGGTTCGAGTTGGTATTTCGTTGCTGGGTTCCCCATTTTAGTTGTTCCCCTTGGTGGCCTGGCATCTGTTCATAGCTTTCCCTTTCCTTTTCCTACAGCTCTTTTACTGATTATAACAGTGCTAATTGTTCCAAGCTCCTATGGTGTTAATACTGATGGGTAGTGGGTGTGCTTGTGATTATAAACTGTTGGTGCCACATGGGTGTGTGTGTGTGTGTGTGTGCTGTCTAAATGCCAGCCACAGGTCAATGATCATGCGGTCATGCCACCATCTTGTTCCGTGCTTCTTTTGCTGTTGTCTTGGTATGGTCATTTAGATGCATCCTGTTCTATGCTGCTATGTATTTAGTCACTGTTTGAAGTGAATAATCAGCAATTCATTTTGACAACAAACCATAGATGCATAGAGCACTAATGAGGAAAAATATCATAAATAAATGATCCACTCTTTGCATATAGACAAGTCATAATGGTCAGGAAAGGATCGATTTTTTCCTGCTGTTCCTCTCTCATCCACTAAGACACTATTCCTTCTCTGCCCTCCCATATGTAACGACAAAGAAATCCTCGGTGGTGAAAATCATTGAACTGCAGATAACCAGACTGTTTCTTGAAATGTAAAGGCTGCAACTCTGATATGACACCAATGGAGCATTTCTATTGGTTCTGACATGATGCCCAGAGAACATTTTCAGCTTATTGTACAGATACTGCTGCTATCTAGTACTAGTATATGCGTACTTTGCTCTGAAAACTCATCAGTATTGCTTTCAGTATGACATAAGCGGAATCAATTCCTGGTGATTAGAAGTTATACTAATTAGCACTCAAAGTCGTCTTCTAGGATTACTCTATGAACCGATTACCCTGTAAAGGGTTATGATGATAATTGATAAGGCAATAAGTTACTTGCACTCTGACAATGAGTTAAAGCTATTTTTAATACTGTTTGACATCGTATTTACAAAAAGAACCGTATATGAAAGGTATTGATAAAAATATCATTTCTGCCGTCTAATGGGCGGGCGGTAGCGCGCGCTAGGCCGTCTGGTGAGGAGGCGGCCTAATTTACCTGTCCTAATTTTTTGTTTAGTGTTTGTTTGAATTTTTAAATATACCAAATGAGCTCAAAAAATTATGAAAAATTATATACAGTCTCCCGAGATAACGTACCTCCCAATGTAATTTTATCCATTGAGAATATTGCTCAAAAATTCATAAAAATTTGATATTTTTATGAGTTTTTTCATATAGCAAACGAGCTCTAAAAATTACGAAATTTTATGTGAACCCTCCTGATACAGTAATAGTTATTGTGTAATTTTTTTAGGAATTTTATATGATCCGAATTTATCACATTTATTTGAGTTAACTTAATCATGAAATTAACGATCGTCACACATCTAGAACCAATTCGGGTTTATTCGGGCAGAGCTCAGCATTCTCAGGGTTTGGACACTTCGGTAAGAAGGGCTCCTCCGGCTTCGCTGCTACGTCGTACGGTCAGAGCGAGAGCTCCTTCGCACCACGAGGGGATTTCTAGAGTCCTTCGTACACGACATTATTGCGGGTGGCTCACAGTTCGGCATATCTCAGCTAGATGACTTCGATCCTTATCGGAACCCAGCCTATTGTTCCTCAACCTACTGGACCACTGCCGGCCACTAAATAGACAGAACGGTCTCCATACCTCCTCCGACCCGAGACGCAACCTTCGGACTGACTGACATACCCAACGGGACATGCTTATGCATAACGGAAGACAAGGCCACGTACGGGGAGGCATGCACAGTGAGAAGATAGCAGTGGCTCAGATGAGTGAGCCATATCATATCCAGTGTGATACATTTTTTATACTACTATAATTACTTTTAATTGTACAAACTCCTCATGTAAAAAAATGAAATATTCGTAAATTCATGATTAAGTTAACCCGAATAAACATGATAAATTTAGATCACATAAAATTTCTAAAAAAATTACAAAATAACTATTACTATATCGGGAGATTTCACATAAAATTTTGTAATTTTTAGAACTCGTTTGCTATATGTAAAAACTTGTAAAAATATCAAAATTATATGAATTTTTTAGCAATATTTGCAATGGATAAAATTATACAAAACTTACACTGTGAGGTACATTATCTCGGGAGGTTGTACGTAAATTTTTGTAATTTTTTTAGCTCATTTGATATATTTAAAAATTCAAATAAATACTAAATAAAAAATTAGGGCAGATAATTAAGCTGGCTTAATTACCTACCGCCCCTTCACTTGACGGCAGGCCTGCCATCTGGTCAGGGGGCAGCAGACGCTGCCGCCCACCCCCTGGACAGTAGAAACGATATTTTTGTTAATACCCTCCGCATACAGTTATTTTTGTAAATACAATGTTAAATAGTGCCAAAAGAGGCTTTAACTCCTCTGACAATTTCCTTTGGTGATTAGTAGTATATATGTATTTGTATATGATGCTTCTCATCAGCTGATGCCCACTTGTGTTAGTATTATTGTTTAACCACTTCTGTCCATTTCCTAACCATTTACTACTTTTTTTTCTTGAGATGAGACCGAGAGGAGTGTGTATCCCTAGTGGCTACTGAAAGTGGCCTCTGAACCGCTTCATTGGCATGGCATGGCTCCTCGCATCGCACTGCCAAAAGGAACATGAACTGAACCATCCCTGCTACAAGCACAACTGCATGATTGTGATTTGTTGAAGTATAACATTATATTGCTTTGTGTGAAAGGCAGCAGAAACAAGTTCCAAATCTCTCTTTACCGTCATTTCGAAAGCGCATTGCGTTTGCCATTGTCATCCACAGTCAACTTACCTATCAGATCTGAATTCCATCTCTAGCACTATACCTAGCCTGCACAATTTCATGGGCTGCATTTATCCCAACATGAGAAGGACTGAACACATGCACTCAAATTTGTAAAGGCTACACCCTGAGTTCCTACTACCCTATGCAACTTCAGACATCCTCTCTGGTAGTTACATCTGTGGATGTCCCATGGAGAAAGTCTTTGGTTGTGGCTGTTCTTTGTTTGAAGCTGATAGGGACCTGCCCTAGGCTTCAATTATGACCCTTAAACAATGCTAGAACAGGGCTTAGCACTTCACTAACCCTGCAACAACATTAGAGCTCTGTTGTGACAACACAACCACTGCATATTTTCACAAATATACTATATTTCTGAATGAATAGCTTAGTGTGGTCCTCATGCTACTCACCACCAGAAGTGTGTATATATATGCTCACCACCTTGTTTTGTTGTGCAATGCAATGCAGATATGTAATGTAATGTAGTGTTATCTGCAGTGGTTGCTGTGCACTTGCCGCTGCAGTGTATCCTATCGGTTTGAAAGTCATGCCGGGATCAAGGTGCAGCGAACAAAGATAAGTACATCCGCAAAGGCCTCGGCGTGATGCATCAGGCAGGGCCATGGGAGGATTGCCACAGATGTGAGGTTGCTGAGAAACATCAGCTAAAGCGTCGTCGTCGTCCCCACCACCGCCGGCCTAGCTAGGCTTGTCGCCGTCTTGTGGAATAATTACGGTGGTCCGTAGCCGTCAAGGGCTTGGTGTCTTCGGCAGAGCTCCCCATGAGCCCGTGCTCATGTGATCATGTCATAGCCCAAGTGAAAAAGACCTCATCATTCAGCTATCCAAGACAATCTAAAAGAAGTTAACAGAGGCAGAAAACTATTAAAGCGACCCAACATGACATCATAAATTAAGTTGAGCCTTGGTTAAGGGAAACTTGGTGTCTTACCGGTTGTACCAGCACACTGGATATGTATATATAGGAGCGCGCGGCGCCGATTGTTGGGTGATTATGTAGGCAGACACAGGTCATAGTCAAGATTGGAGGGTGAGTGTCGTACGTTCGGTAGGCATAGTCGTTTCCAGGCCAGGCTTGTGTAATAGCCCACATTATTGCTTACTTGCCATGATGATTAAATGAATCAGATGGTAGGATCTGGATGATAATGCATCAGATTTTTTTTTCAGCTCTCTTGATTAGCTGGTGAGGCCCCCTGGTCCAAAGGCAAGTCCCAGCCAGTGTTTTAGGTGAACTTTGACTGCACTTCAGGACCCCATCTTGCCCTGATACCTGTTCCTTTGTCAGCTGTGTTACCTGTATAGCAAGGAACTGCCATTTGCCAAGATGAAATGTCCCTCAACCAGTTCTCCCCGTTGTCAGATTAGTACGAATATCACTAAAGGAGGAAAAGAAAGTGGATTTAAAAAGAGAGACAGTGAGAAGACAAGTATGATCTGATTAATCGTATTGAAGTTTTACAGAAATTGAACCAAACCTGACAATATGTCCATTTTCCGTTCTTAGAAAGATGACAATAAAATACAGTGCGATTCTATCATAGCTAGACCCTAGGTTTTATGCTCTACATGTTTCACTATGTTGTCTTTTCGTGATACTTCAAATTCTATGCAACTACAGCTATGTGGCTCATGCTCAAATAGGGTGTTTTTGGGTCGACACACCAATTCTATCTCACTAAAACCTTAAGCCTTCCTGTTGAACCGAAAAGATCTAACACACTACAGACGAGTCCAATCGCAATAGCTGCCTGGATTCTCTGGAACAGTGAGCTGACTCTGATGCCTAATGATTGCTTTCTCCCAGCTGTGGAAAGGCAAACTGGAAGTTTCTCTTCTTTCTCCAGAAAACGTCAACTTCAGAAATGAAAACTAACACATCCTACAGCTGTACAATCTGAAGCGGTAACTTCGCTGTAAAAATAGGAACTGTCCGAATGAAGTACAGCACAACAGGTCACATTATTTTTTTGTTGTCTGCGGAATGATCCAAGTATGTACAAATACATAACAAACAAAAGCTACATGATATGACATAGTTACCAACGAACTGCAAATAGGTATTCTTTGGGCCAGAGCTATCATTTGCTAGAGGCTTATGGGAGTTATGTCTGAATTCAGTTGCAATGCTACAACATGACAATACTTCATAGTTGAGGCGATACACTCTCGACGGTTTTCAATGTTCTCCAATAAGACACAACATGCACCCCCTCCTGATGCCTTTCTGGTGCTGAGCTTAAGACGTGGAGCTTCCTTACTGCCATGGATCAGGTTCTCTTGGTCTTCAAGCTCATGGCGAACCTACATTCCTTGCTGTTGTTGCCTTCCTTCTTGCAGCTGCATTCCATACAAGGCACAGGAGCATCCTGTTGAATGGCCTTCTCCCCACGGACAACCTTAAGAGTAGTGGCATAAGGCAACATGCTATTACCACGAAAGTAACTTCCAAAAAAATGTGCAACTTTAGGACATCTACTGGTTCTCAACTAATAGTATAGAAAGAGTTGCCAACTGCGAAATCAGATGTTGAATAGATTGTTACTGGCAAGAGGAAGTGGAGAATGGAATTTTGGCATACCAATTTGCCAGACTCTGAGCTTTTGTAGATGATGAGGATGTCCCCTGTCTGTAGACCATGAGACTTTACAAATTCTCCTGAGGAGAATAAGACAGTGAAATTCATTAACACATGTAGAAACTTAAAAATTAAGAAATGATTACTTCAATGTTCAAACATACCAGTAGTTTCCAAGATATACATTCTGCTCTTGTTATTAGGCCAGAACCTGAAAAGTATCATGCATCAGTGTGATATAGCCGAAATAGTGAACAACAGGCGGATATGTCAACTCCCTAACACTGTGAAACTTTCATTTTACGAACTTATTGTAGACAAAATATTTAACACTGAACTAGTGATCCGCAGTTCCGCACAACCTCCTCGAGCCTAGTAATATGCAATAATACGATAAGATCACCTGTACTTAAAGTTCCATGTAGCTGGAAGCTTGAAGTCATCCATCTTCAGTATCACACCTTCCCTATCAAGCAAAGCTGGAAGGCTAGCCTCTGCATCCCTCTACAAGATTCAGAAACATAGCGAAATTACACAGCACATTCATAAGAATATATCAACCTCAGATAACTTTTATACTAGGATCTGTGGTTGTTTTTTAATATAATATATCAATCTCAGATAACTTTTACGTCCATTAATTAAGAGAATATACTAGGCTCTACCTTTGGCAGCACAATTCTTCCAATATTTCCAACATCACTCTTTGTCAAATCCTTGCGCAAGACAAGACTGTATTCTCTACAGTTGAACCTCTGTTAAAACAGATTTGCAGGAAGAAATTCAGAGTTAGTTCAGAGGGAAGACACTGTAAACTGCAACAACTGATGATCGTATATGTGATTCAACTATGAATGTTAGCATGCTAGTTTGACCTACTAGGGAGGGGTACCTTCTTCATTTTTGGAATTGAAAGATATCTAGAATACTAAAAGAGTGTTTGCACAGGAAGAGGCTAAAGGTAGAAACAATTAGTTGAAAGTTTGTGGAATAACTTTTTAAAATTTAATGGAATGGTTTTGCCATTACACTTTGTTGTGGCTAAAGGCCAAACAGTAAACAAGAGGCTATAAGAGACCGCTAAGGGCTGCTCAGAGCCTTGCCTACACTAGAAGTGGGGAAGAGTAAAATGCGCTATCTCTGCCTTGGCTCCTTTCTTCCCCAGGGTTATATATACATGGTCATAAAGCCGGATTACGCGAATGCCCTTGCTAGGGCTTGTCATGTTAAGGGTACAAACATCGTTTTACATGCGTATTGGGCCTCTTGGCCTAGCAGGCTGAATGGGCAAAGTGAGGGCCATTCCCACAACAGTAGCCTCTCATGGTAAAGGACTCTGGCAACTATAGGCCAAAACCATGTCGCGTTGCCTTTTGACCCCCTCCGTCCCTTCGGCCCTTTGGTTGGCAGGCCCATGGGTCGTTTTTGCCTTTGGTGCCTTATGCCTTGTCTTCTATCGTCGTGTGACACGTGTGCCCTTCTCATTGGCTGGTCGTACGGTGTTGTGTCACGTCGGCATTGGCGTCGAGGGTCATCGTGTAGCCTGCCACCTCGGTTCTTGCTCCTAGCCCGAAAAGATGTGCTCATTAACTTTCGGCTTCCCTTTTAAGATGCCGCCAACTAGCACAGTTGACATACCACCCGTTCATTCGTTGCCTTCTTCTTTCTGTGCCGTCATCCATCATCTTGCTCGATCATGCTACCTGTACGTCGGCGTTTGCTATGCTTCCCGCGCCCACGCCGTCGGTCATGCCGCTCGTTGAGGATGGTTCACAGTGGCGATCGACGCTCTCATTGTGGGGCCACGGGTGCCTCCTCTGGCCATGGTGGCTCTTCCACTCTGTCAAGCAGCACCGACGCTGTCAAGCATGATGAATTGTCGACCATCGACCAACAAGAGGTGGTGCACGTTGGACAAGGCAAATGGCGCATGTGTGAATACACTTGGGCCTACCATGGCAACGGAGGAGCTGGTTCGCGCACTAGCGCGCGATGGGAAGATCTCTAGTCGTGAAGTCGCACGGTTCCCTGGTGACAGAGAGGTGGAACCACGCCCGACGGAGTTTGAGACGGTCGTCTTTGCCGCATACTTCGACGTCGGCCTTTGCATCCTCGCTGCATCATTCGCCAGTGAGGTTCTCCAGTTCTATGGTCTGGAACTTGCGCAGTTGACGCCGAATGCCATCGCGCGGCTCGCCATCTTTAGCTGGACCTCCCGCGTGGAGGCTGTGATGCTGAGACCGATGCTATTCGTCTCGCTTCACAACGCGCGCTGTCAGCTGAAGCAACTAAGCGATGGCTAATACTGCAACTTAGGCAGTGTGGACTTTGTACTTGGTCTAACTGCGTGAAGCTGTTTCCTGTGAATTCTACTCGGACTAAGTAGGACTCAAAATTGATGTGGAGGTGGTTCTACCACCTAATGGAGGTCGGTAGTAGCTTTTGCTGGATTGGGCATCTTATGGACTTCAACATGTCTCCCTCCGTGACGCTAGTTCGTGAGGACAAGAAATGCCCCTGGAGGCTCACAAGGGTCGCCCTCTGTTTCAATATGCGGGATCTCATGGAAGAGTACTGCATGCTCTGTATCTCCCTGCTGGCCAGGTTGTGGCATGTGCAGCCTGGTCCTGCTAGCGATGATGTTCTCTGCCTAATTGTTGCATCACTGCCGAAGCCCACAGGGTTAGGTGTGGTCCTCGTCTTTTCGCTTGTGTGGTTCTTTGTCGATCACTGAACTATCTCAATATGGGCCATTTTTTCCCTGGCTAACACAGAGCGTGTAGCTGCCGTCTTCCTTGGGCCATACATCTTGAAGGAGCACACCCTCCAAGCATCGGCGACCTTGAACCCTGGCAGATTTAACTGAGGGTGCGAAGCTCTCGGTATCCCTGTGCCCGTGTGTGTTATGCCCTCCAGAAGTAATGGTCAAAATCATGCCCTTGGTGACGGCGATAGTCCCAAGCCTGCCTCCCCGTGCAAAGGTTCGCGATTTCCAATTGCTGCCCGACCACTGTCCTCGCCCCCCTCCCCCCATATGGATGATTTAGAGGCTCTAAACGAGGAGCTGATTGGAGGGATCGAGACAGACTCCGACATCTATGCTACCTCAGACACCAACTCCAAGGATGACCAGCGCTTGAACGGTAAAGACACCTCCCACAAGCAGTGCTCGAACGGTGAAGACGGCTCTCCCACCATGAGCCCGTCAAGGCCCACTGACACCGGTGTGCATGACGCGGATGCCTCAACAGTGCGATGGAAGGCGAGAAGGTGGTTGGCACGGTGACTGCTCCCCTACCGATGGAGGTTCAAAAGATTTTGCCTGTTGTGATGCGGATTCGTACATGTGTTACACTTTTCAGTTAAAAATATTCTTTGACTAGAAAGAATTATTGAGACGCATTAAATATTATCAGGTGAACTCATTCTTAACTAAGCTTAATGTTGTTATTCATGAAAATTGGATATTACCCTATGTTCCTATATTGTGCATTCTCATGTTTGAAAGTTGCAATGACTTTGGAGCCGAGGGGGAGGTGAGAGAGGTCAGGGCCGAAGCCATGGAGGAGCACGAGATGATGCCACTCTATTCGGCCAGCAAAAAAGAGTCCATGCGACATGCAGAGGAGTCGTCAAGAGTTCAAGAAGTCCATGCATCTAGGAATCAAGGAGAAGGAGCTCATTCGGCCAAGGAGGGTAGATGCCAGGAGCTTATGCAATTGGGAAAGGCCAAGGTGCAAAGGTAGCCCATCCACATGAGATCAAGGCCCAACCACATGAAGGATTGCACACACTTGAGAAGGCCACATCTGAATCAAAATTGCCATGCAAGACAAGAACAAGATAGAGAGCATCACAAGGATTGCCACGGCCTGCATGTTGTTTAGTCCAGCCAAAACTGATCCATGGTGGCTATGTATGATGTTTTGGGGTCTAAATTGAACCACGTTTGTTTAAGAAAGTTTGGACATTAGCGGATTAGAAGAGGGAGTTGAGCCAGTTTGTTGACCGAAGTGGAGTCAATCTCGGTTGTTGGCCAAGTGCATTCCCCAGCTGGCCCTAGCATGCATGAGGTTGGGATAAATACCTCAGCCTCTCCTCTTGTAACCAGAGACCACCTTTAATAATAGATTGAAATAGCAGATTGCTTTGTTCTTCCATGATAGCTGAACCATCTTGAGGGGAAATTGGGAGTACGTCGATAATCAAGATCGTTCAACCTTTCCACTGAGAATTTCCGCATGATGGGGCTTCGCTTGGTGGTCGTAAAGTCCGACGCATATGTTCTAGCAAATTAAAGAATGTTCATTCTTGCTTGATAAAGGAGGATCACTATGATCCAAGAGGCTATATGTGAGTATCTTGATCCTACATTGAGAAGATCGAGCCACCCCGTATCAAGCTAGGTGGCCAACAAAGCGCGCCTAGGTGTCTTTCCCACCGTTGGCCCCGGGGTCGAGCTTCCGCCTTGCATGACTATGTGCAATGAGGATTCTAGCTCAAAGGCTAGGACTCCACCGCGATCCCCACAGGTGCGACCTTGCGTGCTCTGTCTCCTACTCTTCGGACGAGCGTCGATGAAGTCGGTGGTAGGACCAAGTTGCACTCGTGTGCGCTTTGTCCCCAACCCTTCGGACAAAGTCGCACTCGCGTGTGCTCCGTCTCCTAACCTCCGTTCCCTTTGATGTTGAGGATGTACATGGACTGGGACCCCTTACACTGCTTACGGCTAGATCCCTCCCTCGAAGTGTCACCCGTGGAGGGCTTGGCTTCAGAAGTGTCATCCCTACATCTTTGTGCATCATGTTCTGCTCTGGCGTACTCCTCCATCTTGTCGAAGAGCTTCACCATTGTTCTGATGGGCTTGCACGTGTTGTACTCGGGCAAGGGTTCGCTGCGAAGGCCCCGTATCAAGGCGTTGATGATGGTTGTCTCATTGATGTCCTTGACCTAGCAGCGAACCTTCGCAAATCACCTGAAGTACTTCTGGAGTTTCTCAGCAAGCTTCTGCTTGATTGTGAAGAGTTGGTCGGTGTTGACCCGCTCAACGTAGTCACCTTGAAAGTTGTTGTGCATATGGTTCTAGATCTATTTCCACGCATATATGGATCTAGGCGTGATGGTGAAGAACAAGAATAGCGCTATCCTCTAGAGGGCGAGCAACAGTCCCTTCACTTTCATCGAGTCAACGCCCCCCATGGCTTCGATGGTTGTTTCATAGACGCGCAGGAATTCACGGGGGTCGGTATCGCCCTTATATGGTTCTACCATGGGCATCTTGAAGTCCTCTGGCTAGGCACATTACTACAGGTCAGCGGACAAAGGAGACTCTGGGTCCACTCGTCGAAGGGTGCTACGAGCACTGGCGTTGGCTTCGCGGCTATCCGCCCTCCCTATGGTGACCTCCGTCATCATCATAGCAGGTGTTTGCTGACTCTGAGCCTCCTGTATCCTTCGCATAGCACTCCGCAGATCTACTAGTTTGTGCTATAGTGTTCCAAGGACCACCGCCAAGGCGCCCTTCGACCACTGTGTACTACCGACCAAGGTGCTGAGGTCAACAAAGGTACCCGAGTGCGTGGCGGGGTCACTGGTAGTGACAACACGACTGCCGAGGTCGTTGAAGGTGTCAACATGAGTGTCGAAGTCATTGGAGGCACCGGTGCAGGTGTCGGGGCCGTTGAAGGTGTCGACACAGGTGTCGTCAAGGTTGTTGAAGGTGCCAACATGGGTGTTGGGGCTGTTGGAGGTGCTGGCATAGGTGTTGTCGGGATTGCCGTGTGGGCACCATTTGCGCACCTACTTGTGAGTGCTACATGTCACCGGTCGTGCCGACACATCGCTGCCACAGAGGTGGGGTCCCTCGACCACTAGCCCCTGTGTCCCGGCCTCGGTTGTTGCTGCAATCGTGCTTCTCTTCCGTTAAGCCGCCGTTGTCGTCTTCTTTGGTGCCATCGTTGCTTCAAACTTTATTTTCTCTTGATGTTCTCACAGACAGCGCCAACTGTTATGACTACAGGCCAAATAGTAAACAAGGGGCTATGAGAGACCGCTAGGGACTACCCAGAGCCTTGCCTACATTACACTAGAAGTGGGGATGAGTAAAATGAATTGTCTCTATCTTGGCTCCTGTCTTCTCTAGGGTTATATATACATGGTCATAAAGCCAAATTACATGAATGTCCTTGCTAGGGCCCGTTATGCTAGGGTATAAATGTCTTTTTACGTGCGTACTAGGTAATAGGCCGAATGGGCAAAGGTGAGACCACTCCCCTAACAACTCTTAAAGTACAATTAATACGATGGCTTTATCAAGTTATATAACGCAAATCATGAACAACAGAAAACAGCATGTACAGTGCAGTAAATAGGATTCAGGAACCATGTCACGCATCGACGCATCGTGTTACTTACAGCGGTCCAACTTTCATGGCCCATGTTCAAGCTTGGAAGCTCACCAACCGGAGTGTGATCTACCTCATCACTGTTTTCACTTTCCATGTCACTGCTAAAGACCCGTGGATCCTGGAGAAATATGATACAGGACTACTCATGTTGAGACGACATATATCAACATACTCTGAAAGAGTCCTACCGTTACCTCTGAATTCCTGACTTTCTGGGTGTGTGTGGCTTCATTGAAGATCTGCGCGGAAGAACCAACGTTCGGCGCCGGAGACATTGGTGGAAAAGGTGAAGCAGATACTAATGATGGATCCACCCTAAAGCTAGTTGCGAAACCTGAACCATAAGATAGATGCTCACAGAGTTAGGCAATGCACAAGTAGTTGCCCCATACAGCCATATATATATAGTTGTATGACATGCATATTAGTCAATGGAATGTAAGACTTGGAGACTAAGCCTAGAGTATTATGATATCACAGATAAATGGTAATATACACTATGGTAACATCACAGATTACGAATTTTGGGAATGAGGCTGTGAACCATTGGTCTCGGACAATTTGTATGCTTTTGGAGTCTTCATGTCAATCACTCTCCAAACATTCTATACACTGCTAAAGCCCTTAAGCAATTACTTGATTCAAGGCCATGCTGAACTAAATGGTACAAAACCTTGCATATCAAACAAAGTCAACTAGAAATTAAGTTTCAGAAATCAACACAGCTCTATCATATTTGCATTTTTTTTAAAAAAAATAATGGAACCACCCATGTAGCCTAGTGGTAGAGAAAAAGTTGTGGTGGTTAAGGTAGTGGGTCCAAAGCACAATTCTCCTTTTTAGAAACAAAGATATGTAGCTCCTCCTGCGTATTCTCATCTTTTAATTAAAAGAGACGAAAAATAGAGGTTTCTCGAAGAAAAACTGAACAAATGGAAAGTAAACCTGAACTTATTGTTTTTGTACTATCATAAAGTCTGCAGTAAAGACACCGTACATGCTAAAATATAAAGTTCCTTTCAGCTTTTGGCTTCCGGCTTTTGACTTTTCTATAATAATTGGTTTTTAAACAGTGTATTTTTTTGGATGGAGTCTACTAGTTAATTGTAATATATACCATAGTAACTTCATTTATATCGGCAAAAACCGCACGTGAGTTTATGTTACTCTATAATATCTCTCACAAACAGTCTAAAAATATAAACCGTAGCTAAAAATTAAAAGTCGCAGTTAAAAAGAACAGACCCTCTATTTCGAGGAGCCTCTGCGCCTCCCTGAACTATCATCGAGCAAATGGGAGACCTTGGGCCCAAAGAAATCCATAGGGTGGCACGACATCTTCAGCCGGTTAAGGAGTTCCTCGGTAAGGACAAAGGATGGGCTACATGCAACTTTGGGTGGCCTCGAAGAGGTGCTTCGGTCATCGAAGCGGAGGGGAGCCTCAGGGTACATCTGTATGCCTCATAAAAAGAAAATGTATTTTTGAACCTCTTTTAGAATTTTGAACGCTTTTAGCACTTTTGCTACTATAAAATTCCAAAAATGACATCGGTGGAAACAAAATTCCAAACCTAGCCCCCAGCCGACCGCACCATTTAACCGGGAGCTGACACGTGGAATGGTGCGGTCGGGGAGCGCACGCCACCGAAGTGGTGCGGTCCCCGAGCGCACCACTCCGAAGTGGTGACCGCACCACTCAGCCGAATGGTGCGGTCGGGGACCGCACCACTTCGGAGTCGTGCGCTCCCCGACCGCACCATTCCACGTGTCAGCTCCCGGTTAAATGGTGCGGTCGGCTGGGGGTTAGGTTTGGAATTTTATTTTCACCGGCGTTATTTTTGGAATTTACGGCAACAACAGTGCCAAAAGCGTCCAAAATTCCCTCTTTCATACCCATGGGTCCCACCGAGGGCAAGTGGTGGAGCAAGAGCTTCATGGATCAATAGGTGTATTTTCCCCGGAGTAAACCAAGTCTTATATGCCACCACGTCGGCATTGGCACATAAGGAATCTCATGAGAGGAAAAGACCTTACACCCCTATTTCACATGTAATCTCGATGTCCCCCCTTCTACATATATAAATAGGGCTAGTAGTTACGACGGAGACAAACTGTTTATGACGAAGACAAACTATTTGTAACCACTTCATAAACTATGGTCGAGTTTTTTTTGGCTTAAAGTTGGTTTATGCTACTGCTTGTAAACACTTCATAGACTATGGTCGAGTTTTTTTAGCTTAAAATTAGTTTATGCTTATACTTCTATAATAACTAGCTTTTAAACGGCATGTTTTTTAAGACATGGTTAATAGGAAAATTATAGTAAAAAGTGTACTGAGTTTAGCTGTACCGACTAAAATCGTATGCGACTATTTATCTCTATGTACTGCCTATCACAAATAGATAGAATTCAAATATTTAAACTATAAACTATATACCATCAGCCTACAAAAACCCATCCTACATATTTTTTTACTTCAGGCTCGTTTTCCACACTCTCAATATCGCTTGTTCCCGAGGGTTCGTACATGTACATATTCTATTTGTTGAAAGGCCATTCATACACATGTACCTGAATCTTTCTCATGATTGTTGTTGTGGAAGGATGGAGCTTGATGATCCTCTATTGCAGGAGGGTAAGCACTGTAGCAATGGTTCCTCAGCATGTAGTTAGGCCATGCAGTGGTGAAGCATGGCGTCAAATTCTGATGAAAGTTAGTGTTGCTGAAGCCGGCGGCCTGATCAAGAGGCATGAATGCCCTGTCGTACATTGTCCAATCAGCAAAACCTCTTGGAACCTGCTGCGCTGGAACGTCGTTGGACGCAGTCCAATCTCGGTAGCTTCCTGAAGAATAGGCAAGCAAACTAAGATCACATAAACAAAACAGAATAGGAAGGAAGGAACAAGAATATGAATTAGTATCAAGAATCTTCAGGAATTAATAATAGTACCATATCAAGATGATGATGTATAACATAAATGCTATATATGGTTATCTATCTCATAGCAAAAGGATTTATTTAGCTACAAATAGAAAGCCTTGTATGATGTAGTAATAAGTAGATTGTGAGAAAAGGCGCTGAATTCCACTTCCTACAATCTTTTCCAGCGATCCTCTCCTCCCGAAGTGATCAAAATAGCAAAGAAGATCTTTGCAATGTGTTTCAGTGGCTCCGAAACCTTGAAACCGATCTTTACGCACACAAGAACACACGCGATCCTAACGAGAAAAGAAACCCTAGCTAAAGCGCAAGCAACGACGACGACGACGACACCGGATCTCACATCTACACGCCGAAGGGGCATCGCGAGCCAACACACAGATCCGCGCACGCATCAAAACCCTAGAACAACCTAGAAGAAACCCTAGAGGGAGAATATCACGGAGATGTCCATGCAGAATTAAGCAAGCGCGGGTGATGGTGGTGCAACGATGTATGGAGGCACTGACCGGGGGGCAGGTGGGACTGGGCGCGGTGCTGCGGCGGGGGCACGAGCGGCGGGGGCGCGGCGAGCTGGGGCGGCACGAACGGCGGCGGCATGGGGACCGGCATTGCCACGGGCGGGTGGATCAGGCCGGCGCGGTACTGGTGCACGTTCGGGGCGCCGGGGCCGGGTGTGTGCACGGCCGCTAGGAGCGCCTGGTACCTGTGCGGGGCGCCCCCCACGAAGTCGCCGCGGCCGACGCCTCCTCCACCGCCGGAGGAGGAGCCCTTCGCGTCCGCCATGGGGAGCAGCTTCGTCTGTGCGTTGTGTATGGCTGGGTAGTGAGAGAGGAGAGGTCGTGACTCGTGACCGCGGCCGTGGGCTTGAAGGGGTGTGGTGGGTGCCCTCCTCGCCGTTGTTTTAATTTCGAGATTTGGGGGATTTTTCTAGGGGAGGAGAGGCACAAAAAAAAAACAATCTGAGGAAAAGGGAGCTGGGCGGCGCTGTAAAAATTGGGAGAAGGGGAAAAAAAGGCACGGATTAAGGCCCCGTTCGGTTAGGCTGAAAAGTTGTGGCTTATAATCGAAATTGCACTGTAGCGGTTGAAATTTTACTGTAGCTGAATGTGGCTTATTTGATGTAATTAAATCTAAAAATTTAAAAATAGAAAAAATATGTTAGCTCAATACGGACAACGCAAACGAATTCAGGGAAAAAAGAACCGGCAAAAAAGCTCAAAAAAGCCAAAAGTTCAAAAAAAGACGAATTTTATAAATAGTGAAAAATAAGTCAGAAGCTGAAGCTGAAATGAGCGGGGCAAGAAAATCATTTCTATATGTTAAAAACAATATTGTTTTTCTAGTGGGTCTTGTGACCCCAAAGGACTCGTCTTCATTCATCTCTGCTTTGGTTCTTTCTT
Organism: Dendrocalamus latiflorus; assembly: GCA_017311315.1. Taxonomy (NCBI): domain Eukaryota; kingdom Viridiplantae; phylum Streptophyta; class Magnoliopsida; order Poales; family Poaceae; genus Dendrocalamus; species Dendrocalamus latiflorus. The sequence continues at coordinate 50,223,789 of CM029628.1, forward strand.
GTAAGGAGGCAAATGCCGATTGGATATCCGACTAACAATCTCATCTTGTGCATCTTAGGGCCTGTTTGTTTCAGCTTCTAGCAGCTGCAACTACTCCCAGAACCTGCAGCTCCCCCAAACAGTCCAGATTTTCATCCAGATTCTAAGTAGCCAGAAGCTACAGAATCCAGAAAATGAACTAGTAGCCAGAAGCTGAGGTTATCCAACTTCTCCAGATTCTGACTAGCTGGATATTCATCAGCTACTTCTCAGAATCTACAGCTGAAACAAATAGGCCCTTAATTCATATCGAAAGTTAAGGTAGTTATATACAAATGTCACAATATAACGCGGCTACCCTGGTTCGATCTCTGGATCAACTAAGAGTGTGGGGGAGAAAATCATCCTTGGTCTATAAAAAACTGTTTGTACTGTAATATTTTAAAGTATGAGAAAAAAACCTAAAAACTGTTTGTGCTGCAATATTTCAAAATACCATAAAAAATTTTAGTTGAACTATTGCAAGAACCATTCGATGCTGGGGACAAAAAAATCTGCCATCCAATTTTTAGTTCTCCTAGGAAAATTTTTTCTAAGGTGCTTGCAGCATGATCTACGACGCCCTTCGCTTTGTACTAGTAAAGTAGTACCACTAATCTGTGGGTCATATTGCATTGCTGCCGTCAGCCGTGATAGCTAGCGTGACATGTGGACCATTGCGTTTTGGGGGGGCATGACACGTGGAGCCACTGAATGGTTCCTTTTTGTTTTGTTTTGTTTTGTTTTTGGCTCGAGCATGCCAGCCTCTCAACGTGAGACTCTCTTTCGTCGTCCTGGTGCAGATTCATGGATTCGGCGTAGCGAAAACAGCAGTTTTCTGGATTAAAAATGGAAAGAAACGATCGTATCGACGCACGGTTTTGGGCACAGTGGTGTTTCACATTACAGACCCGTTGGTGCTCTGCATAGCGCTGCTCACAAGATTTAACAGATTTTGGCTCCATGCCTGGTGCTTAATTACCGTATCAGTTTCTACGATCGGTTCTTCCACATGAATAATGATAGAAGATTTGAATGTAAATGTGCTTAGGAATTTAGGGTGACAACGGCATGAATTAAGGCGGCTGGATGTGATGGTGCAGAATGCTAAACGTTACTGTTTCCAGGATGTAATCTTCCTCGTGCTCGTAATCGGAGATAATTAAAGCACCGTATCGTTGTGTATCTTTCAGATTCATTCCCAGTTTGAACCGCCACGTACGTCTCTTGCTATACATAAACCCGTCATGCAAACCTTCTACCGATGGATCGATCAAACTGAACGTAAAATGTGAACGATGAGTCAGCGAGGAAAATGTCAGGGGATCAGTGGTAGTCCCAGAATTTGTTTTGGAATCCCAACACACCACAGTGGTGCGCACCTTGCTGCGATGGTTGCCTGCCCAGACTAGCTCGCTCTCATGGCGTCAGCCGGCGGTAGGATGAACTGAAAGTCGACAGCTCGTTGCCGATGAGCCCAGGCAGCCTCCCAAGCTCATGCGGGCGGTGGCTCCCCCTGCAGCCTGCAAGCGATCGATGATGCTCATGTTATACTCTTCCCCCAGTGGCGGAACCAGAATTTAGTTACGCTCTGGGCTCAGTGATGGAATGATCTAGGCTGTTTAGACTGGACCATAAAAATATTACCCAGACTGAACTGAATTTACCCAGACTGGACAATGGTGGACACATAACTAAACTTTAGCTTGGTTGAAGTCGCCAGTGTTCAATTGGCCACTAAGCATCATGTAATCTTTTGTGCAATTACTAATCAAGTAGTATACACCGTGTGTTTATAGACTTATGATAGTTAAAGCAAAGTTATCCATACCATTTCGAAAGTCATTCCGGTTTGTCTGTTGGATTGAAACATTTCGGTGATGGATCATTCCGGTGTACCCCTACCAAAAATTTTAAAATGATGTTGTCGCCGATTGCGAGATCGAACAATACATTTATATGCACCTCTAGTCGGATTCAAATACCGTCGAGGATGCGAGAGGACACAACGAGAATCATACATGAATGGATAGGCAAATGTATTGCATATGAGTGTCTATGGTTACAAATGATCTCCTTTCTCCATTTATAAGGAGTCCTATTTATAGAGTGGGAGGAGGGAGGCGAATGAAGTTACAAGTCTACCATCGGAGCCTAGCTTACTCGATAGTTTCGTCCTTCATGCCACGTTGGCCCCGTTACATCCGAGGGACTTCGGGGGCTAGCCCACGAACCTCGTTCGGGGTTGCTTCTGGACTCCGCTCAAGGTTGGCTTCCAGGCTTCATCTTGGGGTTGGCTCCCAGACCTCATCTGAAGTGGCACGGGCCTCGTCTAGGGTGAACTCCGAGCCTTGTCCAGGGTTGGTCCACGGATCTCGTCCGGGGTAGACTCCGTACCTCATCTAGGGTTGGCTCCGTGGACCTTGTTCGAGGTGGATTCCCCGATGTGTAAGACTACACCAAAGTTGTCATAAGCCCGAGATAGCGCGGTGACCCTCCCTCAACAAACGTATTTAATTATATATATCCTTAATTTTATATCAAACTTTATTTAGTAACAAAAGGATATGTTAAAGTTTCATATAGTATATACTTTATCGTAAGAATAATTATACTCTTATGCCCCAAGATAGTTGTATCCATTTAAAGAGTAAAAAATTCTAACCGCTCATTTGAGCTGAATAAGTCTGGTTTATAGCTGAATTTTTACTGTAACTGGCTTATTTTGCATTGTAGCTAAAGGTTGCGTATTTGGCATAATTAAAAATTTAAAAAAAATTAAAAATAGAAAAAACATGTTAACCCATCATGTATGATGCAAACAAATACAGGAAAAAAGAACCAGCAAAAAGCAAAAAAAACCAAAAGTTTAGGGGAAAATGAAATATATAAATAATAAAAAATAAACCAGAAATCAGAATCTCAAGCCGAAAAGAGCAGGGCGTTAACCTACTGAAGATTGATTGGCCACCAAAGTCCACTTTTCTCTTCATTCCGCCGCCCTTCCGACTTGCTTAATCCTCTCTCTCTCAAATCCTCCATAGCCCCAGTACTCAGCCACCCCAAGGGAATCAAGCACCACAACCTATCTCTTCCTTTACCAAGATTCAGACTAGACTCTCTCTCTCTCTCTCTCTCTCTCTCTCGATGAAATGCTTTGAGCCGGAACTACTTAGGAAGTGGCTCATCGAGGTGGCAGAGCAACAACAAATAGCGCCAACATCTGGTGATCTGGTGGGGAATCGATGGCATACTCCAAACTCAAAGGTGCTGTGAGCCATGACGGCCGATAAGCGATTTGTTGAAATGCTCGATCTCGCCCAGAACTGGCCCGCGAGGCCACGCCACGCGAACGAACAGAAGAACGAGGCCGTCTTCTACCTCGCGTCCCCTGCGCCAGAGCTCGCCACATGAGATGGTCCGCCCCTGTTCCCGGAAGCTTCAGGTCTATAACACGTCTGGTAGCAAGAATGAGAAAAGGGGAAAACCACGATAGCAGTGGGACGTGCTACTCACTAACAGAAATGGAGAATGAACCGATTCAGAAACATCACAGCTAAGATGATAACGGAAATCTCTAAGCTAAGATGATACATGGCCACTGCCAGTTAACTAGGCAAGCGATTCGGCAAAATGGACTTGGGCAACAGCCAACAGGGCAAGAGAGGCAATGTGGACTTGAGCAACAGGCAAGGTTTTCTAGCGTCAGGTATATACTTACAAATTACAGATACTGACTGAGCCACGGCATCTGGCCTGAAGGCTGCCATACTGAGAAGCAGCACCCATCCTGAAACACCTGGAGCAGGTGTACATCCAATGATGGAACACAAATGGTACGTACATAATCTGCAATGTCCACAAAATGCTACATTTAATAACCATCTGTAATGTACAAGAGTTTATTGGCATGGCTTTATTGAGAGTTGAGACACAATAGAGCATTCATTGAAAGGACATAGATATGAGTTTGTCCAGAAGCCCTGTAGCACTCAACATGTCTATTCAGCAGCAGGCCCTCATCCGTGAGATGATGGGGGCGGCATTGGATAGGGTATCAGAGGCATGTTTATGGGGGCACCAGGTACTACAGCTCCTGGGACTGGGGCATGCATGCCATAGGCCACATGAGGAGCAGCAGGAACAGGAAGCGTAACAGGAGTGCCAACTGCAGACACAAGGGGACCACCAACCGGCTGTCCGATTGTGGTACCAAAAGCATCGACACCTGGTGGCGTATTTGCTGGCTGTGTAGATTGCTTAGGGGATTTCCCAGGATTGGCAGCCTGCCCATTTGTTTGACCTCTGATTGGCCCCTGAGCAGCTGATGCATCTCCGTTGTTCACACTGGTAATGTCATGTATACTTGATCGCCGCCTCTCTCTGTTCATTGAGTTCAGGCGGATAAAATACTTCTGTGCATGACTAGCTACTTGAGTGGGTGTCCTGGAGATCACAAAGTTTCTTGAGATGCTCCTCCAGTCACCTTTGCCATACTTCTCAAGTCCAAGAAGGAACAGTCTGCAAATAAAAAGAATCAAGTGGCAGGGCACATCAATAACCAGTAAGGTAAAGACAACCTGCATGAATGTCAGTAATACATTAATTTGATTATTTAACATCCCGAAGAAAGGAGTAATGATTAAAACAGATGGTTGGATTTTGTGCATGAGTTACTATTTCCATATTATGACTATTTTCAGAAGCAAAAGGAAGGCTGATTGCATCATTCCTACAGTCATGTTTCCACTTGAGTCGTCCTTAAACCATACTGAATTAACCCATTCGTGTGCACTTGTGGCAATTATGAGAACGACCCTTTAGGCATATATCAAATGAATGTCACTTAGCTGGGCCATTCTCAAGGCATTCTAGTTAGCATCCGCCACTTCTTGCATCCAATTACTTCACCTTAAATATTTATATTTATTATGATTTTCTAATGTTGCCTTGGCAAGTTAATTATGATCTCATTTTTTTTTGTTGTAATCTCACAAGTATGCCATCTTATCGATCACACAAAACTCATTAAAAATTACCAATGTGCTGATAAGATATTGCAAATTTATGACCTTTTACTAGAAATAATATGCACAAGATTGCTTAACGTGGCAGAAATAAGTTGCAAATGAAAAGAGTACTACTTGTCTAATAAGATATTGCAAATTTATCACCATTTACTAGAAATAATGTGCAAAAGTTCGCCAGACACGGCAGAAATAAGTTGCAAATGAGAAGAGGACTACTTTTAAAAGGTATATGTCCTACATGCCAGTGTTCAAGTAGGCGCTAGGCGGACGGTGAGGTGGGGCCTAGCGCCTAGGGGGCCGAATTAATAATGAGGACAGCAAATCGAAGATAAGCAAATATGCATATATATTTAATGTAAATGGCTAAATGCTTAATGTAAAGTTGTAAAATCTGCAGATGTACGGGTCATCACAGACACATAGGATCAAACTGCGAAGAAAATATATTTTCAGAGGGTCTAAACAGAAGAAAATCAAGAGAAAAGGACTATTTTGCAATATCGCAGAATTTAGAGGACTAAATTGTAAAAGTCTTAATATCCTGCGGTCAATAAATCTCCGCCCCCGGCCGAATCGCCCCATCCCTTGCCGAATCCCTAGCTTCTCCTCTCCTTCCTCCTACGGTCGGTGGCGCCTCTCCTTCCTCTACTCCGGTCGGCGGCGATGATAGGGCATCTCGCCACCGCGTCATCTGCAGCTCACCGGCCACTACCTCCTCCGCATCCTCCTCCCACCGCCACGCTTCCCCACCAGTTCGGCGCGCCACCCCGACTCCACCACGCCGCACCGTCCTTCACCGCCTCCTCCGAATCCTGTGCGGCCGTCCCCTCTACAGCGCAGCGCCGTCGCCAGAGCCAAGGTTTGTCTTTTCCTCTTCCTTGGCCTCCGATTGCTTCTCTCCCCCTCCTCCGACACCTCTTTTCCAGCTCCGGCAGCCGCCGTGGCCAAGCCAAACACATCTCCGCGCGGCCTTTGACCGCCAACGGCCGCTTAGGCGAGCTAGCCGCCTAGCCTGCCGATTTTGGCCAAGGCGCGGCGGCGGGGCTCCGCCCAGCGCCTAGGCCCGCCCAGGCGGCCGCCTAAAACCGATTTCTTGAACACTGCTACATGCACATACAAACATATGCTAACTTGTTCAGGATTGAATACTTTAACACAAAGCAATGATTAATGCATCATCCAAAAGGTGCAATACACCAAATGATGAGATGATGCGATGTATAACCAATGAAAAACTGGGGACAGAGAAGGTATGCCAACAAGCATAAAGTTATATATAACAGAAATACCAATTATGTAGTGCTACAGAGATTGAGGAAATGCTAATTATGCACTTGAAATTGGATTTAGTAGAAAAGACACAAGATTTTCACATTCGAATAATATTCACTCAACTACAGGGAATTTCAGTTGTCCTTCTGCTAGCATTATAGGTTGAGTTCTTTTTGGGTTTGGGTTTGGATTATCACTTCCTAATACAGTTACTAGCTTTTAAACGTTGTATTTTTCAAAACAGGGTCTACAGTTAAATTGTAGTAGACACTATACCGAGTTCAGCTATACCGAAAAAAATCGCATATGATGATACTGTCTCTAACGAACAGCCAGAATTTAAAAACCATAAGCCAAAAGCCAAAACGACAGTCCAAAAGAACCCACCCATAAGCTATCACACAGGTGGTTAAATTAACTTCCTTATATAACTGCCCCTAAAATTTCGCTTCGTTCCATTAAGGCAGTTAAAAGATATCTGCGGTGCAAGTTGACCCAAATTTCCGGACTGAATCTGTAACAGTCTGCGCTTGTGATTTTTGTGCGATTTTATCTGTCGGTTTCTAGAACATGGCCCCAAAAGAAAAGTTGTAGAAAAAGCCTTCAGGAAACAGAAAAAAAAGAATCATTGAAAAAAAGGCAACTGAAAAAAGTTACGGCCAAAATACCGACGTCTTGTCCAGTGGACAGAAATCTGCCATTCTCAGAATTGGGTCAATCCTTGTGCTTTTCAATTCCAGATTGCATTCTATTGAATTATCTTGTGTTCATCACTCCTATACATTGTTACACACTTGTTTTGGCCTTCTCCTATCCTTGTTTGATCAGCAACATAGGCCAAGTGTTAGGTACGAACTATAATTCAATTCTGTGCAATTTCTGAAATTAATTGATTGTTCTCCATTGCTACATATCTAGCCTTCCAAGCTACACCTTTTACTAACCGAGCAGATCACGTCGAACCGACCCTTGCAATCGCTATACACATCACTTGAGTCAAGTTATCACGAACCAGCCACCGGTTACACCACCTGTTTTGCATTGGTAAGAACTTGTAAGAGCTTGGTAAGACTTTGAGAGGTGTGTGACTTGTGAAGCTCCACCTCCTAGTAGTTTATAGGGACTTACATAATTCTCGTGTATTTCCTTATTTTCTACTAACCATGACAGGTTCAAGATCACATTGTAGCAATTTTTGTGAGACCAACAACTTGTTGGATCGTATTAATAAGACCCTCACCACCATCAACAACAGAATTGAGGGCTCCAATGATCGCGACCGTTGTCGACTTCGACAAGGTACAGGTAGGTTAACAAGAGAGGTATGTGATGATGATGACAATTTTACAACTTCTCCATTTGCTGGTATATATGACCCTGAAGCTTATCTTGAATGGGAAATACAATTAGATCAAAAATTTCTGTGCTATGATTTTCCTGATGATAAAAGAGTTAGGGCTGCTACTAGTGAATTCACTGATTTCGCATTATTTTAGTGGAGGAAACAATGTAGACTACCACATGTACCTAAAACTTGGAATGCTTTGAAACGTGTCATGAGATCTACATTTGTTGTTTCATATTATTCACGTGACTTGTTAAAAAGATTGCAACGTTTAGAACAAGGTAGGAGAACTGTAAGTGAATACTATGAAGAATTGAAAGCTCTTTTGTTGCGTTGTGATTTAGAGGAACATGCAGAAACTACAGAGAATAGATTCTTAGGTGGGCTTAATCAAGAAATTAAGAACATTCTCGTTCACAAAGAATATAATTCTCTCTATGATTTGTTTATACTTGCTTGTAAGGTTGAAAGTCAGATTGAGAAAGAATTGAGAATACTTGATAATAGGACACATGAGAGCAAATCTGTGGTTGTGCCTTTTTCTGTAACTAACAACTTGCAGCAAGTTGAAAACCATGCTGAAGAGAAGAATGAGTTACTTGAGCTACCAACTCCATTACTTGAGAAGGAAGATGAGGTGATGGATGCCCCTACATCATGTGAGGAGAGCCAAAAAGATAAAGATAATAGTGCTATCATCACTCAAGGTGAGTATGCCTGTGAAGAACTACAATTGTCCACTGTTAATGCTACTTTAGAGCAAAAATTAGTGGAAAACAATTTTGATATGCACATGTTTCAAGTACAAAATTCCGACTGCATTGATTTAAGTATTGAGAATGAGTTGTGTGTCAATTCCTTGCATAAATCTTTGGCACAACCAAAAGTTAAACATGATTCTTCTGTTTTAATTCCAAATCTATGTGCTGAAATAAATGCATTTGATTCTACCTATGTGCAATTGATACATGCTAGAGATGAGCCGAATGAAATTTCTTCTTCGAACAATTTAGGTTATATTGAGATTGATCATCCTTGTGAACTGTGTTGTTTAGAGAAGAAGTTATTTGAGATTCCCAATTCACTTTCTTTGTTTCGTTATAAATTTTTCCTAATAGGGGAGTATGATGAAAAGGGAAATTACATGGTTCATCGAATTTGGATAAATTCAGAACTGAAAGGTTCAACTTTGGAGGAGAAACACTATCATGTAGAGGAAACTAACGGCACTAACCTTATCATTTCTAGTTTATCTACTGCTATTTGTGAGCTACAGGAAACCTTTCAAGAAGGGGAGTGTTGTGGGTTGCTTCCATACACCACAACCAATTCTCTATTTGCGCCGAAAAAGAATTTGCCTCTCATTGAGATCATCAATATCAAGTCACAGTCCAATACAACCGTTTCTAAAGAATGGGAGCAAGATGAAGCACATACACCATCCATTGATAACACTACCAACCAGGTACAATCGTTTCTAAGAGGTTTTACTTTGTTTGATAAAGAACTTATGATATTACATAATACGAATTTGTTGCGTTCTTTGTCATGTATCGAGATTTATGATCAAGATCATGCAATACGTGAGACCACACATTTATTAAAACCGAGGACGGTTTTCTGTCAAGAAGGGGAGGATGATGTGAACACGCCACATATAAATACGACCAAAGTTCCCAAGAATAAACAAAAGGTGAATTCGTTTCTTCGGTTTCAATTTATTTTAAATAAGAATATGATGCTATCTAAAGATGAAAATGTATATTTGTCTAGCTATATAAGGAGGATTGCATTAACGCTACGCGCTCGTGGCTGGGGTCCACCTAAAGGGAAGTCAAATAATTTATCAAGATCAAGTCAACGCCTTTCCAAACTCTTGCTCAAGGTCACCACGTCACTTTTGGATCAATTCAAGCAAGAGTTCAAGTGGGACACGTTTTGGAATCCAATTCGGCCTCCAGATCAGTTCGGATTCAGCTTGACAGGTCCAACTTCAAAAGAGCATAACTTTCACATACGGAGTCCGTTCGAGGTTCATGAGTACTTGATGGAAAGCTTTTCACGTCCTATTTCCAATGGATCCAGCCATGCCTGCAAATTCCTTCTGTACGGCCCGCAATCATCAAAAGAAGTTGCTACACCACCTGTTTGGGCCAAATTGGGCCTTGTAATGCATGGGCCTAAGAGGAAGGTGCTAACCCCACTATTCATGGGTGTGCTACTGTTCACGTGAACAGTAAAATTGTACCACCCCTTTATTTCTTAGTTTTGTGTGTCTTCTACTCCCCTATTTAAGGAGGTCGCATCCCCTCTAGTTTCCTTGGATTTCGTTGAGTTTAGGTTTAGCCATTGTGCAAACCGTTGTTCTTCAGTTGTGTCGGACGACCACCTGTCAAGACACCTTCGGGATCCCAACTTTTCAGTGATTCATAAATATTTGCAATTTGAGATTGCTTGTTATCTTGTTCTTGCGTGTTCTTCGGTTGCATGCAGGAATAGACCTTCGTGGTCAGGTCAACCGTGTTCTTGGCACGGTTGATAACACTCGGAGTGTGGTTTAGCGATTGCTTGGCGTTCTGGTCGTGACCGGTTAGTAGCCGCATCGTCAAAGTCGTTCTCCTCCAAATCGAAGTTATCATCCTATCGGAAGATCGGGACCCCATTGCCTCATCATACATTTTAGCAATTTTGGAATGAAAGAGCTGGCAGGGAAAAAATCTACTAAAATTAGGGTGCCTTTGGTTGAGCTTTTGGGAGCTGCTTTTGCTTCCAAAAAGCCAAAAGCCAACCAAAGGGGTGGAAACCATAAGCTGCTTTTTCATAAGCAGCTACTTTTGGGTAGTATAGTTTTGAAAGCACCTTGGACCCTGCTTTTGGCTTTCTGCTTTTTGAAATGGTGAAAATAGAGAGCTGTTTCACAGTTGTTTCAAGGAAAATAGAGATAGGAGGTAAGTTTTATACTTGTTTGAACCAAACAGTTTATAACTTTTCCACAGCCCACAACCTACAGCAGCTTTTCCATAACCCACAGCTCACAGCAGCTTTTTCAGAAGCCACAGCTCAACCAAACACACCCTTAGTCCATCACAAAAGGAGAACACAACATGGAACATTGGAACGTGAAGAAATGCATTCACAATGTTCCTTTTCCTGAACCACGATGTTTATCTTATCTAAAACGCATTTAGGACAACTAGAAATTTATCATAAGTGAGCACTGTTCTGAGTAAGGATTTTCATGCAGAAGGTAACATGTACCAAGCTAAACCAAGTAAACCAGCCTTAGTCCCACAACACATAAGTACTCACACCTACACCCAGTACAGCTTGAGGACTTACACCCTACATTCAATGATCCACCCATTTAGGTGGTGATCGGTTCGGCTGAAAAGCTCGTGGCTTATGGCTGAAAACACTGTAGCTGGCTGAAAAAAGCACTGTAGCTGACAGAGGCTTATTTAGCATAATTAAATTTAAAAAAATTTAAAAATAAAAAAAAATATGTTAGCCCATTACGTATAATACAAACAAATACGGAAAAAAAGAACCGGCAAAAAAGCTCAACAAAAAGCCAAAAGTTCAGAAAAAGACGAAACTTATGAATAGTGAAAAATAAGCCAGAAGCCAGAAGCTGAAGCCGAGTTGATCAGGGCCTAAGCATAAGACCACCTCATAGCATGTGAGTGACAGTTAGAAAGCTGTTTACAATTCATTAATGGATTGCGTAAAAATTAGAATAGTTACAAGACTTAGCCAAACTAGCAAAACAACAAAAGCTGCAATGCATCGATTCCATTTGAAAACAAACATGCAGCACTCTATATAATCCCCCAATAGGAGAACTCCATCTGAAAAGAACCATGCAGGACATAACCTAATCCGCCAATACGCATATACCTACAAGCCTACTTGCAACACGTTTTCCAACGAACCAGCAGCAGCTAAGAGCAAGTTTAATAAGGCTGACTGTGCTAGCTATAAGGGAATCCATGTCAGCATAGTCCTATGTGGAGGGGAGAGAAAAGGAGAGAGAGAGCCAAGCCAGCTCCCATGCAAGAGTCAGGCTATAGCACAGGAAAAGAGGCGTTATCCATGCATGTACCAATAGGACTAACTGCTATACCCATGCATGTATTAAATGATCACACTATTAAATGATTGAGAGCTCTTGTGGAGACAACTTATAGCCAGCTTATTGTATGAGTTGGCTGCATCATTATCTTTTGATGACATGGAAGTGTATTGGAGGTAGCAGCTATCTATACTATTAAACTTGCTCTAAGAGCAAGTTTAATAAAGCTGACTGTGCTAGCTATAAGAGAATCCATGTCAGCATAGTCCTATGTGGAGGGGAGAGAAAAGGAGAGAGAGAGCCAAGCCGGCTCCCATGCAAGAGTCAGGCTATAGCACAGGAAAAGAGACGTTATCCATGCATGTACCAATAGAACTAACTGTTATACCCATGCATGTATTAAATGACCAATATCTATGTATGTATTAAATGATTGAGAGCTCTTGTAGAGACAACTTATAGCCAGCTTATTGTATGAGTTGGATGCATTATTATCTTTTGATGACATGGAAATGTATTGGAGATAGCAGCTATCTATACTATTAAACTTGCTCTAAGCCCATCTAAACACGTTAGGACAACTATACAAATAAATCAACAGAATCCCCAATAAAATAGTAGTGACGTTCTAGCTCCCAGTCCACACAATTCACCAATCAATCAAATATCTAAAGTGGAACTGCAAATTGCTCAATGAATGGACTAAAATATTGAGCCTACCTGTGCTCGTCCTCTGTCCAGGCAATCAAAATTCATGCAGGACATAGCATAATTCCCCAGTACACTCCGCACGCCTAGTCGCACCCAGTTTTCTTACCAAGAGCAGCAGCTAAACTATCTAAACAACAAATTCCCAAATCCCCCACAGGTTACGACAACGGCATGGATTAGTCATCAAAATCTCCAATAAAACAGTAATGTTGTACTCCTCTCCTAACCCCGCCAATTCAGCAATCAATCAAATATTCAAACATCTAGAGCAGCCCTGCAATTTTGCTCAACTGAAACGAAGCTGAAGCCACCAACCTGTGCTCATCCTCGGTCCAGGCGATCCCCTTCCTGCGCTCCTGCTCGGCGGACTTAGCCGACCCCTTCTCCCCATGGCCCCCTCCTCCCCCGCCCTTCTTCCCACCGCCACCAGAGCCTTCCTCGGCGCCCCCATCACCGGCGTACACCGGCAGCGGCACCCGCCCCGACTCGATGCCGTCGACGTCCTCCACCAGCAGCTCGTAGTGCTGCCTGACCTCCTCGGCCGTCTTCCCATCAACGGCCTCCGCTATCTTCTCCCACATGGCCTCCCCCTCCTCCTCCTCCGTCGTGGCGAGCGCATTCTCGAACGCCTTCTCCTGCTCGCGGGTCCACCCCCCGGGCCCCTCCTCGCCGCCGCCGCTTCTGCTCTCCTCCTCCACGGCCATGGCTGGCTGCTAGAGCCCGAGAAAACCCTAGCTAAATAGCTCCGAGGAATTCGCGAATAGGGGTTTGGGGGATTGGAGCGGTGAGATAAGGAGAGGATTTGATTTGGTTTTGGGAAGGCTGCGTGTTAGGGGGAATAAGTTGGAAGGGGGAGGGGGAGGAAGGGGGGAGATCTACCGCCGCGCCCGCGCCGGAAGAGCTGTTACCGCGGGGCGGGGGAGGTGGAGATATTTTGTTTCACCGTGGTGCGGTGCGGCTGCGAGAGCGAGAGTGACGGGGCGGGGCGGAGCGGAGCGGAGCGCAGTGTCTCTGGGACTGGGAGGAAGGAGACACCGAGACAGCAGACGCAGACAGGGGATGATGCCCGCGCGGCCGCGCCGGCCGTACCCCCGCTGTTCTTTTTCTGTGGTAATTTTCAACGCAGCAACGACCAACGAAGAAGGAAAAATTGATCATATAAGCTGAACTTCATAGGTCATTGCCAAAATGATATCAAACGCCAAAATGACATCAAACATATTGACACAGATAAAATTCTCTAGAATTCATAAGCTAATTGACGATTTGCCTTTTTACTCCATATTTTAGTCGTTTTTATTGCATGACCACTTTGGACCAGGGGTGAAATGACCTAAATACCCCTGGTGCCTTCTTCCTTGCCTCCCATTTTATTCTCTCTGTTCTCCTCTTCTCTCCTTATTTTCCCATCATATGCGCCGCCTGACGCCACCCCCTAGACTTCCTCCCTCCACCTTGCTCTATTTCCGTCGATTTTGCTTGAAATCGTCACCTCCATGTCCGCGCCTCCGTGCCCTATCTCCCCCGTTCCGATCATCTTCGTTTCCTGACTCATTGCACGTGCATCTCCGTCTTGAGGGAGGTAGGCATACTGACCATGCCATGTAGCTTCCTGAGGTGGAGCAGCTCACCATGCGCCAACGTGGCAAGCCTTGTTGGTAAGAGGAAGAAAGGAAAAGAAGGAAGGAGAGGAAAGAGCCAAAGGCATTTCGGTCATTTATTAAAAAAGATTTAAAAATGTAAAAGAAGGGCAAATATCAATTACCCTCTCAACTTTGAGGTATTTTATCCGTTATCATATAATGGAAGACATTTTATCAATAACGCATAAACTTTAGGGCGCATGATAAATTGTCGCTAACAACAATAACGATAAAATGTATACCATTGTTTCTAACGTAAAATAAACACAATTATTACTATAGATACAAATGGATATGACGTAGGGCAGTGACCTTATAGGTTTAAAGACTAAAATTGTACCCTCTCAATTCTTTTTTACTTTCTATAATTTATATTGTTAAACGTCCTATCAATAGATTTAAAACTATCTAAATTGGCTATACAAAAACTATATCATTAGATTTATCATTAAAAATACTCTCATAATATTATAATTTTATTAGTATATCTTAGTGTAAAGTTATAAAAATTAACGGTCGTATTTCTAAAACCTAAAAAAAGTCAAGTAAAAAAGGCCATAAAAATAAAAATGTTAACTAAAAAGAATCCTCGCTCCAACTGGTTTATAAGCTATGTGTTCTGTCTTTTCTACACTACAGCAGCTAAAAATGTATGTAGCGGTTGTTAGTTTTTTTGAGTAATTAAATTTATATAAAAGAGAAAAAAGCTAAAAATATAAAAGGATAAAATTAAGAAGTCATAAGGTGAAGCCATTAGGAGTGGTGCCGCAAAAGAATCATAATTGATCGGATGGGGTTCATTTTCATATGTGCAATTTGGCTGCAAAAGCCTAGGGCCGAACTGCCTCTCGCAGTCTAAAGTCCCCGAAAAAACGAGAAAATTGATATTATGCCACTCCTTTGGAGTGGCTTGGATAAAATACCACCCTGTAGATGACAATTGTTAAAATGCCACCTAATACATGGATTACTCTATGATTTGCCATTTTTGGGGTTTTAGCCCTTTTTTTTCCTTTTTTTTGTTTTTTTCACCGAAATTCTATAAAAAAAATGACCATACTACCCTTCTGAATTCCACCGAATCCATGAGATCCATCTCAAATCTCTGCGTCTCGTTCTTTTCACAGCAGACCGAAGTCAAGCGAAGGGAGGAGACTCGCAGGCGCCGCCGCTCCCGGTCGTGGGCCGCCGCCGCCGGCACGGGACGCCGCCGCCGCCGGCAAGGCCCGCCTCCGCCTCCCGCACGCCGGCAACTCTTATCACTGCATCTTTTTGGCGACATCGTGAAAATAGCACCTGCAGTTCAGTATTTCGGGTAAATCCTAAGCCTTTTGCAACATCAGTGTCATTTGCGCCCAAGAATGCTTAAAGTGTTCACGTCTGTACACTGTAGTTAAACAGAATATAATTGTCATCATTGATAACTCTCACAACAATGTATGTCTATTCTTCCATGACAGACGTACACACCAAACATGGCATCAGTTCAGTAATTCAGATCATATCTTATTCTACTACACAACATCAGTTCAGTAATTCAGATCCTGTCTTATTCTACTACACGGCATCAGTTCTTCCACATGAAGGCCACGGGGCTCCTGACTTGATGCTTCCTATTCTCCCAAGTGATGTGCCCGAAGTCCCACCCCGCCTTCGCGTTTCCTCCCGCTTGGCTACTGAACTCGACCGTGTAGCTTCTCTTCTCGTTCGGCTCCTTGCGTCGAGCTCGGGATCGGACAGAGAGGCATCGCGAGACCAGGCCGCAAGAATGTTCACTCCCTGGCGAGCGGGCGGCGGCGGGGTCCTCCCTGGCGAGCGGGCGGCGGCACCCCGTGGCGGCGGGCCTTGCCAGTGGCCCGTCCGTGCGCGCGGGCTCGGCGGCGGCGGCGGCCCGCGCCGGCGGGGGCGGCGGCGGCGGCGGAGAAGCCCGTGCGTGTGCAGGCGGCGGCGGCCCGGGCGTGCGGGAGGCGGAGGCGGGCCTTGCCGGCGGCGGCGGCGGCCCACGACCGGGAGCGGCGGCGCCTGCGAGTCTCCTCCCTTCGCTTGACTTCGGTCTGCTATGAAAAGAACGAGATGCAGAGATTTGAGATGGATCTCATGGATTCGGTGGAATTCAGAAGGGTAGTATGGTCATTTTTTATAGAATTTCGGTGAAAAAAACAAAAAAGGAAAAAAAAGGGCTAAAACCCCAAAAATGACAAATCATAGAGTAATCCATGTATTAGGTGACATTTTAACAATTACCATCTTTTCTCCGAAAAAACCACCCTGGCAAAGATCGCGCAGATCAAAACCAAAATCGAATTGACGAGCCAAGCGCGTTGAAGGGCGCATTTCGCATAGCAATCTCCACTCAAATCTCTCTCCTCTCTCGTCGATCCCTTCCTCTCACCATGCTGCCGTCGCACCTGAACGGCCACTCCAGCCTCGCGTGCCGCCGACCGCGCCTCTCCGCCGCTTCCCCACCCGCCACCGGGGAGTCCCCGGCGGCGGCTCCACTGGAGGAGCACGACCGCATCTACTTCCAGTCCTACTCCCACATCGGCATCCACGAGGCCATGATCAAGGTAAGCTACCTCGCCCACGCCCACATCTACATCTGCATCTGATCCGACTGCTCTGTCCGTGCAAACCCTAAAACACCTAAACCCTATAAGCAGAGCGCGGAATCGCCTTCGTGGGCCCCGTGCTGTGAGTCCGAGTTGCGATTTGGTGAAATGACGTGCGTTGCGCTTTGATCTGGCAGGACCGCGTCAGGACTGATGCTTACCGCACAGCGATCGTGCACCACCAGAAATTTATCGAGGGGAAGGTAGGAATGCTCGCCGGAATGGGGTGGGTTAAGTGTTTTGACATGCTGCTGGATGTCTAAATTTCGGTGATGGGTTCCAAAATTATGCAGGTTGTGATGGATGTGGGGTGTGGAACTGGAATACTCTCGGTGTTCTGTGCTCGTGCCGGTGCAAAACGAGTAAGCTACAAGATACTTGTCCTGCGATGGTTGGTTATTTTAGATGCACAGCGTTTGTCTTGGATCATATCACTCTCCTGCTTTGTTAGTTATGGTCCTTTAGACGATGTAAAACTAATTTTCAGTGCCTACTCGATCAGTAGAAATCTGCTCTAGTGCAATGTAATAGACTTTGTGCTGGGTTCCAAAGGTAGTTTTGCAGTTCTTTCAGTTCCGCTTTGCAACTTACTCAGGAGCTTAAATTAATTGGTTGCCCCCATGAGCGGCAACAAGTGTTGTGAGATGCAATTTTAAGGCTTGGTTTTATTCATGCTATCAAAAAAGTAAACCCGCGTAAATCTATCAGTTCTATATTTCTAGTTGTCCTTACAAAACTGACATGTATCTGGGATAACTGTTAAGAGTTGTGTTTTTGCCAGACTTTAATTTGAGTGGAATCACCTGACACCTGTAGAATGTGCGACTCTTAACATTAATTATCTGTTTTCACTGATCTATCAGTTCTGCCTTCTAACAGTGAATTGTTCTCTCTTTCTTCAAATGCTCTTACAGGTATATGCTGTGGACGCTAGTGAAATTGCTACCCAGGTAACATGTTACTTCTGAGGATATGCTCTGATACCAACCTGTATGTTTTCCTTCTTTTGTTTGTTATTTTTCTGTGACATGTCTAAATGTACATTTGAACTATTTTTGTGTTAAAAAGTCCAATTAAGCTACTTGTACAATCTGAAAACATAGTTCCACCTTACAAGCACATGTTTGCAAAATGACGTACTCAAGGGTCAAGGCAATGTATTCCTGTGATGAAGCTCGATCCTGCAGTTTGTAGCTAAATTTGACAAGAGGTTCTAAGTGTTCATATTAAATTTTGACATTGAACCTTGCTTTCCGTCTGCAAACATTAATATTACTACCAATACCAGCTAATACCATCAGGCACTAGTAAAGTGCGTATATGTCAGCATATTACAGTAGCATCTTGATCATTGCATATATTGAATGATATTGTCAGTGGCTGACTGGCTGGAGTTCAATTTTCAACAAACAATTCTTTTTATGGGTTTGCTCACAGCAAATATTTTTTAAAGATTCCATGTACATTGGGAGTTTGAAGCTGTCTATTTTCCAGTTTTTAATATGTCCAAAATGGCCCAATAGTAGTAAGGTTGTTCTAATAAGTGCCTTTCTTTTCACGCAGGCCCGTGAAATTGTAGAAGTGAACAATCTAACTGATAAGATTGTGGTCATTCATGGACGTGTTGAGGTGAGATTCTACCTTTACGTTTCTTCTTGGTTATAATCATTCTTTCATTATGTGTTGGCATTATCGATTTTTCGTGTCTTGAACAAGTTTTGTACTTTTTCCCTATTGAAGAGTTATTTGCATTTGCCATTTGTATTCAGTTCCTTTAGAGTCTTAAGAGTGTTGGGTTTATTAGAGTGAACACAATGTTAGCATGATCAGGACATAAAGTTTGTGTTTCCTTTAATATTTTCGTATGAGGCAATCTCTGGTTCATTATTGTTTGAGACTGCATTTACATTTTTATGCCTTAACGTTCTTGCCTTTTGATCTGCACTACTTTTTTCTAAGTATTGTTGAATTGGCAGTGCAGGATGTTGATGTTGAGGAGAAGGTTGATGTAATAATATCAGAATGGATGGGTTATATGCTTCTCTATGAGGCGCCTTTTCTATATAGTCCTTGTTGATTGTTTCCATTGCATTTTGATGTGCTCTTACTTTTATTAGTTCTAATGTCTTCTGATTTTTCCTGTAGAGTATGCTGCCAAGCGTCCTATTTGCAAGGGATAAATGGCTTAAGCCTGGGGGTCTTATCCTTCCTTCTCATGCTACGGTACAATTATCATATAATATTTAATATTTCACACATGCGTGCGCACACACTCAGAGTAGCACAAATGCTTGCACACAAAATGGTTCACTACTTTTGCAATAAATACCGTACCTATTTGCTACTTTGTCGAAGCCATTTAGTAATATTTTTATTTAGTTTGAGTAAATAACTCTGATGGTTCTAAGTATTTAAATATTTCAAATTTAAAGGGGGCATTTTATGAGGTATGAAATATTCTTTCCTGCCTAAATGAGCCTTGATTTACCACCTTCAGGATAAGACACCAACTACGTTATGCTGTGCTATTGTCCAAAGCTGAATACTCATGAATCCTTCTTTCCATAGCTCTTCATGGCGCCCATAACAAATTCTGATAGATACAAAGACAGTGTTGATTTCTGGTGTGATGTTTATGGCATAAACAGTAAGTTATTGTTGTTTTTATTTTCAGAGTTTCAATATGCATCATAGTCACCATCTCATGTCAGATGGTGACTTCTGCACACTATAATTTGATTTTGAACTTTGTTGCTGCAGTGTCTGCTCTTGTGCCACTTGCCAAAAAATTTACATCTGAGGAGCCCTCCATCGAAACAGTTGGCGGAGAGAATGTTTTAAGTTGGCCATTTGTGGTGAGTCTTGACAAGTTTTCTCTGGATCACAGAAATGCCAAATAAATAAACATATTTATATGTTGAGACTTATTGTGATTGAATTATAATTACATTTCTAAATTTTTTTGGTGTCTTGGGGGCTGGGGCCATGTTTCCTTGCACATTGTGGACAGGTCAAGCACATTGATTGCTACACTTTTAAGGTTGAAGAATTCAAAACTATCACCACAAAATACCAAGTTTCATCAATGATGTTAGGTAATTTATGTGACTTCATCCATATATAATCTGCTTCATGTGTGCTGAATCTGTTGTTTTAATTCCATTATCTTGTATTATTGCTATCATTTATAACTTGAGGCACTATACTTGATATAAGGAATCTGATAAGACTGATGTGTTACATGATGGTGAGTAATTCCAACTCCAATCAAAGTGTGTCAAGTATGGAGCTAAATATTACATTTTCTACATGAGCTGTAATGGAGTTGGAGGTTATAGCTACATTATCTGTAGGCATGCTAATGATGCCCTATTTCCTCGATGTGTTTGGTGTTGTCACGTCCATTCTTTTGTTTTTCTGACTAATACATTTGTAGAAAAATTTTGAACAGCTGATTTGCCAGATCTATTTGCAACATTGTTTGGTTATTTCTATTTAAACAGCTTTCTGTTGAATATGGATTACCAATTAAACTATAGGTACTCATACAATGCAACTGTTTAGCAACATTAGTTTCCTCCATGTTGGCAAATGACATTTTGCCATCATTTGAGCCAACAAACAACAACGCTGGTTTCTGATTAACCATACTACAGTATGTGGTCTTCACCAGGCAGTGTATCTCCTCATGTTGTCTGACTCTTAGTTTTGTCCACATTGGCAATGACATTTTGCTATCAATTGAGCTAACAACCCATCACTAGATAACTGAAACAATTGCTGTTTGCTTGTTAGTCACACTACAGTAGGTGTCATTGTCTGGCGATTGTATATCATGTTGTCCACGCCAAGTACAACTTAATTTCTGGATGCTCTTTTTATTATGTTGCTTCGCCCCTTTTCATCAATAATCTTTCCTATAATCTGCCAAATAGATTAATTTTCATGTCATTGTGTCAATCATTTATTTTGATGCCCTTAATCTGATGTTTTAAATAGATCTCAAAATACAGGAGATGGCAGCAACCTGGTACTTTTGCATTTATCTATTTGTACATTTTTAGGATCTCTAAATTTGTAGTTGTTTCAAATGTTTGTCAGCTGTAAACAAAGGACTATATTCTATCTGTGCAGGAAATAGAGATGACACCATTAGTCCTTTATGGTTATTAATTATACATTCTCTCACAGATTAATCTGTATAAGGTCTCAGCTGCATTTTTCATTGTTTAAACTCAGTTGTGAAAATACTGCTTGGTCTTTGGATGATTTCTTTTCTATCAATTTACATGTAATAAATACCTATCTTAGTTCCTTGATAAGAAATCTGAAATTTTTCTTGCCTCCCATGTGAAGCTCCCATTCATGGCTTTGGTTTTTGGTTTGAGGTGGAGTTCAACGGGCCTGCAGAGTCTTCTCACAATTTTCCTTCCAATTCGAACCCACTTGATATTATTCAGAAGAAAAGGCGCCGAGGATCAGACACAGTTCTGCTATCAACAGCTCCGGAGAATGAGCCAACCCATTGGCAGCAGGTTCTAGTTTCTGAAAATGTTCTTTTCCTTCATGAAACACTTCACTTATTCGGTTATTCCTTCTCTTTGCGGTGTAACGTGATCTTGTCATCTTCTGCAGACTATTTTGTACTTCCCTGATCCTGTAGAGGTGAAACAGGATCAAATTATAGAAGGCTCCGTAACGGTGTCCCAGAGCGAGGAGAACCCACGTTTTCTGAATATTCACCTAGAGTGTTCGTAAGTTCCTGTGTCTGTACTTCTATAGTTTTATCCTAGCAGATGCTAATTCTTATGTTGGCCAAAGCAACACAGCTGCTCAATTGATTTCTTGTTATCATCTGATTTTTCATGGATTAAAATTTGGCCAGCTATACAGGGTAATTAAGTTCCTTAGCGTGCTATACTGTTTGCAGTTTGTGTTAGGCTGTTTGGAAGTATCAGTTTAGCTGTCCATATAGGCAAAATTTCAGAATTGCAAGAATGAACAATTGCATATACTGCCGACTTTTTTCATAAATGTCATTTATGGAGCATTTGTTGGATGCAAATTTAATAGGAAAGTTCCTATGCTTTGGAGGTTTGGAGCAAATGACTGCTCTCCAAGCTCTTGCATTATGAGTAATATGGCTTAAATTAGGAACAGGTTAACCCATGTCTTATAGTGAACCATTGTTTGATCTGAACTGTCTATGCACCAATCTGACAAGTTGCAAGCCGTTCTGTAGTATAAAGAATATCAAGCTTTCTATTAATTTTGAATTCACATTTGGGTAGCACTGTTAGCTTGATATCATGTAATTTGACACTAGTTTTGTATTAGTCAGCTGTCCTGATATGTGAATATTCTATTGGAATAAGTTTATCCCCCCTGCGTTGGTTTAGGTTTCAACCCTCAACTACAAAACCGGATGTTTTGCCCCCTTCAAGCATAAATACCATTTATTTTACCCCCTGAGG
Source organism: Dendrocalamus latiflorus (assembly GCA_017311315.1). Lineage (NCBI taxonomy): Eukaryota > Viridiplantae > Streptophyta > Magnoliopsida > Poales > Poaceae > Dendrocalamus > Dendrocalamus latiflorus. Next base: position 50,245,963 of record CM029628.1, read on the forward strand.
CCGACTGATGGTGGTTTTGCTCCAAGTTGGTGCTGACATGGCACTGGGGCCCACTTGTTAGCCTCCAGTGGGTCAAGTGTGAGAGAAAGAGAGAGATAGACAGAGGGAGGCATTGGGCACAGAGAAGCAAAACAGGGGAGGCCGGCAATGATACACGGGCTTCATCACCGATGGCAAGTGGCAGCGAAAAGACCACGACCGACTGCCAAAATGGGTTGTAGGGGCCACAGGAAGGTAAGAGGAGGTGACATCATGGGCAGAGAAGCACTGTGGCGGTGAGGCCATGGTGAGAGGCGGCCGGCCGACGGTGGAACACAACGATAGCGGTGCTATGGCCATGCTATCCATGATTTAGCGTGAGCACGGGCTAGGTGATGTCTAGGGGAACACTCCATTGCAAGGAATCGAACCAATACTCATCGAGGGCGACGAATCAACGGTGAGAATCGGCGCGGCTGGCGATGTGGAAGAACTTCAAATTTCGGCAGATGGCTGCACAAAAATCAAATTAACTTGAGAGGGATACTCAAGAGTGTCAGGAACACGACGTGATGCAAAATATTTTGCAAGATAACCACTGGAGGGAGATGACGTGATGAAGCCTCTTGGGCTGGCGGCATCGCCCTTGGCGACGGAGATGTCGACATCGTTGGTGGCGAGTATGTCAATGAGGTTGGGGCTGTTAAGGATGACGTCGGTGGCTTGGGCGCGGTGAGGAGGGAGTTGGTGAATGGGTTGGCGGTGGGCGACGGGGACTCAGCCTGGAGCTTCAGAGCCGGGGAGGGGGCTGGTGGGGGTGCTGGCGCGTCGGCAAAAACAGGGTGGGCCGGGGAGGCGGGGAGGACAACTGGGAGGGGCTTGGGTGGCTTGAGGGAGGAGTGGCATGGGGAGGGAGGTGGTGATGAGGAGGTAGGAGGAGGAGAGGGAGGGGGCGCGATGATTATGCAGAGGGAGGAGAGGGAAGAGGGGAATGCAGAGAGAAGAAAATGGTGTGGAAGAACTTATAGAGCATGGCATGTGGGCCATATTATTTTTATTTGTTGATTCAAATTACTAGTGTCCATGTCACCAAAAAACCACCTAACTTGTCAAAAACTACTGCCATATCAGCGCCATGTGGATAAAAACTGGAGTGAAATAGTCTCGGGGGGTAAGTTGCCTGGTTTTGACAGTTAAGGAGTGTTGGTTACCCGGTTTCGTAATTGGAGGTTGAAACCTAGACCAACATCATATTCAGGGGGGTACAGTAGACTTAACTTCACAATGTCTTTTATATTATGCTTATAAATGAAAGTAGATCTGCCTCTCTTATGCTTTCCATTTTGTTTTTATACAACAGCACAGGAGGTCAAACCTTGGTGAAAGATTGTGCCATGCGATGAATCAGTTTTTGTAGTTAGCTGGGCTGGATCCCCCCAACCTCCGTAGGGAAGATCCTACAACTTGCAAGAGGGTCTCTTTCAGCAACCACGAATTGAAGTTATCGGTCATTGATGCTGAGCTTCTTGTATGTGCCAGTAACAGTAGCAACAGCAACCGAGGATCCCCCCCTCCCCGCGGGTGTTCTTTTGACCTTTCTTCATTTTTTTTGTAGTTTTTACTGGAGATAAAGAATCTGTAATTTTGCGTCAAGCGTTGCAAAGGTAGGGTTGCAGGACTTCAATTTGTCAAGTGCTTTAGATTGGTAAATGCTTTTGCGTCGTTATCTTTTCTGACTTTGATGTGATTAAGCCTCAAAAGGATAAGGCGAGAAAAGATGGATAAATTGGGATAAGCTGTTTTTTTCTCTTCAACCAAAAAGGATACAACTTAACTTTTACCTGCTCTGACATTGAACTTTTACTTTGCTGAGGGTTGTACTGTAGTCATGGGGACAAAGCCTGCATAAAGTGAGGCTTTGACGGTGATGGTGTTCAGCACAAAGCCACCAATGCGGTTGCTCTGAACCTGCGTTTGGTTTCAATCCAATCGTGAACCGGTCTGCAACCTTAAGTTTCTCTGCCAAATAGATCGACTAGTATGAAGCTTGTGTTGTGACCCTTGCTGCAGTAAACTATATATAAGGTGTCTTTAGATTAAAGCTAGTGCAGGATATAAACATCATGTTTACCTGTCGTTGTTGATATGGTAGACTTGTAGCTCTTAAAGGTTCTTACTTCCCAGTGCTGTTGCTGACAAGCAGGTGATTTGAATATGCATATGTCCATGTGGATGTGACTGAAATTGGTTTTTACTTTATTAAGCTTTTCCCCTAACATTGCTGTTGAAGTTTCCAGATAATAATGTTAGGAGTGAACTTATGTGTGGGTCGTTCTCTGTAGCGAATGGTTGCTTGCGTTGCCTCCACATCTACGCAGGCCAAGTTGGAAGTGTGAAAACTGAGGTTCTACATTATTGGTCCAGGACATACACTTTACACAAACACAAGCTAAGGAAACATGGTCAGCACTCTGCAGTCTTTCATCATATATACACTGTAATTGCAAACACATACTTTTTTCAACTGTAGTGCTGGCCTCTTGGTAGATTGGCAGCATTCTCTAGACTCTCAGGGACTAGATTATGAGATGAGTTTTAAGCTATTTAGGATTTTCAGGTCATTAGTTCATTATACATATACAGATACAAGGTGCTTGACTGAGTGGTGCTATCTTTATTCTTACATGCAATTATTGCTAATTGCATGCTCCTGTTCTTCCACTCTATTGATTTGAGATTTAACGAACACATAGTAGCAGTTCTAAACTCTAGGACTTTCCTAACATCAAGGAAATGCATACTTGTTATTTTCACTCTCTCTAGTAGACTTTTAATATTTATATAATATATATAATATACCGTACGGTCCTATTCTGTATATATCTATATTTGGTAAGTATACATGTAAACCACAAGATTAGTATATTGTAAAGTAATTGGTACGTAGTAGCTGGACGGCACTATCCATTCTAGCACGTATTGGGTCCGAACCCAATGTAGCCATTTGCCGAGTCGACGGTGATCTGGATCCCTTCCTGCTGTATGTTCCCCAGGATGGAGAGGCCCGTTGACGACGGCGCGAACGCCAGGCAGTACACGCCGCCGTCCACCTCGACCAGCAGGTTCCTCGCCGGCAGCGTCAGCACGGCGCCCCCGTCGAAGTAGAACGACACAGTCGGAACGCGCACGCTCGCGTACCCGCTCAGGTCGTAGCACGTGTCGAGCAGCGACACGGCCGGCGCGCGCGGGAGGCCTCCGATGGCGCCCGCGAACGCGTCGCGCAGCGCCGCGTACGCCTCCTGCGGCAGCCGCGTCACGGCCGTGCCGGTGTCCATCACGACCCCGCCGTCGCCGTCCTCGGTCAGCTGGAACAGGCCGTCCTGCAGCGGCAACTTTGCGCCCCCGACGCCGAGCCCTGTGAGGCTGACGTAGTAGAAGCTCGGCGCCTGCGCGTTGCGCAGCAGCGGCACCCACACGGCGCCCACCGGAACGGCCTCGGTCCTGCCGAGGACAAGCGACCCGGCGCCGGCGTTGGAGCCGGGTCCGCGGCTTGCGAGGCAGTAGCTGAAAGCGCCACCCGCGGCGCCGCCGAGCTGTCCGACGAGGGACATGGGGCCCCAGCCGAGGCCCAGCAACCCGTCCGCTCCGACGAAGAGGCCGCGGTTGCGGTGGCCGCAGCCGATGGCGACGCCCTGCACCACCGTGCCACCGAACGTGAGCGTCTCGAGCGCGAGCACCCCCTTGGTGTACGACCCGTCCCCGTACTCCACATCGTACTGGCACCTTCCCGAGTCGCCGCAGCCTGTGCGGGGCAGCAACCGGCAGATGGCCGAGCCGCACGACACGCCGGAGAAGGACGCTGACGCGGTGGGGTCGAAGAGTGGGTCGGCCTGCGCGTAGCACTCCGTGCACGGTTGGCACTGCACCCAGATGACGTCGCTTCCGGAGTCCACGACGAGGTACTGCTCCGTGGGCGGCGAGCCGACACCGACTTGGACGAAGTACTCGCCGCTGCCCTCGTCGAGGCCGGACACCACCTCCGAGCCGACGTCCGTCGGGAGGTACGTCGACGACAGGCGCCGCACGAGGTACTCTGCCCGGGCGTTGTCGCGGGCCACGAGGCCGAGCACGGCGTGGCGGCGCGAGGGGTACGTCGCGCCGGAGATGGCGTCGCGGTGCAGTAAGACGAGCGAAGGGTTGCGGTTGCGGTGAGCAGAGGAGGGCGGCGACGAGGTGGTGGTCGCGGTCGCGGTCGCGGTCGCGGTGAAGTTGCGAGGGTTGATGTACTGGAAGCGTAGGGATGAAGCGTGGGAGATGATCAGTACGGATGCGGAGACGAAGAGGAGGAGAAGCTTGCTGCTTGTGGCGCGCTGCATGGTTCTTCGATTCTCAGGGAGTGCCGGCGCTCCTTTTGGTTTGTTTTGGCTCTGCCTCAAGTGAACCGAACTAGCCCAGCTCACGAGTCTTTTGGAAGCGTGAGTGGGAGGGTGTATCTAACTGTTTGAGCTGCCCTGCCTGCCTGTAGAGTGCCACTGCTAGTGATGCCTACTAGTGGTACTTGTAATCTTGCACTAGCTGTAGGCTCTGTTATTTTGGCTCTTAGACTTCTTGGAAAGTCATAACATATGGAACCACTTCTTAAAATAAATTCTTTGTTTTCCCCTGTTATATCTAAAAATATAGATAAAAGTTATTGACTATAGTTAAAAGCCATACGGTACAATTTCACTGTGCTATCGTTTGCAAGTAAAGTAAATTTTACTTTAGAGCGAGGAACTTGCGTGCATATCTGTTTGGGGAGGAAACTCTTCCACGTTTGCTACGATAACGACTAATTGTTACCTGATTTTGCTGGTGCTCTGAACCTGATTTTATCTTCACATCGCATGCAAACTAAAGGAACAGTTACGACCGCGCATCCCCATGCGATGCGTGCATGGAGAAGTGTAGTTCGGTAGCGAGGGAGCGTGATTCAGTTTTTTTGGCGTTTTTGGTATTCTCTTCGAGTCTTTTAAGGTGCTGCCTTTCCCTCCTTTCTGCCTGAATAAAAACATCTTTTGCTTGTAGATTCGATCTTTCGCTTCATCTTTCCTGATACTGCTTTTCCTGCATTGGTGGAATCACTACCGATTTAGATTTAGATACTTGTTGTGCTGCACAATACAACAAATGCTGATCCGTATATATAAGACAACGCTTGCTGATTTCCGGTTTTGCAGAACAAGAAGTGCATGACAGCGTAACAGATTAAACAATGCTGAACAACAAGAACAAGAAGAGATCTCTATGTATCTATCAAACGCTATGCGCAATATTGTAGTGAATCATCATATATTACATCCGGCGGGAGCGCTCTCCGGGAAGCCCTTGCGAAATCACGTATAGGTTCTCGGTTCTTGCAAAAAGACTTCTACCACATTTCCCCCTAAAAACCCACATCCACTTCTCTAAAATTGCATACAGGTCATCGCATTTCCACGAAGGCCCTTTTTTTTGCAGAATAGCACCCCACAGTTTTTCAAAATTACATACAGATCCTTATTTAATTATGTATAGATCCTCGGCATTCTCATGGAACCCTCTTCTTTTGCTAGATAACATCCCACAGTTTTCCAAAATTACGCAAGGCCCTCAGTTTTTTGCGAAAAGACCTTCATTTTTCTCGAAATTATGCATATATTCTCGATTTTCCAGAAAAACTTTCCTACAAATTATCGTCTCTTTTACTAACTATCGTGGCGTAGCATCGTGCTTACCCTGCTAGTTGAATCTAGGCAAGGAGGTATTTGAGAAACGTCAAGGAATCTTCATCTCGCCAATTGCCACATGCATGGTGACGATCGAGGATTGGTACGGTACAGGCTACGTGTTTTGATGTGTAGTAGCTTTCATAACGTACCTCTGGCCTCGTGTCCAAAGCACGCAGGGACCGCAGAAAGCTCCTTGCATGTACGACCGACCAGTCTTTAGTTTGGTTCTGCTGAAAGAGTATCTCCAAAGAGCAGAGAAGGTTACATATGTATAGCATTGTAGTAATTTTTTTTCAGAGTCTTTTGATATATAGATTTTTAATTTTGGTCCCCTTCATGATCACAAAAACAGCGATAAATGCCAAGCTCTCGCATCACAACAGGTTTGAAGCACTGTGGTACCACCAGCCGAGCTAGAGAAGCTTAGCAGGTGTCTGCCAAGCTATTGAGCTCGGCAACACCACCTGCCGAGCTAGGGGAGCTTGGCAGGTATCGTGCATGCATGGTATTAGTGCCTGAGCATATTATTGGTGCTTAATTTAAGCATACTTACACTATTTATGCACTAATTAAGCATGCTTAGTGACCTACCGAGCTCTGGCTTTGGCTTCTCAGCAGGATAGTGGGCCCATCGAGCACCTTATGCTGAGTTGGGGTAGCGTGGCAGATGATATGTGTTGCCTGCTGCGGTCAAGAAGGGGGTTAGATTTGTAAAATAATGTATGTTCGATGGCTAAACTTGAAAAAAAGCTACAATGTTAGATATACGAAGGCTTCCAAAAGTAAAGATTCGAGATATTTTTGCTGCTGAAACTCCAACCTGGCGAGCAACGATATTTATGTACATGCTCACAAGACAAGGAGCAAATCAGTAGTCTAATTTGCACTCCCAAATTAGGTGTGTAGATCGTGCACAAGGTATACGCAGAATTCACCATGCATGCAATTGCAATGTTCTTAATTATCTAGAACTTTCCAACATCAGAATATATATTAACAGTCTACCAAGCATCTAGAAACAAAACGTTTGCATGCAGTGCATATATAATCACAAGTTGATTACAAGAAGAAAGTTACCATCATTGTTATCTTTTCCAACTAATTATGATGTGCCTATGAGTGGGATGAGTTAGAAAGTTGAGCTTCTTTTGGTTACAATATATGCAAATTAACACATGACATCTGAGTCGGCCGTCCTTTTGCCCTTCAAAATCCTTGAGTGCCTTTTGCCGTGGCGAGGCGTTCAGAATGGTGTGCTCACCGGTACCTGCCACTAAACAATTAAGTAGTAGCTCGGGAGTTAGTTGAAGTGTTGAACGCAAAGTTGGCAATCCATTTCTTGAAAGATTAGCGTATGATTTGCTCTCGTCACTAGTGCTACAATTCTTTATCCATGTTATTAATCACCTGCATGCGTGCTTACCAAAAGCCGACTACTAAAAGCAACTCACTAGTCATTTTGTTAACTTGTACGACCGAATTAAAATGACAGTTTTTTCTTCGTCTTGTCTCTCATACGATCATCTGTTTACATGCAAGACCAGCAACAGGAACTTATCTTCCGAAAGGTATATATACTGTATAGAGCATTATATTCGTTATGTATTGTACGAACTCTAATTAATTGTGTGTGCAACATGTCATCTCAGGTCACATGCAGTTCACTGTTGTACAATTTCGCTAACAAGTAACAACTAACAACCTATTCTAAAAAAAAAATCAATAACAAGCTTAATTCTAGAAGACTAGGAGGGAGTAGAGCACACTTCTTCTTTAGCTAGTTAACATTGACCCCTTGATAAAATGTGAACCTTCTGAATTAAGAGCAAAAAGGTTCAGGAAGATTATGACAAAATCTGGTTGGCCGGGCCGTGGGTTAGGATTGGTTAAACAAATTAAAAGATCAAGCATGCTTACAACGGATGCTTAGGCATGCAGGGAGTGATGAAATAATAGAGGGGAACGCGACAAGGAACTAATTCGATCAGGCTTAGTGGGGATGTCACCAACAGCATGCAATTAAGCTAGTGAAAGAGGAGGAAAGCAAGACAAACACCAAACACATACACCAAGCTAGGCACCTTTTGAATTATTGGAGGCAATACCAAACCAGGGAAAATTATAAAAAAACAGTAATAAAAATGACCAGTCAGAAAAAAAGATCAATATAATCCAGTTGTTCTTTCCTCCATCGTACGACCAAATCGATCCCCGGCTTGTGTTCACCTGACGCTTGTCCGTTGCTTGCTAAAGCTGCGTGGTGCTCTCCGCATTCCCGGTGCAGATGCAACTTTGCTATGTCCAGTGCTCTCCGCATCATTTATCAATAAACTTAGACACAATCTAGCTATGCTCTCCACACCATTTAGCAATAAACTGATGTATATCTACAATGTATAGTACCGATCGATGGGCCTAAATAATAAATATACAATCTCCTCCTACGTTCTCTATTTCCCTCCAAATACACAATTTAATGTGGTGACGCAACAAATAATGTAGTTAGATACAATGCTTCTCCTTAATGCAAAATTTTGTTGTATGCTGGTGATTGGATTTCGTGCCCAAGTTGTACCTCATACAACATATATAGTTTTCCTCTCTCTTTTTTAATTTCCTCTCCGACTTAGCTTCAATCTTAAGTGCCATCTCATAGAAACTACTGACGTAGGAACACTGAGAGTACCCTGATACAAACATGATATATAGTTACGCCTACGTGGCTGAGCCAATCGCTGACGCATGGAACAACGTTCGATGCGCGCAAACTGGTAACAGCGCGTGCATACGCGCTGGCCATTCCGTGTGTGTGTATGCACGTTCCACTTGGACATTTGGAACGCGCGCCTGCTGGTGCTGACCGCCTACATGAGGCTTGTAGTTGTAGCCTCTCCTCAATATCTATATCGAAGTCAGCATCTATTATTGTTTGAGTTTCGCTTTTAGCTTATGGACCTATTCTATTCTTTATGGTTTCTAGAAGCAACTTTTGACTTTTACTACAGTATCTAACTTTTAAACGGGGTATTTTCTCAAGACGGAATCTACAAGTTAATTGTAGTACACATTAAAAGCCAAACATCTTTATCAACCAAAATCATAAGCGAGTATCTCTCTCCGTAATCTCTGTCTCAAACAGCAAAAATTCAAAAATTTGAACCAAAAATCATAAGCCACAGCCATATCAAACAAGCCCTACGTCCTTTTAGCTAGTTCCATTTGTTTTTCATTAGTCCTACAAGCGAGCCAGTAGGTCTTTTTAGCCTTTAAATTGTAGTTCTGTATAAAAGATAGTTATCATAGTAAAATGAGTTATTACAACGAGTTTAATTTCTTGAAGGCCATGCAGTCAGCCAAGAAAGAAAGTTATGGTGTACAAGTCTTCTGGTTTGGCTTCTCCTTCAAGCTCTCGAGTGCACTAGGGGAGAGGTAGCAGCTGTGCCGTGCCACTGGGCCGTGCGTTCGCTGGTTCGGTCCCTACGCGGTGCCGCGTATGGACATACCCGAGCGCTCGTGCGTCGTTGGGCTGAGCGGGCCTGACTGAGTTAGCGCGAGGGGCAAGGGCAGGCAGGCTTCAGGCCCACGTGGGAGCAATGACAACGGGCCGGATGAGGCTAATTTTACAGGCCGACACGGCAAAACGTGTTAGATTGTGCGCCGTTCACTTAATTATGGGACAGGAAATGCCGCGCGTGCAGGCTAGGCCCATTAGAGCAAGTTTAATAAGGCTGACTGTGCTAGCTATAAGGGAATCCATGTCAGCATAGTCCTATGTGGAGGGGAGAGAAAAGGAGGGAGAGAGCCAAGCCGGCTCTCATGCAAGAGTCAGGCTATAGCACAGGAAAAGAGGTGTTATCCATGCATGTACCAATAGAACTAACTGCTATACCTATGCATGTATTAAATGACCAATACACATGTATGTATTAAATGATTGAGAGCTCTTGTAGAGACAACTTATAGCTAGCTTATTGTATGAGTTGGCTGCATCTTACCTTTTGATGACATGGAAATGTATTGGAGGTAGCAGCTATCTATACTATTAAACTTGCTCTTACATGCAATGCGAAACACTTTTTAACGCGAAGACTTTCACCGTCATTTCCAAAATGTGCATGAAATTAAGGGGGTGTTTGGTTGCCAGCCACAGTTTACCACGTCTAAGGTTATGCAAGTTTGACCAACTTTGGGAGCTGTTTAGTTGCAGCCAAGTTGTGGCAAGATTCCCTTCCAACAAACTAGGTCCCACGCGTCAATGACTCAAAAAAGTGTGGCAAGATTCCCTTAGGCTTGCTAAGATATAGTAAAGAATTTGAGCACCTCAACTTAGGCAAGTGTAGCTAGCAACCAAACAGCCCCTAAAGCTCTCCATTATATACCATAAACATGCCCCGTTAGATGGATTACACCCATCTTTATGTGTGATGCCTAGTACACTTATCATTGCATCCCACATTAATTCAATACGGAGTAAGGTTGCATAATAAGAAGAGCCTCATATCGTATCTTTAGGTCTGGTCAAGCCACTTTCTTAATGCTTTTTTCTTTTTGAAAAAATCTCACTACTCTCTACTTACCCAAAATATTTTGGCGATGCTTCTCAAGCAGTACATCCTTCCTCTTGCAAATGTACTAGTGGTAATCACAATGAAAATCACATAGTCAAAGAAATTATGGATAAATGAAGAACAACTTGTGACACCAACAGCTACCAACTATAATTGAAGTATTTTTAAGATTACAGGAGTATTTTTAAGATAAATATATACATAATTTTCATGTGCCTAATCGAAATGTTTAAGAAAGTATCTATAGCTAAAGTTTGGAAAGTTTGATTGTACGTATTTAAAAAATGTCAATCTTTTATGGCCCTGATCAACTCGACTTCGGCTTCTGGCTTATTTTTCACTATTCATAAGTTTCGTCTTTTTCTGAACTTTTGGCTTTTTGTTGAGCTTTTTTGCCGGTTCTTTTTTCCCCGTATTTGTTTGTATTATACGTAATGGGCTAACATATTTTTAAAATTTTTAAATGTAATTATGCTAAATAAGCCTCTGTCAGCTACAGTGCCTTTCAGCCAGCTACAGTGTTTTCAGCCATAAGTCATGAGCTTTTCAGCCGAACCGATCACCACCTTAGACAGACAATCCTTAAGTTTAAAGACCATATGCCTATCGAGGAAGCACCGAGGAAACGACTGATTAAGAGCTCCAGAAGAGAAAAGAACTTTCGGATGCACACAACAATGCTCAGTCAGAAGTCACGTATCTCCAGCAACACTATTGTTTCGGCAATTGTTAACATGCGGCCAATGGAAGTGTATACCTTTGAACAGTTTGGAGCAATAGTTTCTTCATGTTAACTTCATACACAGTCTGAGTAAGATCAGAGACAAGAGAAAGTATTGTGTAGACTACAGGCAGTACGCGCCGCGTGCCGCAGTTTCGCCCATGCATGCGCCGTGCGCTACTTCAGTAAACGCCGGAGCGTGCGTGGGCGGCCGCTTGGTGGGCGCGGGCGCGGCGGATTGGAGCGGCAGGCAAGTCCATGACCATGAGTAGCGGAGGAGCGGGCCAAGGGCATGCAGCCAGGCAGGATATGGGCTGCCTTCTCTCTCTCTATATATACACACACTAACTAACGTACAGATATAGAATACGTGGATAAGTTACTGATATTTCTAAATAAAGTTACTATCAATCTTGAATAAAATTATTGACAAATCTTCATAGTGCTGAAAAGTTATCATCGGTTCTGTATGAAGTTACCATTAATAGCGAGTGAAGTTACTGTTAATGCTCACAGTACGTAGCCGGTGGTAAGTTTCTTCACAGCCGATGATAACTTTTCAAACAACCGATGATGATTTGCTGGAGTGCAAAACTACACGCAGAATAGCGCTATCGTGTGTACAGGGGCGGATCCAGCGGTGGGGCGGGGGGGGGGGGGGGGCTCGAGCCCGCCCTACCGCTACCGAACCCTTGGAGCCCCCCTAGAGCCCCCCATAAATTTTTAGCTATAGATGTATGGTGTAGGAGGGGCATAGTGGAGTTATGTCGCTGTATCGCTTTTGTTAAGCCCCTCCTAAATTTTTTCCTGGATCCGCCACTGTGTGTGTATATTGTGGAGCTATGCATGTTTACTATGGAAACGTTTTCCCGCGCTCCGTGAGGTCTTAAATACCTACGTTAAATTTTAAATATGTGCAAAAAACATACACGTATATATATACGAGGATGGTATATAATGTGTCTACCTTATGCTCTTTGAAAAAACAAGTGTAGCAGTTCTCGTCATATGATATCATAGCAGGGCGTTAGATTAGTGCATCATGTATCAAAGTTAACCTACAGCTGTTCTGCAAGAATTTCAGCACGACTTTTGGACTTGCGTGGATGAAAAAGCCAGGGAATCAGAACCAAAAAAAAAAAACACCAGAAAGGAAATAAGCTAGAGGAGGATAAAGAGAAGGGATCGAGGTTGGAAACGCAGAGGGCAATCTCATTGGATAGGAGCCCCAACGGCCATGCTGGTTCGCTTCCAGGACGACCCTGTTGTTGTTATGCGGAAAAGGTTTTATTCCGACCGAAGCATAAGTGAGTTTCAAGGCATGCTTGGTCAGAAGAGAGGCTAAGAATACAACGTTAACTGGCCTAACCTTACAGAACAAATTGCAAAGCTGTAACAAGATGTGATAATTGCTTGGCTATTGCACAAACGACTGTTTTTTCTCTTTATCTTCAGTCACTTTTTTACATTACAATTTTAGGCAACTAGGGGTACAACTTTAGGAGAGAGAAATTAGTATACTGCAACTTTAGATAACTAAGGATATAACTTTAGATAACTAAAAGATAAAAAATTTCAGTCAATTGTGTAATAGCAAAACCGTAACCGGTGCGCGCGTATGCTCCACGGCCCTGTTTGGTTGGGCTGAAAAGCTGTGGCTTATGGTTGAAATGCACTGTAGTTGGCTGAAATTTCACTATAGCTGAAGATGACTTATTTGGCGTAATTAAATTTAAACAAATTTAAAAATAGAAAAATATGTTAGCTCATCTCGGACAACGCCAATGAATACAAGGAAAAAAGAACCGGCAAAAAAGCCAAAAAAATAAAAAATAGAAAAAAAACGAAATTTATAAATAGTAAAAAATAAGCCAGAATTTAGAAATTGAAACGAGCGGGCGTAAGAAGCTCCCGTATTCGGCAGCTGTAAAGCCTGCGAAACTGAAGGCTTCATCACAGATGTCTCATGTCTGGCGCTAGTCAACTACTCAACTGAGCTGCCTAGCAATTACACATCGAGTGCTACACTCCACTACTACCTCCTCTTCGTAGCCATCATCAAAGGCCTTTTAATCTGCTTCTTCCATCTGCCATGCAGCCCATTCTTGTTGCCTTGCTGTGACGACCCGCATTATTACCGTGGGGTAATAACGCCAGTCAACGGATTATTATTCGTTTTAGCAGATAAAACATCGCTCTAACGAATAATAAGCCACCAGAGTGTTGCAGCAGAACAATAATTAGAGACAGAACACGATATTACAATATTCTCGCCACGCAGGGTTACATTTTATTACAAAGCCTCAAAGGCTTGAATATCTCATTTTCAACACAACCTTCGCACTGGAGGCCCACCTTGCACCTATTGCAATCCGAGTCCACGGTCTTCGATCCAAGCAATTTCCACTTGACTTGCTATTCTCTGAACTGACATGCTCCTAAGCAAGGGGAGATTTATAGCAAGGGTGAGTACAGAAGTACTCAGCAAGCGTTATTAACAAAAATGCACAACATGCTTATCCTTTCCACATTTAGGAATCTCAATTCCTATTCTCAATTTCTTACTCATTGTTATACTCTTTTCCTTTCTCAATTTCCTTCCCATGACATAGAAAATAAAGTTTGTTGGTTTTGAAAGAAGTCCGATTTATTAATTTAGAAAACTACTGAACATACGCATGAACAGCAAAAACCCCCATAAGTTTCCGTAATTCTCCTTTCCCGGAGACAGGCATGAATTCATGATTTTTAATAGCATTGCGCAAGCTTGTATCACTTTACCCATCATCACTCTGATCGTGTTGGCTCTTGGGATGATCCGCAATTCCTTTGAAGCGGCGCCCGGACCAGAGTACAATACAATTTTCTCTAGTTCAGTAATTATATCTCCACCCGGTTATACACAATCAGCAGCCTGGAGCGGTGTAACACCCTCACACAGACCCACTGAAAATGACATAACCGTTGGCTGGTAGGGTATTCAACCTTTCCCCAGCCCCCTGACTCGCGTATATAACGCCCTGCGTAACCCGCCTGTGGGTTCTTACGCTCCGGTCTTCTACCGGTTCCTTTGGGTCTATCCCATAAATACTCACTCCTGTGGAGAATATAACACCTCACTAGAGTATCGACTGCCCGTGAAAACGGAACGATGGTTGATACGGTTAGTACGGTCTGTCCATACGGATGAAGTTTGTAGTCCCTTATATTCTATTCTTATGCAGAGGTCCCTCCCTTGCCCACTCACTGCCTCCCCTGGCAACCTCTGCCCACCTTTTTACTTAACTTTAGTGGCCAACTGCTCCATCAGTTGCCATCTAACCCTTTTCATTCACATATAGCCATTGCTTGATTTAAAACCCTTTTTATTTCTTTCATGCAAGTGATACTAGATTAATACAAAATACTTGTTTTACGAATATACTCCGCAGAGGTGTTCAAAGGAATGCTTGCCTGGATTTCAACCATGTTTTCGGATTCAAGTAGGATCAGGTGAAGTCGGTCCCGTAGCTTGGATTGTTGCCTGCAATTAAATACGTTGGCTACGATTTAATTTACGAGAACATAATAACATACGATGTGTCGAGGTGCTTGTGCTCCTAAGGTAAGATGTCACTCCATTTAATCTAATCGCAGTAGTCGAGGTTAATTTCGATACACTATTCGTCGTTCGACATTATTGCCCTAACGTCATGAGATATGGTTGATTTATTAGGTATGCTTAGCATTTTATTTATTCTTAACAATTTTTCCGATTATACGGGATTTACTAGAGGCGTGAATAAGTATAACGGCTCATATTAATCCTATACGATGATAACTGCCATTATTAATCCTAATCAATCTTTGCGTATACAATTATACCAATTTGATTCCTCATATGTGCGTATGTATATACTCACCTCTCTAATCATTTTAGGTATTAGGGTTATTTAACTAAATTCTTTCTTCTTGGTACCGGTCCTTTCTCGTAACTAGCACGCTTGTGATTACTTATCTAAACTACTGGTATTAATTCTTAAGTAAATATTAATTAAACTATACTAAAGTGTCTTTGCATGATTTCTAAGTTTTACTGTAACTACCGGCAAATTGTACGACTTATACTACTTCCATTACTATATGCAAGTTATTTGGTGCGCATGACTTTATAACCTCATGTAGTCTTGTGATTTGGGGTATATTATTCTAACTGCCTCTAAGAATTTGACATCTTCTAATTGATATTAATTTAGAATGTGATTATTAATTTATTCTGGTAATTATCAATATTTATTAGTGATGTTTCTACAATTTATAATTGACTAATAATAATTAGTTGCAATTAACTTCACGACAGAGCAATCTAAGTGATATTATAGTAACCTCATTCATACGCATACTAGCATTTAATTATTCATGGATGTCACCTAATTTATGAATCATCGCTATAAATATTTATCAGACAAGTTTGGCAATTTAATATGACTAGCCAGGAGTTTAAACGGTAACATACTAATTTAATCGGTACGCGTTATACTTTTATTCTACAGATGACAACTTATTTATTCTAATTATCGTAATTATTAATTAATGGTTTTCTGCTGTCTAGATGGATTTAACTAATTTATCTGCGTATTGTATTTACACCTGCATGTTTTTCTAGGTTTTCATTTAATTCCTAAAAGAATTTCTATCGAGTTTATACGGCTAATGATCATATACAGGATTCCTAGGTATCTGTAGCCAATTTTCTTAACTTTAACAAATTTGCTATTGCACAGTTGTCATACTGCATGTTCATGAATATTTCTAAATCTCGCACGTTTTAATCTTTCACATTTTCAATTTTTCCTATTTTCCCTTTTTAGATTTCTCTCCTTCTCTATTTTTCCTACCCGGTCCCCCTTTTTCTGCTCCTACCGCCGGCCTCCTCATTTCTTCCCCTCACCACCGCCGACGCCTCCTTATCTCCTCCCCTTCCCCATTTCATTTGGCTGCCTCTCTCTCTCTCTCTCTCTCTCTCTCTCTCTCCCCCCTCACCCGGCCGCACCACCGCGCCTGCTCCCTCGGTGCCGCGCCGCCGCGCCTCATCTCCTCCGCGCCCGGGTCCTGCCGCCGCCCCCATGTCTCAGCGCCTCCGCCCCGGGTCTCAGCGCCTCCGACGCCCGGGTCTCGCCGCCTCCGCCCCGGTCTCGCCGCCTCCAAGCGCCGCCCCTCCAGTGGCGCCGCACGGGTGGCCCGACCGCCCCCGCCGCCTTGCCTCTCGACGCCATACGGGATCCACGGCCAGATCTGTGGCCTAGGCCCAGATCCGACGCCTGGCTTCTCATCCCCCCCAAATCTGAGGTTGGCTAATGGTGATTTATGGGCTATTTTGCTTTGATTCACTGAGATTTGCTATTATGCTAGAAGGCATGGAGATGTGCTCCTATTCTACTTCCAGTGAACACCCTCTGTGATGGTTCTTTGCTGCACTAGAAATGCTTGTGACAACTAACGGTGGTTTCTTGGCTCTAACTACGCAGTGTTTACTACTGTGACATGGATACTAGGGTAGAAGTATTTTGTGGCTTACCTTCACCGGTGCTGGTTGATGTATGGTGGAAAGGTGAGGGTTTGCTGGTGGCTATCGCTTTCTCGGTGATGGAACTGTTGCTTGATGATGGCCTCCTATGGTTGATGATGTGGGGCTTGCGGTCTGCCTCTTGCCGTCGCCGTCGCCTGGCTCCGGATTGGCTCGCCTGGGCTGTCTCCTTGCTGCCGACTCTTCTCGGTGGATGGCCTCTCTGTGGCTTTGGAATGGTTGGGGGATTTGGGGAAATGAATGTGCTGCCGTGCCTTCTCGCTGCTCACTTCTCTCTGGTTGGCTGTGCCTTCGTGCGGCCGTGAGATATTTCTATTTTCTGGACTGTGTCGGCTTGGCATATTGTGTGAGTCCTATTGCGGCTTGGGCTTATAAAATGGGATTATGGGCTTTGGCTTTGTATTGTTTGATCCCTAAATCAACTCAGGTTTGTATATGCCGTGTGATGAGCCTACAATTGTGAGAGGTGCTGATTGTCCCTGGAACAGTCAGGTATCTCCGTGAAAGAGGTGCCGACCGGGCCGGGACAATCAGGTATCTCCGTGAACGGATTACCCTGCCCGAAACTAACCTCTAGGGCTCTGACGGCGATTTCTTCTTTTAATTATTTTCTTTTGTTCGGTCTTTTTCGGTATTACAGTTACTAGTTCGCTCACAAATGAAATAATGGTGTGGTGGCCGATCGACGATAGTCTCTAATGTATGAGATGATTGGAATGTAATAGGGCTTTCTCTTAATATTGAGGTATACAACATAATGTAGTTTCTGTTCTTTATTTCCCGAATGTAACATTTATGTATGAGATGGACTTGGGTGTAAATTACATCACACACTTCCTGACTAAACACGGTTGTATTACAATTACTTAGTCTTTGAAGTGGTTATTTGGTTGGGAGATGAAATTGTATATTTGTTGTAATTACTATTGTCCTGGTTATGTAATACAAATTGTAGCATTTTTATTTGACCTGATGTAAGTTTTAATTGTTGCTCAATGAATGTTATCGATTCTACCATATACGGATTGCAATTAATTACTGTTGTACTACGGACGGTTATATATATATTCTAATTGACTTGAAACTTTCTAATTGCCGTGCAATCATATGCTATCTGGCTCTAGTCTTTACAATTTGGTCTGCTTCCTCGTCGATGGAATTACGGTAATAACGTATTCGTTTATCGCTCGTTGGTTTCAATTTATACGACTACGTATAAAAGTTTAAATTCCCTCGTATTTTTATATTATCATTTATGTAATTAATCCTACTTAATGTTCTAATTTGCTAATTAGGGTTAATTAACAACGTGGGTTGTTACATACTTCCCTCCTTAAAAATGATTTCGTCCTCGAAATCGAAAATGACCTAGGAAGGTTGCGGTAGGTCTCTTATCGATTTCCGTACGAAACGTATTTTGAGATATACCTATTTAACATCCTTTTGGTAGACACACCGCCTATGCTTGAATCTCTCGTCGACTCCTCACACCTCAACGTTGTAACTTTAAATCCGGCTTACAGTTGTCGATTATCGTCACTAGGGGTTTGGTAGCATTAGGATCGGGATTAATTCATGTTAAGGTAGGAAATCATTCAATTATTCTATGGTGCACCGATTAGTACTTCCTCTTCTTCTTTTTTTTTTTTAACCATTGCCCCTTCCCTCCTTAATTCTTTAGCTACCACTTGATTCCTTTAACCGATCTACTGAAGTGCTATGGCTGATAATTTAGTAGGGTTGTCCAAGGGGATGGTATTGTTTAAAGCAATTGGGTTGAAAAGAAATCTCACGGTAGGAAGATTTAGGATCAGATTAGCATTATCCTAGTTTCCTGGAATTGTACTTTGGCTATTTAAGGGTTGGGTACTTCCGGTTTGGTTAATATAGGCATGTCCTGACTGAATGGTATGATCGAAATTAGTTGAATTTTAGTTGCTCATTTTACGGTGGTTCAATCGGTTCTATTGATTTGTATGGATACTTATGGGATATTAAGAGTGGATTGGGCATGAATCTAGTGGGTAGATATTCAGGGAATGGCATTATAGTGTCCGAAATTTTTGGATTTAAAAGTCTACGTCTAGGATACTAGCCTTTTGATCATGGTTTCGCTTTTCGGGATTGAACAAATCTCTCTAGATTAATAGGTAGGCCTGGAGATTTATTGATTAAACTCAGAGGTATGGTATCGCCATACAGTTTAGGTTCAATGGCTGTTAGGTCATTGATATTGGAAGAGTGGACATTTCCCCCTATTCATAATATATGTCTTCATGGAATGCATGAAACAGATTTTTCCAAAACTTTAAACACTATGGTGCAAGAAATATTCATATAGAATGATGCAAAGAGTTTTGTGAAAATACTTATTTCCTAATGTTGTGTTGAAACATTTTCGTTTGCAGAATTTCATTTTATAAATTCATGGTCAATGTTATGCTCCATGGAGACTATGACAAAGGTTCCTGAAACCATATATTTATGAACTTGGGGAAATGCACCAGATATGGATAACAATATTTCGGTGAATGCTTTAAAACGATTCATGGATGTCGAGGTAATTAATACCGCGACAGTCTTGAGCTTAGAAGCTTGGGTATTGATGGTCCAGGTCTGAATTAACCAAAGATGCACAGGTAATTATGGACTCATTCCCTCGGTTTGACACCAGAGTGGTTACATGTTTAGCCATACACTCAAAGAGAGCTAGGACAAATTAAAGGAATGTTTCTTTGGAAAGTTTAAGGATATGCCACTCGGAAAAGACTCGAATAATCCCATTACGATTGGACTATCTACGATCCGAAAGATGAAGAATAGGTAGCTTAATTTAATCCTGTTACGCTCTAGAGACGTCTCATCCTAAGTTACGTACTCCGTAGAAAATGAATGGTGGTGGATAACTTATCTACGGTTGGTTTCGTAATACTCGTCTAGGTCTATTCGTCCTGGTATTTCTATATGACCTGCTTTTAGAAATAATAATGAATTTAAGCGCTGTTCCTATATTACGGCTAGGCTCTAGATTTTCACTTGTTTTAATTCGATTGATCATTATACACTTAGTCACACCACTTTAAGTTGTAATTCAATTTAGAAAATTATATTTTTGGAAATACCTGCATATCATATTATTAAATTTCCTGCAGCAAGTTGTTACAAGAGGTACGAACAAACTTTTATTCATGTTGTAGACCCAGGTTTTCTTATTAATGTTCAGCATGCCAATAGATGAGAATTTATTTATGTTGAAATAGTAGAAAACAGCATTACTTCCCCTCTACTGTTGATCTTCTCATTACAGCATACACATTAGGCAAATAAAACCCAAGAAACATAGAGATGCAAAAAGAATCAGCTCCTACACTACTCTGGGACTACGTGCCCAGCTACGCCCGAGAACCCGCTCTCGAGACCGCCCAAATCTTTCGCGTTTGGGACCACGCTCAGAGCTTGCCTCTGAGTGCGAACCTACACTACCCTGGATCTCCGTGCCCAGGCACGCCTGAGAACTCGCTCTCAGGATCGCCCAAAACTTTCGCGTTTGGAACCACGCTCAGGGCTCATCCCTGAGTACGCCCAGGACTTCGTTCCTGAGTACGCCCGAATCTTACGCGTTCGGGAGCGCCACGGACCACTCGTCCGGGAAATCTCATATGCAGAAGTGAGAGAAGTCAATTTTATTTTGGTTCATCTGCCATCAGGAGTCCTTTCTTTGGTTACCTCTACTAAATTTTGTGATGGCGGATGCGTTCATTTAGTTGCAAGAGCGAAAAGATGAGGTCTCAGAGTTTTGGTTGACTTCTAAACCATTGTAACTGCTAATATTTGTCCTAAGTTGCCCTATGTTGCTACAATTGAATCTATGTCGCTACGGTTGAGAAAATAAAACAATCATACATTGACTGAAATGCAATAATTTAAATGCAGAATATCTACTTACAGCAAAATTAAATGTTAAGTTCCTAATTAAAATTATATTGCATACCAACTAAACTACCACTAGAATTTTGTAAACTACACTGTTACCAATGAAAAGAAACTAGTAACACTAATTTAGATCTTTACAACTATTATTGTCATCATTCCCCATTTCGCTACCCACTCCCATTTTTGATATATCGGGTGGTCTAAAAGTAACAATGCCGAAGTCTCTAGCTAACCACTAAGAAATGACCTAAAGATGAGTAGTATTACAGAATACATATTTGCCATATAGCAAGGACAACATCCTTAAGTTAAAAACCGTCTCTAATTATTTGCGTGGCCCTCAAACCATTGCTCTGATACCACCTGTGACGACCCGCATTATTACCGTGGGGTAATAACGCCAGTCAACGGATTATTATTCGTTTTAGCAGATAAAACATCGCTCTAACGAATAATAAGCCACCAGAGTGTTGCAGCAGAACAATAATTAGAGACAGAACACGATATTACAATATTCTCGCCACGCAGGGTTACATTTTATTACAAAGCCTCAAAGGCTTGAATATCTCATTTTCAACACAACCTTCGCACTGGAGGCCCACCTTGCACCTATTGCAATCCGAGTCCACGGTCTTCGATCCAAGCAATTTCCACTTGACTTGCTATTCTCTGAACTGACATGCTCCTAAGCAAGGGGAGATTTATAGCAAGGGTGAGTACAGAAGTACTCAGCAAGCGTTATTAACAAAAATGCACAACATGCTTATCCTTTCCACATTTAGGAATCTCAATTCCTATTCTCAATTTCTTACTCATTGTTATACTCTTTTCCTTTCTCAATTTCCTTCCCATGACATAGAAAATAAAGTTTGTTGGTTTTGAAAGAAGTCCGATTTATTAATTTAGAAAACTACTGAACATACGCATGAACAGCAAAAACCCCCATAAGTTTCCGTAATTCTCCTTTCCCGGAGACAGGCATGAATTCATGATTTTTAATAGCATTGCGCAAGCTTGTATCACTTTACCCATCATCACTCTGATCGTGTTGGCTCTTGGGATGATCCGCAATTCCTTTGAAGCGGCGCCCGGACCAGAGTACAATACAATTTTCTCTAGTTCAGTAATTATATCTCCACCCGGTTATACACAATCAGCAGCCTGGAGCGGTGTAACACCCTCACACAGACCCACTGAAAATGACATAACCGTTGGCTGGTAGGGTATTCAACCTTTCCCCAGCCCCCTGACTCGCGTATATAACGCCCTGCGTAACCCGCCTGTGGGTTCTTACGCTCCGGTCTTCTACCGGTTCCTTTGGGTCTATCCCATAAATACTCACTCCTGTGGAGAATATAACACCTCACTAGAGTATCGACTGCCCGTGAAAACGGAACGATGGTTGATACGGTTAGTACGGTCTGTCCATACGGATGAAGTTTGTAGTCCCTTATATTCTATTCTTATGCAGAGGTCCCTCCCTTGCCCACTCACTGCCTCCCCTGGCAACCTCTGCCCACCTTTTTACTTAACTTTAGTGGCCAACTGCTCCATCAGTTGCCATCTAACCCTTTTCATTCACATATAGCCATTGCTTGATTTAAAACCCTTTTTATTTCTTTCATGCAAGTGATACTAGATTAATACAAAATACTTGTTTTACGAATATACTCCGCAGAGGTGTTCAAAGGAATGCTTGCCTGGATTTCAACCATGTTTTCGGATTCAAGTAGGATCAGGTGAAGTCGTTCCCGTAGCTTGGATTGTTGCCTGCAATTAAATACGTTGGCTACGATTTAATTTACGAGAACATAATAACATACGATGTGTCGAGGTGCTTGTGCTCCTAAGGTAAGATGTCACTCCATTTAATCTAATCGCAGTAGTCGAGGTTAATTTCGATACACTATTCGTCGTTCGACATTATTGCCCTAACGTCATGAGATATGGTTGATTTATTAGGTATGCTTAGCATTTTATTTATTCTTAACAATTTTTCCGATTATACGGGATTTACTAGAGGCGTGAATAAGTATAACGGCTCATATTAATCCTATACGATGATAACTGCCATTATTAATCCTAATCAATCTTTGCGTATACAATTATACCAATTTGATTCCTCATATGTGCGTATGTATATACTCACCTCTCTAATCATTTTAGGTATTAGGGTTATTTAACTAAATTCTTTCTTCTTGGTACCGGTCCTTTCTCGTAACTAGCACGCTTGTGATTACTTATCTAAACTACTGGTATTAATTCTTAAGTAAATATTAATTAAACTATACTAAAGTGTCTTTGCATGATTTCTAAGTTTTACTGTAACTACCGGCAAATTGTACGACTTATACTACTTCCATTACTATATGCAAGTTATTTGGTGCGCATGACTTTATAACCTCATGTAGTCTTGTGATTTGGGGTATATTATTCTAACTGCCTCTAAGAATTTGACATCTTCTAATTGATATTAATTTAGAATGTGATTATTAATTTATTCTGGTAATTATCAATATTTATTAGTGATGTTTCTACAATTTATAATTGACTAATAATAATTAGTTGCAATTAACTTCACGACAGAGCAATCTAAGTGATATTATAGTAACCTCATTCATACGCATACTAGCATTTAATTATTCATGGATGTCACCTAATTTATGAATCATCGCTATAAATATTTATCAGACAAGTTTGGCAATTTAATATGACTAGCCAGGAGTTTAAACGGTAACATACTAATTTAATCGGTACGCGTTATACTTTTATTCTACAGATGACAACTTATTTATTCTAATTATCGTAATTATTAATTAATGGTTTTCTGCTGTCTAGATGGATTTAACTAATTTATCTGCGTATTGTATTTACACCTGCATGTTTTTCTAGGTTTTCATTTAATTCCTAAAAGAATTTCTATCGAGTTTATACGGCTAATGATCATATACAGGATTCCTAGGTATCTGTAGCCAATTTTCTTAACTTTAACAAATTTGCTATTGCACAGTTGTCATACTGCATGTTCATGAATATTTCTAAATCTCGCACGTTTTAATCTTTCACATTTTCAATTTTTCCTATTTTCCCTTTTTAGATTTCTCTCCTTCTCTATTTTTCCTACCCGGTCCCCCTTTTTCTGCTCCTACCGCCGGCCTCCTCATTTCTTCCCCTCACCACCGCCGACGCCTCCTTATCTCCTCCCCTTCCCCATTTCATTTGGCTGCCTCTCTCTCTCTCTCTCTCTCTCTCTCTCTCTCTCTCTCTCCCCCCTCACCCGGCCGCACCACCGCGCCTGCTCCCTCGGTGCCGCGCCGCCGCGCCTCATCTCCTCCGCGCCCGGGTCCTGCCGCCGCCCCCATGTCTCAGCGCCTCCGCCCCGGGTCTCAGCGCCTCCGACGCCCGGGTCTCGCCGCCTCCGCCCCGGTCTCGCCGCCTCCAAGCGCCGCCCCTCCAGTGGCGCCGCACGGGTGGCCCGACCGCCCCCGCCGCCTTGCCTCTCGACGCCATACGGGATCCACGGCCAGATCTGTGGCCTAGGCCCAGATCCGACGCCTGGCTTCTCATCCCCCCCAAATCTGAGGTTGGCTAATGGTGATTTATGGGCTATTTTGCTTTGATTCACTGAGATTTGCTATTATGCTAGAAGGCATGGAGATGTGCTCCTATTCTACTTCCAGTGAACACCCTCTGTGATGGTTCTTTGCTGCACTAGAAATGCTTGTGACAACTAACGGTGGTTTCTTGGCTCTAACTACGCAGTGTTTACTACTGTGACATGGATACTAGGGTAGAAGTATTTTGTGGCTTACCTTCACCGGTGCTGGTTGATGTATGGTGGAAAGGTGAGGGTTTGCTGGTGGCTATCGCTTTCTCGGTGATGGAACTGTTGCTTGATGATGGCCTCCTATGGTTGATGATGTGGGGCTTGCGGTCTGCCTCTTGCCGTCGCCGTCGCCTGGCTCCGGATTGGCTCGCCTGGGCTGTCTCCTTGCTGCCGACTCTTCTCGGTGGATGGCCTCTCTGTGGCTTTGGAATGGTTGGGGGATTTGGGGAAATGAATGTGCTGCCGTGCCTTCTCGCTGCTCACTTCTCTCTGGTTGGCTGTGCCTTCGTGCGGCCGTGAGATATTTCTATTTTCTGGACTGTGTCGGCTTGGCATATTGTGTGAGTCCTATTGCGGCTTGGGCTTATAAAATGGGATTATGGGCTTTGGCTTTGTATTGTTTGATCCCTAAATCAACTCAGGTTTGTATATGCCGTGTGATGAGCCTACAATTGTGAGAGGTGCTGATTGTCCCTGGAACAGTCAGGTATCTCCGTGAAAGAGGTGCCGACCGGGCCGGGACAATCAGGTATCTCCGTGAACGGATTACCCTGCCCGAAACTAACCTCTAGGGCTCTGACGGCGATTTCTTCTTTTAATTATTTTCTTTTGTTCGGTCTTTTTCGGTATTACAGTTACTAGTTCGCTCACAAATGAAATAATGGTGTGGTGGCCGATCGACGATAGTCTCTAATGTATGAGATGATTGGAATGTAATAGGGCTTTCTCTTAATATTGAGGTATACAACATAATGTAGTTTCTGTTCTTTATTTCCCGAATGTAACATTTATGTATGAGATGGACTTGGGTGTAAATTACATCACACACTTCCTGACTAAACACGGTTGTATTACAATTACTTAGTCTTTGAAGTGGTTATTTGGTTGGGAGATGAAATTGTATATTTGTTGTAATTACTATTGTCCTGGTTATGTAATACAAATTGTAGCATTTTTATTTGACCTGATGTAAGTTTTAATTGTTGCTCAATGAATGTTATCGATTCTACCATATACGGATTGCAATTAATTACTGTTGTACTACGGACGGTTATATATATATTCTAATTGACTTGAAACTTTCTAATTGCCGTGCAATCATATGCTATCTGGCTCTAGTCTTTACAATTTGGTCTGCTTCCTCGTCGATGGAATTACGGTAATAACGTATTCGTTTATCGCTCGTTGGTTTCAATTTATACGACTACGTATAAAAGTTTAAATTCCCTCGTATTTTTATATTATCATTTATGTAATTAATCCTACTTAATGTTCTAATTTGCTAATTAGGGTTAATTAACGACGTGGGTTGTTACACTTGCCAACTGAATATACCTGACTTCCTTCAAGTCCTTGCCGTTGCCCGCGCCTGCGACGGTAAATTTCCTATGGAAACCCAACGAAAACGCTCCAATTCAGAAGTTCATGCACAGCAGTAACTTCCTTTGGCTCCCTCGAGAGGCCCCAACATATGAACAAAGTAGATGCATGCGATGCGAGGCTCCCTTTTACACCGCTCCGAACAAGTATAAATACTCACCGCAGATCGCACTCGCATTTCCGCGACCACCATCATGGGCTCTTGTTCCCTACGTTAAGCCACAAGATAAGACGACACCACAAGAACAGCCACCTTTCCTCTTCGACTTTTTCTTCTGAACTCTGATCTATGCATATGCACGCATCACATCACCGGTAGCAGTAGCGCACCACCTCGGCTCGAAGAGTACTTGAGCAATGCGGCTTTCTGCCAAGCTTTTGATGCTTGCTGCTCTGCTTCTTCTCTTGGTTGCCACTATGCTGTCGCCCTCCGCGGGCCATGTAGTCGTCGGCATGGACCACGATGACGACGACAGGCCGTCCGCGCCGTGCTCGCCCGCCGACCGGGCCGCGCTGCTCGGCTTCAAGGCCGGCGTCACCTCGGACACCACCGGCATCCTCGCCACGTGGGCCGGCGACGATTGCTGCGGCGCGTGGGAGGGCGTGTCCTGCGACGCCGCCACGGGGAGGGTTGTTGCGCTGCAGCTGGAGGCGCCGCCGCCGCAGGAGCAGCACTACATGGAGGGCACCCTGTCCCCTTCCCTGGGAGGCCTCGAGTTTCTTGAGGCCGTGGTGATCAGCGATATGGGGAGGATCAGAGGCGCCATCCCGGAGAGCCTGTCGCGGCTGACGCGCCTCAAGCAGCTCTACCTGGAGGACAACATGCTCGCCGGCGGCATCCCTGGGAGCCTCGGCAAGATGAGCTCCCTTCAGTTCCTGTCGCTCGCCGGCAACCGGCTGGAGGGGCAGTTGCCGCCGGAGCTCGGGGCTGTTCCCGGCCTGGAACAGATCAACCTCGCCCGGAACAGGCTCTCCGGCGGTGTTCCTTCGAGCTACAAGAATCTGTCCTGGTTGGCGTACCTTGATCTGAGCAACAACCTCTTGTCCGGTGCTGTCCCCGGGTTTCTGGGGCAGTTCAAGAGCCTGGCCCTTCTTGACCTCAGCAACAACACCTTCTCCGGGGAGATTCCGGCGTCGCTTTGCACCTTGCGCAACCTTACGGACTTGTCGCTGAGCCATAACAATCTCAGCGGTCAAATTCCACCACAGATTGGCAGCCTTCAGTCTCTGAATTCTCTTGCCATTGACAACAACCTGATTGTAGGCTCCATTCCAGAGTCGTTGCTTGGCTTGCAGAAGCTTTGGTACCTGAACCTATCAAGAAACGGGCTCTCCGGTTCACTTCCGTCAGTAAGTGGCAACGGGATGCCGTCTTTGGTATCCATGGACCTCTCCCACAACCATCTCGCCGGCGGCATCGATCAATTCTTCAGAAGCTTATCAGCAACAAGGCGAGCCAACACTTCCAACAAGAACAGTGTAAGCTCCGACGTTTCACTGATTATTTTTCCTCAGAGACTACAGCACTTGGACCTCTCAAGAAACAGGATCACCGGCGCGCTGCCTGACTTCGCCGACGGCGCGAGCCTGAAGTGGCTCGACGTTTCAAAGAACGCCATCGGCGGACAGATACCGAGCTCGGTGTCGAAGCTGAGCGGCCTGGAGAGGCTGGACATCTCCAGGAACCAAGTCAGGGGCGTCATCCCTGCAACCATGGCGGGGATGGCGAGTCTACAGTGGCTGGACCTCTCGAGCAACGCGCTCATCGGGAGGATACCGGACAACTTCACCAGGCTCGCGGGCGTCCGGCACGCGAGCTTCAGAGGCAACAAGCTGTGCGGGCAGATACCGCAGGCCAGGCCGTTCAATCGTTTCCCCGCGGCCGCGTACGCGCACAACCTGTGCCTGTGCGGCAAGCCGCTGCCGCCGTGCAGGAAGATCTGATGTGATACCGTGATGTATGTCAGGTTTGGATCGCGAGCCAGCGAATTGCTGACTCAACTCTCACTGTATGTACAAGCACAAATTAAGAGGCAAAAATGCCTGTATTGCCATGGCAAAGTGGCTGTTATGTATTGTGGTTTGTTCGGTTTAGGAGTGCTGTGGTCTGTGGTACTTAACTGGGTGACAAACAAATTGTGATTGCTTACTTGAGTGTAACAAGCAAAAAGGTGATCGCTAATGTCTAACAGTGAGGCGATTACACACTTGTTAAGTTTCACTATGCATATCTGATTGGGTTCGATCTTAATTCAGAGGTTAACCAGGAGCAGGGGAGTAAGCAAACCCGGTAAGTAACTCCCGAAAGATGAATAAACTGAACATCTTTAATTATTCGGTTCTGCAAGGAAATCCTTCGGAAACGAATACATGTTTGGATCTTATTACGCTGAAACTAATGAATGTACAGCCGAAAAAGAAACAGTACAATAGCATGCATCTCTACCACCTGCTGATATCAACCAATGGATTCACAGAAATGGAGATGGGACCTTATTACGCCGTAAATACATAGCGCATGCATGCACAGCACATGCGTGCGCCGCTCAAAGCAGTTGTAAGCTGAAGCCAGACGAAAAATCTCTAGAGCTTCAGCTTGAAGCTGCAGCTGTTGGAGCGGATTCGAAGCTGCGTGTCCGCCCGGAGGTTGTCGACGACCAGGCTGCACCTCGCCTTCCCCGTCATCGTCCACAGCCTGATGGCGCCGAACTTTATGCGGATAGGCACGCGGGCCCGCACCGTCAGCGGCACGAACCCGGCCTGCTGCTGCTGCACCAGCTGCGCGGCCACGGCGCTGTCCAGCCGCGTCTCCCCCGCGAGCGAGATCCGTGGCCGCACCGTGCTCCGGTGGCCCTGGTACAGCGCCGGGAACGCGCCGCGGCACAGCTCCGTGCCGTTGAAGGACGCCGTCACCTCGCCGCCGTCGTAGTAGATGCCGATGCGCTTGTTCGGGTTGTCCGACGTCACCTCCACCTCGAACGCGTCCGTCACCGTCATCGCCGAGGTGTTCACGTCAAACCGGGTGACCGTGAGCCGGTCCACGTGGAACTTGGGGATCTTGGGCTTGAACACCAGGTACAGGATCCCGGCCGTCGCGCCCAGCGCGACGACGAGGACGAGGACGGCGAGCAGTGCGCAGCACACGCACCGGCAGCACCGGCTGTGCCTCTTGCGACGCGGCGGCGGCAGCGGCGCTGGCGCGTACGGCGGAGGGGCGGTGATCGGCAGCTGCTGCTGGTCATGGCTGGGTTTCTTGCCCTTGGCCTGGTCCGGAGGCGGCGAGCCGACGGTCACCGGGTGGATCCTGTGGTGGTCTGCCATGTTCGCCTATGTCCGATCGAGTCGCCTGCACCAAGGAAAGAGAAGGGCGCGCGCATATATGCGACACAACGGCAAACTGGTTTCGTGAAAGAGCTATCGTTTCGAGTACTAACTCGGTCCAGTTTATATGTGAGGCCTCATGTTCATGTGACGTTGGTTGGTTATGCTTGTCTTCTAGACGTTGGATTTTTCGGGGGGCTTGACTTGGCTGCCATGGCTGCGTGATTGACTAACCCTTGTACTTCTTCTGCTTCTTGGAAGTAGAGATCACATGTTTCTGTGTTCTCATCAGATTCTCCTGTCCCTTCCATGACTTTCCTGGGTTAAGTTTTCGACTCCATGTACTACGCGTGAAGATGTTTACTGACTACCAATAGATTAGATCGATTTAATCATTTAATCATGTGCCCAGGTGGTGGTCGTGTTGCATTTCGATACCAATCGCGAAGAATCGTACGCGTTTGAGCTGCGCCTGTGCGTTCGCAGCACGTAGGCTGTGTCTGAGATCACAGTTCGCACGCCGTGTTGAATGGTTTGCAAGCGAGTATGGAATTACTGACGAGATCAGGGGCATGCATGTACGTACGACTCGACGGACGGTGGGCATCACAGCAATCTCGATCATGTCGTCGCTCACGCCTAGCTCAGCCCTGTCGTCGATCAGAAAATCTCCAGAATAGAATAGTGTATGGTCAACCCATCAGGAGAGAGCTAGTTGAATAATTGCCTGGAAGATGCCTCTAATCCCTTCCCTGCAGGTAAGCATGCTTCATTTGACCGGTTGTCTATGTGTTGAACGTTCAGGGAGGGTGGATTCGGAAAGCTTCAGGCATGACGTGATCAATGGCCGCCGAAAATCCTTCCCGATTCACATTCACGTGGCGCGCAGGCATTCTTTTGGTTCTTAAACTTATTATTATAGTTTATTAGTGAAATAAATAGTTTATTATTAAACAAAGTACGGGCATTCTTTTGATCCATAACTTATGACTATAGCAGTACGGGCATTCTTTTGATCCATAACTTATGACTATAGTTTATTAGTGTAATAAATAGTTTATTATTAAAAGAAGTAGAAGTTAAAAGTCGACTAAAAAGAAAAAAAGAACGGGCCTATATATTGGTTCAACTACTTCCGTGTTAGCAAAAACCAAACAGAGTATAAACCTGTGCAGATTTAGCACACGCAAACAAACTAAGCCAGCTTCCCTTTTCGGCGTCATCTCCTCGCGCCGCGTAGACCAGCACAACGGCGGCAAGGGGCTACTCTTCAGAGGCAGCAGCCTCAGTTGCCACGAGAGCGAGCGCCACCGCCGCCGCTACTGCGAGGAAGCTCATGTTCGTGCAGCCGAGAGGGAGCGCCGCCGCCGCCGCCGAAGTTGCGGCAAATTCACGATCCGATCCTTTGCTTATTCTTTACGTATCTTGTTTGCATTAGCTGTCCTTTACTCACTGTGTCGTGACCGTTGTCTGAATACTTACTGAGATTTTCAAATCTCACACTTGCTCTTTCCATTCTCAGGTAAAAGGCTAGTGGAGTGATAGCATCACGCATGGGTAGGAGCACTCGAGTTTTCAGCACCGTGGCTTGCCACTATTTGTTGTTTTATTTTTTCTTTATTTGGTTAGAAGTGGACCAGTACCATGTTCAACATTTATTTCAGCCTCTGTTGATTCTTTAGTAAATTACCTTTAAAAGTTATTTACTCGTGGTTTCTATTATTGCTTTTATTGTTCATTCTTCATTTTGGTGATGACGTTCCATAGTAGTATCTCACATCGGTATGTAGGGTGCTACAGGCCGTGCACGCGCTCAACCATGGCGCACACCCTCCGACCGCCTCGCCGCCTACTAGTGGCTCCTCTGCCTGCAGTGCTCGCTGCGGGCATGGGCACTAGCGACCTTGCTACTCGTGTCCCCAGATCCCACCCTGCCCGTCGACCTCCTCTTCTTCGCCTCCCAAATGCTTTGCCGGAAGATTAGTCTCTCAGCGCGCCGCTCCCCCACCCCGGTGCGCTGCTCCTCGATGCGCTCCTCCTAGCCGCGCGCCGGTTCTACCTGGGGTCCTGCGGCTGCTCAAACAGATCTGCTTGGCCCTCGCAGCGCTCGCGCTCCACGTCGAGTGAGGCGTGGATGGGCTCTTCGCCCGGACGCGGCACCTGCCCAACCCCGCCTTGCCGGAGCTGCTTACCGTGTTCCCCGAGGAGGTGGGCAGGACCAGAGCGACAACTGTCAGACCCGGATTTTTCAACCCGAATCTTACTGTGTTTCACTGCACTATTCCCTGGATCAGTAGCTAGTGCACACAGATACATTGCTGAATCATTTCATACATCGCAAAATCATCCATTATATTACATAAATTGAAATACACCACGTCGGGTGATAGTTTACAAAAGGGGCCGATCAGGCCGAATGTCATTATTACAAACATGCAGCGGAAACATAGCGAAAGCAAACCTGTGTGCATTATATGTCACCAGATGACTAGTAACATACGTGCACACAAAGCCTGGAGTCCACTTGTCTATGCTAAACATCGTAGCCTACGTCTTAGATCCTTTCGTCGTCCTTCTCCTCCGTAGCAGGAGCATCTTCGTAGGCATAATGGTCCTGTGTTCCTGTTCCTGAATTTTTGCCGCAAAGTGAGCGTGAGCACTCCGACCCCGTGCTCAGCGAATCAACACACAGAATGCAGTATATATAACATGTATGGCTAATCAAGGATGGCTTAAGTTTATTTTCTTTTGCGAAGAGTGCTTTTGAATACAATTATATAAAAATTCCTTAAGACCTAGCATTTTGAACACACGTATATGTTGAATGCAGTAATAATAGTGATTCAGATTCCATCCACCATTACATGGTATCCGCACCATATAGCAATTCTTCAGCGTTATAGCCGCTTAACTTACCACTGGGACGACACCCAGGACAATTCCAAACTAGGGCCTTACACTGCCCTTCCACTTTTCCAACCCATCATAAAGCATTTTGAAATAGAACTATATCTGGTTAAGTTCCCATGTCCGCCCTTGACCGTGGGCACGGGTATTCGAATAGTTTTGACTCTGCAGAGTTTGTACACTTTCACCACAAGAGACAATCAACTCGTTGCCCCACATGATACCATGGACATGCGGTTGAGCAGACCATCACAATGACTTTTCAAAGTACCTCGCCCTTTCCATCATTTCACCCTATGGGTCGTTCCCACTTGCGGTGGGTCCCATACGTTGTGCGGGATGTCCTCCTTCTGAACGTCTAGCAGCTGGCTACTCCCCTGCTAGCCCGCCACAGCAGAACTTCACTCCCTACGAGTGTCCCATTCAAGCCGTCTCACAGACCGCCGCTTGCACTACTCCAACACCCACTCCTGGAAGGATGACTTTCAGGGTCCGGTAAATCTACTAAGCCAAGTTGTAATTTATAGACTTGTGGTTGTACTGTTTTACATGGGTTGACATGACAAGATTCAGTTCTTAGTGGTATCTGGGCGGTTCTACTACAAACCCCACTCTCGTGCACACCTGCACCACACCCCCGAACCATCCGCCCAGATATTTAAGCATGTTGAGATTTTTGGAGGGTATAAAATAGTCATGTCAAATATACCAGTCATTCCCACCATGACTGCCCAAACCATTTTCTCATTATTAAAAGCGATCATGATGTATGGGGCATTTCAGCGCCCCCTGAGTATTAATGCAACACTAAGCATAGCATATCATTAGGGACTTATTTTCGAAATATTAGTATTATATTTTTGCTAGGGCGACAAGGTTTTCACATTCAATCATTCCAAAGGAGGGGTAATACTATTCAAGGTAAACATTGGCATATAACTAGAATATCAAGTTTCGCATGTATTTGCATAAAAATAACAGCATGCATTTTGTTAATTTAACACAAAGTAATTTGCATAAATGTGGGTTCAACATGATCAAAGTATTGACTCGCCTTGGTCACAGTGGTCGGGATCCGGATTCTCGGGTGCTTCTAGGGTCGTTGCCTCGATCTCCTCTTCTTGCGTCTCGTAAGCTATCTTAGCGTGCGCCCAAAATTTGTATAAAAAGAAAAACAACAAATCAAACCAAATAACACCAGAAATTCAAATGAACTCTAAAAATTATAATTTCAGTTCCATTGGATAGATCTTGATTTTAGATGAATTTAGAAATTTGTCTCGCTTAATTTGAAGTTAAAATGAATAAGTTATGCCCATTTGAATATTTCAGTTTAGTTAAATTCAAAAATTATTAAATCTCTGACAGCGGGTCCCACATGTCATTTTCTTAATTTTTATCTTTTTCTTATTGCCGTGCCACTGACAAGTGGGTCCAGGTACTGTTCATTGGGGTCCATCTGTCAGCAGGGGCTCAGTGCAGTCATGCCACTGACCGGTGGGGCCCAGCGGTCAGTGGGCCGCTCTGGTCACACTGGCTGGCAGGTGGGGCCCAGGTGTCAGTCGGGGAAAATAAAAGAATTGCTCGACCGCGCGCGCGGAGCCGGGCTCGAACACGCGACGCGGGAGCAGGAGGGAGGGAGAGACGCGCTGTGATAACCAAGTGAGCGGGGGAGGCATTGCCTACCCTATAAGGGCAATTTATCCCTTTGAAGTCGCTCGCGGAGGGGCCGGGCAGAGGAATCGGGGGGCGACGGTGGCTGGCGGCGAGCGATGATCGGAGAGGCTCTGGGGTTGCGTGATATATAAACTCTGCGTGGTGGTGAAGCTCCTGGCGATGTCAGCGGGGACGGAGGAGCACGGTGGCGGGCCGGCAGCGTGCGACGGCGGTGGTTCGGGGAGGTTGTCGTCGCCGGCGAAGCTCGGGCGAGGAGAGACCCGAGGAAGGAGGGGGTCGGCTTCACCGTGCTTCCGCGATGCTCTGGAAGCTTGGGATTGCCCGGAGGCGGCCGGGATCGGCGGCGGCTCGGTCGCCGGAGCTCGGGGAGAAGAAGGGGCCGACGGCGATTTGGGGCACTACAGTGCAATTGCGGGCAGGGGAGGGGAGAGTGAAGCAGGGCGACGCGATTGAGACTCCCGTGCGGGGTTTTTATAGCCCAGAGAGAGGGGTACGCGGCGAGGAAGCGGCGACCTTCCGCTGTTCACGCTGGCAGGGGGGAAGAACGCGATCCTCTTCGGGATTTCGCAGGAGAGAGGTGGCGGGGAGGTGAGTCTCCCCTCCTGTTGATTCTTTGAACCTTGCCCTGGAGGTGAGAGGGAGACGGAGGAGGATTTGCTGCGCAGAGGGAGTGAGCGTGAGGGAGAGCGAGTGCGGGCGCGTGGAGAAGAAGAGGAGGAGGAAGAAGAGAGCAGGCGGGCGGGGGTCCACCGGCCAGAGACGTCGCGTGTGCGAGGGGACGGGCCCAGGCGGCAGCGAGGCGCGGGGCGAGGCGGGCCACCGGTCAGACGCGGAGAGGCGCGAGCGGGCGCGAGGCCACCGGCCAGCGGGGAACGTCGCGCGCGGGAGATGGGCTGCGGGGGCGCGCCCGGCTGGGCCGTGCGGCTGTGTGCGCACGCAGGCCGTGCGTGGAAAGAGGGACTGGGCCGGGGTGATGGCCGGCCCGGTTTTTCCTTTTTCTTTTTTTTTCTTTTCTCATTCCTTTCATTTCCATTTTTATTTTAAAAATTGCATGTATATACATTTTCATTTCTCTCTGGTTTTTGGTGTATATACACATATATTTATTTATTTACTCTTTCACATATTATACATGTGTGTGTGTGTGTGTATATGTCTTTATATACATTGTTATTCACATGTTTTTGCTTATATGTATAAATGCTAACCTCTTACTTGTTTGCCAAAATTTTTATAGATGACATTTCATGCTTATTTACATTTCTCCTTTGCTATTTTATGGATCATCTTTTCAGATTCTTTATTTGATGTGTATGTTTTATCATTTTATGTGTTGATTTCTTCCCTCTTTTTATTTTTGAAATTCCTTTATATTTACAAAAAGCCAATAAACTCCAAATTCAAATGCAAAGTAAATAAAATACTCCAAAAGTCTATCAAATTACTATTTATATTTTTCAGGATGTTACAACAACATAGGGGTCGACGCCATTGCGTGGTTTAGGTTCACGCGCGAGCTCCTCGCGCACGTGCCTGCCATGATCAAGTTCCTTCTCGCCCAGTTCGAGAAGGCGCCCGCGGACGACGGGGTCTACCTCCACGACCGTAACTGCATAATCCTACGAAGCCTTCTAAGTTTGGTACATATGCGCATTCCTTTACTTTGTTTCATGCTCGCCTTACGCTAAGAGAAGCGACAACATTGTAGGTCCGCACCGGATGCTTCTTGGAGATGCAAGCGGTTGCACTCGCCGTGCACCCACTTCTCACTTTCGCATTCAACTCCCTGCAGGTGCGAACAATGCACCCATCGATTCTTTATAAGCTCGTAAAAGTGTACTTCGAGGGATTAGTTGTGCATACATGTGCTCACATGCTGTTTCGTTCTTGTGTGGCCAATGAAGTTGTCCTTCTCGTTCGACGTGGCCATAGAGGTTATGACCGAGCTTGTCAGCCAGTACCAAGTAAGTTAGGTTCTTTTTATTCATTATGTAGGATTCTATACTGCACTGGTGTAATCAACTGGTCAATTTGGTAGTTGCATGAAATAGTGGTTTAATTGGGCTTTGTTAGCTAATGACAAGTTTTTACACAGTCCTACTCCACCTTTTGTTGCCGTGTGTATTTCTTTCAGTTAGAACTGTAGTATTTAGGAATTGGTATGTGCCAAGGAATGGTTTCCACAATTCAAGTTGCTCTCTTCTGTTTGTGTTAAGACACTGATTTAATGCTTGAATAACTTGAACCAACTAATACATAGCTCATTTGGGATTAAATTTTATGATGTTCAGAGCATCATTTAGTTCATGAAGTATGTTTTTCCTTAAATATCTATATGACATGAAGATTAAAACCGGAAGCGTTGCAATACTGATCCTCTTTCTCGTTTTTCGTTTCTGTGACAATATCTGATAAATTTAAACTGTGATTCTTGGACATGCCAGCTGGTTTAAGTTTTGATTTTTTTCACATGCACACACTAATGCATTTTGTGCTGCTTCTATGGTTGGTGCTCTGAGAAGCTCCAGTGGCATGGTATGAAGTAGGAGCTCCTTGTCTTTCTTTTTTCACTATATCTTGTCATCTATTGAATTGCTCTTGTTAAGTAGTTGACTTGTAATTTTGTTGAATATATAATGGTACTGTAAACTTTTTGAATGGCTGCTGTTCCATTGATGAATTTGTTGATTTACAAAATGTTGTTATATTAATATACTTTCAACTTATAATAAACTGAGAAATCCTTTACTGTATGCTGCTATCTGGTTGTAGGATTTACCTCAGGTTTTTCTGAGTAAGATGCCGTACATCAGAGAAGTTCTTCTTCTACCAGCTCTAGCCAACAGAAGTGAGAAGATAATTTCTAGTCTTACTTTTTTGATGTGTGAAGTTAGTTAGGCAGTAAGTTCCGTCTCATCATTTTTATAACTCCGTTGCAACACACATATATCTAATTAGTTATTGAAAGAAGTAGAAGTTAAAAGTCCACTAAAAAGGGAAAAAAAGGAACGGGCCTATATTGGTTCAACGACTTCCGTGTTAACAAAAACCAAACAGAATATAAACCTGTGCAGATTTAGCACGCGCGAACAAACTGAGCCAGCTTCCCTCTTCGGCGTCATCTCCTCGCGCCGCGCAGACCGGCACGACGGCGGTGGGGGGCTGCTCTTCAGAGGCGGCGGCCTCAGCTGCCACGAGAGCGAGCGCCGCCGCCGCCGCCGCCGCCGCTGCGAGGAAGCTCATGTTCGTGCCGCCGAGAGGGAGCGCCGCCGCCGCCGCCGAGGTGACGGCAAATTCGCGGTCCGGTCCAAATAGGGGCGGACAAGAAGTCAAGAGGGTAATTTTGCAGGAAGTTCCCACGCCTTCATTAATATAGTGAATGTCATCTGTGATTCAATTTGGCCTCCTTTTGATCGTTAAGACCTCGATTCCTCACAACAGCTTTGGACAAAAAGAATTTAGTACAACATATGGTTCCCCACCAATCCGTTTGGTGATCATTTCAACACAAAACTGTTTGCAGCGGTGAAGAGACAAAACAATTAGTCCCTTCATCAAACTACTGATCACATTCACCTAGCATGTGTTTTCAGTAGGAGGTATATACATGTCTCAAGATCCGGCGCCACTTCTCTTTTCTCTGAATTGTCACACTGTCTGTATAACATCAACATTTCTACCACTCGGAAGAATTTACATGTATGTCATACACGTGTAAAATATCAACATCCCGGATCTGCTCATCTCGATCTCAACCTCGTTCTCCATCTCCTCGTGCCCTGAGGCCTCACGAGCTGTACAGGAGCAGCCGGAATCCGGAGCCACCACTCCCTTAACCTCCTCACCAGTTTCTCACTGCTCTTCTTCCTCGCCGGCATATGCCTTGTGTACGCCTCCAGCAGAATCACCAGAACGATGCTTCTCAAAGGCAGGAACGCAAATGCCGCAGCCGCGACGAGCATCGCCACTGCGACTTTGTTCGTGCTCTGAGACCAAGTAACGAATTGTCAAAATGGCAAAGTTGCAAGGTTTGCGCACGATGAGTAGGAAGTTTAACGCCATATTTTGGAGTGATCAAGGGGCAAAACCTGCGGGAATGCTGCAAACATGAGGGACCGAAGCTTGAGGAGGAATATGTTTCCAGCTTGCACGTGTGCCTCGAGCTGCGAGATGGCTTCTTGCAGAGCTAGGAGCTGTTCGACAGTTCGTCTCCGAGGAGTTGTGACTTCAAATGCACCTATCAGCTGTCCGTTCCCGTTATACTTTCGCCATAGCATGAAGAGAGTAGAGCCGAGCAAAAAGCCAGGAAATATGTACCAGATCCAGCCTCTGCATGTTTCAGTAACAATTTAATTTCCTCGGAACAAAGGAGAAAATTTTGTAACTGAAAGACATGATCCTACAGTAACTACCGGCAAAAGCGTTTTTCAGCTTTCATATGATATGGTCATAGACCATGAATATTACCTGTAAACTATGTAGAGGAAACCGAATAAGACGACGTATGATTTAAGTGGATCTTCCCACTCGGCCAAAGAGAGAAGCCATTTGCCTATTTCAATCAAAGGAAACAGCAGTTCCTGCATATTAAGAGGGAATCAACCAACGAACGAACATCTATATAATTAAAAATAACTGGTGAGAGAGATTCAAGTCATCTCCTTTGTTTTAAAGGCAAGAAAATCCTACAATAATCATAAAAAAGAAAAATCCTAAAAATTCTCACATTAATTGAGAAAAAGATAACCATCCCTACCACTTATTTTGATAAGTCCAGATTATAACGGTGCAGATTAATCATATATGTATATTAAAGTTGTATAGCAAATACAATTGTATGATAGAGTTGTATATTATAGATAACTATATCATAATATCTAACCGCATAATTACGTGGCCAAATCTGCTAGTTAGTAATGTTAACAACAGCTCAATTATGACCATTTGACACATACTGAAGTCTGAAAACATGCGTTGTAATTTGTAGTCATGAATGAAAATTCAGGTCAGATGGGTACTTAGAGCTTCAGTTGTTGTTTGATCATCCGAATTCAGATGTTGTCTAAAATTACGCAATTATCACAAATGACTATACCTTCAAGACAGCTACATTTGTATCTATGTCTTCCAACTTGACCTGATCGAGCGTCGCACGTGCTGCCTCCACTCTGCCAGAATAACCTACAGATCGCTCTAGAGCCAATTGCACTGAGCTAGTTCCTCCTATCTGCACATCTCTGACATGAAAATCCCTTTCTTCAGGATTGTCCTCCTTCAGTGTCAGCAAACCCAACCTCACCAGAGTATACGCAGAAAGCGGGAACGGATCAGCAAGCATCAAGTCATCCGAACTACTCTGAGCAAAATCCTCGTTTCCTCCGAATCTTGAGCAACGCTCCTGCATCTGCCTGTACAGTGCCTCCAATATCTTGTCCCCTTTGGGCAGTTTCTCTGCTAAGTTGAAGGCGAGGGTGGTCTTGAAATACGCTGGTAGCACATGAAAGCCCTCTTTCACGGCGCGGTACCGGAGAATCCCTAATGTCGCGACCGAAAGCGCCTCCGCCTTCTGAAAATTTACGAGCTTGTACTTCCTGATGAACTTGTGAGCGTGCAGCACCTCTTTGATAACTGCAAACCAGTAGTCTCGGCGAGTGTGGCCTTTGATTTGAGGGAATTCAAAGAACACTGGTCCACTTCTGTCAGTAGTAATTAATAAACATATGTTAGCAATCACACTCAATAATTTCACATTGAAATGCATCATGAAGGTGGGTAGAAATGAAGTTTTTTTTGTTATGCAGGGATCAAGTACTCACGTGGAGCTAGACTTATACATGACGGCTTTGTCAAAGAGGTGAGCACCCCATGGCCCAGTTGACTCACGTTTTACCGACTGCTTCAAGTCCCTTGCCAGATCGTACACAACAGCCTCGCTGTACGAGAAATCGACACCGATAGCCTCAAAGTACAATGCATGGTTGGTCAGTGTGAGCCTCCCTGCAAGATGTGCAGCTCATACACCTTAAGACACCTTGTGAAGAAGCACAACTCAGCGGCACTGACCAAAATTACCATAAGGAAGATGCTTAACCAGGCCATGTGGACGTCCCAATGTGCTGAAGAACCGGCTTGGTCGTCGCGGCACCATAGATGTCGAGGATAACTTCTTCCTCGGAGAGCTGAAGGGCAGGAGCTTTGTGTCCATCTGCTATACGTTTTGCAGATCCGAGAACACTGGCAGCGGAGAACGTAAATACGATGGAAGTGACTGAATTGCTCACATATCAATCAATACGATGGAAGTGACTGAATTGCTTACATAGCCAAGACGTGTCATTGTAACACTCGGTAGTTCAAAAGAATGTCACAGACTAGAACAACGAGGACAAGATAAAGATAGATTCATGACTTTACGTACTTGTCTAAACTTTTGAGGTACTTGTGGTAGATAAGAAAATGCAGCCGGCCTCCGGTAGAATTGGTGAGCGCGTCGAACAGGTTGCGAACGGTGATCGGGTGTGCCACAGCAGGGCAGGCAGGAGCAATCTTGGCGAATGCCTCGAGTCCAACTGTCCTCCTACCATCGACCTAGCCATTCATTAGACACACCAACAAATCAAGCAATGCAAAGCAAGCATATGATCGAATTGCTCGAACAAGAACAAGAACATATATAACCCGAATGGCCATTTGCGTGGGGCTCGAGTAGAATATGGATCCACCATCGTCGTCGTCCGTGTCGTCATGGACAATGCTAACTGCCGTTTTCTATCGTAATGAAACATCCGTATTGATCAGTATCCCATATGAATTGCATCGTTTTTCGCCGATTGAAATCTATGATGAAAAAAAATCGATCTCACCCACCTGAAACTCAGCGTCGGTTTCCTCATCGGGCGCCTCCCAGGCGAGCATCATATCGTATGTGAGCGAGTGGAACTCCCTGTCGCCGAGGTGATCGTGGCGCTTGGTCTCGACGCGCAGGGCAATGTAGGAGCAGTACTCCACGAGGCTCCTGCCGTAGATGAGCGGCTGCTCCGCCCGCTCCGGCTCGAACCGCCGCAGCAGTTGCTCCACCGGCACGCCGGCGATCCTGCCACGCCATTCATTTAGTTGGGAGTCAAGATCCCAAGACAAAGATCCCTGAAACGCTAAGCGCGCGGCCGATGATGACGAGATGCACGGACCGGGCGCATCGGTGGACGACAGAGGTGGCGGTGGGAGAGAGTGGAGGGATGGCGTAGTGCGACGACGACGCGTCGGTCGCCGCCATGGCCGCCCTGTTGTCCTTCCTCCTGCTGTCGTCGCCGTCGATGTGCCGACCGAAAAGGCCCTCAAAGAGACCCATCTGTGGCGGCCGGGCCGGAGGAAGGCCGCATTGCCCGTGTCTAGCTCCTTCACGCCCACCCGGCTAAGGCGAGGAAGACTGTGCGTGCCATGGCGTGCCGTGCTTTTTCACGGATGCTTGCCTTTCTTGCCCTTTCTCGTGGACGGTTGGTTTAGGCGCGATTACCCTTTTTCTGCTCCGCCGGACTCGGGCGTCCAGTGAGCCACCGCGTGGATCGCAAACTTATCGCATGGATGCGCATGATATATAGCGATTCCTTTTATCGACGCTTTCTTCTTTGCAGCGACAAACTTATCGATACTTGGCCTCCAAAGCAAGTACGAGGTTGCGGTTGCTTCAAAAAAACAGAGAAGTTAATTTTCATGTTTGATTGGTCCCCGACTCCCCGTTGGATCTCAAGCCATCAATATTTGTAGAGGAAGTTAATTAATATACTTAGGAATAAATTTATTTTACTCCTGAATTCTTACAATGATCTAATTTTCAATCTGAAAAATATAAAATCGGATGTTTTACCTCTGTTAACTATCAATACCGTTTACTTTACCCCCTAAAATTGATAGAAGATGATTTTAACTGGCGTGGCATCTACATGAACAAGTTTTTATTATCGTAGTATCCTATCATATACACGTGTAAACTTGAGTCAACAAAAAATTCTTTCATTTTTTTCTTTCCTTCTCCTCTTTGTTTTCCTTCTCCTTCCTCATTTCTTTTCTTCTTCCTCCCCAAGCATCTGCTTCCTTTTCTTGATCTATGGAAGCATGCATGGAGTTGATTTGTAACGTGGTATACATACACGTATAGTTAGGAAACCTTTATATGAAATTAAGGTACAAGATGGTATAGATAGAATTAAACTCGAGCGATCCACGTATAGGCACGAACTTGATAAAAATGTGCATAAATTTGATTTACACCATGATATGCATACACGTATAGTTAAGATACTCTTGTATGAAATTAAGACACGAAATGTTAAAAATGGAATCAAACTCAAGCGATCCACACACAGAAGCGAACTTGTCTATAATTAATTATAATTTGCATTCTTTTAATTATATTAATATGAATACAACTATTATCTTTATTATTAGAGATGCTAATTAAAAATTATAAAGAACAGGTAAAGATATAATCTATATCCTTTGTTTTAACATATACTACTATACATTAATACCATAAATAAAACTAATTCTACAAATATGAAAATTAAACCGAAGTGGTATCATTCTTAAAATTCTAATATTTGAATTCTTTTACGTGACGTGCAACCTTTATTTTTGAGCGTAGTTCCTTTATTATCCATCACTTTATTTTTCGCACATAGTTCCTTTATTATCTATCACATATGTACCTTTAAATCAATTAAATACACTCTAAAAATAATATCCACGTACGTACGCGGGCCACCATACTAATCCAAACAAATCTCGATGCTGAACAATAGTCCATGAACTGTTCCATCAGATTCCTACCAATGATTTTCATTCAACTTCAACTCGGTAGATGCCAATCATATTACCATATGTATTGCCATCACCACAAAAAAGAGTACTCCACAATACAACCGGCAACAGGTACGAGAAAATTGTGCAGGCATGAAATAGAATCCACCTGTCAAATACTAAAGAGCATAGACAATAATAGAGCTCTACACAATGGAGTCCTCTCTCTCCTCATTTACCAGCTCAAATCTATGTAACGAAAGGCACCCTGCAAACTGCAAGGACGATGAGGGTAAATTATTTGTCTCCGAAAGATAGTAAAACAAGCATGGAAGTTTTGCCACAATAACCCAGCAAGATGGACCATGGCACTCAAGTCACCGCGCCTGATGATCACTTAACAATGCAGATCTTGATGACCGAAGCGACGCCGATTCGGTGCAGAGCAACGACGGCATCACCGGGCTTGCACAACTTCTTCTGTACAGCCGACTTCAGCGCAGCCTCCAGGATCACCTCTGTCGACTCTGAATCCGTGGCCTTAGCAGAGCCCT
Source organism: Dendrocalamus latiflorus (assembly GCA_017311315.1). Lineage (NCBI taxonomy): Eukaryota > Viridiplantae > Streptophyta > Magnoliopsida > Poales > Poaceae > Dendrocalamus > Dendrocalamus latiflorus. The sequence goes on from CM029628.1 coordinate 50,288,941, forward strand.
CGGCAAGGAGAGGAATGAGACCTCTGTAGATCAGGCTGTGCCTCGCCGGGCCCTCCGAGCTGATGGTCCAGTCGAAAGAGTCGGTTGTTAGCACAGGGACAACCACAGAGAAGATCGGAACCCTGGGCCGGTACTTTGCGACCAGCTTGGCCGTGGTGCCACCCCGAGTCAAGACGACAATCAGTGTAGCCTTGGCCTTGTTGGCAGTTTGTACAGCAGAGGATGCAAGAGACTCCAATGGGCTCATCGGAAGGGGCGCAGACCTGATCATCTCCTTGAAGATAGCCTCGTAATCCAGGGAAGACTCTGCCTCTACGCAGATACGAGCCATGATCTTCACAGCCAACTCAGGGTATGCTCCAGCAGCGCTCTCACCACTAAGCATGACGCAGTCAGTTCCATCAAGAACAGCATTTGCAACGTCAGTGGCCTCAGCACGAGTTGGCCTGGGGGATTTGATCATCGATTCAAGCATCTGAGTAGCAGTAACAACAGGCTTGCCAGCAAGGTTGCACTTGTAAATCATCATCTTCTGTGCAAGGAATATCTTCTCAACTGGAATCTCCATTCCTAGATCACCTCTAGCAACCATAAAGGCATCAGTTTCCCTCAAGATCTCATCGAAGTTTACAACACCCTCTTGGTTTTCAACCTATATAATTAAGAAAGAAATCAGATACACAACACCATAACCAACATGGTCAAAAGCAAGCACATAGGTATATTATCATCAGCCAAGTAGATTTTATCATCATGGCAGTTCGATTTTATCATCTTATAGCAATGATTTTGAGTAGTACGAAACCATCTAGGTCCAGAATTCCAGTTACATAGCAGCAAAGAAGTTTGTATAATCTGAATAAATTTTACGAGTACCAGGAAGTATAATAAACCTTATCAGGTGGAAATACATGGAAAAAGAGGCAAAGCCTTTGCTCAACCAATTGTGCAAAAGGTTCTAGTGAATACAACACTGTAGTTCAAAACAAGTTAATTATCCTAGCGGAAAGCACATAGAACTATTTTTGCATTTTCCCTAACATAGCACAAATTGGGGTATAACATCGTACCCGATACAAAGCCGGGGAGGGGGTTTCCGCCCCCCCCCCCCCAGGCTATCCACGTCGGCAGCTCCCGCCCGCGCGCGCGCTCCGTCGGCCGCGTCGCGGGAGGATTCCTGTACGGCCAGGGGAGGGCATTTCCTCCGGGTTTTCGGAAATTACGTAAAGGTCCTTTTTTCTCGCGAAAAGATCCCTGCAGGTTTTTTCTTTGCAAAAAAATTTTGGATTGCGCCCGGCGGGTTTCCGAAATTACGTATAGGTCCTTATTTACTTACGTACAGGCCCTTACAAGTCCTCGCTTTTTTACAAAAAAACCCTTTGATTTCCCCGAAAATACGTATTTGTCCTTGATTTTTTTTATGGAACTCCCTGCGAATTATCGTCTCTTTTATTTTGGTCCACACGGTAGCTAGCGCGGCGTGCGCCGCGCTTATATGCAGCTAGTTGTTTATAACCGGGAACAAAACCACTAGAATAGCAGTATGACAGCGTTATGAATGGCTTAGTGTGCTCACGAGGCGCAGGAAGAACATAGCGCGCGCGCACATACCCAAAGAGGTGAAGACTAGAATAATCAGGAGTCTGGCCACAGAGACGCTCAACTGGGATTCCACCCTGAAGAGCAGAGGGCTAAATGTTGACCAGAAAAGTGTCAGTAGAAACAACCTTAGCCTAGAAGTGTGGTGGAACAACAGATGCAAGCATGAGAGCACGAGCTGCTTCAAAAAGATAACGATGCTTGCGTTCAGCCACACCATTCTGAGCATGAGCACCACGACAAAAAAACTGAGAGAGAGTACCCTGCTCAGCAAGAAAACCACGAAAAACTCCTGACAAGTACTCTCCAGCAGAATCAGCGCAAAAAAACATGAATAGGAGTTAAATTGAGTTCAGACCATGGTGGCAAAAGTCTTATAGATAGATAGAACCTCACTACGAGATGACATAAAGGGAGTACAGGGTACCTCTTTCTCCATGGGAGGAGTAGAGCTAGAGAGAGCTAGAGACAGGAGAGAGAGAGAGCTCGTGTGTAAAATGAGTAGACCCCCTTCTCATACTCCTCTTGGGGTTTATATACATGAATAGGATATGATAGAAAATTCTCATTCTACCCCTTTGAAAATTACAAAAGGTGAGGGTACATTGGTACACTCCTCTATACTATTGGGCCTATTCATATTGGGCCAGTTGCAAGGCCCAGTCACGAAGGGTCAGGCCATCCCTACAACGGTACTCCCTCGACAGCAAGCACGGAGGTCACGATGGGCGTGCTGACGTGACCAATTATCCTAGCCTCCCGTCCCCCGCCAGCAAGCACGAAGGTCCTGATGGGCGAGCTGATCCAATTGGTACCTCCAGCCCCCGAGGGTGTGGATGCTGTAGATCTACCGGTGCCGGGTTCTTTCACTCGGCCCGAACTTGAGCGGCGCATAGGCGCGTGCGAGTAAGTCCCACGCCAAGGGCACAGTCGTGTCATCAATGTCCTATTTCCGACGTGGGCGGCACATGAAGGTGAAGTCAATGGCGGGACAAATGTCTAACACGCGCGGTCCGTCCCCTACCGTTCGGACTTGGCGTCGACAAGGTTGGTGGCGGGTGGAAGCCTTGTGCGCGCGAGAAACGTCTACGACCACGTGGTCAGGCTAAGTCTCGACCAAGGGACAGTCGGACGAAGCGTCTACGACCATGAGGCAGTCCAACGAAGTCTCGACCTCCGGCCGCGAGGTGGTAGAACGATGTGTCTATGACCACAAGTTGGTTGGACAAAGTCTCGAATTTGGCGGCGCAGACTTGCGTGCGTGTGCGCTCCATTCCGCACCCTTTGAGACGAACCCTTGCGCACGCTGCCCGTCTCCCACCCTTCGGACTTGGGGTCGACGAAGGCGATGGCGAGACAAATCTCCGACGCGCATGGTCCATCCCCCACCGTTTGGACTTGGTGTCGACGAAGTCGGTGGCGAGACGAATCTCCAGCGCGCGGTCCGTACCACCCTTTAGACTTGTTGGCGAAGTCGGCGGCGGGAGGAATGTCTGACGCGCGCGGTCCGTCCCCTACCGTTCGGACTTGGCAGCGACGAGGTCAACGGCGGGTCGAATCCTTGCGTGCACGAGAAACGTCTACAACCACGTGGTCGGGTGAAGTCTTGACCGCGAGACGGTCGAGCGAAGTGTCTACGACCACGAGGCAGTCGAACGAAGTCACGACCTTCGACCGCGAGGCGGCCGGACGAAGCATCTATGACCGCGAAGTGGTCGAACAAGCTCTCAACCGCGAGGCAGTCGAACGAATCATCTACGACCAAGGTGGTCAGAAGAAGTCTCGAAGACGGTGGCGAAGACTTGCGTGCGCGTGCACTCCGTCCCGTATGCATTAAGACCCTTCAGACTTGGCGTCGACGAAGTCAGCGGCGGGCCGAAGACTTGCGCGCACGGTCTATCCTCGACCCTTCAAACTTGTTAAGGTCGGCGGAGATGAATCCTTGCGTGCGCGGCCCATCCCCTTTGAACTTGGCATCGACGGAGTTGGTAGCGGGTTGAAACCTTGCGCGCGCGAGAAATGTCTACGACCACGAGGTGGTCGGATGAAGTCTCAACTGCTAGGCGATCGGAAGAAGCGTATACGCCTGCGAGGCGTTCGGACAAAGTCTCGACCGCGAGGCGGTCGGACAAAGCGTCTACGACCACGACGTGGTCGGACGAAGTCTCTACCACGAGTGGTCGGACAAAGCGTCTATGACCACGACGTGGTCGGACGAAGTCTCTACCGTGAGCGGTCGGACAAAGCGTTTACGACCACAAGGTGGTCGAACGAAGTCTCAACGTTGGCGGCGAACTCCCCTGAGTTTGTCAGGGCCCTAACTTGTTTGCGAGTGCTCGATCTGCGTTTTTCCTCTGCGCCTGTATCTGCCTTTGTTTCTCCCTCCATTTTCTCTTCCGTCCTCCCTTGGTGAGCGGATGTGCTTCCCCTTTTAGAGGCACGGGCAAGGGCCATAGGCATCGTACGTGGCTCCCACGCGGTGCCGATCATGTGTAAAATGAGTGAATCCCCCTTCTCATAATAACCCTCTTGGGGGTTATATACATGAATAGAGTAGGATGGGAATTTCTCATCCTACCCTTTTGGTAATTACAAAATGTAATGTTACATTGGTACATTTCTCTGTACTATTGGGCATATTACATATTGGGCTAGTTGCAAGGCCTAGTCACAGAGAGTTGAGCCACCCCTACAACAATATCCACGTATGCCGAGAAAAATCATCAATACAAATTATATAATATCGATGACCTTTTGAAACGAAAGGAGCTGGTCCCCATACATCAGAATGAACAAGATCAAAAGGAAGCTAGGACACTGACTCACTGGAAGGATAGGGGGGTTGAAACTGTTTGCTAAGCTTACAACCCTGACAATTGAGAGAAGCATTACCAAACACAAACTATAAAAGACCACAACAAAGTAATGAAGACATACGTGACTCACAAAGATGTCCTAAACGATGATGCCACTGAGCAAAAGATACAGTGGAGGCCGTGGTGGAGACGACAAGACTAATAGGGACAGCGAAAGGAAGATGAAGCTAGTCAAGCTCCCAGAGTCGTCGTGAGTTATGACGGTGAGGGCCAGTACCAACCAGAGTCCCCGTGCGACGATCCTGAACACAACAAGAATCAGAATCGAGAATAGCACGACAACTATAATCAGTGAGCTGACCGGCAGAGATAAGGTGAATGGTTAGTTTTGGAACATGAGAAACAACAGGAACATGAAACGATAATTTTGAAAGAGAGATAACATCTGCTATTTGAACAGTGATAGGACCGGCTAAAGGACCAATGGAAGTGAGACTGGTGGAATTAGATGTCATATGAAACGATGCACCAGAATCAAGCATCCAAGGTGATATACCTGAAGGAGAAGTAGAAGGTGGTCTCTCACCGGAAGACTAAGCAACAGGACCAGCAAAACCGGACAATATAGAAGCAACCATGCGACCTAACAGTGTGAGAAACTCCTAAGTGTCAGAGGCACCAGAACTCCGCTAAGAGAAAGAACCTCTAGTACCCCTCAGAGGACGAGTACCACGACAAAAAACTTTCTTCCTGTAGCAAAACTGCTCCACATGTCCATCCTTATTGCAATAGGTGCAGTGGAGTCTCCTACCAACAGAGCTGTCACTAGAGGCGCAACTGGTGAAGGAGGAACCGGAGGCGCAGCAGGTGTAGAAGCTGGAGGACCCGCCAAAACCGAAGGAAACAATGATGACGACAACAGACCCGCACCACAAAGGCGAATCTCCTTAATACGAACAGCTGCAAGAGCCTCCAACGGAATCACACAAGGGTGACGAGTCAGCAACTGAGCACAAGTCTGCTCAAACTCAGACCGGAGACGTGTCAAAAAGTCGTAAATGCAGCAAAGCTCTAGGTGAGACTGCTGACAATGACAGCACTGACAGGTGCGGCAAACAGCTGGCCCCAAAGAGTCGATCTGACGCCATAGCACGGATAGCTGAGCATAAAACTCGTCCACAGTGGCATCTCCCTGTTGCAGCGACTGCTCTTGACACACAAGGGATACGGAATCACCAGATGGCTCGTAGCAATTGCGTAGATGTGCCCATATTGCCTGTGCGGAAGCCAAACCAACAAATCACCAATCAGATGCACCTCCATGCTAGCAACTAGAATAGCAGAAGCACGAACATCCTTATCAGTCCATGTCTTGTAAGCAGCATACTGAGTCTAAAAAGTCTCTATGGTATCCTCAAAAACTTCAGACGCCTTTATATGAGTGTCTTCAGAAGCATCCTTCGGAAGTACATGCTTAGTAGGTGGAGTAGGGCGAGACGGACAAGGCAACTCACCAGTAAGAAACTCCCAAAGGTGTTGACCACACAAGTGGAGGCACATGTGCTGAAACCAGTCTCGATAATTAAGACCAACGAAGATCACTGGGCAACGAGGAACAAAAACGGTGCCTGCAAAAGAAGATATTTTTTCTCTTTTCTTTTTTTTAACTAGTATAACTCACAAATCAGATCAGATCGTTCAGATCAGACCCGATCGGTCGGGTCACTGGGCACCAGACGGGCGGCGGGCGATCTCCGAGTGGCAGGCGGCGAGCAATCTCCGACCGGACAAGCGAAGACACCGCCGGCGGCCACAACAAAAGACGTCAACGCGGACGACGACCAACCGACGCGCGAAAAGTGACGAGTCCTCGCGGTAACTCCAGGCAAACGGCGACTGGCTCCGGTGACCTTGGGCACTGGGCGTTGGGCGTCGACACGAGGAGCCTCGGCGGCGACTGGAGAGGCAACCAGCTTCCCCACGGAAGAGCCGACAATGTCCTCGGTGGACGAGCCGGCGGTGTGTGGACTCCCGATGGCGACAACGACGGTGCAGATCAGTAGAAAGCCAGTGACGACTAAGGTGGAGAAGAGCAGTAGCAGCGAAGCGGCGGCGGCGGCGGGCGAAACCGACGACGGTGGCAGCTGGAGGATGAACCAGCAGGCCAAAAACAGCGGCGGCAACAAAAAAACCCTAGGTATGCTCTAATACCATGTTATGAATAGTGCTTATATTCATCATGAGGCCAATGGACCAATATATATACACGTACAGGTATGATATATATGAGAAAATCTCTTACACAATAGGGTAAATACATAGCTATATAATACATATATAACAGACAACCAAGAACAGAACAAATTGGGTTCCAGTATGTCTCAACAAAGGACTGAAGTGTAAAGCACTAAAGCAGCTCACTGGAAGAAGAATTATCTCTCAGTTGGCCTGGTTTTATTGCAGAGAATATCAAGAGGTTGAGTAAATTATGCAGAGAGAAAACTAACAAAACCAGTAGAATAGCTGGCAGTAACTACATACAAACCTTTGACATTAACTTTATATGCTTTGCATGCTGTCCAAGAACCTGTCTGACGGTCACCAAATCCGATCCTTTACGGACAAACGAAAGAGCAATCATGTCAATGTCATTTGGCACACCCCATCCCAAAATATCTTCTTTATCTTTCTCAGTCAGTGTAGGAAGATCCACAACAATTCCTGGCAAATTGCAATTCTTTCTCTCACCAAGCATTGCAGTGTTCTCACACCTGCATCTCACAGTTCCAGCATCTGGATCACAAGACAGAACAGTCAAGGAGATGGTACCATCTGCACATAGTATGACATTTCCAGGCTTCACATCAACAGGTAGTTTCTTGTAACTCATAGAGATCATATTTTCGTCGCCCTTGATATCATAATCAGTGGTAACTGTGAGTTCTTGACCCTTTGTTAGCTTGATTGGTTTACCATTCTTCAAAAATCCAGTACGAATCTCAGGACCCTGCAGCAATGAAAGAAATTTTTAGGACAGTCATCAAATAGTACACAGTATAAGCGCTACACAGTACAACCTACACAGTATGGAAAGATCAACAGGAGAAAACGCCACAATAAGAGCAACTGAGTCCAGGACCAGTCTAATTGTAGCCTATACAAATAACAAAGCAAACCATCAAATATGATCATGTGAACCGTGAAGATAAGCAAAATAAAATGAGGAACTAGTTATGTATGTGATGAAACACTAAGCCGTTATATAGTAAACAACTACTCTAAGCATGCATCGTTATGCCAAATAAGATTTTTGTGATTTCCTCATATACTGCATGGTGTGCATGCATCGACAAAATTAAGAAGAACAACTAAAAACTCTTACAAAAGCCATCAATACCAGCAAACCAAGCTCGATGGCTTGAACATTTCACTTCAAACCCATCAATCCTCAGGGTTTTTTTACCGGTTTTTATTTTAAACCGGAGGGGACCGGTAAGTCCGGTTCAGCTGGTTTTTATTTTTTCTGGAGAAATTCGGTATGAAAAATTCAAACAAAATTTGAAATTTAAATTCATACCAGCCGGTTATCGGCGATAACCGGCCGAAAATCGGTTGAATGTATCTGCCAAAAAAATTTAAACAAATTTTGGCAAAAATTCCTTCTAAATTTGACAAAATTCATGCAAAACGAATTTTTCGGAGCCGGTTTGGATTTCTACCGGGGTCACCGGTAAACCCAGTAATACCGGTTACCGGCTGGTTTTCGGCCGAAAAAAAAAACAATGTCAATCCTTAAGATCTGGAAAGACGGGATGATTTAATACTATAACCTAAGAAGCAGCCAAACCAACCTTCAAATACACCAACATTCAAGTAATCTCTCGCCAATTAAACACACAACCAAAACTACCGAGAGACAGAGTAACTTGAACAGCATACAGACAAAATCTAAAACTAATTCTAACGAACAAGATATACTGCTTCCATTTCACCAACACCTTAACCGGCAGCCACGGCAAACCAGACTACTTCAGAATCCATAACCGTCGTAAGATCCAAAATTACCTACATGTGGATACAAGCGTGAGACCAATCCAAGATCCAACCTTGTGCGACAAGGCAAAGGCACAGCCGCAAGCCGATCTAACACCTGGTACCATTTTGTCGAGCCCTCAAAAAGCCGAAACCACCAAAGTTCGAATCCTAATTCAACCATGGTACGTCCAAATCCGCCCAAGCTGCTCCCGATGAACAGATCAGTAGATCCCAGCGCAAATCCTCCTCCCTCGGACCTAAAGCAACCAAAGCTACTCCCCCAAAACCGAACCACCGCCAACAGATGGCCTGATCCAACAAACTAAGCAGCAGGCAACCATGTAAAGCAGGTAGAGCGGAGCAAGCGGATAAAGGGAGTTCAGAGACCAGACCTTGGTGTCGAGCATGACGGCGCAGAGGATGCCGGTGCTGTGCATGGCCTGGCGGAGATTGTCGAGGGTCTCCTGGTGGTACTCGTGCGTGCCGTGGGAGAAGTTGAAGCGCGCGACGTTCATGCCGGCGCGGAGCAGCTTCTCGAGCATGGGCACGGAGCGGGAGGCGGGGCCGAGCGTGCACACCAGCTTGGTCTTGGGCAAAGGCGCGTCGGCGGCGCCGGGCTCCAGGTCGGCCAGGATCGCCGCCATGTCGATGTTCGCCATGGCTCCTTCCGCCCCTCTCTTCCTGTCGCCGAGATCCGAGATGAAGGTTTGGAGAGAGGAGACGGTTGCTTGTGTTGTGTGAACAATGAGACGAGATTTGGTCGCAGACTCCTTTGTGGAGTGGGGAATTTTTTCTGAGCCGAGCGGAGAAGGAAGATGAGGATGTGATGGGAGGACACGTGGCCACCACTCAACCCTGGGACTGCTTTGCCTTTCGTTCTTCGAGTGGGAGCGGAGGCCCCCACTCCAGCAGAGACACACACACATAACGGCCGGTCACCTTTGCTTTCCGTTAGTTGTGGTCTCCACTTTATTCCGCCTCGAGATACCATGCGAAGGGCGTACCGTACGTTTGCCATGAATAGTTGTTATTTTGGTAAGATTGAATTAAAATTTTATAGGAGTACAGAAAATTTAGATTTTAGACTATACTATTAGAGTTTAGACGGTCTGATCGGCTGATGGCTGGTAGCTTGATCATAGACTTTTGGGAAAACAAACACTAAACACTTATGTAGGATTGTTTAGGGATAATTTTATACTAGGTATCATTGGAATTAAAAACTGGAGCTAAAACTAGATAGAGTTTAACCAAAATTTTAGAGATGGTATTTTTGTAGTCTTGAGCGGTTAGACTGGCTAGTAGCCACGGTTAGACCGCCAGGTGCGATCAGAAAATAGTGAAAATGGTTTTCGAGTTAGATGAGTATGTTCACAGTGTAGGTGTCATTGGTTGGTTGTATTGTATTGCATGATGCGTGGTTTCGATTAATGTGAGTTAAGTACATGGAATTTGTGCTCAAGATAGTTGTTTGGTCTTTACATATGCAAGTGGCTTGGAGAACGTTAGCGATCGACGGCAATGGACCGGGACTAGACGGGGGGCTAAGGTCCGAGCAGTCATGTAAGTTCGAGTGAGGCTACATGGCTCAAGCAGGAAGTGCATAGAAGACAAGGATGGTGAAGAGACGAGTTAAGTACATGTTATGCGTCAAGTGACAAAGCCGATGCACATAGAGACGGTTCCAGGAATCCGAATGCATGAAGACGTGATGGCTAGTCATTGGACACTACAAGCTACATGTCTAAGCATGCATGTGGAAATGCTTTGAGGTGAAGGCAAAGATGGAGTCAGGGGAAGGTGTCCGAAAGTTTTATCGAGGGTATTTTTGTAGTTAGCCAAATACCGAGTCAATGCTTTGATCAAAACCGTGGCACAGGGAAACACAAAGGAGAAGTGGTTTAAGTCAAAGAGGGCTAGAATTAACAAGTGGATCAATCTTTAAAGGGTTAGCGGGTTGAGTTTTGTAATTGCTTTGAAAAACATGCATGACTGTGTAAAACATATGTTAGTAGGGTTGATGGGTTCCCCTGATAGGTTCCCCTGATAGGTTTAATGGGTTAGATCTATTAGGGCTGTTGCTGGTTACTAAAGGAAAGGAAAGGAAAATTTAGGGGTTTATGTTTTGTTCTATCATCGTGTCTCCTTATATGGTTTTGGTAGAGAAAAATTGAGAGAGAAAAGAGTAGTGTTTTAGCTGCACCTTATAATCATCCATGATATGTAAACTTAATCATCCACTGAAAATATATCAAAGTTTTATCTCAATCATGTTTTTGTTTATATTTTTACTTAGTTTTACTTGTTCTTGAGCAAGATTTACGATTTCGTGTTCATGGATGTTCTAACCCAAACTTTGGCTTAAATTAACATGCTAGGATATGTGAAAATAGACCTAGGATACATCATGCCTTAAATCCTCACGATTAAGAAATAATTTGAGTTTTAGAGTTTTTTTGTGTTCATATGCTCCAGACTTGGTTTTCTCAAATTCAGTGAACACGAGTCTAAAAACTTTGTGATTCTTGATTAGTTTAAGTTTCTAGTGCCTTAAACAAATTTTATGCAAAACTTAGAAATGTTTAGATAAAATTAAGCAAGTTATTAAAATTTGATTTTTAAGGTTTTTCAAGTATAGGAACAGAGGACTGGTCAAACCGGCCTCGGCAGTCAGATCGTCGTTGTACTTGTGATCAGACTGGGATTGGAGGTTAGATCGACCAATCCATACCAGTCTAACCAGCCTGGTGTTGTAGGTGGCTGATTTTGTTGCCTTTGGGGTGCCTTGTTTTGGGCTTGTGCTTAGGATTTGACTTCCATTTATACAGCAATTGATTTTTAAACAGTGCATTTTTAAGACGGGGTCTACAAATAGATTGTAGTACAAACTGTATTATATTTAGCTATATCAGCCAAAATTGTATGCGATTATTTTCTTTTACATATTATCTCTCGCGAACAGTCAGAATTTCAAAATCATAAGCCAAAAGTCAAAGTCACAAACTAAAAGAACCCATCCCAAGGTCTCCAGTCTTGTTTAGTAAAGTATAGTTGGTGTAATCTGAACTTAGTGACTCTCATAACCATTCGAGTGAAGATTTCGAATATAATTATGAAAAAGGTTTTGAGTTTTGAGAATTATTCACCCCTCTAATTGCCGATATCGATCCTACACATCTTGTTGGAGGAAGAAGCTCTAGGGCCCCATCTGAAATTTTTCCAAATATATACGTCGGAATCGAATTCGTTTTTTATTAAACCATGACAGAATTTATGTAAAATTTGTGTGTTCCATGCAGATCATACTGAATGTACGCACAGTTTGCAAACTAGTCCAAGAAGCGTTGTTCGCCGAATGGTCCTGGGTGAACAGTATACCACTTATACACCACCCGACGTTTCGTCCAAGCCGGCGAGCCTAGGGTCGTCCTCTTTTGGGATTTTGATTTTTGCTTCCTGTAAAAGTTAAATAAATAAGATAAATTTTTGAAATGAATTCTTCAAATATTTTCCTGAGTCTAAAATTATATGTATCGTCTATATCGATATCTCTGCTATCAACTTCTATCTTAAAAAAATACAACCAAAAATCATAAACCGCAGAAAAAAAAACAAAGACCAATAGCGCCAGCACTCTTCCGTGCATATGAGCGCATGGACACTATAAATTAAGCGCATGAATTTCTTTCTTTCTCAAAAGAAGAAGTTTTATTTAGAATTTCTCAATCCGTTTGGCGAGCATACTGCGTGCGTGGACAACTAGATATAGAACAAAACCATGGAGTAGAGTATTCAGCAAAACAAAATTAGGTGCAATGGCGGAGGGAGAGTATATGCATGGAAGTACAATTGTATCTCTAAAATTTTTGCCCAAAAATCTAGTATATACTCTCTAATATACGAAGTATATACTACATATACTCTTATACACAATACATACTCCTAGCAACCCATTACTCCATTAGACCCAACAGGCAATAGGCATCGGCATGGCTCATGTTTATTCTCAAATATAGCTCTGTGTAGTGTAGCTCTATTATCAAATGAGTCAAATCTGAAATACAAAGGACGAGGCTATCAGTGACACAATGACTTAGTGTACTAGTATAGATCTGTTCTTAGTTCTTAAATCTGAAGACTGAAATGAGATCTCAACTAGGGTTACTAAGTTAGTAGAGCTTAGAAGCTAGCCTTTGCTTTATTTAATTATCTTATATTTGGTTCAATGCTGCTAATAGCTAGGAAGGCACAGGAGTGAAGGTGATTCATCAGGTGCTAACTCCTTTTTGAAGGACATTGGTTGTTTTTACTCTTTACATTACAAATCATGTATAGGTGCATGATTACTAGAATACCAGTGTATCTATGGTACATTGGTACCTGATTAGTTTGTTGTGGGGATAGCCCCCATCGGTTTCCATTCAACCTGCTGGGCCAAGAGGCTCTAATAAGGTATAAGGACATGTGTACCCTTGGAATAGCACCCCATGGTAGGGGTGTTGTTGTAATAAACCCTAAACGGCCTTCGGCAGTCCAAGGCGCCCGTTGACGATCAAAGGCGAAGCCATCGCGACGCCAAATCCACCAAGACTGCACGCTACCGAAGCCTCTGCCTCGCCGCAATTCACTGCGTCGCCTCTACCTCGCCAAAATCCGCCACATCGCGACCGAGGTTCGCTCCACCTCCTCCTCCCCCCTCTAACATCTCCCCTGAGTCTCCTCTGCCATCTCCTCCGTCGGCCTCACAGCCTCACCTCCCCTCCACACCATGGATCTGTGGGAGAGGCGGGCAAGCCAGCGAAGGGAGGTGAGCGGGAGAGGCAGGCAAGCCGACGAGGGAAGGCGAGTGGGGGGAGAGCAAAGGCGCGAGGGGGGAAGTGAGAACGGGGGGAGAGAGAAGAGATAAGGGGGTGAGGCACTGAGGCTTGCATGTGTGGTGAGGAGAATGGGGGGGAGAGAGAGACGAGATAAGGGGCTGCGTGTGTGGCTGTGTGCGGTAACGGAGAGAATGGAGAGAGAGAAGAGATCCGGGGAGGAAAATGGGCCAGTGGGCCGGGTACATCCATAAATCCGGGTACATCCATAAATAAGTCCAAGTACTAAATAGACTAGGAAACAAGACATGGACCAAATAAAAAATAGACCAGAACAGAAGTAAGAAGGAAAATAAAATAGAAATTGATATACCTTATTTTCAATTTCGCCGCCTAGGCCCCCTAGGTGCTAGGCCCACCTCACCGTCCGTTTAGCGCTTAGCGCCTACTTAAACACTGAAAGTAACATATTATGTTTACGACAATCTAGCTGAGCCCACTCTCGATTTTGTTTCTAACTTCTGCACTATCAGTAAGATATAAAGACCAGAACATCAAACGGCCCAAATCCATTTGGGGATGAGGCGATGATTTACGTCTCTCTCTCTCTCTCTCTCTCTCTCTCTCTCTCTCTCTCTCTCTCCTGCTGTGAGTTAATTTAGCATTTGATCCTTGCCATGCCACTCGATCACGAGCATGCATGCGTCTCGCATTTCTTACCGAAGTAGTTAGTTGCTCCACGCCTGGGTCGCTGCTCCAACTCACCAACCTACGTAGCACTACAAATACGCGCGCACGAGAGCAAAAACCAAAGGCAAACGAAGTTGCAGAGGCATCAAGAAACCAAATTAAGAAGCCAACCATGTCTCGCTCCTGCTTCGCGCTGTCAGGAGTACTCCTCATGCTCGCCGTCACGGCGAACGCCATGGCGCCCATGGATGTGGAGCCTCAGCCTCAGGCCAAGCGCATCCTCGTGGCCGACGCCCACCTGCAGAAGGAGGCCACCACGCGCCTCGCCGCGGGCGTGAAGCTGGCGTCGGCCCGGGAGGCCGAGAAGAAGGACGGCTGCGACGACGCGGCGGCTGTGCCGCTGGAGGGGAAACCGAGCGGCGGCGTGGCAACGCAGGGGAACGGCCAGAGCTCGTCCTCGGGCGGCACCGGCAGCACCGGCGGCGAGGACGGGAAGCAGGAGGGGAACAACAAGGAGGGGGAGAAGCAGGCCAAGAGCTGCCTGACCAAGGAGGAGTGCCACAAGAAGCGGCTGCTCTGCGGCAAGAGCTGCACGCTCTCGGCGCACACCAAGTGCGCCGCCAAGTGCTCCAAGTCCTGCATCCCCACCTGCTAGGAGCCTTGCGCCATTGCCCGCGCCCGAGCAGAGCGCGGCAACTCACGATGGATCGACTCCTTCAGCTCGATCTGTGGTCTTGCAGTGCATGTCTTGCTACTCTCTGATTAGGTTGTTTGGTGAAGGGAATAAGGAGGGCCACGTACTTGCTGCAGTTGCATGCGTGTACGTGCCTCTCGATCGTCTCGTGTCGTCGCATTAATTTGTTTGTCTCTATGCTTGTTTTAGGCTTAATTAATCTTCGTCGTCTTTCTGTGCGGTGGGTGTTGTTGCATAATACGTCACTAATCTATGGTGAGAAATTTGGCTGCAAGTTCAGTAAGAGTGGAACGTTGATTTGTTTGCCAGTACTGTTTTGGTATCAAGTTCAATCTTTAATTTCTAATTTCCAGATGAAGCATCGGTGATAGTCCCAGGTATTTTACCAAAATTCACACAGTGATTGTTGAAGGACGTGACGAGCCAACTGGTTGTCTGGCTAATTGACATCATTCCACACCTCTCATTAAATAAAGCGCGAGTTTCTTGCAAACTTTCGTTAAATCAACACCGAGTGATACCATCCCACACTTCAAGGAGACAGGCGGTGTGGATCACGAGTATAGGTTCGTTCGTATTCACTTTTAATTTTGATTTATAAATAGTAACAATTTATAGAGAGACTTGTAAAGAAAAATATTTATATATAATTTTAATTAATATAAATGAAGTTACTACAGTGTATACTACAATCGACTAATAAATCCGATCTTGAAAAAAAATTTCTGTTTGAAGGTTAGATAATGTAGAAAAATTTTTACTATAAAAAATAATTTCTAGAAGCCAATAAGAACAGAATCCTCTTCAAAAATTATGTACAATTGTACAGTAATTTGATTCGCTGTCAATCTTGTCACTAAATCGACCAGACAATACAACCCAACAAGAAACTATCAAATGCAAATAGTGATACACAGAGAAGGGGGAGGCTACAACCAGCAAAGCATTCCAAGCGACGACGAAGGCCTTCCATCTCACGGTCCTGCATTCCATTGAGGCCGGTCTTTGGAAACTGGTGAAACATCATGCGAGGAACACTGCAGCTGAAGTCATTGCTCTGGCGGCTTCTCTTCCAAGATGACGAGGATGCCGATTAATTGAGGGTTAGTATGTGTACAAAAGGCACGAACAGTAGCAACAAAAATGTATCTACTGCTGTCTGCTGGTGTGACTTGGAGCTTGATGATAGCGCAAAACGAGCAGAGCTCCATGGCAACGGATTTCCAATCTTGGAGACACCAGAGGAAAGCAAAGCCCACTTAATTGTGTGTATGTATGAGATTGTGTGGTCAGTCAACTACATAACTTCCTGGAAGGCAAGACTGAGCTCCTGTGCTGTGTTTGCAACAACCCCTTTTCTTCTGTTAAATAGAAAGGAACAAGATATGAACGTTACGAAAATGCAAACAGTAAAGCTTGATAGGCTTACAAAAATACTGAAAGCTACGAATTTGGTTCAGGAAAATGTGGGTTCAAAAATACAATAGTAAAGATTGCCGGGGGCCATGGATGATTACTCAACTAAACCAAGTCACTAGGTTGCAACATTTTTTCTAATCATTTATAAGGTTCAGAAAGTGTCAATCCTAGCAGTGAGAACCAATAGGGTCTGGTACATGGATTGTGCCTTCTTTTGCATGGTTGGTTTTATTGAGCAATCATGAGACTCTTAAAACGTACAGCCCAAGCAGTAAATGCAGGTTACCATTGCAGTCAAGTTACATAGCTAGTGCAGGAGGTACAATTTCAATAATGTATCATAGATTATCCAATACCTTGTAAAAGACGGAAGCTTATTTTTTACTTTCTCCAATTCAATGAAGCATAGGTTGCACCGCTCCCGCCTATGATGAACAAATAAATAAAATCACGTTATATTATCTAGTAATGGCATATTAGGAGAGCACTTGACTGAAACAATACCTTTGCTCTGCTTGAAGATCTACACCAACAGAAGATGGACCAGCTGATACTGTTGAATATATTATTGGCCCAAAAGTTCTAACAAGCTTCACCAACAATTCCAACGAAACGCCTAAATGCCTGCAGAGATTTAATTCATTAGGAATAATGTGAATTGCAATGTAATAAACAAACAAATGGATGAAGTAAAACGGCATGGCACTTGGCATAGCCCAACTCATATATGAATTAATCAACACTTTGGTGCCGATAATGATAAATTCTACATAATCCCAGAACGCAATCATAATCACTCACAAAAGCAGCGGTAAGAAGTTACCTGTCAGTTTTACTCTCCAGAAGGTCGGCGAGGACATGCAGTATAGAGGTACATAAATCTAGTGTGATTGTTTCAATTTTCTCCATCAAAACGCTTGCAATATCAGCTGAAACCTGCAGTTTATAGAAATCGTTATCATCAATATACCGATTATGGCATGCAGAAGACAAAGGTTGCAAAGTACTGACAGCATGATCAGACATCTTCTCCATCGCTGCGATAACAACCTTGATGTCATTTCTTTCCCACATTTGATACACAATCTGCAAGTTACTTAAAACAGTAAGATACAGCCTTTGAGCTTTGAGCAGTTGCACTTTGAAAACCTATCAGTCAACAGTTTACTGAGCAATACAGGGTCTGAGAAGTCTGACATTGCAATAGACTGCTATGCAGCCAATTCAACTAACCAAATTTCTGGAACAGCACGACATAGGGCGCTCGCGTGCACGTGTCGTATGCACACGCACATATATATATAGATAGATGTATTCCCTTTTATCAATAACTTGGAAAATATGTCTGATTAGTCAACATAAATGTTAACACAGATGGTTGGAGAATAGTTAACATATTTTTCTTCTTTGGCAACGTTACAATTACACAAGTCACACAACCAAAAAATGGCCAAGGCGCCAAGCACGCTACGGACCTGCAATTTTGTCAGCCGAGATCGTGTTGAGCTTATAAATAGCTCATGCTGTTCCATTAGAACAGAGAGAACATCCTCATCACTCAATATGGTGGGAGTTTCAGCAGCTTGATTGCTTCCTCTCTGCAAAAAAAGAAGGAAAAAAAGGTTGTAGAAATTAATTCTCTATGCAAAAGGAAGAGATAGTCAAACATCCAAGTGAGTGAATTCTACTATAAATTTCCAGGAATAAGCTGCACTGCCAAAACAAGCTAAGATCCTCAACTCTTCATTTCAACAGATACTGGTCCAGCATGGGCTACGGGTAACATTGATGATCCATTGAGTTTATCTTTGGTTTAATTTTCAAGGGATAGAATGGGATAATTGAGGCTCTATCTCTGGTCCATGACATCCATGGACATGAATAGGACAACAGAAGCCATTAGAAAAGATGATATCAGATTACTACAAGCACAGTATGTGCTAATTCAAATACTTGGAACCAAAAAAGAGAAAACTGAACCATCTATCCATAATTCCATATGATGAACGTTGACATAACCACTCTAGTAACAGGGAACTACACGTTACAAGTTACAACCTTACAGCATTAATTTCCTCATTTCATCTATATAACATCCAAATTCCGTATTGGTTAAAGACGATATAACAATACCATCAAGTAACAACTACAAAACAAAAGTGGTGTGGATAATGAATTTAACAGACGGAACAGGAAAGGAATAGATGCTATAAAAGCTTATGGGTTGTCTCAGACTTACAGATGAATACAACTGGCCTCTAGGAGCCACTGAAGCAGAATTGCTTGTTGTTTGTTCTTCACTGCTAGGGGACTGATCCCTGCCTTCCCAATTAGAAACAACTGATCTTGCTCTTCCTACATGATACTTTAAGCTTCAGTCCCACAGAACATATTAATATTATAGCAAGCATCAAAGGATATAAAAATATATACCTGCTCTTGAAACTTCAATATAGCAGTTATCTCTTGGCTTACGTATCCTAGAAACATCTGTGAAAGAGTAACAAATGCTCAAAACAGTTACAACTTAGTTACAGTATGAAATTTGCCAGGAAGTTTAAACTGGTGACACATGATTACCCAAAAGAAAATTCTCTTGCCAAAACACTGGGATCACTAATAGCTCAACAAAGAGAACAGAGAACATGTTCTCAGAGATTCAGAACGTTAGTCTGGCAAACCATGCTTGGTCCAGTTAATACTGAACAAAGATGGCATTAATTAATCAAATTCAGCTGACAACTACAACACATGCAAAATATCTAGCTCTACAAATAATTGAACACCCCAAACAAATAAATTTAGTTGCTCATAAAATTCTTGATTCAGTGTAGAAAAATGGAAATTTCATTAAAATCATATAAGAATCGTTGCTTTTATGAGTTTTGAAATCCACAATTTCAAGAGTTGTGACTTTTGATTTGTGAGTACATGTCTATTAGACACATGACGAAGGAACATCAAAATGTAGTCGTGAAACAGCAATTAAATCAAAATGTAGCAGCAGCACATAAAAGAGATAAGGGTACAGGTCATACAATTCTCACTGCGGTGACTTATATTTGGTTCTGCTGAACTTGAAAATCCCAGCCTGCCAACTGTGCCGTGTTTTACATCTTCACGGGTTTCTTCAAAATTTTCTGTTTGAATAACACCATTTCTCCGAGGAAGAAATATTTGACAAGTACTGTCATTTGTTTCAGTATTTTTGCTTCCCACATCAACTTCGTCTGTATCAACTTTGCCATTGGTTAGCTTCTGTAGTTCAGTGTATCTTGATTGGACTCTGAATGGCGACAACACCCTTCCAGCAGAAGGTTCTCTCCTAGAATCAGAGGCCATTTCCATTCTCGAAGTTGTTCTGGGAACAATGACAGGTGCCGCATCAGCACTTTCTTTCCTCAAATCAGTAGCAGACTCTACCCTTCTGCTTGCCTTAGAAAGAACAGGTGCAGAATCAGAGGCCATTTCCATTCTTGAAGATGTCTTTGGAACGGCAGCAGCAGGTGCTGCATCAATACTTTCTTTCCTAGAATCAGCAGCAGACTCCAACATTCTGCCTACCTTAGAAACAACAGGTGCAGAATCGGAGGTTGTTTCCATCCTTGAGCTTGTTCTGGGAACAACAACATGTGTCACATCAGTACTTTCTTTCCTAGAATCAATAGCAGGCTCGACCCTTCTGCTTGCCTTCGAAAGAAGAACAGGTGCATCAGCAGCATCACTTTTAGATTCAGTAGCCAGCTCAGCTCCTGAGCTAGTTCTTGGGACGATCACAGGCGCCACATCAGCTTTACTGAAATTCTGAAGATTAGAAGCATTGTTGCTCTTCAGTGAACCTCTCTTCAAGGTGGTGCCAACGGATGCAAATGTTGAGTTTCCAACTGTTTTAGTTCTAGAGCCAGTCCCATCCCTTTGAGGTGTGCTTGAGACCAACCCACTTGCTTCAGTATGGTAAGAAGAACAGTTAAAGGACAGATTAGGCATATGAAGGGTTTCAACGTTAAACATAAAAACGTATATATAGAGAAGATCGGTGACATACAAGCTGTTGATTTTGTCTCTTTGGGTGCAGAATCTGAAATTTGAGAAACTGAGAGTCTTCCTGTAGAAGACTTTAAGTTATTCTCTGAATTTTGTAGAACTGATGATCGCCCTATGTTAGCCCGTGAACCACTGTCGTTTTGTAATGGCATAGTGCTACTTGACAAAGTCTTCAATTCAGAATGACCATTTAGTTTTGTTGAAGTACCTGTTGCATATGGCTCAAGACGCTGCCAATTGATTGATTGGTTAGTACATTCAACTAACAAAAGGAAGACTCCAGCTGAGAATAACAGATTAGTGTTAGAAATGTAGCAGAGAAGCCAATAACATACCGCTAGATCAACGACCCATACGCCAACACAACTTTGATTAAAAGAACAACCCAGAAGTTTTCCCTCATGGACATTTAGATCAGACAGTCTAGACCATCCCACGTCGACTGTGTCATAGCATCTTATTGGTTCCCAAGAGAAAACCTGCGTAATTTAAGAGAAGTTTAACTCTCGAAGACATGGGAACGAGAGGTCTGTCGTGATGTGGTCACATGAGAAATTAATAGCACATTAGCACTACCTTCAAACTTTCGTGCAACCCACATAACAGAGATCTTCCATCAGGATTGAATGTCATGGATCGAACACCTGTTGTCTGATATTCAAATAGAAACATCAGCAAGTAATTAAAATGAACATAATAAATGATTATATTGAACTAAACTGTACTTTCATGTATGAGACCTCGTAGTTAGCTTCTATATGGATCACACCCCCTTTAAGCAATAAGTGAAGAAAATATAGCATCAACCAAGGTGAGTTTCTCCCTGGCCTTTTTTTCATGAGACGGGAGGGGATACCCCTACTAATGCCACTCATAGAGGACATAATGTTTACATGCGGTTGCATTACAAAAGGTGAAGAAAATAAACTACAGAAAACAAAAGAAAGCACATGTTACAGATGGCTATGTAGTTATATGCACAATTTTATATCAACTTCTTCTGGCAGCCTGTGCTAGCCATTGTCATCCATATACGGCGATTGTTATCGCAGAGAGCAGAAAAGGCACTGCTTGTGTCTTGACTGTTGTCAAAATCCTTGTTGTGACATAACCAATTATAACATAAAATTAAGGTTAATACAGTTTTCCATCTACAGATATCTAACTGTGAGCCCCAAATATTATGTGCTATAACAGCCCACTAGTTGTTTCCTCTGTAGAGCTAATAAGATAAAGACTTGCTGCTGACCACAACATATGGCAATGCAATTGGGTGCAGCGAATATCATAGAAGTTAAAAGATAATGAATAATGTCATGAGCCCTATGTGGTGTGCTGTTTAGTTCTATTTTTCTTTGAACACTCAAAAGAGGTCTCGAAATGTTTTTTCCCAATGTTTGTTCTTTCAGATATTACTCATTACACTAAACAATCAATTTCTACTATTCATCCTCCTACACTGTGGTTCAGAAGTCGATGCAATGCCATCAAATTTGAAGTACATCCTCCCCATTACAATAAAACGCATGCCAAAGCTTGATCTGAATAGGGTGGATAATCCTCACAACAAAATCCAAGATATTAATATACCTCAGGTCCAGTAGAACCAATCAACTCAAAGGTCTCCAAATCCCAGAACTTGACAGTTTTGTCAGCTGAACCTGAGTGAAGCAATGATGTCATGTAACGAATCTTTAGTTGAAGCACACAGAAAATAGGCAAAGGCAACTTCCGACAGAAACAGTTTTATTTGAAATACTGTTCACAGCCCAGAAGAAAACAATATGCATTTCTGCTAGAACCGAAATGGAATTTTATTCTATGCCACTAAATCAAAATCATCTATTAAGCATATTCTACAGAATTTCAGCAAAGTAAAAGGATTAGAATCTATCAACACTTCGAAACTCCTCACAAACGTGATGCCAAATGAAGTAATGAACAATAAGCCGCTTATATGTGGAAACAAGCAAGACATCCCGCAATGAAGTTAAGATTGAAATGCATGACTGATTTGCTTACGTACGACAATTTGAGAAGTAAAAATATGCCAGAATTAGACAATTTGACATTTTGTGTTGTTAGCCAGCAAATTAAGGGCAGTTTATTAAATTGCCAGGACATTTACGATATAGATGGACCAGTAAAAATCATTTACGACCATAATATGGCGAATTTCACTATACCATTTAAAGCATATAGTCATATTTTTAAATAGCATGTGCATGCTTTATTAATTTGGCCACTCAATAACAAATGAGTCTTTTCTTCAAAGTCCAACCAAATGCAAAGACATAAATCCAAGAGTTAAGCGTAAACAAGTACAGAGTGCAACCAAAAGGGACAAAGAAATGTTAATAATTAAGTGACAGATCAGCATTATAACATCTGAACCTAACCTGTTGCCAGAAGGAACTCATGGGGATGGAAATCTATGCACTGAATCTGACCTTCATGGCACTTGAAATCATGTAATAACTTTCCAGCTGTCAGATCCCAGAGCTGCCAAGGCAACAGTGATTATAAGTTCAATAAAGTAAGAGATATAATTATCATGTTGAGTTTCACTAAAATGGAAATAATCAACAAGCTGTTTTAAAAAGCCTTAAAGTTAATTGATAATAAATTATCAGCACGCGTGTCATGGGCGTAGACCCTGGGCCCAACCCACCAACCGATGAAGAGATTAGTTTCCTTTTGTTAGAGATATAATTAGGGATATGATATTAGTTTCTATATTTGTTAGAGATATGATTAAGATTAAATTCTATCTGTTAGGAGAGGCCCATCTATATAAGGGGGCCACCGCATGCTATTAGAACCAAGCAAGATATAACAAAGTCATTCTCATCTATAGTCTCTCCCTCTTCCTCTACACCGACGCTACCCGGTCATCCTCTCGGCGGTGTTTACTCTCTATAAACTAAGGTTCATAACAATTTGGTATCAGAGCCACTCACCATGGCTTCTACTGCTGAGTTAACAAGTGACAAGATCATTCCTGGCTATGAAGAAATCATCGTTGAGCTCAAGAATATAGAGAACATGGTGATGAAGATGTTGGCAGCAAAGGAGAAGGCACAAGCAGTTGTTGCTGCGCGATCCGCGGCGGCACAAGGGGTAGGAGCAATGGTGACCGTGCCACAGCAATGGCGTTGCTACTGCTGCTCCTTCATCCGGAACGGCCAGCGCTGCATCTTCAAGCGACGCCAACGTGGCATCTTCCAAGGTCGACGCACCGGTCACAAGCTACATCTCGTGACGGTGGCAACACTGCTTGGAGAGGCAGATGTGGCGGCGCTACTCCCAACAAGGAGAACCCAGAAATTTCCCATTCCACCATCCTTGCCTTGGTTTCGCCAATTCGCCCCAAAGAGAACTCCAACTCAATCCAAGGAGGAGGACGTGGGTTTCACCCGTCATGCCGCTACCTCCCTCCCTCTCGATCCGTTCCCAACACGAGCGACGGCAATGACATGGCTCCGCACGGCCTTGGGTGCCACCCGCCGCGCCCTGTGCCCCCGCGCCTCTCGCCGTCCTCGTCGTCCCAAACGTCGCGGTCATCTCTGTCGTCACCGCCGCGGACGTGCCGCTGCCCAACCCTGTCGCCGCTTTCAGCGTCGCGGCGCCGTCCCTAGCCGCGGCCCTCATCGCTTCCACCACCGCCGTCCTCTTCTTTGGGCAGCCGCCGCCGTGGGGGTTTTTCTCGCCGCTGTTGGATCCCACCAAGACCAGATCCAGCTCGTGCGCGTTGCCTCTCTCGGATCCGGCCTTGCCCCACTTGGTGTTCGTCGTCGCCACCATTCATCGCCGTCAGATCCAGGCTCATCAACGCCGAATCTGGGCTCTACCGGCCAAATCCGGCCGTCTCCTCGCCAGTCTGTCCGTCGCCGCCGCTGCGCCTCTTCGAGTCGCCGCCATCAACGGCCTATGGATCTCCATCTCTGGCGACGTGTACGACGTCACGGCATGGCTACTGCGCCACCCCAGTGGGGACCTCCCGCTCCTCACCCTCACGGGCCAGGACACCACCGACATCTCCGCCGACTCCTCGTGCACCTCTCCTCCGCGAGCTTCTTCAAGTGCGCCCACCTCCTCACCGACAGCCTCATCAGCTTCATCTGGATCCAGTCGGGGTGGATGGGCCACGACTCAGGCCACCACCACATCACCGTCCCCGCCGCGCTCGACCGCCGCATGCAGGTGCTCTCCGAGAATTGCCTCACTGGCCTCAGCATCGCGTGGTGGAAGTGCAACCACAACACGCACCACCTCGCCTGCAACAGCCTCGACCACGATCCAGACCTCCAACACATGCCGCTCTTCGCTGTCTTCCACCAGCAACACCCCCACGAGAGCTTTTCAGGCCGCCGCTGCCTCTCCAGCTCGCCGACGTGGAGCTTGTCAACGATCTCCACCCCCCCCCCCCCCCGATGTCACCTCCTTTCCTTATGCGACCTGAGATGGGGTCCACCTGCAGGCGAGTCGACCTGGGATGGCACAGCAAAATAAGTTAGGCGCATCGCCTAGTAGCTCGAGGACGAGCTGCATGTCCGGGAGGGTGTAATGTCATAGGCGTAGGCCTTGGGCCCAATCCACCAACCGGTCATTATTAGGAAGAGATTAGTTTCCTTTCGTTAGAGATATAATTAGGGATATGATATTAGTTTCTATATTTGTTAGAGATATGATTGAGATTAGATTCTATCTGTTAGAAGGAGCCCATATATATAAAGGGGGTGCTGCATGCTATTGGAACCAAGTAAGAAATAACAAAGTCATTCTCATCTATAATCTCTCCCTCTTCCTATATGCCGACGCTGCCCGGTCATCCAACCGGTGATGTTTACCCCCTATGAACTAAGGTTCATAACAATGTGTATATAGTATGTGCTTAAAAGGATTATGATAAAAAAATGAAACTACATGACCAGAATTAGCAATTGAAAATGAAGTATACACAGCATTGACTAGTTAGCAAAAGATACCTTCACTACATTATCTTCACCGCCAGACACAACCCACCGGCCATCAGGTGTGAATCTGATAGCATTCACCCCTCGTGTGTGACCTTTGTACGTGTGGATACACCCCTTCCTCCGTATATCCCATATCTTCAAATTAGTGTCCAATGACCCAGAGGCGAAGAATTCCCCAAAAGGATGGGAATCAACTGACATACAGTTTGACCTATGTCCAGTAAGAGTGCGGACAACTGCATACAACAAGCCAAGTGATGCAATTAATAAAATACAGTGACATAGAATAAGTGTTCATAAATACATATAGTGGTAAGTCAAGCATCCATTTTTTTTACGTACTCTTCGCCTCCTCTAAATCCCATAGTTTTATTGTTCCACTGGCTGCTCCTGCAGCCACAAACACTTCTGTGGAATCAAAACTAACCGATTCCACAGCACTTGTATGCCCTGATAAACTCTGTAAAACCACCATAAGACAAATAAAAAAATTGTGAATCAAATAATATTCCATGAACCAAAAACATCACGTGTAACAACTTCGATAACTGTAACCACCACGATCAAACACATAATTGTGTACTAGGTCGATAGTTAACATAAAAGTATCTCCATATTAATTGAAGACCAACATAGAGAGAACTATGCTGGAGAGGCCATCAACAGCTAAAATGGTGAATCTTCATCTAGTAATCGATCAAGGTTCAGGCAAAAGTTTTGTTGAGTTGAGTTCAGTGTTTTGTTTGCCTACTTAACAGCAGAACCAGATTTGACATACTAGCCCATACTTAGATTCAGCACAAGACAAACAAATCTTACCAGTATTGAATTTGGCTTCCCGATAGCCCAAAGATTAACCTTACGATCCTCTCCTCCTGTGACGAGAACCCGTGAAGTCTTCCTCCCAATCTTGAGGCAGTTGACATTGGATGAGTGCGCCACAAACTCCTCTACGCAAAATTCAAGTCAAGGCATTCCAATGTCGCAAATTTAGCAACCAAATCACCCAAAAAAGCTCAGTGGCAGCAATTGCACTTCTCAGACAATTAAACAAAACTCCCTAGCGACTAATCAGTAATCACCCACAGCTCACTGTGATGCAACCACTAAATCCCCAATTATCTCAACGAGGGACAAGCAAGATAAAAGCAACAAAAAAAATTGAGAGTCGGAAGCTCCCCCTGAAATTTGCAGAATAAAATCGCCCAGCTAGCAGAACGAACGCGACAGTAGCGATGGATCGGTCAAAAACACAATACACCTCCCCAACAAAATTTCTGAAAAAGTTGGCCAAACAATCGAAACAAATTAACGAGGATACGGAGCTTGTAGGCGCGCTTGGTGTTGGTCGTCATTGCCGGCACCTCCGTTCCGAATACTGCGCCGCCGGCTCTAATCTCATCTCAGATCACACCGCCTCCGCGGCGCCACCCCGCGACCCCCACGCCCGGATCTCGCGTCGCCGCCTGTCCCCAACCCAACTCTACCATCCACACGCGCACCTCAGTCTCCCTGCCCCGGGAGGGGAGGGGGACCCCGCCACCGCCACTGCCCGGTGGGCCCACCACCGCGCCTCAGCCGGCGCCGGCGCCGCTCCGAGAGATGCGGAGCGAGTGGAAGGTGGAGGAAATGCGGTGGTGATTTCGGGTTTGGTGTGCTGCTGAGGTGGAGGAGGGGAAATGGAGCTGTCGGGTGGGGTGGGGAAGGAGGAGGAAGAAGATGGTTTGGTTCGAAAATTTTGAATTATAGAAGGTTGGGGTTGGAGGGCTGATTAAAAATGTTGTGGGAATTGCTGTGGAACGTGGATGGACTTGTCTCGTTGGCTCGTAATTTTTTAAATTACGCCGGTGCTCTGTGTAACACCCCGCCCATCATCTGGACCTAGAGTGCTACCATCATTGCATACTAATACCACTTTTAGGCATCTGCCAAACAATTGAAACAAACTCTACCTTGATCAAGAAGTAATAATCACTTGCACCATACCATTCCTAAGCAACTTTTCTAACTTACTAGTGGAATTAAACATACTACCAAAAGCTAGATATGTGATGTGCTGCAAGAACGTGAAGTCATTCATGTGCTACACCCGCCCATGCAAGACGTCCTCAATAGTTACCTAAAAAAAAAACAAAGCAAGGGTGAGTCCAAAGACTCAGCAAGTACATAATAGAACAATAGACATTACCAACATAAGCAAGCATATAACCATAATGCACATATATCATCACGTTCATAACATCATTCTCATAGCCAAGCAATGCCATGCCTCCTTACTCTACATGCTCATATGCTCTTCACTTTGCAAGTACCGGTACCGCCGAGTGAACACCCGTCGATGTTCACCCATCGTGGGCCCGCCCTCATAGGCACGGGACCCCTCCACTCCCGTGGAGGCCTACCGAAGTAGGTCTTACTCAAGAGCACTCCGGATTAGTCCACTAGCTTTACTCATAGCTAGGGACTTTCTCACCGCCCTCACTCTTGAGTGCTCCTCATGCAAATGCACATGCCCATGATCATATTCACGCTCATCACTAGCATTACTAGTAGACAAGCATCTTTGCCTACCTCACTCCATCATCATTGCCATCATTTACCATGCAACCTTATGTCAGGTAAATATCACATTTCCACGTAGATATCATGTAATCAACGCATTACTACATAAATATCATCATACCAGATAAACATCGCATATTCATAAATCTTGGTCTAACGCTCTACCATGTACTTGCCTGTTAACCAAACGGAGTGGAGCGTCGCGCGGGCGGCGTCGACTCGGAGCCTCCACCTAGACAAGCAATTAATCCGATTTACCGCTTCAGAACGAAACCATATATTAAATAGGCGACGACGGCCCTACACGTATATCCTGAGCCTCGCGTAAAAACGCACGGGTTTTTTTTTTCAGGGATCTGTCACGCAGGCCCTGGAAACCCCCCTTTTTTCCTTTCCTATTCTTTTTTTTCCTCCTCTTTTCTTTTCCTCCTCTTTTCTTTTCTCTTCTCTCTTCTTTTTTTTCCTTCTTTTCCTACTCGGCCTCTCTCTCCCATTCTCTTTTTTTTTCGGCCGAAGGCCCTAACCCCACCTTCCACGCCGTCTCTCTCCCTCCCCTCACTCCTTCCGCCCGAATGGCCTCCTCCCCCCTTTCCTTGCGCGGAACGGCGCCCCGGCGCCCCTCCTAGCTCCGCGACGGCGAGCGGCTGGCCCGGTCGCCCCCCCTGTCGGCCTCCGCCTCCCTCCCCTCCTTCCCTCTCAGACCCGGCCGGCCGTGGATGGGCCCAGCTGCACCCGCCGCCGGCCGCCGCCTGCTCCCCTCGCCCCTCCCGGATCCGGTCGGCCATGGGTGGATCTGGCCACCGGCCGCCCCCGCCTCCCGGATCCGGCTGCTCGGAGGTGGATCCGCCGCCCCCTTTTTGTGCGCGCGCGGCGGTGGGGCGATGCCGCCCGGTCGGCACGGTCGGCGGCCGCCGCCTCGGCTGCGGCCCTGGCCCCCTGTGCCTCCCCTCTCGGGCGGCCGCGCCACCTCCTGTCACCGACAACCGTCGCCCCTACAAGTGCCGCCGGTCACCGATGCGGCGCCGGCGCCTTGCGGCCCTCTTCTACTCAGGGCAGTGCACCTCCCTCACCGCTTTCTTACATGTTTGTGCTTGCTTTGGCTACTACTTTTACCTGGCACGGTTCTTGGGCTCACGGTTGGGAGGGATCGAGGTGGTCGCCGACCTCTTGCTCCTACGCCGGCTTCTGCTCCCACCCTGGCTCCGCTCCAACCTTCCTCTTCTTGTCTTGCTCCTTGCCTTCCCTCTCTTTCTCTCGGCTGGGGGGTGGTGAAATGATGGCTTTGTGGCTGTGGCAGAGAGTGGAGCAGGTAAAGGTGGTTGCGTTGTCTTGTCTACTTAAGAGGCATGCCCATCACTCTCAATGTGAAATGGCACTTTTGCCCTTCCCCTTATTGCTTTGGCTGGTAATGGCACTATGGGCTTTTTGGTCCAATGGCATCCTTATACTATTTGGTGCTCTTCTACTGCGGCAGGTAAATCGGTGACAGGTAAGGTTAAAATTTGCCGGATGATGAACACCCGAAACGCGAGGCGGTGCCGACTGTCCCTAGGCGGTCCGGGAACCTCTGAGAGCGCTAACTATACGGCTCTCTAGACGGTGCCGACCGTCCTGGGATGGTCTGGGAACCCCTGCGCGCGACACTAAATCGACATTCAAAAAAGTCGATGGGTCTGACGGTAAAACTCTCATTTATCTCTAATATTTCCATTTTGCAAATTTAGGGTATTACATTCTACCCCCCTTAACAGAATTCGACCCCGAATTCTGGCATTCAACAATATGCACGAAAGAACAAAATGTAATAAACTGCACATAACATAACATTAACTCGTACCCATGGAGAACAAGTCCGGGTACTTCTCGCAATTACTTTCTCAACATCGACACATGAAACATGTTATGCACTCCGTGCATAGACTCAATTCTCATGCCTCGGCATAAGAAACCCTCCAATCTTTCAGGAAACACTCTCATTACTTGCACAAAAGAAACAAGGCTACCCTTATTTGCAACAAGGAGAGCTCTTCTCTTATACAAGAGAAGTATCATGCAACATTCATGGAATCAACTCATTCATCCACAAACATCAACCCTTCTCTCAAACCAGAAGGAAATTTTGTTTCCTCTCGGGAAACCATTTCATCACATTAAATCCACTCAGAGTGAAAACCGAACAGGAAATCAATCCTTAACCTAACAACCAACTTTATGCTGCATAAACCATGCGAAATATTTCTATTCCCCAAATTAGCCTTTCCTTTTCCAAGAAAAGAAAGCATATTCTTTTAGGTATAAGGATAACGACTTAGCCAAAAACCACCTAGCCCACAAGTAAAAGGCGGAAATACCGCACCTTTCCACTTAAATCCACTATCCCTCAAAGTGGCCATGAACAAATTCCCAAATCAGGGGAACCCAAAATAGTCCTTTGATTATCGATCAATCACTACAGTTGATAACGAGATATATTTTACTTCGTGTCCCTTAAAATCAGTATCGATCACACATCCATGTGACTAAACTTGCAAAGATAGTTCCCTCTAACTCTTTTAGCAAGAATAATAGGTTCCCATGGTTCGTCATATCAAAACATTCCAATTACCCATGTAATGGATTACACCCCTGATTACTTCTTTAAATAATGATCACCAAACATGGTGGATAAAACAAATCATATACCAATTCTCAACCTCTCACATCTACAAAATGAGGTAAGCTCCATTAGGATCTCATTTAACATTAAATAACTAAATCTTCCAATAGCTCTACTTTAACTTTA
The DNA here is from genome assembly GCA_017311315.1 of Dendrocalamus latiflorus. Taxonomy (NCBI): domain Eukaryota; kingdom Viridiplantae; phylum Streptophyta; class Magnoliopsida; order Poales; family Poaceae; genus Dendrocalamus; species Dendrocalamus latiflorus. Next base: position 50,319,375 of record CM029628.1, read on the forward strand.
CCTCAATCTTTTAGCCTCTACTAACTGTCAATAAATTTGAGGCTCATAGACCAAGATTCTCGATACTCCTCCAGTAACTCCGATATTAGTATCATCCTCGATCTATGTTATTGAAATCAAGCAATCTAAAACTTTAACACCTAGCGATGATTACCCCAAAACATAAGTCAGGGAAGTTCTTTCACCAAAATCCCAAACTCATCGCTACCCATGCTTTACCAGTTTAAATGTAACATCAGTCACCATTATTTCCCATAGATGCTTCTAGTTGCGATAACACAATCGACCATCGGTTTTGCCTTTAAGGCCAATTTTATCCCTAATCAATTTCCCACCAGGATTATGGCATAAGATCAACTCAGAACTCTATTAACCACACAAACATATCAACTAGCTCACTATAGATCTAAGCCTAATAGAGCTTCATGTTATGAATTTAACATTCGTTTCGAGAACAAGGGATTCCAATCCCTCAGCAACCCTCCAGAGTTAAGAAGTCTACCAAATTTAAACATCCAGAAAACCGAACAAAATCTCAACAACTTTCAATGATGCAACGCCTAGACAGGAGAACCATTCCCTCTGGCCATAGCATCACATCACAACAAGCACAATAGGCAATTAACACCAAGAAAACGGAGAGATGCAACAAAATCCAAATGTTACATTACCCTAGTTGACGCGCCCGGGCCCACTTTAGACTCTCAACTCAAGACAATCGAAATTACATGTTTGGGAAACGCTCAGGACTCATTCCTGAGTACGCCTAGGACTTCGTTCCTAGGTACGCCCGAAACTTACGCGTTCGGGAGCGCCACAGACCACTCGTCCGGAAAATCTCATATGCAGAAGTGAGGAAAGTCAGGTAGCACTCATAACACATGCACATAAATCAATATGTAAGTCACGCAGATCTCCTACCATACCTCCAAGCACTCATCATTGCTAGCACTGAACATGACCTCCTTCGAAGTCATGAACTCCAAATGATAATGCACGCCAAAACACAAAGTGTTTCTTCCAAATACCAACATAGAAACCAATTAAAATTCTCTTTCCCATAACCACAACAAGTCAGTACCTCTTGTACTGCTTACACAGATTAGCAAATGTCAATTCGCTAATTCATAAGTCATTGACTTTTAGTATCCCATCTTGAACCTTTCCACGGCTCACCGGATACTTTATTCTTCCATATTTACTCTATAGTTCATCAAACATTACCACCGTACTGTACAAAACAACACAATCATAACAACTATCAAGCGCGCATACCACAAGATGTGGTCAAGGCTCTTTGATAAATAAATAATCCCATGAGCACCTAATTTCCAAGGCGCTAACTAATCACCGCCAGCTCAACTTTAAGAATGATCAATCACCCAGATTTTAGCACACATCGAATGCACCTTTATAAACCACAATTGCTTTTAAGCATAGAATCCGTCTGTTCTACTTCCGTAAGTGTGCATATGATCTCCTACAAAATGCAATGGCAACTCCACCAACTCATGCTTAAATATTGCCATCAAATCTCACCAAAATGTCATTAACTTTATCCCTCAGAATTTAAGTCTCACACGACCCTACAACAATTCTTCTCCATTCAATTTAGCTGAGAGACTTTTCGACATTAACATCCTCATTCTTATCCTCCCAACTAATCCCAATAGAATTCTAACATTACAACTATTAGAATCTTCCAAAACATTGGTCGTGACTATAATAATCAATCATGGTGCGGGGTTGGCGGGCTTAGTTTTATAATCATTCGCCTATTACCACTTGAAAGGATAACTCCAGATGTGGGATTTTCCACCAAGACAATAGATTAACACACCCCTTTTTTTTAGCAAGTCTCGATCACCTAGCTAGGTTTACCGATTGGGACCAAAGTAAAACCAGTCATTCGATGTGGCTCAATAGTCTAAGCAACCGTAATCACCAACTGGTTCACCAATAATTCAAATCCAATTATTAAGCAGAAATGGATCTGCCTTATGCCGCTACTCATGTAACCACTAAATCCCCATTGGATTCAAATCAACTCTGATCCCACAATCATAACTAAAGTTAATTACTCTCCTGGGTTCTCACAATTTAGAATATCATGTCCTACCAACTTGCTACTTTAACCACCATATCCCACACACGCCTAATCCAACACTTCAACCACTATTGGATATTGCCTTCTCCAAAATATTGGTCTCATCTTGCAAGTCACTCCAATCATTCATATAATCAGACTTCTCCCGAATACCAAACTTGCATAGAACACTCCCCACTATCGGGTATTTATCAAACAACTCAACGAGTTGCTAACCAAAGGGAACCAACTTCCCGAAACTAAAGCAAAACATCACTACCTCAATGCCACAAATGGCAACATGACCAGGCCTCTCCAGTGGCCACGGTCTCAGTCTTTATTGCATCGGTACACGACACAATCACGGCAAAGTCCCGTAGGACACACAAATAACCAGTTCAAATGCTTACTATCAACCCACAAGCATCAACATCAAGCATTACAAATCAACAACATGACTAACAGAAGCGAAAACGCAATGCTTGACCCAATCCATCCTACTGTGCACACGTCCGCGTCATCTAGCTCTCGGCATCTCTGTTCAAGACAGATGGCCAATCACACAGCTTGCTCACAAACATCCATTTCAACAGCACAGATCAACATCAAGGCTGCGAAAGCGTAAATACAATGTAAGACCCATTCCCCATCCTATGGTGCACCAGTGTGTCAAATTTTAATTTAATTATTAGGCCTAAGTCAAATTTTAGTTGAATAATTAACCTATATTGTCAAATTTCTTTACCACGGACCTAACCTGGCTCTGATACCAACTGTAACACCCCGCCCATCATCTGGACCTAGAGTGCTACCATCATTGCATACTAATACCACTTTTAGGCATCTGCCAAACAATTGAAACAAACTCTACCTTGATCAAGAAGTAATAATCACTTGCACCATACCATTCCTAAGCAACTTTTCTAACTTACTAGTGGAATTAAACATACTACCAAAAGCTAGATATGTGATGTGCTGCAAGAACGTGAAGTCATTCATGTGCTACACCCGCCCATGCAAGACGTCCTCAATAGTTACCTAAAAAAACAACAAAGCAAGGGTGAGTCCAAAGACTCAGCAAGTACATAATAGAACAATAGACATTACCAACATAAGCAAGCATATAACCATAATGCACATATATCATCACGTTCATAACATCATTCTCATAGCCAAGCAATGCCATGCCTCCTTACTCTACATGCTCATATGCTCTTCACTTTGCAAGTACCGGTACCGCCGAGTGAACACCCGTCGATGTTCACCCATCGTGGGCCCGCCCTCATAGGCACGGGACCCCTCCACTCCCGTGGAGGCCTACCGAAGTAGGTCTTACTCAAGAGCACTCCGGATTAGTCCACTAGCTTTACTCATAGCTAGGGACTTTCTCACCGCCCTCACTCTTGAGTGCTCCTCATGCAAATGCACATGCCCATGATCATATTCACGCTCATCACTAGCATTACTAGTAGACAAGCATCTTTGCCTACCTCACTCCATCATCATTGCCATCATTTACCATGCAACCTTATGTCAGGTAAATATCACATTTCCACGTAGATATCATGTAATCAACGCATTACTACATAAATATCATCATACCAGATAAACATCGCATATTCATAAATCTTGGTCTAACGCTCTACCATGTACTTGCCTGTTAACCAAACGGAGTGGAGCGTCGCGCGGGCGGCGTCGACTCGGAGCCTCCACCTAGACAAGCAATTAATCCGATTTACCGCTTCAGAACGAAACCATATATTAAATAGGCGACGACGGCCCTACACGTATATCCTGAGCCTCGCGTAAAAACGCACGGGTTTTTTTTTTCAGGGATCTGTCACGCAGGCCCTGGAAACCCCCCTTTTTTCCTTTCCTATTCTTTTTTTTCCTCCTCTTTTCTTTTCCTCCTCTTTTCTTTTCTCTTCTCTCTTCTTTTTTTTCCTTCTTTTCCTACTCGGCCTCTCTCTCCCATTCTCTTTTTTTTTCGGCCGAAGGCCCTAACCCCACCTTCCACGCCGTCTCTCTCCCTCCCCTCACTCCTTCCGCCCGAATGGCCTCCTCCCCCCTTTCCTTGCGCGGAACGGCGCCCCGGCGCCCCTCCTGGCTCCGCGACGGCGAGCGGCTGGCCCGGTCGCCCCCCCTGTCGGCCTCCGCCTCCCTCCCCTCCTTCCCTCTCAGACCCGGCCGGCCGTGGATGGGCCCAGCTGCACCCGCCGCCGGCCGCCGCCTGCTCCCCTCGCCCCTCCCGGATCCGGTCGGCCATGGGTGGATCTGGCCACCGGCCGCCCCCGCCTCCCGGATCCGGCTGCTCGGAGGTGGATCCGCCGCCCCCTTTTTGTGCGCGCGCGGCGGTGGGGCGATGCCGCCCGGTCGGCACGGTCGGCGGCCGCCGCCTCGGCTGCGGCCCTGGCCCCCTGTGCCTCCCCTCTCGGGCGGCCGCGCCACCTCCTGTCACCGACAACCGTCGCCCCTACAAGTGCCGCCGGTCACCGATGCGGCGCCGGCGCCTTGCGGCCCTCTTCTACTCAGGGCAGTGCACCTCCCTCACCGCTTTCTTACATGTTTGTGCTTGCTTTGGCTACTACTTTTACCTGGCACGGTTCTTGGGCTCACGGTTGGGAGGGATCGAGGTGGTCGCCGACCTCTTGCTCCTACGCCGGCTTCTGCTCCCACCCTGGCTCCGCTCCAACCTTCCTCTTCTTGTCTTGCTCCTTGCCTTCCCTCTCTTTCTCTCGGCTGGGGGGGGGTGGTGAAATGATGGCTTTGTGGCTGTGGCAGAGAGTGGAGCAGGTAAAGGTGGTTGCGTTGTCTTGTCTACTTAAGAGGCATGCCCATCACTCTCAATGTGAAATGGCACTTTTGCCCTTCCCCTTATTGCTTTGGCTGGTAATGGCACTATGGGCTTTTTGGTCCAATGGCATCCTTATACTATTTGGTGCTCTTCTACTGCGGCAGGTAAATCGGTGACAGGTAAGGTTAAAATTTGTCGGATGATGAACACCCGAAACGCGAGGCGGTGCCGACTATCCCTAGGCGGTCCGGGAACCTCTGAGAGCGCTAACTATACGGCTCTCTAGACGGTGCCGACCGTCCTGGGATGGTCTGGGAACCCCTGCGCGCGACACTAAATCGACATTCAAAAAAGTCGATGGGTCTGACGGTAAAACTCTCATTTATCTCTAATATTTCCATTTTGCAAATTTAGGGTATTACACTCTGTTTTCACTGGGGTCTGTTTAATTTGGCTATAGTTAATGTCTTTTGGTTTTTAACTAAAATTGTATGGTAATAACTGTTACCTTTTAGCTAAGACATTCAATTAAAGAGAAATTAATAAAAAAAATATTGTATCTCTACAGACAATACAAATGATTTTTTTCCTTTTTTCTTTGCATTGTCTCTGGACAAATAAATGTGTTTTTTCATTATTCTTTTGTTTATTTTTTTAATTAAATGCCTTAGTCAAAAGCGAAATATCGCTATTGTGTTATTTCCGTCGAAAGAAAAAAATCATCCGCTGCTCGCTGTAACATAATCCAACGGGGTAGCTTTATTGTTGCTTTGGGGCTCTCAGTTTGGCGATGGTTTATAGATTTTTCACTGTAGCTGGCTTATTTTTCACTGTAGTTGAGATAGTTTATTTGGCGTAATTAAATTTTAAAAATAGAAAAAAAAACAGGTTAGCCCATCACAGATAATACGAAGGAATACAGAAAAAAACCAAAAATAGAAAAAAACGAGATTAAAGAATAGTAAATTAAAAATAAGAACCTGGAAGCAAACAAACGGGGCCTAATCACCTGTCATTTGCTGTGCTCGATAAGTAGCCTATTTTGTGATGATACAGGTACACTTTGCCTTGTTGAGTGAAAGCGCCGCAGGAGAATGAAAACACCGCATCTGAAGCTAATTCTCACGCACAACGACGATGTGTAAACTCCAAAAATAGTGGTATATTTTAATAGGGCCGAGCCAAAGCTTGGTGGGTTCATGATTAGCAGTGGTTAAGGGTGTGATCAAAATGGCTTGAGCTTTTGGCTTCAGCTTATTTTTGCACTATTCATAAATTTCGTCTTTTTCTGAACTTTTGGCTTTTTTTGAGTTTTTTTACCGGTTCTTTTTTTCCTCGTATTTGTTTACATTATACGTGATGGGCTAATATGTTTTTTCTATTTTTAAATTTTTTTAAATTTAATTATGGTAAATAAGCCTCTGTCAGCTACAGTGCTTTTTTCAGCCAGTTACAGTGTTTTCAACCATAAGCCACGGGCTTTTCAGCCATTTTGATCACAACCTAAGTTGGCATATCGAAAACAATTGGGATCGCATTCGTGGAGCGATCCGATAACATTGTCTGGTAGCACTGTCCTCGTCGCCTAACATAGGATCGAGTAGTCTGCTGATTAATCACCTCACTAATTAATCATCTGAAAATATAATCTGACTAGTGAATGAAGAAACGGGAGTGTTGCTTTCCATGATTCGTTTCGCTCCCAACCGACTAATCTAGGCAATCGCGATGTCAACCTGCAAGACGTGGCAAACACTAGAGAAGTGTCTGTTAAGCAGGACACTTCGGGACGTTTTTTTAGCTTATGATTTATGGTTTTTTTTTTGCTATAATTTATTAGTCTAATAAATAGTAATTGTTGAAAAAAATTAAAATTAAAAATCAACTGAAAAACCTAAAAGAAAGGGAATTCTTTCATTCGGAAAAAGAAGGAAAAGAGGAACACAGACAAACATACGGCGTGTATACGTACAGAGGGAGGGATCAGACACTACGCCAGAATGGGCTACATGTATACTCCCCATATTATACCCCGGGAGATTGCCGCGGAGAGCCCCGCCACGTCGCCCCTGCGCGCGCTCCGGCTGGCGCGTGGCGGGGGAATCTCGGTACGGTCGGGGACTCTTTTTGCAAAAAAGTCACTGTATTTTTCTAAAATTACGTAAAGATCCTTGGTTCTCGCGAAAAGGTCCCTGTCAGTTTTTTAAAACACTTTTTTCGAAAACACCCCTCCACTTTGCAGGATAGCGCCCCGCGGTTTTCTAAATTACGTACGGGTCCTAATTTAGTTACATACAGACCCTCAATTTTTTACGAAAAAGGCCTTTAACTTTTTCGAAAATACACATATGCCTTCGATTTTTTTTTAAAAAAAAAACTCCTCACAGATTATTGCCTCTTTTACTTCGGTACACACGGTGGCTGGTGCAGCGTGACGCCGCGCGTATGAGGCTAGTACCACTTACGCCCGGTAGTTTTACCTTGGCTGATTTGCCATGAGTTTGATGAGTAGAAATTACTGTATCGTAGTGAGGTCTCCATGTGTGACGGGTTGAACTCGTTGATGCACGAGCCTCTGGTGCGCTGAATTGTTAAAGTATGCAACGGAGTTTGTAGGATCTATGGCGTAATTAGGGCATCTCCAATGGGTCTATAGCAGCTATCTACAAGAGAGTCCATGTCATCAACTGTCCTACGTGGAAGATATTAAATGAAGAAAGAGAACGCAGCTCTCTACAGCTCTAGAGATAGTCTATAGCGCCAAACGAGGCAGCCTCCATAAATTATGTGTGTGCATGTAAGCATCAAATAGCTATCCTTATAGATAGTTCTTTAGAATGCTAACTTTAGTGTGTACTATATAGATGATGTGGAAGTCTTATAGTTAGTTGCTAGCTATAACCATTGGAGATGCCCTTAGTTTGGGTAAATAATTGTCGTTGTTTTTTAATATCTAAAAATAAATCTTAAATTAGGGGGGGAAAAGTAATCTAAATTACCGGATGTACATTTTGACCGCAAACTGTTCGATCGCTCGCTATAATCGCTCGCTATTAATCTTTTCAAATGACTTATCAATATTTATTAAGTTCACACAAACATTTATTGGGAGCCAAAAACCGAAAAAATGGACAAAGCGTCTCTGTCCTCTGCACTGCAGTGCCTATGGTTTCAAGCAGCTCTGCTGCTGATACGGCAAAGTAACCGGCAGGACCAACCACCCCAACATACAAGTAAAACTTTCAATCCAACCTCGGGCAGTGCAGCAGTGGTCACCACGAACCAATGAGCGAGACCTCGAAACGATAAGTTGCAACTAAAGTGTTTAAGTTTATACAACATATTTTCTCTTGATATATTGACTAAAAATACAGTAAAAATAACTAAATATCTCTAGTTATTATCTCTAATTACTATATTTAATATATACACATAGAAAATATCAAGTAAAGCTATGTATTTATTATGGATATAAAAGGAACATCATATTAATTCTATATTAAAATATATCATATATTTATAAATAAGATTATTTTAAAAAAGTACGATTTATAAATTTAGACGCGTGGAATAGCAGAGAATGCAGACGTCCCAAAGATCATTGCAGGGACCCATACACGGATGTGTCAATTATCTTCAATAGATGCGGCTGCAATGCTGCATAATGCTGCACCACATGCTTAGGCTTAGCGAACAGCGACGACGGCTACCGATGGTCGTGTGTGCGTGACCCATGTGGAGCTAGCTAGTTAGCTCTCACTGAAACTCTATATATCTAAGGGCGTCTCCAACAGCTGGCTATTTAGTTAGCTAGATCTGATGTGGCAAGGAAAAAGTAGGAGAGAGAGTAGTCACTAGCGACGAGCAAATAGCTGATCTATTTCACGTAGTCCAAGAACATGAGAGAGGAGCATGTAGGTCCAATAGTACAAAATAGTCTTTGCTTTTGTCTCTCACCTCCACGTCAGCTGACTATATAGCTAGTACTAGCTATTACCATTGCGGACGCCCTAAGCTAACACACCATACATCACAGCTCGATCGCCACTACGCATAACGAAACACAAATAGCGTCCCAATCATTCGCCGTATTATGTTACAAGATAGCACTAGCAAGAGAGAGGAGGGAGCATTAGCTTACTAATCCTGAGCTTGATCTGATCTCGTGCACATTAATTGCCAAACTTGGTCGTTGGAATTACCATAGTGTAGCTAGCATTGCATGCACCAATTAAGGTGCAGCAGCATGCAGTTGGTAGTGTACTGGGCCTGTAGTACCGGTAGCATTAGCATGTGTCGGTGGTGCGTACTTGCAGACGAGTAACGCAGGAGACTGCAACAAGCGAACGACCGGCGCAGAAGCGACCAGAGCCCGGACAGGGACGCTTCTAGCCTCACCGGCGAGGTCTCCGGCGCATCGGATTCCTCAATTGACGCATCAACCACCTCGATTCATCGCTCGCATCGATTTTTCTGTGTTAAGAGTTTGTGTGCAGGCTTGATGAGATGTGGATAGACTATCCCATTGGATTAGCTTGGGATAGTATAGCATTCCCTAGTTTTTCTCTGTGTTAAGAATTTGTGTTGGAACTTGATCAGATGTGGATGGGCTATCCCGTTGGATTAGCTTAGGATATAGTATAGCATTCTCTGGTTTTTCTCTGTGTTGAGAATTTGTGTGGGGACTTGATCATGAACTATCTCGTTGGATTAACTTGGGTCAGTATAGCATTCCCTAGATTTCCTCTACTGTTACTTATTGGGTCTGGGAATGCATGCTCTCCTCTCGCTAGGCTTGGTCTGGCGGTTTGTATGGGAGTTGGGGTGATTGGATTGCTCAACTGCAGCCGCACGGCCACCAGATACACCCTGTTGGTACATTAGTCGACATTTGTTTAACCAATGGAACTAAGCCTGCTCTCGCACTCGAGCCACAATGCCCACTGCAATGGTGTTTCCCTGCGATCGTAGGAATACTCGGCCAAGGGCCTTCAGAGTTGCGAATTCCTCCACACGAACTTCTTTGCCCAGCTTTACCTGAAAGGTAAAGATTACAAAACATCCATTTCGTTAGCAGAAAAGCATTCGCTCTCGTTTCCTGTAAGCTTGCTTCGATGATAGAAGCCTGTCTCGCAGTGAGAAACCGTGGTATTTTTTCTTTGAGGCCTTGCCAGTCTTCTGGTCCAACAATGATAGTATTTTAACCAAGCTTGCGGACACCTTCGCGTGATGTATGTGGAGCTCAAACTAGAAATTTTGGGTAGCAACCATACGTAAGGCACTAAAAGCTTGAAGTTCTCTTACAAAAAAAAAAAGGTACTAAAGCTTGAACCATTCAAAGAGATGCCAGCCATGGCCCTCTCTTGATTACTAACCTGAAGGCCGACCAGTATGGGTACAGTGATATCTAGAACAAATATTTTCAGCTCCAATCAAGAAGCCACGGACACAGGGTAATCTGGATGGCAAAGAACTCCACCAGACATAACATGACTAGGTCAATCTGTCGTGATCGGTGTTGGTTAGGTACAGATATGAGAACCGAGGGTAAGGCACTCGCCCTTAATCGGTCAGCCATGCCGCTGCTAAGGCTCTGAGGCCTGTTGAAGAAGAGAGGAATACTAGAGAACTTTGTTTATTTCTTTAGTTAATGATAAAATGTATAATGTTGCCTATTTTATAGGGATGGCCAGACTTGACCTCTAAGAAACATATCTCTATATTAAAAAAGTTAATCTCTAATAATAAGAAACTTATCTCTAATACATGAAGATAATCTAAAAGGAAACAAACCCAAATAATAAGAAAATTAACTAAATAGAACCCACACGGCACCCATGAGCTACTGTTTACGCGACGTATGGTGCTACAGTACCGCACGGGAACTGTTCATCCAACACAGGTACTGTTCATCCGACCGCTACAATACCCCACGGCATTGTTCACAAGGCTGTTGCGTGCATCGCTGGGATTCTATGCTATAACATTACACCTCTCGTGGCGAGACAGCTCGTCCTCGAGCTGTCAGGTGGTGGCCATGATTGAAGTTCTTCGTAAACCCATGTTGACGAGAGGGCATAATGATGACGACATATCGCATGGAAGAAGATCAGCGAAGCTCTAATGAACAGCAACCCATAGGCGTGGTTTGATGACGCAGGAGTCATTGAGGGTATGGGCACCCAGCGCGGAGCAGCAACATCATCCTTCTTGTCTAGGATCTGGGATATAACGGTTGTAGAAGAGATGTGACGATGTCGATAACCCCTACATGGAAGCCGTTGTGCTCCACACTTACGAAGGCACGGTGTCAACCAGTCATATGGAGATGACCGTCGCTGGACAGCAAGGCAAAGACACAAAAGGTGAAGCCTAAAGAGTTGTCATTGGTGAAGGCAGCAACGTGGCCAATGCCAATGTTGATGCTGGGGAAGGTGGTGGCAACGCAACCATTGCAATGGTACATGGCGCCTCTTTCTGCTCCTTTAACTTATCCACTAACTCTATAGCCTTCTCTAAGATGACCATCATATATCGAATAAGGACTCTATTTTCTTGTTACTAGCCATCAACGTGTCAAAGGGAGATAATTCAGCATCAGCAACCATGGTGAGTGGATTTGACATCAAATATTGTGGTCAGTGTTAGTTAGGTATGGGTCCGAGAACCGAGGGTAAAGCACTCGCCTTTGATCGGCCAGCTATGCCACCGCGGCTCTGAGGCCAACTGAAGAAGGGAGGAAGACTAGAGAATTTTATTTATTTATTTGGTTAATGATAAAAAGTACAATATTGTTTCTTTTATAGAGATGGCTAGATTTGACTCCTAAGAAACTTACCCTTATATTAAAGAAATTAATCCCTATTAATAGAAAGCTTATCTCTAATACATGAAAATAATATAAAAGAAAATAAACTCAAATAATAAGGAAACTAACTAAATAGAACCCATATGGCACCCGTGAGCTATTGTTCACGCGACAATGGCGCTACAGTACCGCACGGGCTCTGTTCATCGACGCAAGTATTGTTCATCCAACGCTGCAATGCCTCACGATATTGTTAACAAGCCTGCTGCGTGCATCGCCAGGACCCTAAGCCATAACACAATCTCTTGCAAACCAATAGCAATGTTGTCTTTGTCCCCAGCTCTTGCCAAGTTGCAACTAGCGGAATCCCGCTCAATAATCCTCACTGTAGCTAACTCTCCAGAAGGCATGACAAGAGCCTGAAACAAGAGTTCTTCAAGATCAGATAACAGCTTGAGCAGCTTGTAAACAAAGCAAGTTCACTGCACGGTAGTTCGTTTGACCAAGCTTAACAATATAGACATCGTTTAGCAAAGCAGGTAATCTGCTAGGAAATGAAAGTATCTCTATAGAAATCTATCTCTAATAGATAAAATATATCTATAAGATAGTAAACCATCTAATAAGGAAACTATCTATCCTAACTAATCTAATCCTACCATGCGTAATTACTGTTATGAATATTGTGTGTATTGATATGAGACTCAAAGGACCATATATATAGGAGAGTACAAGGGGATATGCCATATAGAGATAAGGCATATATGGAATAGAATACAAACTCTATCTCTAATACCCTTATCTCTAATACCCTTAACACCCCCCCTCAAATACAAGGCGTATGCAATAGCATTGCATTTGAAAAAAGATTAACACTAAAACAAGATAAATCCGAAGTCCGAGTCTTGATGATGTCGTCGTTGCGTGCAGTTTTTTGAATAAACTGTCAAATCAAGCCGAAGAGGAATAGATAGATGCATGACGGCGCAGATCGAAGCCCAAGAGGCGGCGGCGTAAGTGCACAGAGGACACGCGGCGGCCTTTGAAGCTCGGGGCGGCGGCTAGAGAAGCGGCGGCATCATAACGACTTCTACGATCTGCACGCGGCTCAGAGAGTAGAGCGGCGGCTGCTGCCATGCAAAATAAAATTCCTATACTTCTATAACTGACAATAAATTTGTGGACTCGCACGGCTTGGACGAACTAAAAATCAGAAACTATGAACTTTTGGATGGACGCAACGGAAGACTCATGAAAAATAACTAAAGAGCGGCTAAAGTAAATAAGACACTAGCAGCAAAAAAAACTAGCAGACTTTTTTTTTCCGCATCTCAAAACCCTCTCGGATTCACATCCCCTCTCTCACTCCCGCATTCCCACTTTCTCAACCCCTCCCGTCTCTCTCGCGGGCGCAGAGGTGCGGGAGACGACAGCCGAAGGCGGCGGCGCGGGCGCGGAGGCGCGGACGCGACGACCGGGAGGCGACAGTGGCCAAAGGAGGCGGCGTCGGGGAGCCCGGATCCGGGCGTGGCGGCGGACGGCACGGCCGGGCGGAGTGGAGCAGAGGCGGGCACGGCCAGATCCTCACAGATCTGGCCGGAGGCAAACGGATCCGGCGCCTCTCCGCCACCGGATCTGGGCACCAGGAGACCGCGCAAGCGCGAACGACCAAGGCGACGTCGGGGCAGCCGGATCCGAGGCGGCAGCGGCAATATCCGAGACGGCGGCGGCCGGATCTGGGGATGATGGATCTGGCGGAGAGGGCCTGATCCGGGGCGGCGCTGGATCCCGTGGGGGGTGTTGGATCCGGCCGCCTTCGGGCGGGACATTGAGGATCCGCTGTTGGAAATATGCTCTAGAGGCAATCATAGAGATGATGATATTTCGTTGTATCCATGATTTAATAAATGTTCCTTGAATATTGCCTTTGTGTTGATTAACAAGTATGTGACTTGTTTGTGAAACTCTTTACTTGTATGGTTATTCTAAAGTTGTCCCTAGTCGAAGTTCATGTGTGGACACACGTGAATAATGGATTAGCACATGTATCGGTTGATGACCATGTTTCACAGGTCATAGACATGGAGATGTCAAACCAATAATGTGGACACATGTTTAGAACATGGGGTTGGACCGACCCAACATGAGACATAACAATTATACTTATGGTTCTCTCTCTACACAATGTGTTCGCCTTGTCCTTAGACCTGAGATTGTCGCATGTACTTGAGATGTGAATCGACCTACTTAGGGGCTATCAAACGCTACTCCGTAACTGGGTAGTTATAAAGGTAGCTTTCGGGTTTTGTCATGAAGCATGCTGCGAGGCATGGTCAGTCGAGATGGGATTTGCCCCTCTCTACCTGAGAGAGATATCTCTGGGCCCCTGGAGTGATCGGATCCAGAAATGCATGGCCATGCTACTTAAGGTTAAGAGTTAACCTAGTAAGGGATTCCGGATCACAGGATCGAGAAAGAGTGGTCAGCTTGGAGCTCGACCAAATATCGTGAGGCAAAGGGATTGGCATGTACATAAAGTTGTGATGGTTCGTCCGATATGATCTTTGTGTATGTTTAGGAGTTGGCACGTCTTGCTAGAGGCCGCTACCAACTATTGACCAAGTATGTGTACTCGCGTCATGTCTAAACATACGTGAACCTATAGGGTCACACTCTTAAGGGCTGAAGCCTAATTCGGATTGGATCCGAATTAGACTGGGCATTGAGTCCTAATGGGCCTCTATTCGTAGAAGCCCATTGTAAGGACGTCTATAAAAGGAGGGCAAGGGGCACAGGATTGAGGGATGAGTTTTTCGTGACATCCTCAAACCCTGGCCGCCACCCCTCCCACGCCCAAGTCGCTCGCGCGGATCTAGTAGTCCGGTGTGCGTCGCTTCCTCCCGCACGTGTGGATACCTGTGGAGGCGCTGCATCTGTAGCGTTTGGACGAACCGCAAGAGAGGAGCTGTACGTTGGACGCCGCGACGAGGACGAGGAAGTAGTATGACTACTCTGCCCCGACGTGCTGCATCGACGTAGTACGACTACTCTACCCCGACGTGCTGCATCAATTCCGCACCTGCGCGTCTAGTGGTAATTCCGTGATCTATAACTGCAGTGATCTTGGTTTACGGGTAAAATTTTTATTAATTTGCGCTAGCGTAGCCTACCCGTAGCCCTTCATCCGCGAGACGGCGACCAAGAAGAGGCTAGCGGCGGCAGCGGCCCGGATCTTGGACGACAGGGGCGCAGCGAGATGCAACGGCGGTCCAGCGACGGCCCGGCGGGTGAGACCCGAGGACGACGGCGGCCAGAGACGAGGATCCAAGGAGGCGGCGGTGCCGTGCCCGCGCTGTTCGCCGGGAGAGGTGGCCGCCCAACGAGATCCGGATCTGGTGCGCAGCAGCCGGGAGGAGCGGATGCCGAGGCCGATTCCAAAGACGGCGGCGATGAGCAGGCGACGACAAGCACGAGCCGGCGGCGGCCCGAAGAGGCGCAAGCAGGCGGTGGCCCACTGGACGGCGGCAACGTGGCCACCCCCGGGATTAGCTCCTCCGGGGGCAGCAGCGGAAGTAGATCGGTTAGGGTTTCAACCTAAGCTCTGATACCATGTTATGAATATTGTGCGTATTGATATAAGACCCAAAGTGCCATATATATAGGAGAGTACAAGGGGATATGCCATATAGAGATATGAGACCTACAACACGGCGCTGTTTATGTGTCATGTATGTCTTATACAGAGCATCCAAGGTAGTTTGCATATTTCCTGTTGCATTTTTGTTGGCTTGAAAGCCATCAGAGAAAACAACTACTTTTGACTTTGCACTGGATGGTGTGAAAAGAGATATTGCCAGTACAGATGCTCCAGAATGCTTGTTTGTGTGTTTAGCTAGATTTAAGGAGAGAAAATTAACTAGATTAACAGGCTAAACAACAGCAATTATATTGTATCACAAGAACAGAAACAATAGATCAGGGAATGCTACAACAAGAAATATATTATATACCTCCATCTTCAACTTCACTGGCATTATTGGAATACAGTGACAAGTCCCGAAGAACGCCACATAACTCACAGGATAAATAGCTCGTATCATTTTCGTGTGTGCAAATGGAGCACTGCCACGGCCTAGGATTTCTACATGGCTCCTCAAGATCAGATCGGTTATCTATTTTAGGAACAAACTGAAGAGGAGTTAGTAACGAGCAATCCCCTGTCTATCTAGCTGTTTACATGAATACTTCTTGTGGTTCTGAAAAACTTACCATCTCTTATGCCCACACAGTCAATTTTACTGTCTCTGTGATTGCCACCCGGGCCACACGTATCATCAGAGTCTGGATCCATATCATTTATCAACCATGTGAGGCATGGCCTGATTAGGAAACAGCATGAAACAGAAGCCTTAACATAGCTGAGAAATGAAGAAATCAATGCAATAAATAATGAAATATAAACAGTAGGCTGATAATTTTCTCCAGGAGCTGAATCGGTGCTACAGAAAGTGCGTGCGATAAAGATAACGATGGTACCTTTAGGTAAAAAAAAATGCAGAAGCATCATTCCCTAACAGTCCAAACAGATCTGCTAAAGGGATCAGAACTAGTACTAATATCCAGGACTGAACACCATTGAGCAGTGGGCACCATCAAATTAGTGTATAAAACCGACAAAATAGAGCAAACGGGGAGCTCATAGCAAGCATTAAAACTCCCCTAGTCCCAACCAAGCAGCTTCCCAAGGTTACACAAGCTGCTTCAAAATATACTCGCTCATGTCCTGGGGCTCAATATGAAGCCAAAACCTAAGTCGTAGCCGACCACGGTACCCCCTGAACTCCACAAACAATCCTAAATCACACGTTTGCATAACATTGCGAATCGAATCAGTGGAACTTGCAATTTCTTCACATTACATCGCATGCCTCACTAATCACGGCCCCAGATTTCGCGTACGATTGCCCAAAGGAACAACAACACACAAGAGATCAGCGCGCTTACCGATTCAAACCGAGCAGGATCCGCCAGAGCAGAGCGCTGAATCGCGCGCCACGAATTCCCCAGTTGGTTGTGGGGAATTGCTCGAGCGCTTGCAGCGAGCAGAGGAGAGTGGGGAAGAAGGGAGCGATGCCAGAGAAGGAAGCAGCAGCTTGATCGATCGGTTTGCTCGACGCTTCATTCGATCTCAGCTATCCAAATTCCCAAGTGTTGTTCTCCGTCTGTTACTTATGGCTAGTTGGTGGGCTTCGGAGTGGACTCCCCGTCAGCCCATTAAGCAAGGAAGCCCATTTCGTATGGCTTTCAAGCAAAAGTTAGCCCAGCAAATTCATACCATCGAAAAAAAGCCGATTTGTTTGATTTTTTTGGGGGGAGATTTGTTTGATTACCGCACCAAATAGTATATTGTTTGGTCGAACTAAAAGGCGAATAAAAAAATAAAGACGTATAGCCCTAGTTTCAGAAAGAATAAAAAAGATGAGTAACCTGCGAACCGTAGCATAAGACGACAAGAAACTTTGAGTTTTCGCTACGACTTATGGCTATAGTTGATAGCTTTTGGTCCTAGCATGAGCGTTTACGTGAATGAACCGTTGATAAACTGTTTCAAAGACTGTTCTAATAAGTCACTTTAAAATAATAATAGAGAAATTATTCTATTTGTTTATTCAATAGAAGGCATAAACCAGAAAGAAAGGTTTCCTCTAGATCAAAGTACCGGCTTTTCAAGTAAGAAAAGAAAAGGCGAACAAATGCGAATGTTCGTTTGTCTGGTACGGTCAGCTGTCTCTATGTTGCTCTCTCTCTCTCTCTTTATGTTATCCTAGTGTTAGTGTCAATCACCCACTAGTTGCGGCCATTGCACGCAAACACTAGTTATTTTCTCTTTGTAAGAAAAGGAGAGTTCACCTTAGATTAGATAACTTTTTTTTGTGCCAAGATCATGAACTGCCTTGTTTTGCACGTAGCGGTTTGACACTGCAAGTCTGCAACCAATGCCACCTTACTTGGCTACCAGGCTTGTCATCAAATGCAGCGGTTAAAACTTACGGGTAGCCGTTGCGAAAAATTTTCTGTCGGAGAACCGTCATAAAATACCCGTGAGGAGAACAAGGACATGAAAAAATAAAGGGCCTGTTCTTTTTGGCTGCGGCTTATGGTTTTTGGCTAAAATTTTGAATTTTGGCTGTTTACGGTACAGATTACGGAGAGACATATACTCATTTGCGATTTTGGCTGGTACAGATGTTGGACTTTTAACGTGTAGATCGTTTAACTTGTAGATCCCGTCTTAAGAAAATACTTCGTTTAAAAGTTAGGTACTGTAGCAAAAGCCAAAAGCCGCCGGCTTTTGACTTAAAGAACAGGCCCAAAGTGTCTGACGGTTGACTGATAGGAAAATAATTCCCAACGGCATTTTCTGACGGTCATCATCGACAGGGAAATGCTTCCACGTTAGGTTCTAGTGGACATACCCGACGGCAAACCGTCACGGATATATGTGCTGTCGGTTAGCGCCACCAGGGCATGTGATATTCCCTGTCGGGTTCAATATCCTGTCAGGAAAAAGCAAAGGGTAAACCAAAAAAATAAATACAATAAATCACACTAATTTAACTGTTCCCGTCTATAAGAGCTAATATATACACGCATTTTTAATGAAAAGTTATGTCAATATGAATAATCAATTGACACCACATACATCATAAGCACATGCACCAAAATGGTACAACTGAGCTGTAAACTTGCACTCATCACTTCATTAGTAATCACAAGGTGCAGTGTACATATGGAAATACTCCTACATTACTGCAGCTAAAAGATGGCGATGCCAATGATGTTACCACGACATAAATGACCTGTCATGGAGTCTTCTACGGATTCGAATCCTCTGCCTTCGCACAGTGAAATCACGGTGACTTCACGCGATCTGAGCCGTCCGCGGGAAAAATAACGGCCCAGATCAGCTGTTGATACAGAGTCCTAAAAGCATAAAGAAGCTTAAAAGCCATGGAAAACTTGAATAACTTTGAATACCTGTAAAATATACCTTTTGCATAACATTGCTATGCTTGACAAAAACTATCAGATCGAGTGTACCGATGCAAAAACAACACTTGATCAATGAGGGTTGAACATGAAGAAATTCAAAACCAATGCCTTAAAAAGCATCTGCCACTACTACAGCATCTGCCGTATTACAGACAGTTCAAAAACGTCATCATAGACGGTTTTCTGAACCGTCTGAATTTATGGGTCAGTGATAATCGAAGGTTATCACAGACGGTTTTTGAACTGTCTGTGGTGTAAATATCACAGACGGTTTGTAACTAAAAACTATCTGTGATAGCTGACAATCACAGACGATTTGTAAGTAAAAACTATCTGTGATAAGTGATAATCATAGTTAAAAACCGTCTGTGATTATCAACTATCACAGACGATTTTTAGTTAAAAAGTTCAAACCAAATCTCGCCCCACATGTACAGTTAGGAACTTAGGATGTCTGAATTATGACGGGAAAAGAAACATAAAAGTAATTTGAGCTAAACCCAACTATAATGCATTTCAAACATTGAGTGTATACTAAGGTCTAGTTTGATTAACACAACATTCAAAACAACCAAAGCATATTTATAATGCACTACAGATAGGAGCAGCAACCATGACCATCAACGATAGGAGCAGCAAGCAACACACCTGAAAAACCTAAAGAGCTATTGCAGTATCCATGAATGTAAGCCATTCTCAATCATGGAGTTACCTGCAATAAACGAAAGAGAAGAAACCTCATTCAGAAGTACCACAGCCATGAATCAAATTATTTATAACAAAATCGTGTGCATCTAGGGAAAAAGTAAACTGGGCAGTAGTCACGGATGTCTGCACCAATACAATAAATATAAATAATAGAAAACATCTAGAAGGCGTAGTTTCATACCCAAGTCTAGCCAGATGAAGTTGTACATTCATTTCCATTGGCTGCATACATGAAATGTGTAAAAGAAAAAGAAAAAGACAATGATTAACTATAGAGGGAAAGGCGAAGTCGACTATCTAGCCAGCACCATCTTATCCTTGTATGAAAGCATAAATCTTATATTTTGTCACCCATACATGCATACGGCCTATCAGTCCAAACTACAATTCAAGGAGTTTCAGATGGTTTCTCAACATGGGAAAAAAACTACTTATAGTGTACTGGGGACTTCCGAACTGTAATCTCTTCTCTGCAATCGTTACCTTTGCTTCACACAATATATGCATATACATCACAAAAACAATGAAGTCTAAATTCTCATTAAGAAACTATAGATCAATTTCAGCACAAATGAATCCAAGTCAATATAAAGCAGCAGCTAGACAATAAAATCTAAGGACTTTTCAGATCACATACTAGTGCATGACTTAGAATTGAGGGCTATCTCTAGCAATAGGAATAACTACAATTTTATATAGCATCAAGCGCTGTCCATAGCTAAAACTTAGATATTTCATGGCACCAAAAGTTTCCTAGATTCATGGCACCAAAAGTTTCCTAGAATTAGTTATATACCTTGTATTACCTTAGTGGGACGCGGCCAGCTTCACAGCTTTGACTTGTCGTTAGCATCGACCAACATCCAAGTTCATGATGCAGCTTCTACTTACCTAATTAGGCTTCAAATAACTTCAAACGATAAATAGATTGTTGAAGAGATTTAGATGCACTCTTTAGAAATGTTAATTTACCATGAGAACATTTTTAATCAAGCATCTAATTGCACCCATAAATTGCCATATGAACTGAAACAAACATTTTGACACTAAAGGCAATCAGCTAAACACTATGGTATTTGAAAACTAAACTTCCAATGGGCATCATCACCATGTTGAACTATTTAGTACTACAAATTGCAGACATATACAATATTTATATACATGTTTGGGATTTCAGGTAAGAAAAAAGAATGGCAAAAACATTAACTATGCTTGAAATCTATATATAACTTACATCCAAACTTATAAATTACCGCAACTGAACAAAATGATTGTAAGAATGTAACTTGGAGACTTACAAGATAGAGTTGGTAGACTGCTCATGTGACCATTTGAATATCTCTTAGTGAACACTGAAAGAAGAAACACATGTCTAGCTACATGGTCAGAAAACAAAGACTTGGAAAATAAATGATCAATGGCACAAAAAAACTTGTGCTTCCCCAAATCTTGTTGGTGCCCATGGAATGGGATGCCTCGATACAGAGCTCATATATTCTTCTATAATAATTGAATATATTCTTTTTATCAATGAAGAACATAGAAAATGGTAATATGGTGTTGTATCATCCATGCCTCTTTTGTTATTCCAAATCTTCATTAAACCTCTCTAAGTAATTATGTGCTTAGTAAACAGACATGTATCTATATGACTCAGTCTAGAATGTGTTCACCACAACAAATACGTGAGCACTGAAAGAAAAACATGCAATACATGGTCAGAGAAAAACATGCAAGTCACAGATCATGTATGTGTGAATGTGTGAACACACGGCACAAAGACGCAAATGTGACGCCCCGTATCATTGATCTGGGGTAATCACACTTAAGCAACAGATTATTATTTGCCTGCTTAGTAGAATACTGCTTCAACGAATAATAAGTCTTTACCAAAACCGCGTAGCAGAATAATAATATAGGAACTGTCTCTTTATTACAGCATTTGCCATGTAGGGCTATGGTCTTTAATACAATTATATAAATAGAAAAGGTACGAAACATGTATCCTATAACTCGCCTGCTTGACTCAGTGGGACGCCTATTCGTCCCAACTACCATATAGGGTGTCCACCTCACTTTGGTCCTCATAACCATCACCCTCATCCCCTGCAGCCTTATCGGTACCTGTGATCCCTTAATCCTACTCGGAGTAATCCCCCGCAGCGTTGTCGATGCCTCCCTCGCCTCTCCATCTTGGTCGCCGCCACTCACCTCCCTCATGGTCTAACGCCTTCCCGGTGCCTCCCCTCATCAGATCTACAGTTGTCTCCTCTCCTCCTCGCCGGATCTAGGGGCGCTGCTGGATTTGTGGGCTCAACAGGTCCTCTTCTCGTAGGATCTGGTGGGTTCGGGGCTCCTCTTTGCGGATCTAATGGGTTTGGGGCCCCTTCTTGCTAGATCTGGTGGGCTCCCCGCTAGATTTGGTGGGCTTCTCACCGGATCTAGTGGGCTCGGGGCTCTTCCCCACCAGATCTATGGGTTCCTCACCTATCCTCACTGGATCTAGTGGGCTCAGGGCTCTTCGTCCCTGGATCTATGGGCTCCTCGCCAATCCTTGCTGGATCTAGTGGGCTCAAGGCTCTTCCTCGCTAGATCTACGGGTTCCACGGGTCTGTAGGCTTTGCCGGTCTCGTGGGCTCCCTCAACTATCCTAGCTGGGTCTATGAGCTTACCGGTCCCGTTGGCTATCCTGACTTCTCGGCTCCCTTGGCACCTTGGCTCCTCAGTTCCCTCGGCTCTCCCAACTCCTCGGTTCCCTCAACCTCCTTCACCCTCATGGTGGCCGCCGCTGGGGGTGGCTCTATGGTAGGCTCTGTTCGTGGCCGAAAGCCATGGTTACGGAGATAGGGATTTTGTCCTAGTGAAGGCAATTTTCCTGACAGGTCACCCAAACATCGACGCTAAAATGCATTTTTCTGACGGTTATTTCCAAAACCGATAGAAAATTACATGTTTTTCCTGACGGCGTTATAAACTCGCCACTAATATTAATATTCCTAACGGTGGTTTGCGGATCCATCAGGAAAAATTTTGGCCGTCAGAAGAGATTGCCAGTCCGGTAGCGCTTTGCCATCGCAAGTTGCATAGCAAGCTGCACCTCGAGCTACACCGCTTGCCCCGTCGCCTTGAGTGACCCAGGTCAGGTGGACACCGCATCACTCATGGTACCGTAATGGCGAAAAGCAGCTGCATCGCCAAATTCTTCGCCCACAAGGAAACTTAACCTAACATATCATAATCGCATCCCGATGCCCGCGGTTCACACACGAATATCGCGGTGGGGCCCACGCGTCAGCCGCAGGAGGAAGGCAGTACAGCCGAGTCCGGCGAATGTGAAGGGTGAAATGAGGCACGTCAACGTCAGAGCAGTGGTGGTGCATCATCGATCACCTTCCCTCCAGTAGGCTAGCTTTCCTCGGATGCCCATCTCTCTCGTTCCTCTCTCGTGCCAAGTGCCAGCGAAAGGAAAGTGAGCTAGCTAGCTAGCTCCTCCTAGCTTGCTTGCTCCACAAATTCTCATCCAGAGCTAATTGATCTTGATCGATTCCATGGCCTCCATAATCATAATCGCCGTCGTGTTCGTCTTCGACGTCCTCGCCTTCGTCCTCGCCATCGGCGCCGAGCACCGCCGGAGCATGGTGAGCCTACCATGCATACAAAGCTCAATTAATTCCATCCGTCTAATTAATCAGAAGCACCCGTACGCCGCATGGTCAGGAGAAGTTTGATAGATGTAGAGTAGGAGCTAGCTGATCGAGCGGTTTGGCAAAAGCGCAGGCTTACGTGAACGTCGACGTCCCCGGGCGGCCGTACTGCGTGTACGGCTCTGACGCGGCCACGGGATACGGCATCGCCGCGCTGCTGCTGCTGCTCGCCAGCCAGGCGGTGGTGATGGCGGCGACCAGGTGCTTCTGCTGCGGCCGCGCGCTCTCGCCGGGCCGGTGGCGCGCCTACTCCGGCGTCTGCCTCATCGCGTGCTGGTAACAACAATTCGATCCCAATCCGATTCCGTGCTTCCCTTTGATCTGTTCGCAAATACTGGTTGTTTCTTGGTTTCCTGAACCAGGCAATTATTTTCTCGTCGTGCAATTACGCCCCTGGAATTTAGGTTTTTTGCGGTCGTATACCTTGTGCTGAACTGATCGATCAGTTTATATTACTAGCACAAGTTTGTGTCGTGACTCATGATAAGCTTCAGACTTCGATCCATAATTTCGATAAGCTCGTGGAGTAGGTAAGGTTGTAGTATACCTTGTTCTGCGCTGTCCGCTGTTTACGAGCTGGCCTCCCTGATACTGATAGGTTTCAGTTCGTTCTCTGGCACACAGGAATTCTTGCATATCTTCTCGGACGTGACAAAACTTAATTTGTGTTGGATTAATTGGGATTGGCCCATTTTAATTTAGCAATTAATCAAATGGAATTCCTAGGCCCACAACTAATGCTAGGTGGAAAATTGTTTAGTCCCATATGGAGAATTCAATGGGAGTTATACCACTTTAAAAGGTGGAACGAGGTAACCCCCTTGTGAAATTGAAGAGAGCTAACACGCGCGCGCGCGCTCGCTCGCTCGCCTCGCCTCGCCACGCCGAGCCGAGCCGAGCCGAGCCGAGCCGAGCCGAGCCGTGCCGTGCCGTGCCGTGCCGTGCCGTGCCGTGCCGTGCCGTGCCGTGCCGTGCGTGTGCGTGTGCGTGCGTACGTACGTACGTACGTACGTACGTACGTACGCGCGCAGGCGTGTCGGGTGCGGGCGCGTTTTTCTTTATCTATTCGAAAATCGAAACGCACTGACTCGCTGGCAGTAACGGTGCAGTTACTAGTGAATTATGGCTGCGGTTACTTTCGAGTAACAGCATAAGAAGGCTCTCCTCTCCATACGAAAGAACAGTTCTCTCTCCCTCTGTTTTTGTGCTGCTCTCTGCAATCTCCGGTCCAGAACTTTGCGCGCACAAGTTTCTGGGCGAGTAGGCCTCCGGAACTTCGTCCGTTTGTGTACCTGCACGGGTAGGCGGGCGATCAAGTTTTTGGGGAGCGCATCGGCGCGACTACTCAATCTGCGACGTCTCCTTCCTGGTGGTGAACCATTCGCGGGACTGCACTGCGAACATCTTCCTGCATCAAGCTTCGTCCTGCATCGCGTCTTGATCGACTACATCGAATAGGCCATCATGTCGACTGATGGTAACGGCGCCTCCGGTGTCTCCGACACTGGCCCCGCCCGAGGGTATAAATCTAAAACTTTTCTGGTGTATTTGTTTCTGTGCGCTACGAATATGTTAATAGATATTTCTGTTAGCTTGTTCGTTAGCAAATATGAATACATCGTTAATAGATCACTCATGCATGTTTATGTCATGTTTTATATGCTGAATTTCTGGATTAAAATATGCCGAAAATTGACTAGATTTCCAACAATCCAAAAACTTGATAGGTCTTTTTCGGTAGTTGGCTTTGCTGCGTCGCTTAAACCGCACCCTCCGTTTGATGGTTCCAATTATAAGAGATGGCGTGCACGTGCGATCCTGTGGTTTACTGCCATGGAATGTTTTCATGTTGCACAAGGCAAGCCCGCTGAGCCTCTGTCTGCAGAGGACGAACGCAAGTTCAATTTAGCGGATAACTTGTTTCGAGGTGCACTTGTCAACATACTGGCAGATAACATTGTGGATGTGTACATGCATTTGCCTACGGGCAAAGAGATGTGGAATGCACTTGAGGCCAAGTTCGGAGTTTCCGATGCTGGCAGTGAGCTGTATGTCATGGAGCAGTTCTATGACTACAAGATGGTCGATGACCGTTCTGTAGTAGAACAAGCTCATGAGATTCAGGCGCTGGCAAAGGAGCTTGAGAACAATAAGTGCGAGTTACCGGACAAGTTTGTGGCTGGCGGTATTATCGCCAAGTTACCACCTTCTTGGTCGGATTTTGCTACTTCTCTAAAACACAAGAGGCAGGAGTTCAGTGTTACTGATCTCATTGGCACTCTTGGTGTTGAAGAGAAGGCGAGGGCAAAAGATACTCGTGGCAAGAAAGTTGCTGCTGAGGGAGGTTCTAGTGCCAATTTGGTGCAGAAGAAGAACCCACAGGCTTCCCACAATAAAAAGAAAAATAAGCCTTTTGTCAAGCCCAAGGCTACTACTGAGTTTAAGAAGAAAGGCAAAGGAAAGGGCGGCTGCTTTGTGTGCGGTGATTCTGGCCATTGGGCTAAGGATTGTCCAGACCGCAAGGATAAGCAGAAGAAGTCTGCCAACATGGTTATTAGTGATGCTGGAGGAACATCGGGGTATGGTAATTATTTACCTACAGTTCTTTCTGTTTGTCAATCACCTGAGTGGTGGGTTGACACTGGTGCTAATATTCATGTGTGTGCTGATATTTCCTTGTTTTCATCTTATCAGGTCTGTCGAGGTTCCTCCTTGTTGATGGGAAACGGATCGCATGCAGCTGTTCATGGTGTTGGTACGGTCGATCTGAAGTTTACTTCGGGAAAGACCGTGCAGCTGAAGAACGTGCAGCATGTCCCCTCCATAAAGAAAAACCTCGTCAGCGGATCTCTACTGTGTAGAGATGGTTTTAGGCTTGCATTTGAGTCCAATAAATGTGTCGTGTCTAAGTATGGAACATTTGTTGGTAAAGGCTATGAGAGCGGAGGCTTGTTCCGTTTTTCTTTGATGGATTCTTATAATAAATTTGTGAACCATGTGTGTAACGATGATGATGAATCTAATGTTTGGCATTCACGACTTTGTCATGTTAATTTTGGGTGTATGACGCGCTTAGCTAATATGAGTTTAATCCCGAAATTCACTTTGGTCAAAGGTTCTAAGTGCCATGCGTGTGTTCAATCGAAACAACCTCGCAAGCCTCACAAGGTAGCAAAAGAGGCGAGGAATTTGGCACCGTTAGAACTCATTCATTCTGATTTATGCGAAATGAATGGCGTGTTGACTAAAGGTGGAAAGAAATATTTCATGACGCTTATAGATGATTGCACTAGATTTTGCTACGTGTACTTATTAAAAACAAAAGATGAAGCGTTGGATTATTTTAAGATCTATAAAGCTGAGGTAGAAAACCAACTTGAGAGGAAAATCAAGCGGGTAAGGTCTGATCGTGGGGGAGAGTATTTTTCAAATGAGTTTACTTTATTCTGCGAGGAACATGGAATTATTCATGAGAGGACGCCTCCCTATTCTCCCGAGTCAAACGGGGTTGCCGAAAGAAAGAATCGCACTCTAACTGATTTGGTTAACGCCATGTTAGACACTGCGAGACTTTCTAAGGAATGGTGGGGTGAGGCTATATTGACCGCGTGTCATGTCCTGAATAGAGTTCCAACAAAGAATAAAGAAGTAACACCATTCGAGGAATGGGAAAAGAAGAAGTTGACTCTCTCATACTTGCGCACCTGGGGATGTTTGGCCAAAGTTAACGTGCCAATTGTCAAGAAGCGCAAACTTGGACCAAAAACCGTAGATTGTGTATTTCTTGGTTATGCTATGCACAGCGTGGGTTATAGGTTCTTAATTATAAAAACTGGAGTACCTGACATGCGTGTTGGTACAATCATAGAGTCCAGAGACGCTACATTTTTTGAGAATGAATTTCCTATGAAATGTGATGTACCTAGCTCATCTAGTCAAGAACCTATAATTTCCCTTGATTCTTTTGTGCCGATAGAACATGTTAAGGAAACGCCTATGGAAAATCCTGAGGAGGATAACGATGAAGTTACTCGAAAGAGTAAGAGACAGAGGATTGCAAAATCTTTTGGTGATGATTTCATTGTATACCTCGTGGATGACACTCCTAGAACCATTGAAGAGGCATATTCTTCTCCTGACGCTGACTATTGGAAGGAAGCAGTACGGAGTGAGATGGATTCTATTATGTCTAATGGAACTTGGGAGGTCGTTGACCGTCCTTATGGGTGTAAACCTGTAGGATGTAAATGGGTTTTCAAGAAAAAGCTTAGGCCTGATGGTACAATTGAAAAGTACAAGGCAAGGCTTGTGGCCAAGGGTTATACCCAGAAAGAAGGCGAGGACTTCTTTGATACTTATTCACCTGTTGCCCGATTGACCACAATTCGAGTACTACTTGCCCTGGCTGCCTCTCATGGTCTGCTCGTTCATCAAATGGACGTTAAGACAGCTTTTCTAAATGGAGAGTTGGAGGAGGAGATTTATATGGATCAGCCAGACGGGTTTGTGGTAGAAGGTCAAGAAGGAAAGGTGTGCAAGTTGTTGAAGTCTTTGTATGGCTTAAAGCAAGCACCTAAGCAATGGCATGAGAAGTTCGACAGAACTTTGACATCTGCTGGCTTTGTTGTGAATGAAGCCGACAGATGTGTGTACTATCGCTATGGTGGGGGAGAAGGAGTGATCTTGTGCTTGTATGTTGATGACATACTGATTTTTGGGACCAACCTCAATGTGATTGAGGAGGTCAAGGACTTTCTGTCCAAGAGTTTTGAGATGAAAGATTTGGGAGTGGCTGATGTGATTCTTAACATTAAGCTACTGAGAGGAGGTGATAGTGGGATTACACTTGTGCAATCTCACTATGTAGAGAAGGTCTTGAGTCGCTTTGGTTATAGTGACTGCAAGCCTGCTCCTACTCCTTATGATCCTAGTGTGTTATTAAGGAAAAACCGAAGAATAACAAGGGATCAATTGAGATACTCCCAGATTATTGGCTCATTGATGTATTTAGCTAGTGCTACGAGGCCTGACATCTCGTTTGCTGTGAGCAAGCTAAGCCGGTTTGTTTCAAATCCGGGAGATGATCATTGGCGTGCTCTTGAGAGAGTAATGCGCTATCTAAAGGCAACCGTGAGCTATGGAATTCACTATGCTGGGTACCCAAAGGTACTGGAGGGCTACAGTGATTCAAACTGGATCTCTGATGCTGATGAGATAAAAGCCACGAGTGGATATGTGTTCACACTTGGAGGTGGTGCTGTTTCCTGGAAGTCTTGCAAGCAGACCATCTTAACAAGGTCAACAATGGAAGCAGAACTCACAGCATTAGATACCGCTACTGTTGAGGCTGAGTGGCTTCGTGAACTCCTTATGGATTTGCCGGTGGTTGAAAAACCGATACCAGCTATCCTGATGAACTGTGATAATCAGACTGTAATTATCAAAGTGAACAGTTCTAAGGACAACATGAAGTCATCTAGGCATGTTAAGAGGCGGTTGAAGTCTGTCAGAAAGCTGAAAAACTCCGGAGTGATAGCGCTGGACTATGTCCAGACAGCTAATAATCTGGCCGACCAATTTACAAAGGGTTTATCACGTAATGTGATAGATAGTGCATCGAGTGAGATGGGCCTGAGACCCACATGAGTCATACCACAGTGGTAACCTGTTCTACGTGATCGGAGATCCCGTGAAGTAGGATGGTGAAACAAGCTGTTGATTGACTGGGAGGAGAGATCTTTACAGGGCTCATTTCTTCAATGATGCACTTCTCTCCTATTCTGTATGGCAGGTTGGTTTTTACCTTAATGTGATCCGAGTGGCTTATTTAGAGCAGAGATGTCGGCCTACAGGACATCTTAGAAGGAACACACCTATATGAGTTCGACTGCTGGTCACAGTCTATGAGATTTGGGTGATCTCTAGATACTCATGAATAGGCATGGAGTATGACTTATACGCTCCAACCAGAGGGGATGCTTTAGGCAGCCTAGTACTAGTAAAGGAATTGGGTAAAGCTTGTTCGCACAAAACTCTCAATTCAAGGCATAGTCCATTGTTCAGTTCAGTTGTGGAAGAGTGTAACTCCTTTCCTAGGTGGATGTTCAACTTAACAGTCTCCATCGAAACACTGGTATATCAAACATCAGCAGAACTGAGAGCATTTCTCGTGTGCCTTGAAATTTGGTGGGGATTGTTGGATTAATTGGGATTGGCCCATTTTAATTTAGCAATTAATCAAATGGAATTCCTAGGCCCACAACTAATGCTAGGTGGAAAATTGTTTAGTCCCATATGGAGAATTCAATGGGAGTTATACCACTTTAAAAGGTGGAACGAGGTAACCCCCTTGTGAAATTGAAGAGAGCTAACACGCGCGCGCGCGCTCGCTCGCTCGCCTCGCCTCGCCACGCCACGCCACGCCGAGCCGAGCCGAGCCGAGCCGTGCCGTGCGGTGCGTGTGCGTGTGCGTGTGCGTGCGTACGTACGTACGTACGCGCGCAGGCGTGTCGGGTGCGGGCGCGTTTTTCTTTATCTATTCGAAAATCGAAACGCACTGACTCGCTGGCAGTAACGGTGCAGTTACTAGTGAATTATGGCTGCGGTTACTTTCGAGTAATGGGTGCGCAGTTACTAGTGACTAATGGCGACAGTTTCTGGTCTCTTCATTTTTGCTGTTACAAGAGAACAGCATAAGAAGGCTCTCCTCTCCATACGAAAGAACAGTTCTCTCTCCCTCTGTTTTTGTGCTGCTCTCTGCAATCTCCGGTCCAGAACTTTGCGCGCACAAGTTTCTGGGCGAGTAGGCCTCCGGAACTTCGTCCGTTTGTGTACCTGCACGGGTAGGCGGGCGATCAAGTTTTTGGGGAGCGCATCGGCGCGACTACTCAATCTGCGACGTCTCCTTCCTGGTGGTGAACCATTCGCGGGACTGCACTGCGAACATCTTCCTGCATCAAGCTTCGTCCTGCATCGCGTCTTGATCGACTACATCGAATAGGCCATCATGTCGACTGATGGTAACGGCGCCTCCGGTGTCTCCGACACTGGCCCCGCCCGAGGGTATAAATCTAAAACTTTTCTGGTGTATTTGTTTCTGTGCGCTACGAATATGTTAATAGATATTTCTGTTAGCTTGTTCGTTAGCAAATATGAATACATCGTTAATAGATCACTCATGCATGTTTATGTCATGTTTTATATGCTGAATTTCTGGATTAAAATATGCCGAAAATTGACTAGATTTCCAACAATTTGTGCCTCTAAAAGAAGGGAAATACTATGTTGTAATGTGATGAAACCTTAGCTGAACCATATGAACAAATTGACAAACAGGAGCTGGGTTATTCAGAGTTCCCGACTCGAGACAGTACGAACATATGCAGTGGGGATTTATCTAAATCAACGTACCAGCTTATAGGCTGTTCCAAACAATAATGGTTTCTGCTTCTAATTTATATAAGCTAAAAGTTGTCTGAAATACGTTAGCTTCTTAATACGAATTTCTTTTACTCTCTTTTTTCCCTTTGCATTATCTGCAGAGATCTATCAGCGTTTTTCATATTTGTTCTATTTTTTTATTTTTTAATTGAACATCTTAAAAAAGCTAGCTTGCTGACTTCGTTTGTCTTGATTAGAGTACCAACTAGTAACGAGTTATGCGTCATGGGCTGTAAGTTCAGAGCTTAATGCTCATGACGTGCTACAAAATCCATTCATCAGCTAGACTGCTTCGCTTTCTTGCTCTTTTTTTTTTTTTTGCAACGTGACTGACTGGAATGGCTGTGTTTTCCTCTGGATGATGGATGAATGGAGGTTGACGTTCGTGATCGCGGAGCTGTGCCTGCTGGCCGGGTCGGTCCGGAACGCGTACCACACCAAGTACGCCACGTACTTCGTCAGCGGCCCGCCCCGCTGCGCGATGCTGCGCAAGGGCGTCTTCGCCGCCGGCGCCGCCTTCACCTTCCTCACCGCGCTCCTCACCGAGCTGCACTACCTCTTCTACGCCAAGGCCCGCGACGTCGCCGCCAAGCCACCGCCCATCGTCAACAACAGCGGCATCGGCATGACCCGCATGTAGATGCCCAGTGTGCATTCCATGAGATCATCGATCGACCTCTCCTTGACCCGCAGCACGTGTGTGTGTGTGTGCCTGTGCTGTGTTAATTGTCACTTTGTGCTACTGCTGTGCAAATCTCATCTGTAATTCTGTCGAGAACACGAGATACATTAGCCGGCCGAATGGATTTTTCAGTGCATATATAGATTCAGAAGGAATCATGTGGGTCACAAGCTTGAGCTGGAGATAAGACCCCGTTCTTGCGCTTGTCTGATGCATGCACGTATCTGCGAGACAAGGCCCGTAATGATTCTTCTGGCGTCTTGAACTCCGGCACGATGACCTGTCGGTGATCTCGATCCCCACAGGAAATCACTTAGCTCCGTACGGAATCATGAACCTGCAGCCTCATTGCCCGGCACTGCTCCTGCCTCCGGCGAACTGCAGGGCTTTGTTTACGGCGAAGCTGAAACGTGTCCAGTACTGCCCACACGCTTAGAAAGACCATCCTATGCGGCTTGCCTGTGGAGGTGGTTTGGGAGTTGGGGGACCGGGATGCGGTCGGTGGCGCCGGTCGTCATGACCGTGTAAAAAACTTGCATTTTTGCGACGTTTCAGAGTGTGAATCTCTTGTTTTTTAACAGCTTCTTATCCTTGGCTTGTCCCTGCGGCGGAAGGGCGCTCTTTGCCTGTCTGTCCCTGTGCAATCCGGCAAGGCCGAGCCTATTTGCTCGTAAGTAATAGCTTCTGGTAGTAGGAGGAGGCAGCTAGTTATGTACGTTGGCTGTTTACTGTTGCCTTTACTGTGTCTGCCGGAGACAACGGCGGCAGTTGCGCGGCCTGATGGAGATGTATATATGCACATACTACTGTCGTGTCGGCTCATGCAGCCATGCGTGCTCACCTGTCGGCGGGATGTTCTTTCCTGGCGCCAAATTGGGCTTTTGGTTTTGTGAGAACATACGAAGGTTACTCTATGATTATTATGAGTAATTAATTTTTAGATTAGAGTATATGTGGATGTTGAGTTTGGTTTTTGAGGATTTTGCAAAATATCGCTTTTTGTCTGACGACTTTGTGGTTTACAAGTTCGTCTGACTGCGAGTACTATAGTATTCGAAGTTTACAACTTTGTGATCGGACGATTCGATCGGGAGGTTTGATCGGCAATTGTGCGAAATTGGCAGAACGATCACGGTTTGTTAAGCATAGCAAAACGATCACGGAATGGTCGTGCTTCAGTACGTGGTCGTTGTTCGGTTGTCGTAAGTCTGGGCGATCGATAGTCGTAACTTTTGTAATCGGTTGTCGTAGCGATCTGTTCGGTAATTGTAAGCCTTGGCGATTGGTAGTCTTAGCCCTTGTAATCGGTTGTTGTAGCGATCTATTGTGGTAGTCATAGCCTTTATAATCGATGGTCGTAGCGATTTATTGTGTTGGTCGTTACTTGTAGGCTTCGAATACTTCAAGTTTTGTGATCTTTAAGCATCCGAGTACTCATGTCAGACTAGCCAGACGTCTGACTGGCCTGTGCTTGGCGGTCAAAATGGCTTCTCTTGGTGGTCTGAAATTGTTCTATGGAATTCTTAGAGTTTGATCATGGGTTGACATGAGTGTTGTTGCTAGTGTGCACATATATTTATCATTTAGTCATAAGCTTAGGATCAGTATTTGGGTGCATACATTTTACATAAAACATTGTTTGAATGAATTGAATGTCGGTTTGCGATAACGTTGGTTTCGATCACGCTGGGTTCGACCACGTTGGTTTATGATCATATTGGGTTAGCTCTGAATGAATTGAATGTCGGTTTGCGACAACGTTGGTTTCGATCACGTTGGGTCGGACCACGCTGGCTAATGATCATATTGGCTTCGCTATGAGTTCTCTCTGGATCTTGAGTAGAGTTCTCATCAAAAACTTTATGGCTTTATAGCTATAGGAGTAAGTGATAAATAAATACTTAGTAAAGAAAATTTTAAGGTACTATTCACTTTTCTCTGTGGCCCTCCTGGTTAGGTTTCGATCCGATTCTAATGTGACCGGAGGATCAATCTGCATAGGCTAGCTGTTGTGTTATGCCTGGTCTCCCTTCTCTAGATTGGTGAAAGGTAAATTATGTAGGATGAATTTGTTGTGTCGCTCTGTCCAATCATCCATGCTTGGTTTGGATCTCAGTGATGGTCAAGGGCTATGCACGAAATTTGGTCTCGCCATATTTTAAATGCTAGCTGCTCGATCAATCAGGGCCATCATCATTCATCCATTACCACACGAGTAGTATTTATATTCATATGGACGAGATCCAGACCAGCAGCGCAGACGAGCAGCTCCCTAGCTAGCTGACTGTGACAATGGCTCGCCTTGCTCTGTTGCGGCTAGCTGACTAGCACATGATTTCCGCTCGAAATGACGAGGCTCGAGGGGCGTAGGTAAACGTAGGTCCAAAAATAAGACAAGCAACATGCGTGCGCCACTGACCACACTGATAATCAAAGCCCCCCGTTTCCATGCGGCTTTTTTGTTTTGTTTCTTTTGCCGTTTTGTATAAGTTAGTTTTTTTTATATATTTTTCATTGTTCATGAATATATTATGGATTTATGGTGGTGATCAGTTGAGCTTTTTTTGTGGTTTATGGCTGAAAAGCACTGTAGCTGGCTGAATAAACACTATAGCTGACATAGACTTATTTAGCATAATTAAATTAAAAAATATATAAAATATGTTAGCCCAGTACGTATAATACAAATACATACGAGAAAAAAAAGAATCGGTAGAAAAGCTCAACAATAAGTCAAAAGTTCTAAAAAAGATGAAATTTATGAATAGTAAAAAATAAGCCGGAAAGCCCAAATGAATATAGCAGTTTTTTTCTTAATTTTCTCTTTTTATATTTTTAATTAAATACTTCAGAGAAAAAAACGAAAGCCGAATGTAACGGACAAAAGGCTGATGAATCATGCATGCACGAAACGGTGGTAGGGCCTGGGCTAACTCCCTGGCCTGCTCTGCCATGTAGAGGCGATCTAGCTATGGACATCAGCTGAAAGATCTTGGACCTGTACTACTCGTAGGGAGCGACCTAACCCGTGCCTAGTTTTAACTGGAGTACTACTGTAAATCTGCAATTAAGGGCATATCACCCATCATGCGTGTTGCTTCTGCTTTATGTTACAGGCAGTATCAAAGGTCCCAGAACTACCTTGCTTTGGTCCTGACATGTACACCAAGTTACCAGCCAAAATAGCCGTATTTAATGTATTATTTATAAAAATAGCATCCTCTCAGCTTTAATTATAAAAATGGTACTACTGCCACTTAATAACCGGGTGACACATGGCACCTATCACTTGGTGACGTAGTGGCAGATGCCTCGGGCCGACACATGGCATCTCACCTTATGTATTAGCCTCGGCATGTGTCGGCCCGAAAAACCTGCCGCCCGGTGACCGAGCGGTAGGTGTGCCACGTGTCGACCCGAGGCACTTATCGTCCGGTTATGAAACGGCAGGTAGTGCTATTTCTACAATTGAGTATAAAATGATGCTATTTTTATAAATAACATGTTATATACGATGAAAAGTGGCTTTTGTTCGTCATTAAGCATACCATTTGCATGTAGTAGTATTCCAGTCGTACAAAAAGTGAGCAAAAAGATATAAATGATTAGTACCTGGCTTTGCTATCACAAGTATGCTCACCATACATATATATGCATGCACGTCAGGCAGCTAATCAGTGGGTGTCTTTTGCTTATCTTGGACATTGACATACGATGTGGATCATGTCAAATTTAAAAAAAAGTTGGGGATAGAACAAACAAACAAAAAGTCTCATTTATCGCCGTTTGAAAGCGATTTATCGAGACAGTTTTTTCAAAACGTCTTATCAATTTATTTATATAAATTCTCCTATTAGTGCTAAAATCTATAAACTATAGTAGAAAAGAACTCACCCAACATACACAATCCCTATTCTTTTTTGGCTTTTTTGGACTTTTGGCTCGGGAGCCGAAACAAACAGGATGAC
The DNA here is from genome assembly GCA_017311315.1 of Dendrocalamus latiflorus. Taxonomy (NCBI): domain Eukaryota; kingdom Viridiplantae; phylum Streptophyta; class Magnoliopsida; order Poales; family Poaceae; genus Dendrocalamus; species Dendrocalamus latiflorus. The sequence continues at coordinate 50,354,618 of CM029628.1, forward strand.
TTCTCCAGGTGGCTTCTCAAAACTGTTTCTTCAAGTGGCTTCTCAAGCCCAAAATAATGTGTGTCATTCATCATCGACTCAGAAAGTACAGACAAAAGTTATTAGCTATAGACAAAAATTATCAGTTATAACCCAACAAAGATGAGATAGCCAAGCTAGAATACATCTAAGAGCTAACCCAAAATTTTATGAGATGGTAGATTTATCTTTATCCTCCGTTTTCCAAGACATGAACTAAGAGAACACACTCGGCTGTGCGTGCGTGTACATGCATGTGGTGTACGCCGTCTTCTTTGTAATAGTAAAAAAAAATCGGCTCCACGCAAGCAAGGATGAAGGGATGAATTGAAACCTCGTGCGTGCATGTTAACGATCTAGGCTGGAATCTAATCAAGTCTTCCTCAAGGATAAATAACCCAGGCAAATGAGTCCTAGAACGCGTAGTCCCCCGTTTTTTAATGGTGCCGGTGGGCATGCATTAAGAAGGAGCGATTACGAGGAGGAGGAAGAGAGCAGGAGCACTAATTAAAGCTGGACATGGCCTGGCCTCTTAAATCTTTTCGTTTTTTTTTCTTCTTCTCTCGCTGGGTTGAGATCCATGAGCCCCATTGGCAAGGCAAGGCATGGCATCCAGGGTCTCAGCCAACCAGCCAATCGCCTTGCTTGATAGAAAGCACCGCAACGTGCCTCCGATTCCGACCCTCTATTATTGCACGCTAGCTTAGAGCAAGTACAATGATGCTGACTAGGTCACCTCTAGCGAAATCCATGTCAACACAATTCTATGTGGAAGAGAGAGACAAGAGGAGAGAGAGGCAAACCGCCCCTCATGCAAGAGGTGACCTCTAGCACATCATACGAGGACTTGGAGGCGATGCTAGTTCTTAGAGCAAGTACAATAAGGGTTAGGGTCGCCTCTAGCGAAATATTAAATGTTTGAGTACTTTAGTAGAGGTAACCTCTACTCAACTTATTATATTAGCTACCTCCACATGAGCCACGTGTACTCTTTTTGCTTATGTGGCTAGTCCTAGAGGTGGCAGCCACCTCTTCTATTGTACTTGCTCTTAAGCTTAGGCCCGTTCTTTTTTTCTTTTCATTTTCAGCTGGTCGTTCCATCTCTGTTTCCCAGCACCTGCCAGGTGCCTACTGCTCCGCGCCCACCAACTGTACCACCCCGCAGATAGCCTCCCTCCCTTTCTCTCTGCCGTTTACAGGTGAGGAGGTCGACCGAACCAAAAACACTCCTGCCACAATCAATGTAGCACCTTGCATATTAATATAAGATATTAATATAGAACGTTATCGTCAGAATAAAGAATAAATAAAAGCAACAGTAAAAATCACAAAGAATTTAAAACTTTATTAACACTTTATTAGAGAATCAACGGAAACTGAAATAAATGTTTGAAATATGGAATTGGTCCACTTCTAACCAAAAGAGGAATAAATAAAGCGACATAAATAGTGGCAAGCCACAGTGCTGAAAACTCGAGTGCTCCTACCCATGTATGATACTATCACTGCACTGTCCTTTTAACTGAGAATGAAAAGAGAAAGCGTGAGATTTGAAAATCTCAGCAAGTATCCAACAACGGTCGCAATACGGTGATTAAATGACAAGTAATACAAGCAAGTAATTGATACATGTTAATTGCAATGAAACTAGGTTACCAGGGACACTGATACCTTTCGAGAATAGAGATAACGGAATTGTGGAACCAAGGTAATTGTTATTTAGCAAATTATGGCAAAGGTGCCGGTGATTGTCTTCTACATACACGGTTATACGAGAATAGTTATGCACATTCTTATCCTCGACTATATAACCGTAGACGGGGTGTAATATCCTGAGTAACGAGAGTGTACAGCCTTTGTACGTTACCAGGTGAGTGGAAATCTCCCCTATATGTGGGTAACCCTGGGCTAGATAACTGTTATTTCTTTTATTAGTGAGTTAACCAGAAACAATGATAACAACCATAGATAGAGGTTAAGTTATGGCAATGGCATCGGCGATTACTCCCACATACCCAGTTATACGAGAATAGTCAGGCACAACGCTGTCCTTGATTGTATAACCGCATACGAAGTATAATATCTTGAGTAACGAGAGTGTACGGCCCTCGTACATTATTAGATAGGTGAAAATCTCCCCTATATATGGATAACATCAGGCCAAATAATCGTTACATTGTTAATAGGTCAAATGGTGTGAAATTAAGGGGACTAAGAAAAGACTAAGATAAGGTTATGATAAGAGGAAAGATTGACTAAGGTTGGAAATAGAGAACGTAATTCTCGATATGAGGGCGATGTGGAATGATGATACGGTGATAGTGATATAGGAATTATCCTAAAGTGGTATTATAACAAATCTCACACAATGTTATTAGCTATTCAAGTTTTATTATGTGATAAATGATTATTAGTCAGATTAACAGATTTAATACATACATCTTTTATAGCTCATATACAACATCATATAATTAATGGATCATGATATTAGGACACTAAAACATAGCAGCCCTAATGTCAAAAGAGTACTAATAATTTAAACCTAAGTCAAAACATATTCATACACTACCCCCCATTAACAATTTAAACATAAATTCTAAAACACTAATTAAAAGCATGAATTCTAGAACATTATTACTTGAACAGCCTAATAAACATAAAAGTATGTGAAACAAGATAACTTAGAACATCATGTTATGAATATAGTATTAAAAATCTATAACCAGGCAAGCATAAGCGACATGATAATAACCAGATAAGCATTAGTGATACGATAATGACCAGTTAAGTTTTAATGATACGATAAAGCTAGGAAACTTTAATGATACGATATCAGCCAAATAACCTTAATGATATGATATCAGCCAGGTAAATTTAATGATATGATATCAGTCAGGTAAATTTAATGATATGATATTAGCCAAGTAAAATTAATGATATGATATCAACCAGGTAAATTTAATGATATGATAATTGTACTCAATGACAAAGTGATAAGTAATCTAAAAGCACATGATACGCGAAATGGAAAGCATGCTCGGCGGACTCGCTGTATGAAGGATCTAGAATCCGCAACTGTCCGAACGCTCCCTTCAACTGATGTGTGAACCTACATAATGGAACTAGAGCGAATCAGATGAGGGTCACGATAAGATTGTGAAAAGGTAAGCAGGAGGTTGTTTGACTGGAAAAGGCTACGTTTCGTAAGATTTCGCTGCGTGAATTGCTGTTTAGCCGTGTGCTCCACCGTTCGGCCGAACGAACCACGACCCGCTTCACGACCCAAGAAAACTCTGCGCGAAACGTTATTCGGCCACGCCTCCTGGCCACCCGAACCACACGACCAAGAAAGTCAGCCACCGGCCACTCCCACCGACCGCCACCTGCGCCGCGCCACCACTGGTTGCCTCTACCACCATGCTGCACCGTCTACCGCGCCAAGTCGCCTGCTCCAGCCTCATTGGCTTTGCGGCTGCGCCTTCCACGTCGGCCGCCGCTGGCCACCGGTGTTGCCACTGCCTCTGCACCTCGCGGCCTGCGTGCCATTGCAGCCGCGCCGGGCCACGCCGCGTCGCCATGGCTACCGCCGCCTTCGCACCTCACGGACTACACCACCTCCAACTGTGCCGTCTCCAACCTGCGCTCACTGCGCCTCCCCGACTCGCGCTAGCCGCACCGTCTCCAACCGTGTGCAGCGCCCAAACCGCCGCGCTGCCTCCCGGCCTTCGGCCACGCTGTGCTCTGGCTGCCGCGCTGTCTCTAGGCCGATCGGCCTCAACGCCGACCGCGCCGCCACTAATGGGGCTCGAAAATTACCTACTACAACCATGCAAAGAGAGCTTAGAACAAACCTGTTGCAGCCTTCTAACAGGAACTTGACAGGTGCCACTATGAAATGCCCGCGTGCTTTGAGCGGTTGGTCATTTGTAGTGAAGAGTGCGTAGGTTGAGACAAATCGGTTCATGACTGCATGGAATCATGGCGTACACCAATAATCGCACCTTGTGCTTTCCCAGCGTTAGGTAAAGCCGCGCTTCCCAGTCATCGCGTCCACTAGTAAGTGATCATGAAAGCAGTGCACAACATTCTTGTGCATAACAGTATAGAAAATGTCAACATGACTGTGCGAATACTGGCTTGTCATGAAGAGATTCATAGTTTTCTTAGCATCGAATGCCAGCTTTCTCACACACAGATTCCCATCTCACGCATGGAATCCGGACTTCGTCACATCGTGCAACAGGCCGTGGCCGCACGGCCACCATGCATTCCCCTCACGTGTAGGCACTTAGGCTCCATCGCATGATGGCCGGACGGTAAAATCGTTATTTTTATCATTTTTATATGATCAATGCTATTTCTATAAGTATACCTTCAAAAACATCCAAATTCACAGAAAACTTGCTTCTCCACCATCTCCCTCGTTTATATTATTGGCGGCGTTCGCTGCTTGCGGTGTTGCCTAATCCACACACTTAATCCTCTCTTTAGTTAGCCTAATCACTTCGCACTACAAGTTTAGGGTGCCCTTATCCCCTCACTTTAAGAGCTCAAAGCTCATCGCAATCACAAGTTCACAACAGTTCCAATCACTCTTGCTCTTTTAAACCAAAGGCTCCATCATTCATTTCAAAAAGGAAAAAGAGAAAATCAATGCTAGTTCATCGGTTAAAAAAGAGTTTAAGGACTACGACACGTGTTCGAATCACTCTTGGTACGCCAAGTCATACTTAGAGCAAGTTTAATAGTACAGATAGCTGCTACCTCCAATACATTTCCATGTCATCAAAAGAAAATGATGCAGTCAACTCATACAATAAGCTGACTATAAGTTGTCTCCACAAGAGCTCTCAATCATTTAATACATACATGGGTATTGATAATTTAATACATGCATGTGTATAGCAATTAGTTCTATGGGTACATGCATGGATAATGCCTCTTTTCCTGTGCTATAGCCTGACTCTTGCATGGGAGTCGGCTTGACTCTCTCTCTCCTTCTCTCTCCCCTCCACATAGGACTATGCTGACATGGATTCCCTTATAGCTAGCACAGTCAGCCTTATTAAACTTGCTCTTATCCCACCCTTCAGTTAATTGGGAGAGGAAACAGAGTAAATGCAAGTGATGTACACACATACGTTCCATTATATTTTGCACTTCTATTTTCAACGATTTCGACACATGTTTAACTGATCTCAATGCTTGTTTTAAGATTTGAGTGATTTTAGTACCTGTAGTTGGAGAAAAAAAAGCCTAAACACGTACTACTAACAAACAACGTGATACGCAGTGATATAGAGCTAATGGGTTACAGAACATCGCAATTAACTATGTAAATTACCCTCGCAATGATAAATAGATGCTTGAAAACAATGTGATAGCTTACCAATCGCAACAACTCTAACCCGAGGATAGCAGCCATGCAGGCAGGGGTTAAGATAATTCTGAGGAAAGAACTGAGCCACACTCCTCTTATCCAACCCATTCCGATTTTGTAAGACTACACCTGGACTTTTGACTTTTAGATTTTGACTTTTGATTTTATCATCTTCGAAAGTCAAAATAAATAATATTGTTTTTTTTGAAACGAATTTTCTAAACATTTTTTCGATTCTAAAACTGTATGTACCGTCCACGTCAATATCTCACTCATCTGCTGCCATCTCAAAAAGACACCTATAAAATCATCAACCACAGGAAAAAAACGCAACACTGGCTTGATATTTGGCCTGGTCCCACCTGTCACTAGCGGAGCGAGGATGTACCCTCCCGGTTACTAGGGATCAGCAGTTGATGAGTTGGCCACGCCACGGCTCGATACTTGAGCGTTTGATGAGGGAGTCGTGTCGTCTCCAAAGCGGAGCCCTCCACTCCAACAAGAGGAGGAGAGCCCACGAGTCCACTCCGAAATCCGAATGGCGCAGGGCTGCTGCTGCTGCTGCTGCTGCTGCTTGCCGCTGTTGGCTTCCCAATCCCAGCTCCGTCTGGACGACGTCCCCCGCACGCAGTAACAACAAGAGGAACCCAATAAACACACAACCGAAACCAAAACCTCCCATATAAATCCCCATTTCGGCCGGAGCATCCGCCTCGCCTCCTTGGCCGTGTCGGAGGGGATCCCCACCTGCAATGCAGGAGGCGGCGGCGACGCGGGCGCCGGACCTGGATCCGCCGGCGGAGCAGGAGGAGTTCTACGAGTCGCTGGATCGGATCCTCTCCTCCTCCTGCTCCTCCGCCTCCGCCTCCGACGACGATGCCGACCGCCGCCGCCGCCGCCACCGCCACCCGCCGCACGCGTCGTCCTCCGCCTACGACGTCTGGATCTCCGAGCCCACCTCCGTCGAGGAGCGCCGCCGCCTCCTGCTCCACCGCCTCGGCCTCTCCTCCGAGCCCCTGCTGCCTCCCTCTCCCCACCACTCCCATGGTTCGCCGTTCCATTCCCCTTCTCCCCCCTACTCGCCTCTGCCCCGGCCCGCGCTGGCGGAGGCCGTGAAGGAGCCCAGATCCGGCGGGCATGGGAAGACGCCTCTGGCGCGGAATCCGAGAGGCGGCGGCGGGGAGCAATGCCGGATCCGGAACCTTGACGACGGCACGGAATTCGAGGTCGGGGAGGTGCACGAGGAGGTAGTCCGGGAGGTCGGCACTGGCCGGCAGCTCACCCTCGAGGAGTTCGAGCTCTGCATTGGCCGCTCCCCAATCGTCCACGAGCTCATGTGCCGGACAACCACCACCACATCCTCCTCCACCTCCGACCACGCCGCCCCCGCGTCCAAGCCCCGCAGGAAGCCTGGAGGCTGGCTGCGTGGCATCAGACACCTGGCCGGCAGTGTCGCCTACGGGCGCCGCAGCACCGAGGAGAAGGATAAGAAAGAGAGGGAAGCGCGGCGCCTCAGCTCTGCCACTGATGGTAGCCTTGATGGCACTGGCTCGCGCAATGCAGGGAGGGTCAGGGTGAGGCAGTATGGGAAGGCATGCAAGGAGCTCACCGGGCTGTTCATGACACAGGAGTTGGCTGCCCACTCGGGCTCTGTGTGGTGCATCAACTTCAGCTTGGATGGAAGATACCTCGCAAGCTCCGGGGAGGACCGTGTGATCCATGTGTGGGAGGTATCGGAGGGAGAGAGAAAGGGAGAGTTGCTCGGACTCGGAGAAGGTACAGTGGCAAGGGAGAATGGTGGCGGCTGCAGCCCGTTTCTTGCAGTTGTTGGAAATGGGTCACCGGAGGTGGCGACATTGTCACTGAGCTGTGCTGACGGGGAATATGTGGAGAAGAAGAGGAGGCCAAGGATGCAGAGCAGCCGGAAGTCTGTGGGCTCCGATCATCTAGTTGTGCCTGAGTGTGTGTTTGGGTTCAGAGATAAGCCAGTTTGCTCACTCCAGGGGCACGCTGCTGATGTTCTTGATCTATCATGGTCCAAATCTCAGGTGCGAACTATGTGTTCTTTGTTTGAATTTTGAACTGCTCAAGCATAATGTTTGCATTTTGATATACTTTCTGAAACATCTGAATCAACAATTGCACTGCCGTGTTCTTCAGGACAGAAAGGAAAGAGTCATGTTTGCTTTTGATTATGCCTAGTACAGTTGTAAGGAAGAGTCATGTTTGGTTTTGATGATGCCTAGTACAGTTGTAAGGACCGTGATTGTCAAAAAGACCAAAAACCAAATCAATTAACAATTTGGAAAACGTGACACTTTTGTCATTTTGTCACAGAGTAATTGAGCATAGGCTTTAGCATGCAACAGTACCCTACATCTTGCCGATAGAACAGAAGGCCTGGTTGTTGAGCACTACAGTTTTTTCACTGCTGAAAGGTTCACTTGTTTTGTACCAGTAGTGAATTTGTTGCAACTTGCAATGTGATCTGTCCATTGGCTTCGTTTGCGTATCTATGAAATCTGATATCATTTTCATGTTTGGTAAACTGGTAAGGAACAATATTAGTTAATCCTCGTATTTTAGACTGCAGATCTAAAGATCTGTCGCATAGTTTTGCGTAATTAACTATGGTTGTGACTCAGAATAGTTTCTGTGTATTGTTCTTTGTAGCACTGTTACAGTGATGTACTCCCTCCGTTCTTTTTTACTTGACGTTTTTTATTTTTCACAGTCTTCAAGATGCGACTTTGACCGCTTTTTTATATAACTTTGTATTAAGATATACTAATAATATTATAATATTATGAAAGTATTTTAAGGATAAATCTAATTATATTTTTTTGTATAAACAATCTAGATAGTTTTAAACCCATTGGTGGCTAAATTTTAGAAAGTTTTACGGCACAGATTCTAAGAAGTGAAGTAAAAAAGAACGGATGGAGTAGCAGGAAGATTTGCACCGATATACTAACATAGTCCAAATGATGTATATTGCCTGATTTTTCATTCGTCATCTTGACCAGTTTGTTGTACATGCAACGTTAAGCTACTTTGATGCCATAAGTAGGTCATTGCTGTGCTCTTTTAAGCTTGCTTCTTTCTGAAAATCTATGTCTTGTGAAAATGTATATTCAGTGATCAATACAGACACTTGAAAATAGTTGTCACAATTGGAAGATATCTAATGGAATTTTGATGCCTAACTTAAGTGTGGTATTGTCAACAAGAGTTGCATATGGTTTGAAAATGGTCCGTTCATATTCCATACGTGAATGTCTGTTAATGATAGCCTTGCTGCTCTTACTATACACTTATCATTCCCAAGGAAAGTAATTGCTCCTCTTCGCTTCTGATAATATCAAATATAATTGTATTGGCACCCTAAACCAAAGTATCACCAGTAACACTTCATCTGCTGGATCCTTGTGGTGCTCAAATGCATGAGCAGCAAATCAGCCTTCTGTGTCCACTGTGAGCTTTCTTTGACATTCATTCATGCTGTACTTTTGCACCCTGTTTTGCAAGCTATCTCTTTTACGATTGCTTCATGTAAACAACCACACATGTAGTTCTAAAGTGCCCTAGATTTGATATGTGCACCATATGCATATTTATCTTGGCCTCTGCTTTATAATTGGCTTTCAATGATGTAGTTTTTTCATTGTGAGTTGTGTTCAGACTTGTTTACCATTACGCTATGCAATTGAGAGAACTAAATCATACTTGAATCTATTCCATGGTGTTGAATATATAACTAAAAACTATTTACTAGAATCATTTCAACAATGCACATAATTAGTTGCTAATCGAAAAGGAAAACATGGACAACACATTTAATGTTCAAACTGAAGTTTGTGAAGCAAACCCCGGCGTTAACGGATATTTGTGGGGGAAAACCCCAGTATAAACTGAAAACAACTATATAAAGGCACTAACTGGTTGTCTGGTTCTCATTCAGTACTTGCTTTCATCCTCAATGGACAAAACTGTTAGGCTATGGGACATAACTGCCAGTACCTGTTTGAAAACATTCTCACACACGGACTATGGTGAGTCTAGTTGCAGGATCATTTTATATGCATTTTTTGCAGCCTCTTCCTTTTATTTAGAGCAATGGGATTACCGCATTTTTTTCAGTAACTATATATATTTGGAGCAGCCAGACAATTGATTTCCTTCTGTGCACTCAATTTTGTTGCAGTGACTTGCATCCAGTTCAATCCTGTAGATGATAACTTCTTCATTAGTGGATCACTGGATGAGAAAGTTCGCATTTGGAATGTCCATGATCGTAAGATTGAGGACTGGAATGATCTTCATGAGATGGTTACTGCTGCATGTTATTCCCCTGATGGACAGGTTGAGCTAGTTTCTTGATATTAGTAATATATGTATTGACCATAAAACTAGTTGAGCTTATGTTATATTTCTCCGTTACCTTTGAAGGCTGCACTGGTGGGATCTCACAAGGGAAGTTGCCATTTATTTGATACAACTGGTATGACTCTCTCTCACACACACGCATGCACGCAATGTGCCTGTAAGGTTTAGTTATTTTGTAATTGTAGCTAGGTGCTTCTATTTATGTTAGATACATATAGGTACCAGTAGCCTGATCTTAAAAAGGTGATAGTAACCTTTGGAGTTCCATTTCCTTGAATAATGAGTTTGTGCATTTCCTTGATGAATTCAGAGAAGAAGCTTCAGTACAAAAGTCAGATAGACTTAAGAACCAGGAAAAAGAAATCTGGTCAGAAGAAGATAACTGGTTTCGAGGTACATAATTACGCAGTGCATGCATTTCTTAGGGAACTTAATATTTGTTAAGAAAGACATTAAAAGTCATATGTTAATCTAATGCCTCCAATACTTGCTAAGTATTTGTATTTCATGCAACAGTTTGCTCCAGGAAGCTCCTCGGAAGTTCTGATTACTTCTGCAGATTCAAGAATCCGTGTTGTTAATGGCGATGAACTTGTTCACAAATTCAAAGGTAGTGCTGCATTCTCCTATCATTGTATATTGTCTATGACATGTTCGCTGATCATACTACAGTTTTGTTTTGCCCAAATCCAGAGCACATGGACCATGTAATTTTGTGCAGTTGATTTGAGCTTGAGCTGACCCGGTTTCCTTTGGCGGGATATGATCCTTGCCTATGTGTTCTGCAATATGCTAGTGTAGTGTTAGTCTTGGGCTTTTGCATTTACTCTGTGTTTAATCTTTTCACCAGGGTTCCGCAACACAAGTAGCCAGATCTCAGCGTCTGTAGCTCCGAATGGGAAATATGTAGCCTGTGCCAGTGAGGACTCCCACGTCTATGTCTGGAGACATGACACCAGTTCCCATCCGAGCAGAAGCAGGGGTGCAGTTGATGTAACCAACTCATATGAGCATTTCCACTGCCATGATGTCACTGTGGCTGTCACATGGCCCGGTGCTGAAGCCCGTGGCCCGTTCGGGTCTCGTAGCAGCAGACACAGTGATTCGGATGGTGCAGTGAACTCTGGCCGAGAAGCCCCTGTAGAAAACAACGAGCTTGAACCGAATGGAGCTGCTACTAGATACACCGAGAGCCCTGGTTGCGAAGGTGTTGCAAGCACAAGCACCAGCAATCATCCAGTTGATGGAATATCCACATCCTGGGCCGACGAGAAATTACCGTCTGCGAAGAGCAGTCCTGGTAATTGCTCATCCGATCTTTGCATTGGAGCTATGGATGTTCAGCGCCGGTCCGCGTGGGGTTTGGTGATTGTGACGGCTGGACGGGGAGGCGAAATTAGGGTGTTCCAGAATTTTGGCTTCCCGGTTCAAGTGTGAAGCTAGCGTGAGAATGTGCAGAGTTGGTTTCTTTACTGTATAGATATCGTTAGTTCTTCACCATTTCACCTTAGGTTGTTACTAGCAAAAAGTTTCATCTGTTTCTGTCTGGTTGGGTGCCTGAAGAGCACACTCCAAGGACCACACTATTTTTCCCCCACTGTTGCTACAAGGCTTTGTGTAATTGTATGGTTGACAGCCAGTAGCTTTATCTGTTCATATTTTGTTGCTTTCCTTGTACACTGCTATACGAAGATGTTTGCCACCTTCATGGTCGTGCATTACTCGTGTCGTTTGCTTCCTTTCTTCCCTGCCAATGATGGTTCTCGAGCAATACTGCCCGGCGTTTTCACATCCTTGTCTAGTGTGGTTGTGGGAGTACGCATGCTAATCGAAACAAACTTTTATTGTCATCATCACTGCACAGACGTTACAACCTCCCTCCTGCTACAGATCATAATTTCACTGATTCTAACAATAATCGCCACATCTTCTCGATCTTAAGCATGAGAAGAAACAGTGAACTCATCGGAGAATTGAGCTGCGTACATTCCTAGCTCAACATGCATACTGCAAACTGGGTAACACTACCTGAGGCTGCAATGCTAAAACCGGAGCCTCAAAAACACCGGCGACCGGCTGGCATCAGTTGCCGGCAGGCGGTGGCCAGCTGAGGCCGACGATGTCTGTGAAGATGTCCCGCGCGCCGGTCACACCAACGCCACGCGTTCCATCGTCCCACGGCGCGAGCACATCGTAGAAGTCCGGGACCGCCGATGGCCACGAAAACGCCGCCGGTGCAACGCCGAGATCGAACTGCGGCAAGAAGATGCCGTCATCGAGGAACGGGAAGGTTGGGAGGTCCGGGTACGCGTCCTCCGCGCGCGCCGACGTCGGAGGCGGCGACGCGGACGAGGGCTCGGCGGAGACCCTGCGCCGCTTGGTACTGCCGCGGCGAGGGGCGCCCCCGACCGGCACGTCGCGCAGCGTTCCCCCCTTGGTCCAGTAGCGGCGGCAGGCGCGGCAGAAGTGGCGCGGCTGCGCGGTGCTGTAGTTGTTGTAGTAGCAGAACTTGGTGTTGGTGGATCCGCACCGCGGGCACTCGAGCTGCTGCTGGTTCTTGCGCGCGGCCTCCTGATCACCGCCCTACAAAACCAAGTAACCAACCAACCGCCGCATATGTCAGTGGCCACTTCCTCGCAACCATCGCAGCTGCAAGTGTAGGTGCCATGCACACATGCTTAGTAACTGACCTGCGGGGGCGAGGAGGAGTCGAGCGGCTCAGCGTCGGAAGCGGCCGGACGCTTGGAAGCGGCGGCGACGGAGAGGAGCGAATTAGCTGCAGGAGCCATTTGCCCGGCGAGCAGAAGAGCGCATGCCGAGGTCGATCCGTCGGCTTAAAACCTGCTGCTACTGCGTGCAGCTATAGCTAGTACGATACGAACCTGTGGGCGCGTGATATTGCCTTGTCTATATCTCGGAAGGAGAGGGAAGAGGTAGCCGCCTAGCTACCAATCTATTCCTAGCTTAGCTCGGATGCTGGTAGCAGCGAGACGTAGCAGTCAGTCCGACCTGGACTTGCGGTGGGCGGCAATCAATCGGAGCGGTTGGTTTCGTCGAGGACTTAGCTAGCTCTGCGCCCAGTTGGGCTCCTATATATAGCGGCGGGCGGCCGGCCGGCGGTGGAGCCCAAGGCTGACGCGGCAGATGCTCTTCTTCTGCGTTAAGCTTCCAGTTCTACACCACGCGATGCGTACTCCATCTGGCACGAGCAGCGACGCACACGGTCAGCCTGTTCTGAGCGGTCGCCGACACGCGCAATCGGGTACGCACACATGCGCGCGCGGGAATTTATTTTACCGAGGAAACGGCCTTGCCTGGAGAGAGGGAGGGCGAGCCTGCCTCGTAGTGGATGGTGGAATCTTACGGCCAACCAACCATGCACGCATGCGCCGCCGCCTCCGGCTACTAGTGACGCGCGCAATGCATTGTGGACTGCGCTGGCGTCCTGCGCCGCCGCCAGCTCGCGCAGCGCGGTGCAGTACATACCATGCATGGTGACGACACGAGCACAGGCTGCGCACGGTGGCGGCCGTTAAGGCGGCAGGGCGGCATGCGGTGACCATTCTAGCTAGCGCGCGATGGGGACTAATGGGGTGGGGACGGACGGAGATGGGCGAGGGTCGTCAGGGTGACTCACCATGGGCCCCGCCTGGCGTGGTGGAGGTCGCTTGGCGCGGCGAGATCGAGCATATGGGGGTGAGAAAACTGGCAGAAAACACCGGCGAGGGGGCCTGGTCGGTGGCGCTTTTCTACGCGCGGGGCCCCCGTGCGAGCGCGACAGCGCCGTCGCCGTCGGTTTTTTCTCTCCTCGGCTAAGTTTTCGCCGTCCGCGGGCCCTTTTCCAAGTCATGGCCTATGGACCCCGAACAAACAAACAACACAGTGGCGGATCTAGGAAATTTTTTTAAAGGGGCTAAAATACCTTCAGCTCGACCTCAGCCCCTTCTACATTATACATCTATGGCTAAAAATTTAGGGGGGCTCCAAGGGTCCGGTAGCGATAGGGGGGCTCGAGCCCCCCCCGGCCCCACCGCTAGATCCGCCCCTGAAACAACAACATATCCTTATTCATTCAGTTGTAAAAATACACTTACTTCCGATGTACTGTAACTAAAAAAGTTATGGAAAATTATAAGAAAATTTTTATATATGCTTGTAAACTTATTTTAACTATATATAAAATTTTAAGTTCAAATTTATTATATGTTATTAGTAACAAAAAAGAGAGAGAAAAAAAATCTAACAAATATTAAGGGTTCAAATTTGTTGGAATCTTCTCTTTTTTGTTGCTCTTAATATAGAATGAATTTAAATTTGAAATTTAATATATATAAGTGGAGTAAACCATGGAATACATGAAGAAATTTTCTCAAAAACTTTCATGATTTTTTTAGTTGTGGTGCACTCTAAGCTTGAGTGTATAGGATATGTTGCCCAAATAAATTGTATAGTTTTCCGTTGTTTTTTAAAATGGCTTTTTAGAATAGTCTTTTCAAAACAGTTTATTTGTTTATCGGTATTTTTGTTTGGGTCAAAAGCCATTATTTTGACTGTGGCTAATGACTTTTGGTACATGGGTGTTTGTATGAATATTGATAAGTTGTTTAAAAAAACTATGTTGATAAATTATTTGGAGAAGAGAATAGGGCAATTATCCATTTATTTGTTGGATGAAATCAGAAGCGGCAAGTCATGACCTAAAAGAAACGTGGCTGCTGCGTCGGCCTGACCGCTGCTAGGCGCAGAGGGCACAACTCCATCCATGTGGCGACTCTGCACGTGTTGTGTACTCGTAGTAGACATTACACATGCCAGAATCTGAACTCCCAAGTCCCAATTCCTGTTTAGGCCCTGTTTGGAATGCGGGAATTTTTCTCGATTCCTGCGGGAATTAAACTGTTTCCTGTAAAATTCCTGTAAAATTCCTGTGAAATTCCTCTGTTCCAAACAGGCCCTTACTGCGTAGGTTTCTGGCCGGTTACCGGCAGTAGCAAAACCTTTTTCTGATGTGAATGCAAGTACGCTTTGCATATGAAACACGTCTGGTTCACCGGCGATCGAGCCCGGCCCGCATCACGAGGCGGCGAGCAGAGCAGGTGAACTAATTGAGTGCGTTGCTACGAGACTAGGTTTCCGGGACTCAATAGAGAAATGGCACTTTCGGCTAAGTACTCCGGCCGCCGACGACCGTCCACCACTCCTAGTCGTCCTACCCTCGCCCTGACTCGAGAGCCGTGGAGCGTCCCAATTCTCGACTCCATCACCCGCACACAGAAGAATATCAGCGAAGAATAGCAGCCATGGAGGAATCCATTGCTCTGACGTAACGTCAGAGTGACGTTGGGTCACTGCGCGTGGGCCTCACGCGACGCGGGGCCCACGCGTCAGTGACCCCGGCGAACGTCAGAGAATCTCAATTCAGCCATGGATGCTTCCAGCTAACTCCTATTTGCTGCACACCAAAAGAGAATGTGCACAGCTTGCGACTTTCTACGTCAGGCATTACTGCTTATCCGAAACAGAGTGCTTATCTGAAACAGAGCCCGATTTTACACCGTTGTAATCCAGTGTAAGTTGGTCAGAACATTTTAAACGGCCAAACTTGTCCCAAATGATGTTCCTTCAAAGCAGTACTAACCACCACTACTAAATGATTACTCCACAAATTAAAAACCTTGGTGCCCTACCGACCAATGTTTGCAGTGACGGCGACGCCTCTCCGGATCAGACGACGGAATCGCGGCCGCACGCTGGGGAATTCACCGAGTTCATGAATTGCGCTTAAACAAGGCTAATGATCAGCCTGCCTGTCTTGCTCGTGTACGCACGCCTCCTACTTCCTGGACATGCACGCTCCTTTGTCGTTTTATTTTCTGCTACAGTACTATTATATATATATATATATATATATGATTGCATGATTAGTTCTGGTCATTGGTCAACAATAAGGACGATTGCCGGTCGTCGAACAGCAGATATATAATCTAATTAACTGTGAGCGTACGATCGATATATCATTCTAATT
Organism: Dendrocalamus latiflorus; assembly: GCA_017311315.1. NCBI lineage: Eukaryota > Viridiplantae > Streptophyta > Magnoliopsida > Poales > Poaceae > Dendrocalamus > Dendrocalamus latiflorus. Next base: position 50,370,427 of record CM029628.1, read on the forward strand.
AAGATCAGCACTGCCCCCACGCAATCTTGATGTGTAAGTTGGACGTTCCGGCAAGATCCGGAAAACGAAGTTGCAAAATACGCATCTTCTGGTTAGGATTATAGCGATCGAATTGAGCCTGAATCGTCGTGTTGTTTAATCATGCCTGTGCCGGAATCAGAGAGACTGGGGCTCTCCTTCTTTTACCATGTGCTACACTTGCGTCGGTCGCAACCTAGTTGTAGCAGTAGTATACTTGTACACGCAACGCAAGCATCATGTCGTTCTCGGGTGTACGTTGCATACCCTGCACAGCGCAGGTCAAGAACAGGCTCCGGATTTTCTCTGTAACGTGCTGGAACATTCAGCAAGATCGTGTTCACGCTGATTACTGAAAATCACTGAAACAAACCGAAAATTTGAAAATAATTTTGATTTTTTTTTGTTGAGAATTGATTTCATTTGATTCTTAGCCCAAATCTCCACCTTTCTCCATTATTTGTGTTTCAATTCCCCTGTCATCCCCCATCGTCCATTCCCGTGCGGCTTGGTCTTCGGACGCTATTCACCGTCCGGCAACGGTGTTGTCCCGATTTCTTTTGCCGTCCCACCTTCCTGGTCACCTGCTGCCACGCCTTTGCCTCGTCAACCCATCATACGCCACACCTGCCCTGACAACCTGCCAAATAGGCTAAGCCAAACCCATGTTTTCCATCGCCACTCCATTTCCCTCTCACAGCCGACTGCCCGTGCCGCCAACTTTGACTGCCGCTGCACACCACTCAAGGGAACGCCTAGCCTGAGGTGCCACCACAATAGCTGACCCCTCCGCCGCCTTTGCCGATCCACCCCGAAGCTTCTTGAGCTCTCCCGCCTTAACCACACACCAACCGCCGAGCGGGCAAGCCACTGCTTCGACCGCCATAAGCTTCAAGTAAGCCAATTTTCAATTCTATTTGTATAGTCTATAACTTTTCAATTACTCGCACCGATAGCACCTCCATGACCCTAGGAACCCCACCAATGAATCACCATGGCCAACTAAACCCTATAGCTCCTCGGCAACCTTCTCTTCCGCCAGTCGAAATCACCCCGCCGTGGCGCGCCACCACAAGCTACCCCAGCCTGAACCGACCATACCATCGACACCCCCTCACACCAAGGATGCTCAAACACCAATGCTTTTGTCCCCTTAACACTTAAAGCACACCGTTGCCATTAAAAACTGCAGCGAAGACACCTCACCGTCGGCGAAGTTTAGGCCATCCCCAATCATACCCAAGGCCAAAAATGGAGCCCCTCAACCCCAGCAATCCATCCATGCCATCGGTTTTCATTGGAAGTCACCATAGCTGCCAAAACTACTAGCGCCAAAATCCCCTGTTCGGCCGCTACAGTGACCACGCGGGAAAAGGAAGATGAACAGTAGATTCGACACTGTGGCATTTGGATTCGGAGTGAACAGTAACCGACATGTATGAATAGTATTTTGACCCGTAGTGAATAGTGAACTAACCCATTACTATTCACACGACCCGTTTTGGGTTGTGATCCTATCCGTCAGCCAACAGTTCTTGACCATTCATATGAAGCAAAAAACATATTTATACCCATTTTGACCCCCATGAAGTCAAATTTCCACTCCTTTTGGTCAAATTAGACACCAATAAAATTATAATTAGCCCAAACACCATTCCAAACCCAAAATTCAAATACTCTTTAAGCCATCTCTATTTACCGAAAACCTAAAAATATTTATGCACCCATTTTGATCATCTTGAACCTATCTACTTCCCATCTCCGTTCTGTCATTCCAAACTCCGATAAAACTCTAAACCACCCAAATAATATTTCGACCTCAAAACCCAATACTGTCCATGCCTACAACCCTTCGCCGAATCCCATACCCACCTATATAGCCATTTTGATTATCTTGACCATTCCAAGCCAATTCCTAACTCCGATCAGCCAAACCAAACATCGCCTAAACCCGAACCACCTAAACATTTACTCTTTATGGTTATTTATTGGTATTTTGTTCTCAGTTTGCATGCTGCAAAACAGGAATTCATTTGTATTCGTCTTCCACGCTAGTACTCGGACCACACGAGTGGGTCAACAGAAGGACTACAAGAGCAATGAGAGAAATCAGTATTTAGTCTGAAGACTACAATAAGATAATCAGAGACTATGGACAAAGAGACAAGTTACATGTCTTTTGATCATATTGAACCTACATTCAGTTAATTATTATTTATCGGTATTTTCATTATGTTATTTATGCACTATTATTTCTTGTACAATAAATATTTAAAATAACATGATATTAGTTAATGTCCTGCTTCTCACTTCCCACTTCGGCAGGTGGTGAGCGACCCAAGCCTGACCAAGTCGGCACGGGCAAGACGACCGTTGGCGATGGCGGCGGCCAGATCCAGAAGAAGCGAGCGGTGGCAGCGGTCCAAGAGATGGACGGCAGCGGCGGCTTACTGGGATCCAGGCACGACGATATTCGACGACGGTCCGGCAACGGCCCGGCGAGATCCGTTGGCAGCGGCCGGCGAACGCGGGCATCAAGGCGGGCGACCTGAAAGCGAGCCAGGGGTAGCCCGAAAGCAAGTTGGCGGCGCCGGAGGCGGGCAAGATCCGGCGAGATAGCCGCCCCCAGGAGATCGATCCTCCCGGGGGCAGCAGATGCCGAAGACAAGCCGAAGTAGATCGAGGTTAGGGTTTTAACTTAAGCTCTGATACCATGTTATGAATATTGTGCATATATTGAAGAGGCCCAATGGGCAATATATATAGGAAGTACAAAGGGATATTACAGGGGAATATATTGTGCATATATTGAAGATGCCCAATGGGCAATATATATAGGAAGTACAAAGAGATATTACAGGGGAATATGATGATTCCTATTCTATCTCTAATACCCTTAACAGTATAAACTCCCAATCATAATGTGCAATTTTTTCATTATTGTTACTAGCTGTAGTACTCATCTGTAGTGGTATGTTTTGCCTCCATTTTGCCAGTTCTGACCATATTTGAAATCATCACATTGAAGTAACAGGAATATGCAAATGTGCTGACCTGTATTTTATGTAATATTATAAATGTTTGAGAAGTCACTGTCAACAAATCACGAGTACTCCTAATCTCCTATTTACTTCCCCTGAATAATTAAATGCTATATTCTGGTGGATATGCAGCATACACTTGTTGAAAGTGCTCCTCTTTTTTTCTCTCAAAAAATATAAACCTTTCACAACATTTTGCTAACTCTACTTGTTCCAAAGTAGAGTTCAAGAAGGCGGCCTGGGTGGCTACCTAGGCGCCGTGTAGGCGCTGGGCGGCAGGGTGTTAGGATGGTTGGGCGGCGAGGTGGTCCAAGGCGGGCAAGGAGGCCTCGGCGTGGCGGTCTGCCAAGCGGGCGCGGCAGCCGTGCGGTGCCTAGGTGCGTGAGATGGTGACCAAGAGCAGGAGAAGAGGAAGAGGGACTGAGGGCTTACCAAGAGTTCCCTTCTGCCTCGTCGGAATTTGATGATTCGATCAAAAGTTAGTTATTGTAGAAAAGTTAAAAGCAAAAACCAAAAACCGAAAAAGAACAGGGCCATAGGATTTGATGATTCGATCTGGATGGTCTAAAATCTGACTAATTTTCTTGAACATTGGTTATAGGATTTGATGGGTCGATCTAGTACGTTGGATCTCCATTGGGCGGTCTAAAATTTGACTGATTTTCATCTAAACATCAAATATATATGTATGCTAGCTTATCTTCCGTCTGTTGTCCTCATTTTTAATTCGGCCGCCTAAGCTCCATCTAAGCTGCCTAGGCGCTAGGCCCCACCTCGTCGTCCGCCTAGCTCCTAACGCCTTCTTGAACATTGTTTCAGAGTGAAGCCATGTTATCTAGTAGACTAGTACTCTATAGTACTTATCATCCATTTCCAAATCTCAATGCGATTTGGTTCAAACAGTTACTAAGTAGTATATATCATATGATTGTGCAATTCAAATGCTGTTATCTCTGTTTTTTCTGGGCCTCTAAAATTGGATTATTTGCATTTTATTTTCCTTCCAATATCCCTACTTACTCCTGCAATTTTTGACATTTTAGATTGTGACCGTTGACTCCTGCGGAGTATCAGGCCATCCAAATCACTGAGGTGTTCATCATGACATATGGTTTAGTTCAACATTTTGTTAAACATCTTAGGAGTAGCCACCATGTGATAAATATGAATTTTGAATTTGTCTCTGGTATTGTCATTTATCAGCATAAGGTGCTACAGCATCAACATTCTTATCAAGTCACCCATCTTTCAAAAGCTTTTCCTTTTCCCTGAATATCAGGCAGCAGCTTACTTTTCAGAAGGTGCATTATCTCAACTTCTGCATAATTGTCAACACTAGTAATATCAGAAGTGCTAGCCCCTCCCTTTTCCATCACCCCATCCCCTGCATGCCTATAAAGGGCCTTTCACAGTTAATTCCTGTGACTCCATCCCCTGCATGCATATATGAGTTGATTTTGGTGAAATTACTTGTAGCAGAATAGTCAGACTAATTCTCGTGTTGCCATGAATGTGGTGTATAGCATTGGGTCACACTCTTGCTTTTTAAATTGATGTATAATCAATTCTGTTACGATTTGGACGCTGATAGGGTGACATCAGATCTCTGATTTGTCTACGCTTGTAGTGAGCTGCACTCATTCTGTCTCTACAGTGCACTAGTTGCTCACATTTCTTTCACTTATGGTTGTTTGGATTACATATGTATGCCTATCATATTTACATGGTAAATTTATAGTTTGTTGTTCTAGAGTCTAAACAGGTTTATTTTTATATGGACAGCAAGCTTCTGCATGAGAACCAGCAAGGAAACATTGAAGCATGGTAACTTGTAAGGTTCTTCCCCAAGATCCTTGGACTACCTTCTTTATGTTTACTTATAAGATCCATATACCCTCCATTCCATTCTAGTCTGAAAGAGTATATGCATTACATTCTTGATTTTCTGTATGGTATGCTTAAAGGCGTTGATCTGTGGTCATACAAGGCGGGATCACATCCGCAACGATGATATACGTGATAGGGTGGGATAGCACCAATTGAAGAGAAACTTATCCAAAATCGCTTAAGATAGTTTAGACATCTCCAACGGAGGCCTCCTGAGCCACTAGTACGTAGTGGAACTTTAAGGCGTACTGAAAATGTAAGAAAAGACAGAGGTTGACCAAAAATAACGTGGGAGAAAGCAGTTAGAAGACACTTGAGGGATTGGAATGTATCTAAATAATTAGTTTTAGATAGGAGTGCATAGAAGTTAGCGATCTACGTACCGGAACCATAAAAAAGTTTAGGGGCAGTGTTTTAGACTCTCGGCTCAGATTGTAGGTTGTACGGTTTAGGGTTCTAGCATTGTAGGTTTTTAAGCCTCTCATCTCTTTGATCTTGATGAGTTTTCATTCATAGTCTAACTCAACTTATTTGGAACAAAAGTCTTTGTTGTTGTTGTGTATACTTAAATCTCATCATTTTTGTAGGCCCAGAAAGACCCAAACCAATAATATTACCCTCTCTGAAAAGTGTTGTATTGGTTTGGTGTCTGTATCTCGTTTGGTGGTTAATTTTGGCAATGTTATTGGCATTAGGCCAATTAACCTTCAAACAAATGGCATTTGACAGGTGCAAAAAAAAAATACTTGTTTTCTTATTCTGTACGGATTTGGGGCAAAACCAGACACTATGATATGTGTAAAATGAAGGCCATTTCTGTACTGCATAAGTTACAAGGCAATGCTAAAATTTACTGGCTTGGTTTGTACTTTGTACTATGCCTCTCTCTTTTTTATATGAGTTGTACACCTTTTCTTTTTCTGGGAGAAAATCTTGTGTGTAGGAGGCTAGGAGCTAACATGATTTATGCTGGTTTCTGTGGAAATGTAGGTAAGCCTGAACATTTTTCGCAAGTACAGTGGTCCAGTTGACATTTGGCTATCTTCTTTGATGTCCTTCTCAAGCTCAAAGCAACCAATCTATAGTCTAGTTAACTGTAGCCTATCTAGAAGCTTTTTTTGAGCATAATGGGATTGGATCGCAAGGACGTCCAAGTGGAGCGTCTGGCCGGATCCAATTCCGACTATGCTGGATCTGAGAAGATCGGGGAAGTCGATCTCTCTACCGACGATAATGCAATTCAGGTACGCTATGTTTCTGCAGGGGCTGGTGTTGAATCAATTTCGGAAACTGGAATATCGGCACCTCCTCTTTGTTGTGCTGCTCTTGATTTTCATAATGGATCTGATCCGCAGTTCGAAGTGGCCTACCATGATGCTTTCATGGCAGGATTCTCTTCTGAGGAGGAGATTCAATTTGCAACTGACCAAAGTACCTTAAAAGGCAATTTGGATCATTCGGCGGATACAATACCTTCAGATTTGCTTTTGGTGGAAAACTTTTGGTGTGACATGGGGTTTCCCAAAGGAACTAGATGGTGGGAGGCTAATTTAGCGTCAGACCAGGAACAGGGGCTGCCTGCGTCGGGTTCTGGCAAATTGCCTGATCATGAACAGGAACATCCTGTCAACTTGGATGCAGAACTACCGACGGCCGACATTCAGGAACGATCGCCGGTCTCAGTCTCGATGAACCGGAATTCCACTCATCTTCGGCCGCACGGCAGATCAATTCCTAAACGTGGAATTGCTGTTCGTCCCTGGAGAGGGCCTCTTCCAAAACGCCGGCTGCCGTCGGAGATAACCCTTGAGGCCTTCTTGCCGGCGAGCTTCATGGGCGATAAATCAGCAGCTGATCTATGCAATCAAGAACGAATTCAAATTTCCAACTCCCATTTGGAGAGGCCTTGTACCTCGCTGCTGATTGAACGCGCCAGGGACTTTGGAAGGTCTTGGTGGGCCTTATTGCCAACTGGGCCCAGGGACCAAAATAGGGTTTCGGTGGGTGGGACTAGCTCAGTTTATTCGCCGCCGACATCCTCTGACGATCGCATCTCTGCTTCCACCAAAAATTCGATCTGGTCTGCTCCCACCAACAAATCGATTTGGTCTCCAGGGGCGCCGTCGTTCGCTGAGGTCGTCGCCATGCCACCCCACCCTCGATCGTTTGAGAACCGACGTGGCCTAGGTCGGGGGCGCAGTGAGGGATATGGGGGACGAGGCCGTGGTGAAGGACACGCCCGAGGGGGCCGCAGCGAAGGTAGTGGCGGCAGAGTACGTGGAGAAGGGCACGATTTTGGATGGCAGGATGGCCAATTGCATGGTCGAGGCGGACAATTTGATCGTAACGAAAGCCACGCTGGTCATGAGCAGTATGGCCGTAATGCGGGTGCTCAGGGCCGTGGTGGTGCTCAGGGCCGGGGCTCTTCCGGTCAGAGGGCGAGCCACCAACCACAGCGTTTCAAACCCATTCAGAGCAGTGGTCGCGATTTGGCCGTGTCCAGCCAGCAAGGGGCGGTCAGAGCCACTGAAGAACAGCAAGCTGACCAAGGTATTGCCAAGAAAAAACGATCCTTTTGTTTCAGATGCAAGAGTGGAGGACACTTAAATGAGGAGTGTAAAGCAGATCTTGATTGCATCATATGTAACAAGAATAATTCTCATATGTCTTCCAAGTGTCCTATCCTCAAAATGACTAAACCAACTGCTGCCTTTTTCGGCGCTGGCAAAAAGGAGTTTGGCTTCATTAGGATTTCAGATATTGATTATAAGCTTGAGGCACCGAACCCTGCACCCACTGCTTTGGTCAGAGTTTTGGGAGGACAGTTATCACCAGAGGTTGTACAGGCTGAGTTGGCAAAAATATCCAGGGCTGATTGGCGGTGGGAAGCTTTACCTCATGGTGAAGATTCGTTCCTTGTCGCCTTCCCGACGGAAGAAGAGATGCAAAGGATGACTGACATCGGATATCAGCTTAAGAATCATGGTGTCACTCTCACTATCTCACCTTGGCAAAGTGCAAATGATATTATACCTACGTATCAATTGGAGGAAGTGTGGGTGCACATTACTGGGGTACCACATGCCTTCAGGCATTTTATGGTATTCTGGGCGTTGGGAAGCGTCATTGGAGCGACTCTCGCTGTGGACATGTTGACATATAGAAAAAAAGGAGTTATTCGTGTTCGAGTTGGCATGTTGGATAAGAAACAGTTACCTTTCACCACTGACTTAGTCTTTGGGACAGAGGGCTATCTTATCACTTTCTCTTTGGAAGAGGACATGTTTCAACCAGCATCACCAACACCTGAGGACCAAGACCCGATGGACCGGGATGACATAGGGGATGATAAGGGAGGCTTTTCCGAACAGGGGCCAGACTCAGCAGCATCCAAGAAATTAAAATGTGGTCCCAGTGATAATAATCCAAGTCAGGCTCCTAATGCGTTTAAGGATATCTCCTCGGGTCCGACACCAATGCAAACTCTTATAGCGGTGACACCTTTGGGGAAGAATCGTTCTTGTCCGCCAGCAAAGCCGGTATCTCTGAAAACATCCTCATCCTTGCCTCCTATTTTGGTGACAAGACCTCGGCAAGGCTTCACATCAAGTCCTGGAAGCAAAAAACGTATGAACCAACAAGGAGATGAGGCTGTGATGGATCCGTCTCTGGTATCTCTTCGCAGCAGAGGTGGGGATGTTTTGTCACCTAAGTTGGGGATTGATGCGGTAACAACTCAATGTTTTCAGGACCTGATCACGAGTGGAGGTCAGGAAGGGGCTTGCGGCACGCAGGTTCTGGGCAAAGCTACAAGCGAAGCTGCTCTGACATCTCCTGCAGTGAGCACTGATAATGATTTGAGTACTCCAATTAAACCCACCCGCAATAGCAACAAAGGTATGTCTAGTGCTGGGTCGTTATTTTTGGATGGCAAACGTCGTAGTGCTCGCTCAAATTTCTCGTATTCTGCAGAGGGTATTGCTGCAGCTGATGAGCATGTTATGGAGAAAGCAATGAAGAGAGCAGCGCTGAGAAACCTGGATAGTGACAAACTGGGTGAAGCCAAAGGGGGAGATACTTTTCCATCCGAGATTTCACCATATTTCTCGTCACCAGGTAACTCCATACCAAACTCTTATATACATTTATCAAAAGAAAAATGTATTTCGAATTTGAATAATATTGGTCTCTCTCTGGGTAATAGCACTAATGAGATCAATCTATCTCTAAACGCTCTAAAGAGAATGGCAGTAGATAGGTTTACTGTTTTGCCAAGAGTTAAGGGAGATGCGCAGGTTAGAAGCAATTGTCAGAATAATCCTTTCGCACCAAGTGATGATGAAGAATCCGATGAAACATCTCTTCTTACTCACTTGGTCAAAGAAGTTACGGACGTAGGTTTAGATGATTCGGACCTGGCCACAAGAATTTGTGATCTTAAGGCATCCAGTCGTAAGTCTAAGTCATTGTCCAAAAAAGATAAGGCACGAAAAAAGGAACAAAAATCTAACAAATCAGTTTTACCATGAAGGGAATCTTTTGGAATAGCAGAGGTCTTTCAGACTTGGCTAAGTTTCGATACATTTCTGACGCAATTAGGGACCTAAGACTTGACTTTGTGGCTGTCATAGAAACCGGTAAACAAGATATGTCCAAAGCAAATATGTCTCGTCTTTCGGGAGGGGCCGATTTTGTTTGGCACACTCTTCCCCCTAGGGGTCGGTCGGGCGGTATACTTCTTGGGGTCAATACAACGGTCCTTGATTTAACTTTAATTGTGGAAGGGGAATTTTTCATCAAATTCCATCTCCGCAATAAAAGCGACGACTTCAATTGGATACTTATGGTTGTATATGGTCCAGCACAAGAGGAGTTCAAATCTCCTTTCTTGGCTGAACTCGTCCGTGCATGCCAACTGAACCCATTGCCTACACTTATAGGAGGCGATTTCAATATTATGAGAAATAGCAAGGAGAAAAGTAATAGCCGTTTCAACGGCAGATGGCCTTTCCTGTTCAATGCAGTCATAGACAGCTTTGATCTTAGGGAAATTGAGTTAACAGGCCGACAATTTACCTGGGCAAATTCTTTACCACAACCTACCTATGAGAAGCTGGATAGGGCGTTAATCACGGCTGAATGGGAATTTAAATATCCGATGGTAACAGTACAGGCCCTTGATAGAGGGATCTCGGATCATACACCATTGCTATTAGACACTGGTGAACCTTCCTACTTGGGAATAGCAAAACAGTTCAAAATGGAACTTAGTTGGTTTTCCCGAGAGGATTTTTTGGATCGTGTCGCACAAATATGGAACAAGCCGGTTCATGGCCAAAACTCGGTCCAAAGATGGAATAGGAAAATGGGGGCATTACGAAAACACCTTCGGGGATGGGCACTCCATACTCATGGAGAGTACAAACAACAAAAAATCCATCTTCAGTCCATAATCTCCTCATTGGATATAGCCACAGAGAGCTGTGTGTTATCTGACGGGGAGTGTCAACAATTACAAACTGCTCGTGATAATCTGGCTAAACTCCTATGGGAGGAGGAGATCAAATTTTATCAACGAGCTAAGGTTACTGATGTACTTCTAGGGGATAATAATACTAGGCACTTTCATATGGTGGCTAATGGTAAACACAGGAAGAAACGAATATTCTCGTTGGAGCAGGACAATGGAAAAATTGAGGGACAGGCCAACCTTAAAAGTTATATTACCCAATTTTACAAAGAATTGTTTGGGCCTTCTGATGAGAACTTTTTTCTGCTGGAGGACCACCGGATAGAGGATATCCCTCAGGTTGGTCAGAGCGAGAACGCATTCCTAACGGCTCCTTTCACTGAAAAGGAGATTCGGGAAGCAGTTTTCGGCATGGAACACAACAAGGCACCAGGACCTGATGGATTCCCAGCTGAATTTTATCAGAAGTGCTGGGATATCATTAAACAGGACCTTATACAGATGTTCCATGATTTGCATAAAGGTGATATTCCTCTGTTCAGCCTTAATTTTGGTGTCATAACCCTGTTGCCAAAGGTGCATGACGCAAATAAAATTCAGTTATACAGACCAATTTGTTTACTGAATGTGAGTTTCAAGATTTTCACCAAAGTCGCAACGTTACGGATTAATTCAGTAGCAGATCACGTTATCAGCCCGACTCAAACGGCTTTCATGAGAAGACGTAATATCCTCGAAGGGGTAGTCATTCTACATGAAACCGTTCATGAACTTCATCGTAAGAAACTAAGTGGTATAATTTTCAAAATCGACTTTGAAAAGGCCTACGATAAAGTACGATGGTCGTTCCTTTTGCAAACACTACGGATGAAAGGTTTCTCACCTAAATGGATTTCTTGGGTGAATTCTTTCATATCGGGTGGAAGTGTGGCGATCAATGTAAATAATGATATCGGTACTTACTTTCAAACAAAAAAAGGCCTTCGACAAGGAGACCCTTTATCACCAATTCTCTTTAATCTCGTTGCTGATATGCTTGCAATAATTGTTAATAGAGCCAAAGCAGATGGTCAAGTTAGTGGGGTGGTGCCACATCTGGTAGATGGTGGTTTATCCATATTCCAATATGCTGACGATACGATCCTCTTCCTGGAGCACGACTTGGGAAAGGCAAATAACATGAAGTTGTTACTTTGTGCTTTTGAGCAAATATCCGGTTTGAAAATAAATTTCCATAAGAGCGAAATTTTCTGCTTTGGTGAAGCTAAGGACTACGAGACCCAATACATAGATCTTTTTGGCTGTAATCCAGGTACTTTCCCAATGAGGTATTTGGGTATTCCTATTCATTATAGGAAACTAACTAATGCTGATTGGAGAAAAGTAGAAGAACGCTTCGAGAAACGCCTCAGTAGTTGGAAAGGAAAGCATCTATCAACAGGGGGACGACTGACTTTAATAAATTCTGTACTTAGTAGTCTACCCATGTATATGATATCCTTCTTCAAGGTACCAAAGGGCGTTCTTAAAAAGCTAGATTATTTTCGGTCTCGCTTCTTTTGGCAATGCGATGAACATAAACGGAAATATCGATTAGCCAAATGGGATATCCTTTGCCAACCAAAAGAGCAAGGAGGGCTAGGGATCCATAACCTGGAGATCAAGAATACAGCACTACTCAGTAAATGGCTGTATCGGTTGTTGACATCGGATGGTACTTGGCAACAAATATTACGTAATAAGTACTTGGCCACAAAACCAATTGTCCAAGTGCAGTGGAAGTGTGGGGATTCTCATTTCTGGGGTAGCTTGATGAAGATTAAACGGGATTTTCTGCGGTTCAGATCTTTTCTAATCAAAGACGGATCGCAGGTACGATTCTGGGAGGATAAGTGGCTAGGAAATAGAACTTTACGAGATCAATATCCTCAACTGTACAGTATAGCCCGCAAGAAACAAGATACAGTGGCCGAAGTGTTGAGCTTAAACCCACCAAATATATCATGGCGTAGAGACCTTAGTGGTCACAAACTAGCGTTGTGGAATAATCTCCTTTCGCGCCTGTCCAACATTGTTTTGAGCCAAGAGGAAGATGAATTCCGATGGAGCCTCCATCGGAGTGGAGTATTTTCTGTAAAATCTCATTACCTGGCATTGATTCATCAGGATGTGCCCAATTCTAATGAACGCTTATGGAAATTAAAGGTACCTTTGAAGATCAAGATCTTTTTGTGGTATCTTCGACGGGGCGTTATTTTAACAAAGGATAATTTAGTGAAACGCAATTGGCAAGGCAACAAACAGTGTTGTTTCTGTCACAATGATGAAACGATCCAACATCTGTTTTTTGAGTGCCGGTTAGTTCGTATGGTTTGGGCGGTGGTCCATGCGGCTTGTGGTCTTTCTCAGCCACGTAGTTTGTCTAATATGTTTGGCTCTTGGTTACAAGGGATTCAACATGATTTAAAGTATTTAGTACTTCTTGGAGCCGTTGCTACTTGTTGGGCTGTGTGGTTATGCAGGAACGCAGTCGTATTTCAAAACAAACATATGTCTTTTTTGCAGGTTATTTACTCAATTTCGCATTGGCTCCGTACCTGGGCTATTCTCCAGAAGACCGCTTCGCAGGGTATGGTTGTAGCGGCCTCGCAGTTCTTGGAGAAGGTGGCCAAGGCGTGTTTTACCCAGGCACATGGGTGGCGGTCTAGTCTTCGGATTGATAGTCATTAGTGTTTCCCTTTTTTTGTTCTCCTTTGTGTAAGGCTGTGTGCTGTTCAGGCAGAGGCCGGGAGGATTTCAAGTTGATGTATCACCTTGATTAAACAACCTTGAAATCAATAAAACTTCCCTTTTCGAAAAAAAATCTAGAAGCTTTCAGGCAATGGCTGCACACAGAAGCCAGAGGGTTTGGTAAGTAGGAAGTTTTTATATTCAATCTTCTGTATTTTTATGAAGCATAATCTCTGTTGTCTGGTTTAGAACCCCCCCCCCCCACCTCAACAGAATGGTAGAGGTCAATTCATAGCCTTTATTAAGTTTTAAAAGAAGTTTCTGACCGTACCATAACTATGTGTATTGATTTATACTTGCAAAAAGTTTTCCCTTTCCACAAATAATGGCATGGCAACATATGCTAACCCAATTGTTTCGCTAGATTATTGTTGGGCTGGTTGTTCTTTTTTAAGAGAACACTTTGTTAGACTGGTGGTTGGCATAGTATGACCTGGTTCATCCTGCAATGCTCATAATGGGAAAGAGTAGGAAATCATGTGACACCTCAGCAGTTAAGGAAGCCCATTTAAGATTATTTAAATAAATAGCTCCAGTTCTCAAATTTCTCAAAAGCTGTTGGTTCATGTGGGTTGTGCTTAACATTCAAGAAAATCAACATTTTCCTTGTGTTCATGTAGGTTCAGAAGATTGTTTGTCCTGTTGTCATGTTACACGTACATAAATATGCTCCAGAAAATTTAGCATTTGATGTCGTGTCAAAGCAAGCAACTTTTGAACCAGGTTGTAAAAAACAGGGGTGCGTCTTACCGCACACTGTAAGCAAGAAGCTTCTTCTGAAGAACAAGACAACGGTGCTGCCATTGGATTAGGGAGTTCAGGGACACAGCTATTATGATGATGGAATACAGCAATTTAGGAACCTTTGTGACACCATATCCTTCATTACATGATTTAATTGAGTTTGTTGTAGACAGTCCATCGTGCTCATAGAGTGCTAAAACATTTGATCCTCAACTTATAGCTCTTGCTTGAAGTGCTATTCCAGTGTGGGCACTAAGCAACAGTAGTTCGATTGGGATTTTCCCTTTTTTCACATGCATCACTACATGCTCGTCGTCTCCTTGTTCGACTGGGCCGTGAAAAAAGAAATAAGGGTGGATTCTTTTAGATTATGTCTTATAATTTATAGGTTAAAATTTTAAATTCTGTCTGTTCGCGAGAGACGACACGCAAAAGAAAAATAGTTGTATGCGATTTTGACCGGTACAGTTGAACTTTATATATTTTTTACTATAATTTTTTGTTGATCTAATTTTAAAAATATATTATTTAAAAATTAGTTACTGTAACATATAGAAACCAAAGCCCAATCAAGCCCATTCGAAGGCACCCCAGGCCTAATTCAACGCGTGACCCCGTTGTAATAGAGAACCCCTTGTACAAATTACCAGAAGTCGAGCGGCATGTACGGAAGATGTCCCATTTGAAAATGCCATTCCGGACGCCTTTGAGTTGAACGGCGACCAAATCGCGTGTCGTGAAAAGTAGACAAAATACGGATTTTTAAATAATCATTTTAATTTAAAAATATAAAATTATACATGTATTTTAATTTTTTTACAAAAGTAGTCTCCTGTCGTCGTCCAATCATTGGACGACTGGATCCTTTCGCCCAACGGCCGAGTGGCATGCAGGCCAATTGCGTCAACGGTTGGACAATAGGTGTTGTCGTCCAATCGTTTGGCGACAGCACCTTCCAGTCACTAATCACTAATTTTTGATCGCGTTGTTCACTTCGACCACTCACTAATCTTCGACCACGATGTTTAGGCTATGATGTTTCGACTCGACCCTTCGACCACTCATTATCTTCGACCATGTTGTTTCAGTCACGTTAGTTTGACCATGTACCTGTTGTCTGACCGTTGGACGACTACATCCTTGTCACCCAGCAGTAAAGCTACTGCCTGCCTGACACGCTCAACCGTTGAGCGACAGGGTCCAGTTAAAGGTCGGGTGACTGGAGGCTATTTCTGTATATAAAAAAAACACAAGTATATTTCTGTATTGTTAAATAAAAATAGATTATTTATATAAAAAACACGTACAAACGTTGCCGCCCTCCCCATCTGTCTTCTTCAGATCCAACACAACACCGTTTCTAGACTAGCACCCCCTTCTTGTAAGAGGGGGACGAAGGCAAACTAGCATGGGCTTCCGGGCGCCGAGCCCAACGGAAGCAACATGCCGAGCCTGCCGGGGTTCTTGGGCTGGAATAGCAAGTACGTGCGCTTCGCCTCCCTCCCTCGTAAAACCAAGAACAACACCTATCACATTGTTGAAACCTCAAAGAAAAGAAAGAAGGTACATTTATATACCGTATGGTGTGTTAACAATATTTTATTTTTAATCCAGTTAACCAACCAAAACAATAAACTATATCAAACCCTTATAGGACAAGAGCAATCCCAGATATGATGATTTATAAAAAATTTCATCTATCAAAAACATAGGCGATACAATAAGCATTGCAAAAAGAGTTAAAGGTCCAATAAGAAAGGGTTTCTAAGACAACACATGGCAAACAAAAATATTTCTTATTTTATGGTATGAGAAAAAAGAATGTATCTTCAGGTAATCAAGCATCAAGTAAGGATTCAATAGACAAGGGGCTTGGTTTACCGAATGAAATAATCATTGAATGCATCAGGAAGTCCAGCGCTGAAAAGATACTAGAAGGCCTACAAGACATTTATTTGTATAAGATGCACAAGAGATGCTTTGTTGTGCAAGAAAATGTAAAAGCAAAAGAAAAATGGTTACCTGGGCAAGTAAGTATGAAGCATCGCTTAAGTGCATTACTTACTTTTTCTTTGAAGCACAACTAACGCCATTGTGATTATTAAATAACATGTCATAGAAACATATGTACAACTCAAGTGCAATACAAAACTTAACAAACAAAGGGAAGATGGTACTGCCTTCCTCGAGTCAGAAATTTGGGGTCAGGTGTGGGAAACAAGTGGTGTTTGCCAGGATAAGCGCACCAATAAAATGAAATGTGACACAAATGCTGGCCGTGCTGCAAGATATTTATGATATGATATAGCAATTTTGATTAGCATCACATAGTTATATTGGTTAAATAAAATGCGGGTACAAATTTCACAAATTTCAGGTTTTTCCGTCAATAAATTGCAACAATAATCATTGGTACATTGCTGTCTTGAATAGCAAGTAGAAGAAAGTTCATATACTAGATTCAACAAGAATGGAGGCAAGCAGCCATGCCGAAGACAACACCTTGAAAAGTGTAGTAAGATACTTATGTTGACGTTCTATTGCTTACAGATGGTATGATTTCACACCTGTAGGATCAAAGATAACCGACTAGAGGAGTGAATAGAAGGTTCCGAATTTTTTTGCTTTCTAAAACCAATTTCTACAAATTTAGAGCTAAGCAAGATTTATATTGCAATTCAAGACCTATTCAATTCTAGTAACAATTCAAGACCTACTTAATTCTAGTAAAACTAAATCACCACAAGACAAGACTTTACAAATATATTTCTAGCACAACTAAATATGACAATCTCAATTTGCTAGAAATATAAATGTGGAAAGTAGAGGCAGAGAAATAACCAAAGGATGACACGAGATATTTTGTCGTGGTATTGAAGACTTGCTGGTCTTCACTAGTCCACGTTGAGGAAAGCCCAAGCAATTTAGACCAGCTCCACGAATTAAGCCTTACTCCTCGATTCCACTAGTGGTTATTTTTCCTCTGCTCCGGAGATGGTGAACACCGAGCCACTCACAATATGGTGTCAGGCCTCTTCACAATCTTCTTGAAGAGCTCATGACGCGTACTCTCATCGAGTCATCTAGGTTCCGAAAAACACCAAGAGTAAATAACCACAATTTTCGTTTTATGGCAATCAAGTGCCAAGAATCAATCTAGAATGAATGCACTTGAATTTGGCTCAACTATCTCAATTGAATGCAACAAGTGTGTATGAGGTGTGGAGAGCATGCTCTAAGCTTAAGGATGTTAAATGAGGTCTCTAGCTTCTGTCTTGAGCTGGTAGAGACATATTTATACCCTCCACCAACTAAATTCGACCATTTGGGAAAAGATCATAAAAATCAGGACAATCAGAAGTACCACTGTTGAAAGGCTGGTACTATCGCTCCTATGAAATCTCCATAGTAACGGCTATACCAATCAAATTTAATGCCTTTAAACTAGTCGTTGAATTTGTGATACGGTACTACCGCCATTGTAAGTGCGGTAGTTCCGCTATATCGGTAGTTCCGTTTTTTGGTGCGATACTACCATTTGTCTCAAGGACCAAAAATGGTCCTTTCTGGAAATAACGCACCACCCATTCATTTAGAACTTCTGGTTATGTGGTATTACCATTAGAGATATGTGGTCGTACCGTGTTGCTATAGTACTGCCATTTTAACTTCGGTACTACCGTTTTCCAAGGGAACGAGCACACCCCAAAAGTACCCTTCTAGGAAAAACATACCACCAACTAGATTTCGGTCTGACCGGAGTGCGGAAATACTGCACATCCTTCTGGTCATACCGCAGTGTGGTAGTACCACCATGAAAACTCCGGTACTACCTTATTTTCTGAGAATTGCACAGCTGGCTTTCAAATTAAATCCTAAGTGCATGCATAATCTTAAATTGATCCAAATGGCACAAGAACATGCTATCAAGCTACTATTCATGATCTCTCTTAGTAGTACGGCATCTAACCTAAAATCCGGTCTTCAATCCTTTTCTTCTAAGACTGGTAAAATCAAAGAGGACCCTAGACTACTTATACCTTTGTCTTGGACTATATTGATCTTTATGTTGACCTTTGGCATACATGTATATTCGTCATCGGGAATAAGCCTTTCAAACACTCAATAAACATGTTAGTCTCATATTCACATATTGTCATTAATTACTAAAATAAATTTTTGGGGACTAGTTGCTTTCAGCACCACACTCATTAATATTGCATGTATGATATAGCTAAAAGGTTTGGAAAAGTACCTGCGGCATGTGGCGGATATGAAAGAAGCTATACGTACACATTAGCACATTCTAAAAGTTACCTCTTGGCCAATGTGTCCAATCACTACAATTCCACAACAAAATGACAGGCATAAAATAAATTTAAGTTTTTGTACAGGCTTTTAACTTCAACTAATTATGTGACAAGGAGACAATCAGTTAAGGTTAGACTATTTTGGATTACTACAATACAACTAGTAGTGTGCCCGTGCTAACGCTACGATAAAATACAAAACAAGATAAAATTTGTAAAAAATAAAACGAACAAACAGATTCATTAAGATTCACGTCTCACATGGTTCAATACATTAAGTCAAGGTTGATGCAATCCATAATACAAGTAGAATTTTGTTTGTGAAATAGTTAAGACTGAAAACAAGACAAATAAGTACCAAAAGAAATGGCAGAAGCTGCTTAATTGAAAAATATGGAAATTTACCAGGTGTCAAAATTGATCCTTGCTCCTTCCGGGTATCCACGACCTCTTTCTCTGGACCCAAGGTAAAAGGACCTACAAAATAGGTTTATCAGATAATTATGAGAGCAATTAGGCCTTTTCTCATAATTTTCTATGGACAGCAAGCATATCATACTTATCATGTCACTGTATTCAAAAGAAAATGATATGAAGTGTGTCTATCATTTGCAAACTATACATAATTCCTTGAGAGTTAAGACCTTGGAGTTGGTGTACATGCTAAGTCAGCCTTATGCCCTCACCATAAAAGGAATTTAGTGATTAAACTACTAAAGTCAACTTCACATTTGAATAGATAACACCCATATTGCTTTCAATACTTCCATAATCTAACATATGCAGGGCCAACAAAGACAGAGAGTGAGAGAGCATGATAAGATGTTTAGAAAAATTGAAGACAAGGTACAGTTAATAAAAGAAAAACTATCGGAGAATACTTACATTATATGCAAAGGTAAAATCTTTGTTTGACCAATTCTCAACAACTGCTTCATGCGAGAAAGACAATTTCTCACCTTGCCTACTTTTTTCCTGACAATGCAAAAGAACATCTCATGATAATCATTGTACTGCAAAGTTTCTCGAAAATGATACTTAGAAAGCAATAAATAGTTGATCACCTTTAATGGATGGCTTGTGCCCTGCAATAAAACCTCTTTACTCACACCACTATTCACAGTCAACTGAATTTTCTCCCTTTTCATGAATACTTTTGGCAAAGGGTTCACACATTGCGGAAACCGAAAAGGAATATCAACAGAAAATTGTCCATTGTCATACAGCAGCTTCTGTGACCATCTAATTGTGGCAAATATGTCTTCTCCTCCTCCAACCTTGATGAGATAAATAAATTAGTTCCCAAAGGAAGATATGGCTACTGAAAGCTTCAAACATACCAAGGTAGCAGGTTGGGACTGGTGGTAAAAGTATGTAACAGGTACCTTTGGTATTGTTATGGAAAACAAATGGCGCTTTATAAGACCCCCACTCTCAGTTTTTGTAATCTTCACAGCACTGTGATCCTCTACATCAATTACATGAGTATTGTACGATCTTTTCCCAACAGTAACCTCAGCGCCTAGAATTGAACCCTATTAGCCAAATTATTCTTAGGTTGAGACCAGCAGCAAATTGCAAAAATGAACTGTATCGGGATAATATAAGCATTAAGAATTATTGCCACATAACATAAATAGCAAGTCTATGTTTTGCTTAATTAGATGCTCATACAATCATGACACTTACATTTCTGGGATGGGAGGAATTTGTACTGCAAGCACACTGTCATCTATAGAAATTAGATCGATTTTCTTTTAATTGCTGTAACTATTAAGTTGTTAATTTTAATACATCAACATGATAAAGAACAATAGAAAGAAGTAACACTTGCATGCACAGCTCTCGAGTCCTCACTTCTCACACATTTTAGCCTTGTCTGAAGTCTTTGTCAACCTACACCCTAATGCAAACGGAACAACAGAAATCCAACAGCATGTAGTAAACATGCCCATCAAAAACACAGTTCCAAATTAACAATTTAAGAGTCGATCAAATTTCCATTCTCCAAATAACAGTTGAAGTGCATTTTTGACTGGACTATAATTGACAGATATTGTAATAGAATGAAAGGAAATAACAAGGAAACAATCCAATTTATGTCCTCACAGGAAAACAAAGTAACATCGACTGTACCAACCAAAAGCATTTATTGGAAGAGTGTGCAATCGCAGTTATCCCATTGCAAGTCAGGTTACCTTCCCTAGTCCAAATCCAATATTTCTTTCTTGTTGCTCATTTCTACAATGGGAAGCAAGGAATTTTGTCTTGCTTGCTTCCAAAAGGAAGATGGAATCCACAGCCAGCAGAGCGCTACGTCCACGAGCAAAGATGTCCCAATGGCATCATCCGTAGCCAATGTTTCAACAAGTGTAAGTTATGAAACAGAACTGGCTCCTCATGTGCGCAAACCAGCACTCTAGTCCAACGGAAATGATTATGTACATCCAATTCATGGGCCCCAACCACCTAACCGAAATCAAATTGCCGGCAGACTACAACACAACGATGCTAATCATTCCAGCGCCTAACGGCAGCACAACAGCAACCCAAAATATTACATGTTATAAAATCCCAAAAGCAACATAAAGCCATCATGGCAGTTAGGTCATTGAAATGCCTCTGCCATCACTTTGTAGTCGCTTGTCGAGCACCATTGATAGCCCCCACCTTGATATTGCCCAGCTAACCAGCATGCATTGCATTCTAGCATTGAATATCCAAACTCATAACTAATTTTTGAAAGATCTGGTTCTGGCATACATTAAAGCCATGATTAGAACTTATGTTCCTCAATTCGGCATGGATAATAGATATCAATAATCATTCCAATTCTCAATACAAATATTGACAATTACGAATTGAAGAATGGCTTGTAGATCACTCAAGGAAGAGGAGACATACCTGTGGAAGAGCACCCCCTATCTTGACTGCAGGTTCTGAAACACAACACTTAGAACAAATTGTATAGCATTTAGCATGACTAAAATAAAAGGAAAGTCTCATATAAGCATCAAGGAGCATAATTAGAATTTAGAAAGAGTGTCTGACCCTCTCATACTCAGCGGACGTTATTATGTTTGAGATTACCTGTTGCCGCGGATGTACATTGCTTACTACATAATCGGGCCGAGAACCTAGCATGCCATACATGTCCAAATCAACAATGCGAGAAATGGAAGGACAATTTGAAGCCATGAAGCAAATAATAGATGGATAGCATGGTAGCTCTAATAGATGTATAGCAAATGATTTCAACCATGGAGCTATTCTCAGTACATTTGTGGCTCCCAAGTATCTCATGTATAAAATCATGGGTGACTATGACTATCGAAACTAAATACAGTAATAGCCCAATCCTAAAAATATGTGCTTCAAATGCCCACATAAAATTAATCTTAATGTCCACTGCAATGTTTAAGTAATTGTACAGTAGGATTGAACATTAAAAGTACATGACGGACTAAAGCTAGTAGCCAGCAGACTTGGAAGACCTAGGCTGAAAATTAACAAAACATACAGAATCATCTATCAAAGTTTCATACAATTACCAAATTTAACCATCAATGGCTTATACAATAGTAATCAACCTTTTTAGAAAGCTATTATTATCAAATGCTTACCTTGGGAGATGAGCTTTGGAAAAATTTCAAGAGGTAAGGGTGGTTAGCAGGGTCCTTGTCAAAAGTAACAACTTTCGGGGTGCTGGTAGCATCAATAAACTTCTCCAAGGCAGTAACATCAAAATCCTGCAAGATGTGGCAACAAAGGGTCATCACCGACAATTACACATAACAGTTCCAACTGTAGTATGTTTAATAATCTGTATGAAATATATGAATGGCTGAATGCCTAACAAAAAAAGAGTAAACAAAATAAAGGTTGGTTTTCGAAGTAGAGTATAACCTTGCTGTCAACAACGAGCTCATCAAATGGCTTGAATAGCCTAACCAATGGCCTCTCGACTGAAGCATCACCACGTGGGAGGTGGTTGGCATGCAAAGTGTGACCAAAGTCATAATCGGACCGGAGCTTCTCAGCAACCTCCATGAAGTTTGTAAACTCAGTGCCACTGAATTCAGTGAAGATGCCAACCTATACAATTGCAGTTGTTACTTCTAGTCAGCAGGCAGTTTGAGAGCATCAACCAAGCAGTGACTAAAGGTGATAATTGCTCTATGAAAAAAAATTTGGGAAAAAGAAATTCAAGTTGAATTGGGGGCTTACAATGTAGATCTTCTTGTCATCAACAAGGTTTGTTGCATCTTCCGGTGACTTGATCTCCTTGGAAGCAGGGCCAACCTGCTTCTTCAAGTACTCCACAATCCCCTCGGCCTCCCTAGGACCCTTGTACTCCTGGATGTTCTTCCCCTGGTTCCTGAAGATCTTAAGGGTCGGGAAGCCCTGGATCTCGTACTTGGTCGCAAGCGGCTTGTTCTTATCATCGTTGGCATCAACCTTAGCAAGAACAATCGGTGGATCGTGCTTGCTCAGCAATTGGGCCGGCTTCTCATACTGAAACAGACCACACATGGAATTTAACATGAGATCAAAACCATCCAACACATCATTATGCTGTAACGGAAGTGATCCCAGGATATGGAAGTATTACCTCTGGAGCTAGTTTCATGCAGTGTCCACACCTGCAAAATTGATTCTTCAGAATTAGCTACAACTAAAACAAAATTCGGGCCAAATTAACTGAGATCATCTATGAACACCTACAACAATCACACCACAACAAGTCAGGAACACACAATTGAAAACTGAAAGGAAGAACCCAGCTATAAACCCCAGGGAAGGCCCTCCTATAAGACGATCAACACCACCAACCCCAGAAAATCCCAACAGGAACCCCGATCCAACAACCTTAAAACCCTCGAGAACCCCCTAATCCAACTCGAACCCCACCAGAACAGCGACCCCAGGCGCACCAAATCACCACGACCAGATCCCCAAACGCACCACCATCCCCTGCATTTGAACCCCATCAAATCGACGATCCAAGCCCACCAAAACCCCTCAGATCCACCCCCGCAACCCTACCACCCACCCCCAAACAGAAAAGCGCGCAGATTCACCATGGGGTGTAGAACCGGATGTTTGGCGCGGACGCTGTCCTCGACGTCGTGGAAGGCGCCGTGGTGCCACTGCGGGTGACCGGGGTCTCGGCGGAATGCCTCCCGCCGCGCCGCTACCAACGCGGCCTCGGCGGCCACGAGGAGAAGGAGGGTGCGTACAAGGAGCGAACGCGTCATGGGAGGAGGGGGAAGGGGAGGTGCAGAGAAACCCTAGGCTGGGGCTTCAGTCACGAAGCGTCGCCGTCGCCGTCGCCGCCTACGAGCTACCTCAGGCCGCGATGGCCTTTTTCTCTTTCTCCGTGGCAGAGCGGAGGAGCGGGGGAGGAGGCGGCGGCGGCGCGGGGTGGGGAGGAGCGGGGGAGGCGGAGTGAGGACAGCGCGGGGTGGAGAGGAGGAGGTGAGGGCGGAGCGGCGAAGAAGGGAGGGTAGGAGGTGAGGGTGGAGCGGCGGAGGAGGTGAGGGCAGAGCGGCGGCGGAGCGAGGGGAGGAGCGACGGGCGGAGTGGCGGCGGAGGAGGGAAGGGAGGAGCGACGGGATTCGGTGGGGCAGGAGGCACACGGGATAGGCGAGCGCGGGGTGGGTACCGGTTCAATGATGTACATGATCCAAATGATTTTGGCCTTAGGATTTTCAATGAGTAAGAGAAGAAGGCTTGAGGAGAGATCTAGACCATTCATTTGTATGAAGTTGAAACCCTTTGGTACACAAATCTGGGTGGACTTAGATTAGGCATGACTGTAGGGGTGGTTGAGAGGGTGGCTTTAGTAAAGAAAATTTTGGTGTATTATAGAGTAGGGTAGATTTCTTGTTGAGCACTTAAAGGAAACTTCAAAGTGTTTTGCTTCATGTCAGTTTCTTTCAGAGTTTCTGTTGGTGGCCCCAAATGCTCAAATAATGAAGCGGTACATTTTGGAAGTTCGTTACTTAAATATTATGATTGGTCTGCTGAAGGTATTAGATTATTAGTTGTATATTTACTGCTTCTGCATTCAGAAATCATTTATTTTTTTACAAATTTTATCTTGTTTTGTATTTTACCGTAGCGTTAGCACGGGCACACTACTAGTCATATAAAAAATTTATGCTAGTTGGTCATGCGGCCTGATGGCATTGAGGTTCATCCAACACAGTACATGAAATGCATCATCTAAATATTACTACTCAATGGTAAACAACATGGTGCTCCCAAAATATTTTGCACTTCTTTCATAATAGCACATTTGACTAACCACTTTGTTCTACTTCAAACTATAGGAAGATCTTGATATTTTTAGAAGGAAGGTGGCATTGGACATAATTAAATCCCTTCTAAACAAGATTCATGATCTCAAAGAAGATATACTTTATACCATGGCTATGTCGACAAAGGTGCTATGAGGATACCTTATAAACTACACCCCCAACAAAAATAGCTTTTCCATGCAACCTATGTTAGGCAATCCTCAACCATTGCTAGTTATAATTTAATTTTAACAATGGTATTGCCAATTTTATTTCAATGGGGGCAGTAACTTCAATTGGGTTGTGGTTGTACCTTTCAAGGATGGTTAAAAATCTCATTGATTTAATTGGGGATAGGATCGGTACTGTACCAATTGATAACTAATCTAAGCAATTAGGCCTTGTGAATCAAATGAATCGGATGTTACTTTGATGTGACATCGAATTGGGGACACAGGTAGCATCGGGCGTGCGAGATTTGGGTGTGCGGGCGGCGGGCAAATGCGGTAGGCTGACGGCTAATTGGGGGTGTGGAGGGAATTGTGTATCAAGAAGCACCTGTCTTATGATTTCAGATTTCAAATGAATTAGTTTGTGTTAATTCTTCTAAGTTCCTTTGAAATCAATAATGATCTCTTAGTGATTTGGCCTCTTAGTCCTAGTATAGACTCAGCTAGTTAATCAATTATGATTTTGATGTTTTTAGGAACTTGATAAATATAATTAAATCAATAGACTTATTTTAGTGCTTCGGCAATACACCGATGAGAGGCTTGAGGGCAGGCCTTTGCCTGCCCGCCTTTGCTTGCACCGTCATACCTTAGATTTTTTTTGCATCGGCCACTGGCTGTGGATGTAGAATATGTAGGAGGGTAGTCTTTGTCAAAGCGACTACGTGGACTCTTATTCGGTTATTTGCCTATTGCTCACAAAAATTGATAATTAGTGCATCTCAAAATGTTGAACACATCAATACATGAAAGCATAGCACAACACGAGGTTGCCATTGCTGATGGGATTAAGCGATAGGTTTGCAAAATGTTCATTCACCTTAGCAAAAAGGGTGATACGCGAAGGCCAGCCTCCGGGAGTTTTTTGCTATTATGGTACCATCTAGGTGGGCACCGGGCTCACCACTAACCTCTCTACTGGGAGTGGGGGCAGTGCGGAGGAGAGGGTCGCCAGGTTGCGCCACTGCGGGGTTGGGAGCGCAGCGCCTCAACTGGGCTAGAAGTGGGGAGGCAGCGTAGAGGAGAGGGCTGCCGGGTTGCACCGCCACGGGGTCGGGAGCGGTGGAGGCGGATTGGGAGTTGGGAGGCGGCGCGGAGGAGAGGCTGCCGAGTCGCGCGCTGTTGCGCCTCAACCGGACTGGGAGTAGGGGAGGCAGCGTGGAGGAGAGGGCCACTGGGTCACGTTGCCGCATGGTCGGGAGTGGGGTGGGGGTGTAAGCAAGGGAGGCGGCACAGAGGAGACGCAAATGAGGCGGTGCAAAGGGGATCGATTAATCTAGGGTTTGGGCGCGGGATTGGGGGAGGAGACGCAGATGTGGGACTGCGCCGAGACGCCAAGCTCTGGTCAAGGGCAGTCCCAGTGCTCCATATAGAATAGTGTCTATGACATTAATTAGATTACCATATAAGAGTTTTAGATGATGTGACGCTATATTAAATAAAAGAGAGAAGAAAAAGAGGAAGAAACTGGGTCTCATGCAAGACCTAGTTTCTATGAGAAAACCAATACAATAGATACTACCAAATTTTGCATTGGAGAGATTGTGGTATCTTCATGATAGATGGAGAAAAATTATGATTGGTTGAGAGGAGAGAGAGATTTTGATGCTTAATTAATTGCTTGGATTATAAATAGACATGGTGCATTGGAAACAATAGTGTCTAAAGTAGTGTCTATATGACATGGCATAGATAGAAACTACTTAAGTAGTTTCTGCACTGAGACTGCCCTAACCGGTTGGGTAGCAAATTACCATTGTACCCTTTAATCATTGGTACTCCACCCTTTGACTGTTTTTAGCCGTTAGATCTCAGTGCAATGGGCAGCTGTGATGTATTCCAAGGATGATTAAAAAAAAGCTCTTAGAAAATATGTGCAGATTCCTGAGGCCCCCAACAAATTTGAGCTGAGCAGATACCAAATCGCGTGCGCTGAAAAGCACCGAAACATATAAAAACGCCTCCTACGTGTTAAACAAGTCCCTCCTTTGTTTCCTCCTCCCCCTCTTCTCCTTCCTTCCTCAGATCCATTACTCGTACTCTTCCCATTCACAAATCATCTTGGAAGAAGAGAGGAGAGGCTGAGGAAGGCACGGTAATAGATAGATCACTCATGGGGCTTCCTGGTGCCGAGGCGGCGACCAACGGCAGCAGCATGCCGAGCCTGCCGGAGTTCTTGGGAAGAAAGAGCAAGTACATGCGCATGGACGACGTGCTTCCGCAAGAGCAGGAAGAAGAATATGTCGGCGTCCGTGTTCGTGGCAGAGGCAGCAGCAGGAGATATGTCTTTGCCTGCTCTGTCTTTGCCTCCCTCAACCACGTTCTGCTAGGCTACGGTGAGCTCTACCTCTACTGAATGGCATTTCTTGATGCAGATTTGGTTTCAGACATGAGCACGGTTTTCTTTGGTGATTAGCAAAGTTGTAGTTTTTAGTGCGGTGTTTGGACTTTTTAAGAAAATTGGAACTCTGTCCGTCCATGTTGCACCCTTCCGAACCATGATTTCACAGGCTGGCAACTAGCCTGTAATCTTATTGTTCCCATCTTGAAAATAGATGGTAACAGCCTACCCTGATTCAGATTCAGATTCAGACGAAGGCTCTGGTTCTAATACTGAGATACTGAAGCCAATTGCACTTATAATCGTTGTTGTCCTGGCCAGCCTTTGGCAGTTTGGCACGGCCAATCACATCGAATTTGGACATGGATGAATGTGTAATCCATAGGTGGTAATGAACCTTTCATATATTGTTGTTTTCAGACGCGGGTGTGATGAGCGGCTGCATCATATTCATCCAGAAGGACCTCCACATCACCGAAGTGCAGCAAGAAGTGCTCGTCGGGTGCTTCAGCTTCATCTCTCTTCTCGGCAGCCTCGCCGCCGGCAGGACTTCCGACGCCATCGGCCGGAAATGGACCATCGGCCTCGCCGCCGTGGTGTTCCAGGTCGGAGCGGCCGTCATGACGTTCGCCCCGTCCTTCGAGGTGCTCATGAGCGGGAGGCTGCTGGCCGGCATCGGCATTGGGTTCGGCATCATGATAGCGCCGCTGTACATCTCGGAGATCTCGCCGGCGACGTTGCGGGGCTCCTTCGCGTCCTTCCCGGAGATCTTCATAAGCCTGGGCATCCTCCTCGGCTACGTGTCCAACCTCGTCTTCGCGGGCCTCCCTGACCACATCAACTGGCGCGTCATGTTCGCCGCCGGCATCCTCCCGTCCATCTCCATCGCATTTGTGCTGATGGTGATTCCGGAGTCGCCGCGGTGGCTGGTCATGCAGGGCCGGACTGGCGAGGCGCGCGCCGTGCTTCTCAAGGTCACGGACAGTGAGGAAGAGGCACAAGAGAGGCTCACGGAGATCGAGGAGGCCGCGCGTGTCGCAGCCGCCGACAAGGCGGTGTGGCGGGAGCTCATGAGGCCGTCGCCTGTGATCTGCAGGATGCTGGTGGCCGGGCTGGGCGTCCAGTTATTCCAACAGATCACCGGCATCGACGCGCTGGTCTACTACAGCCCGACCATATTCCGGGACGCCGGGATCACGACGGAGAGCCAGCTCCTCGCCGCCACCGTCGCGGTGGGTTTCTCCAAGACGGCGTTCATAGTGATCGCCATCGCCCTGGTCGACCACGTCGGCCGGAAGCCGCTTCTGTACATCAGCACGATCGGCATCACCGTGTGCCTGGCCGTGTTGGCCGCCGCGCTGTCCCTGCTCGCGCACGGGGCGCTGCCGAGAGGGGTGGCGATCGGGCTGGCCATCCTGACGGTGTGCGGCTTCGTGGCGTTCTTCTCGGTGGGGATAGGGCCCATCAACATGGTGCTGAGCTCGGAGATTTACCCGCTGAGGCTGCGCGCGCAGGCGGTGGCGCTCGGCGTGGCGGTGAACAGGCTGACGAGCGGCGCGGTGGCCATGTCGTTCCTGTCCATCTGCAGCGCCGTGTCCGTCGCGGGCGCGTTCTCCGCGTTCGCGGCCATCTCGGCGTTGTCCGTGGTGTTCGTGCACAAGTTCGTGCCGGAGACGAGCGGCAAGACGCTGGAGCAGATCGAGTCACTGTTCGGCGGCGGAGGCGAAGCGCGGGGCGAGGTGGAGCTGGCCGACGCGGAGCATCTGGTGCACAGGGGATGAGCATCTGTTGCTCTTGGCATGACACATTCGCAATCAGTGACTGAACTGACCTTTTGTAGTTTTATGTATCTGTAGTATGATCCTAGCTTGCGTGTGTGGGATCCCAAGTCAGTGTTTAATCTTTCTGTTGCAAAAAAATTTTGGCTACAGGCGAAAGGACGTAACGAACAAAATTCGTTTGAAATTCGGACGAAGAAAATCAAATTTTTTATGAAATTTAACCAAAATTTGAATAAATTTTAGATAGGATCAAATAATAGCCGAATAAAATCTATTTCGCTGGACACCGAAAGAGACAAAATTTTGTCCATTTCACGAAATTTCGGACGAAATTTAAAACCTGATCCCAACCAGGTCGTCTCATCTCATGCCAATCAAGTCGCGTCCCATTCCTTTTCCCACTAGTGGCTGATTAGTGAACACGACAACACACTTCCAAAACCAAAGCTCTGTCACACACTTCGAAATTGCAGCGCTACTGTGGAACCTCTTCCCTGACCAACAGGATACCGTAGCTACAGTCATCAGCTGTGGTGGCCTAACAATGACAGGATTATCACATGTCGATCGAAATTACGAAAACTACGGCAAAATGGCAAAAATTACGGAAACTATGGCAACATGACAATCTTGTGCTAATATACATAGTGCTAATATACGGAACAACTGTCACTGCTACGTAAGCTATATAAAGATTGATATCAGGAAGAGGAGAGAGAGGGAATAGATCCAAAGTAGCGTAGAAGTAGAGTAAGACATTTCATATTTCTTTCTCGATTGTAATCAGTTTATTGAGCAATAGCCACATATGAGTAGAGTTGTTATTCTCCTAAGAGAAGGCCTAAATCTATATAAAAATTCATATGTCTTTTCTCTATATGAACGTAGCCAGATCGTAGCGAGAGACCCCCAAATTCAAAAAATTATACGTAAAATCGATACTAAAACATTGATAAGTCGTATTCAGAGTCATAAGCCGTAAAAAAAGAACGAATTGATGATTATTCCTATTTTTATTGAAATGATAAATAATGTCTCACTAATATATGAATCTAGCACCGTATATTAATAAGACATCATAGGTCATTTTATCAAGTGGCATTAAACGATAGGACAAATCATCAAAATTACCTTAAAAAAACAGCACACCGTAGTCATGGTACTGTATCGTCTTCGCTGCTGTAGCATGCAATCTAGGCTATTCATTTTGCATCTAACGATTGCGATTAGAGCAAATCATGGTTACTGTACTTCCGTGCCTTTGCTTCACATTATTTATGAGTACCACCCCCACACACGCGGACGCGCACGGAGTCACAAACACCAGTCCACACGCGCCGACCAAAACCTCCGCCTTTTCCACCGGAACCACCACCATGGCCTCCTTCTTCGCCGACGACGGCGCCGACGAGCTCCCGCGCACCACCTCCCACCCCTTCGACGCCGAGGACGACGACGCCACCGCCACCGCTGCCGGCGGTGACTCCGGGTACGGCGGCTACGCCTCCTTCGCCGACGCCGGCGTCGAGGAGGAGGTGGAGGAGATCGCCGTGGAGTCCGACGGGGTCCCGATCGGCCACGTCTCCGTAGGGTACTCGCCCTCGCCGTTCTCCCCCGAGTCGGAGTCCAACGGCGGCGACGGCCCCATCCTGCCGCCGCCGACCGAGATGGGACCGGAGGAAGGGGTCCTCCTCCGCGAGTGGCGTAGGTGAGCACCGCCTCCGATCTGTTGTCGATTATGCCTTTTTTACTCCTAACTGCTTGCTTCTGCGGGAGCTAGGGTTCCGGCGCTTCGAGTTAGATCTAACGCTTTGCTCTGCTACGTAAGCCTAATTTTCGGTTAATTCAGCAACATATAGGTGGTAAACGCAGGAACAATTTTTTTTATGGAAACTTGTATCTTCTATTAGCTCGATGTGATTAGGATGAAACTAGAAATTATCGTTATGGAAATGCTGAGTAGTGGATTTGTTTGGAAGTTGCAGCGTGTGGATTTATGACTTTGTAGCTCGTAAAACTGAATCTGGTTGTTATATGCCATCTACAGTATTGCTCTGCAATAGTTAGTTCAGGCTTTGCCAGGATGTAGCTGTTAATTGCAGGGTGTAATACTGTAATTAGCCATATGTGTACGACTGTATGGTTTAGATGCTATATATACGATGGTACAGTTGATGGGAGGGTGGGAGGATGGAGAGATAGTACATCTTTTCCCTTTTCCAAGATGAGCATGTGTGAAATAGAACCATGGGAATGTCCAATTACACTTGCTGCCTTGCTGGTAACTTCCTTTGCTTCTCAGGAAAGGTTGGTGGTTATTGAGTCTGAAGTGAAAACTGTTAAGGCCAATCTCATTTTGCAATTCATTTGCAATCCGTTACATGTTTAATTTAACCTTAAGTGCTAGACCAACAGTGCTGATTGAATAACCACATTGGTTGTGTTAGGTTCCATAACAAACTGCTGGTTGTGCCTTCTATCTGATGCTTTACTTGCCTAAAAAATCAGTTTGATGTGCCAGAACACAAATTAACAAATAAGCTCCATGGCAAACGGTCATGGAACATGTTCGGTAAAGGTGTGTGTTAGTAGGAGCAAAACTAGGCTGCTTATTTGCGACCATGCATTATTTGCGCTTCTGAAATGTGCCTTTTGCCTAGCCTAATCCTATATTCTGTACTTACATTGCTTGTTAACAGCTCTAGAATAAATGGAATTGTGTTTTGTGATTCTGCCCTAATTTATGGTTCGCTTGGTATGATCTGGACATTGTGATAGCAGTAGTATGTTTTGTCTGTATCTGGAGTGGCTTTGTTTTGGCTGTGCTGATTGTATTACGGAAAACTCAATAAACTAATTTTACAAGGAGCCTGTAAACATTTTACAAGATGTTTAGATAATGGTCATGTGATGTGTCCTGAACCCTGATAGCTGGCTGTTATTTTTGTTGGCCCTAAAATTGAACGATATGCTATTTTTCTTTCTTTAATTATCTTTTGCTTGTTTCCCTTGTATCGAGTGAAATTCTGCTCTGTCCGTGAGCTAGAGTTTGAATAGCATCACTGTGGTTTCAGGCAAAATGCTTTAGTTCTTGAGGAAAAGGAACAGAAGGAGAAGGAGCTACGCGCCCAAATAATTGCTGAAGCAGAAGAATTTAAGATAGCTTTCTACGAGAAGAGGATACAGAATTGTGAGACGAATAAGGTCCATAACAGAGAAAGAGAGAAGGTACGTGAGGGAGCACTTCTTATTGTATTGTATTTGCCTGTAAGCAAATCAACGTTGAGTACTGAAGACTTATGGTGTGCTGCAGATTTTCGTGGCCAACCAGGATAATTTCCATGCTAACGCTGACAAGCAGTACTGGAAATCAATATCGGAGCTCATCCCACATGAAATAGCTGCCATTGAGAAGCGGGGCAAGAAAGATAAGGACAAGAAGCCAGGCATCACGGTCATTCAAGGCCCTAAGCCTGGCAAGCCCACCGACCTCTCTCGGATGCGCCAGATCTTAGTGAAGCTGAAGCATGCTCCACCACCTCACATGGTGCAACCTCCACCAGTGCCTGCTGCTAAAGAAGGTGCAAAGGATGGCACCAAAGATGGCGCACCAGCCCCAGCAAATGGATCCAAGCAGCCTGCAGAGAGCAAAGAAACCCCTGCCAATGGCCCCGTAGAGGCGGAGAAGGAGCAGCCTGCAGCATCGGAGCAACTTGAAGGGTAGCTTTACAGAAACACCAGAACCTTGACTATGATTAGATGGAAACTCCTTTTATTTCTAATTTCCGGAGTCGTCTATCCTGTAGTGATCTTTTCTAGAGATCTGCATCAGGGTAGCTATGTATCAGCTCAGAATATTCAGCTTAGTATCACAGAAATTGTACTCTTTACTGTTTTTCCCTGGATACTTTGTGATCTTAAGTTAAGAACTGAGAGCTTAACTGAGTGATGATATGATACACTACTGCTCTTGTACGATGCCTGCAAAAGCTGTTGAATTACCTCGAACTGTCCAAACAAGCAGCAATCTTGCTTTGCTCATCATGATTTTCTAATCTATTATTTACAAGATCTGGTTGCCGCAATTTGCAAAAGGAAACAATAGCACACTCAACAGGAAAGATGGTGCACATCTAAATGTGCCCCCTCTATGTACTGTCACTCACTCTACATGGTGCCAGTCAACAACGCACTGAGACCTGCCTGGTGTTGTTTCACCTTGGGCTCATCTCAGACACCGTCGGTGGCACAACCGTGCTGAACATGTCGGAAGCCTCTGAAGATGAGTTCTTGAACCTTGAATTGCTGGCGGTTGTCGCCTTGGAGGCCGTGCTCTTGTAGTCGTGGATGTATCCCGGGGCCGTCAGTTCACGCTCATTGATGCGAATGGGCTTGGACAGCATCGTCACCACCTGCGGCATCGACGGGCGCCGCGCTGCTGCTGCTTGTGTGCAGAAGAGGGCTACCTTGAGGTACCGGAGGGTCTCCTCTTCAGGGTGATCTCCAAGGTCTGCATCAACCAGTTCCTTGAGCTTCCCTGCTTCATATAGCTCCCATGTCTGTTGTGAATGCTCAGAGTTAGACTAGGATGGAGGGTGATATGTGCTTGTGCTTGTTCTGAAGTTGTATCACATGTCTTCGTGGATGACAAATCATTTGCGGAAGGCAGGCAAGCAGATAAGAAGCACATGAACATGATAGTAAGACTGACCTTCTCTATAAGAATTTTATCATCAGCCAGTAGGCTCCTTGAACTACTCTTGCCGCTTACTATCTCGAGTACAAGGACCCCAAAGCTGTATATATCTGCTTTCTTAGTTAATTGACCATGCCATGCATATTCAGGTGCAAGGTAACCTCTGCTTGCAACCAACAGTCAAAGTTACTTCAGGGTAACATGAGAATAAATAGAATTAAGAAGCAAACAGACAGGAGGATAGACAAAAATGAATCTGATAAAAGGAACAAATAGTAAGTTACAAACTAACTTTCTGGTTAAATGAACTGCTAATCACTCGATACTCACGTTGTTCCAGCTACACGGGTAGTTATGTGGGTGATATTATCAGGAAATAACTTGGCCAGACCGAAGTCCCCAATCTTGGGGATGTAATTGCTGTCAAGAAGTATATTGCTAGCCTTGATATCTCTGTGTACAATCGGCGATGCAATCTCTTCGTGCAGGTATGCAAGACCTCTAGCAACACCAATGCATATAGCAGATCTTATGCTCCAGGTAAAATTAGCAGGTTCACTGTTAGAACCTATAGAATCACAAGGTAAATTGTTAAGCAGCAACAAAAAAACAATATTTGAATGCAATCATATAGAAAATAATTATTTTAATATAATGACATAAGGATATATTCATACCCAACAGTGCACGGTCAAGACTGCTGTTTTCTAGATACTCATACACCAAAATTCGGTTATTTGCTTCAACACAACAACCAATTAATTCAACAAGGTTGGGATGCTTCACATTGCTAATAACATCAATTTCTGTCAAAAATTCTCTGATGCCCTGCCTGGATTCAGCAGAGAGAACTTTCACCGCAACCTCCTGCCCGTTTCTAATGGTTCCCTGAAACATAAAAATATTGGTAAGGACTGACAGCTTAGAGCAAACAAGTTTGAGAGATCATAGCCCTCCACGGCTCCTCCCCTCAATTCCCACAGACAAAGAAATGGAAACGTTACCTTATATACTGCCCCAAAGCCACCTCGGCCAACTTTGTTGCTGCGGTTGAAGTTGTCTGTTGCTGATCTTAACTCCGAATAAGAGAAGAGCCTTATGTTGTTCTCAGATGAAATACCTGAAAGCAATAACATTTGATAAGGATGAAACATGCAGTGTAAAAATGGTCTTTTGGTTCTAGCATACTCCAGAAGTGTATTTAGCCTTCACTCTGGTATACAGGCAAACCTGGTTTACTTCTGCGAGGGACAATATGCTTCTGTTTCAAATTGGATTTTTTAAGGGAACTTCATATTGGATTATTGCTTGGGAGCAGTGGTGGGGAAAAACTAATGTTGATGGTAGAGTACTACATGTTGGCTAAAGGCACCATAATGCCTAACTAGGGACCTTGTTGGCTGGCACGCCAATGCAGTAAATCTTGCAATGCAAATACAACTCTTACCGCCTACGGTAAAAGAGTAAGGATTCTCTTCTTTCTTGGATTTTGGAAGGCAACACCAACTCATATCCTCACTTGCTATGGTAGCCTTGTAAAATTCTCATGCAGCAAGGAATCTTCAGGAACAATGAACTCTGCACGAATTCATTGCAAGACAACTACTTAGAGCATTGGAAACATAGCTCATAAAAGCATTTTAAATTTTCAGATAGTAATGAAAATGATGGTAGTAGGGCATGGCAGTTCATTAGACACCAAATCTTGAGTGAAATTGATCACAACGCAGTTCTTACAACTTTGGAGCAGGTCAGAGACTACCATCAAATCTTAAAAGCTATCATGGAACCTCATGATTCGTCAAGATAAAGCACAAAAGAACCTTATGCTGGCAAGCTTGGCATGATGGCGATTCGTATGATGAAATAACCAAACATGAGACCCAAAGTTTGGGGGACGCCAGGCGCATTAGGACCACATAACACAGGGTCACTCCTACCACATCTACCTCAGGTGAATATACCAAATGCACTAGAGCCAATACTCTTGCATGGTACATAATACTTGGTTAATGCCTTAATGGACGCAGGAGCATGAACACACAGCCTTGTGAGGAAACATGTCTTGCAACGCAAACCAGAAAATCTTATTGTTGCCACTTGCCAACAAGCAACAACAATCAGCAAAGCACTAACTGAAGCTGTGGTGGATTTGTTCCTACACAATCCTCCACTCATCTGTATCTGTATGTGTGTATGTATGTCCTCATGCCCAGATCAACATCTTCTAATCTAAATTTCCACCTTGGTTTCCACCCCAATCAAACCTACCATTACAACTGCACACTGATTAAATCTAACTTATATATTCAGACCACAATTCCAAGAAACTTTGCTCCCAGCCACACGGATAATTCAGCCTGAATCATCTTCAGGATCTCCCTTGGAATGATTTCTTCCATTCCTGCGGGCTTTGCCCAGGTGTCCTGGTCGACAAAAATTTTACAACTTTGCAGATCCCGCAGCCCATGGACCAATATGTTGTTGAGCTAGTGGTACACCGAAGTTTGGATTCCGTTATCTGATGAACACAGCATCGAATCCGGCAACACGGCACCCAAATCAACAAGTGGGCATGCAGTCATCGGAAATCAAGGAACGAACTCTACAATAGTCTACCCCGAAGCGCAAAAAACCAAGGAACTAACACACCATGCAAACAGAAGAGATGAAGAAATCAATAACAAAAACAGGGCAGCAACGACTTGTCCACGCACGGCACATGGGGAAGAAGAAGGAAAAGAAACAAGCCAAGAAATGCTTGGAGAAAACTGGCAAACAAAAAAAGGAAAAAAAAGAAAAAATATTAACAGGAGACACTTGGGTACGTACACACCTGACAAGGAAGCAACCGGTGCTTGCTCTCTGTTCTTCCCGGATCAGATCGATGGCGGGAGCTTAAGGGAAGGAAAGGGAAGAACCGAAGAAGGTGGTTGGGGTTCAATTATAACTAGATTTCTGTAGTCGGCAGGTTGGTTGAGTTAGCAAATTGGCTTCCCGGCCACTCAGCTCGGCGCTGCTCGCTCGGCAGCGGCAATAAAGACCAAACAGCAAAAAAAAAAAAAAAAAATGGTGCGAGGGAAGCAGGAGAGCAAATCAGCACGCCAGAAATGTTTCTTTTTTATTTAAAACAAAAAAAGAAAGGAAGAAATATGGGAGCAGAGCAGCCGGGGAGAAGGCGTCCTGTTCTTCCGGTCGTTGAGTGACTTGTAACGAAAGGAGTGTGGATTGTCAAGTACAAGCAAATTGTCTTTTTTTTCTTATCAGTGTTTTTGTGAATCATTTGATATATATAATTTAATATAGTATCAAAGTTAAAAAATTCATAAATTTAAGACCTGACTAATATAATTAAAAAAATAATTATTTCACGTCTTAAACATGAGAAGCCTACGTGCGAAAGGAAGCGTTGAAGTGTAAATAAATTGCTCTAAGCTTTCACATAAACTGATTGATACATATAACTCAATATACATATAAGCTGACTTATGGCTGAAATTATACCGTATCTGAATAGCTTATTTGACGTAGCTAAATTTAAAAAATTAAAAATAGAAAAAGCAGGTTAACTCATCATGAGTAATGCAAACAAATATGGGGAACAGAAGGATTAAAAAATTCAAAAAACCAGAAAAAGACAAAATTTAGAAATAGTAAAAAATAAGCTAGAAGCCAAAAATTCAAATCAAAATAAGCGGAACCTAATTCGCTAGTTAATTTGCTGCCGCCACTAACCAGGGGCGGATCCAGGAAAAATTTTAGGAGGGGCTGAACAAAAGCGCTACAGCGACATAACTCCACTATGACCCCCCACAAAAGACAAATATAATAGTTTGAAGTAGTCTTATATCAAAACATCGATGAACGATGACAATCACAAAATACATCATGAAAAATAAAGGATGCAGTTTATCCATACCGAAAGGCCAAATTACGAAACTAATAGACGCGTGACGGTGACACCCATTATTCATCTGGAGAAGCAATCTACACAAATAGACATAATTGATTAGTTAAATAAATATGGACCTCCAAATTATGAATTTAGAAGAGAATAGAGCGTACCACTAATTTTTTAGGCAATAACATACGGCGTTTTTTCATCTCTTGAAACCGCTTTTTGATCTTTTCATTATCAATGTTTCTAAATATCTCCTTCTCATTATAGCATATCATCAAGTCATTGAGCCATTCATCGCCCATTTTACTACACAAATCTGTCTTTATAATGGACATGGCTGAAAATATCCTCTCAACTGAAGCCGTTGCCACTGGAAGTATCAATGTTAGCTCAATGATACGATAAACCAATCGATAAGATGCGTCCATGTTAGTCTTGACCATAATTTCAGCAACTTTTCCAAGTTCAGTACATCCAAGAAATTCTTGAGTTCTTCTAGCACGGTTGACAAAGGCACTAAGTTGAGTTGGCAAAACAGTAAGGTCACCAATATCAAAATCCTCAGCATAAATTTCAGTAAGTCTCACAAGTTTATCCACATCAAAATTAGAGAAGGAGTTCCTTGGGTTAAAAGAAGCCATACATACTAATAACTCCGAACTAATAACTCTGAGTTCCTTGGGTCTGGATCTGGCTGTTGGCGGTTGGCCTGGCCAGCTGGCCTCTGGCCCGCGCGACCGCGCCCCCGCCCGGTCGCCTGCAGCGCCGCGGCCCCGCCTGGCCGGCTAGCCACCGCCCGCCTGCAGCGCCTGGCCGCCCGCAGGGCCCGCGCGCAGCCGCCTGTCGCCGCGTGCTCGCGAGTCGCGTGGCCGCGTCCGCACGCTGCTCGGCTGCTGCGTTCTCGCGAGCAGCCGCCGCTGCAGAGTTGCGCCCGATGGAATTTGGGGTGGCCAGATACTAGGGTTTGCCTTGGGCTTTGGCTTGGCTGGAAGCTCCTCTATGGGCTTTGTTAATGTGATTATTTCGTGGGGCGGCCAGATGAATTGTTGGTCCAATACGCGAGGGAGGTCATCTCCTACCTTCAGCTCGACCTCAGCCCCTTCTACACCATACATCCATGGCTAAAAATTTATGGGGGGCTCCAGGGGGCTCCAAGGGTCCGGTAGCGGTAGGGGGGGCTCGAGCCCCCCCCCCCCCCGCCCCGCCCCACCGCTGGATCCGCCCCTGCCACTAACATAACATTAAAACGGATTCTAGTATACCGTACTGCACCTGCAGCAGCCTGCGTTTGTTGAGCTCCCGCGCGGATGATAACATGAATAAAATTACTTAATTCAATATAACATAAATAAATGTACTCAGATTATAAAATTAAATTAAAAAATAAAATTTCTACGGTTGACTTGCATATTTAAAAATACAATTTAATTTTTTTAATAAAATGTATACAATTTTAAAAATCTAATAGAATTATGATTTTATTATCTAATATGTCAGACAAAAAATAAATCTTACCTAAAATCACGATCCTAACAAACTTATTTATACCTTCCCTTGGTCCACTGAAAAGTCCATGCTTGCAGCTTATGGTAGTTATTGCTATTCTATGTGATTTAGATCATGTTTCAAACAACTACTAACTTTTCGTTTTTAGAAGTTAGATTTTGAACAGAGTGTTTTTTAAGGTGATTTTTATAAGTCATTTGTAGGAGTCACTTTGAACAAAGTGTCCTTTACTCCATCAATCTTTCGTAATCAGCCAAAAGTCGTAAGCAATTTTGAATAGAGCCCTAATCCTTGCGCCATACTTAAATAGTATGATGGCTTTTTTCTTTTGGGCTATAGCTGATGGTTTTTTGTTGTGTTTTTTGATATGACACGAATGATGCAGACGCCGACGCGGATTGCGCATATGGTTTTAGGCTCAGAAAGCCGTTTAGAGAAGTGGCTTCGAGAAATCATTTGAAGAAATTATTTTATTTGTTTCAGCTTTCAAATGTGCTAAAGCTAAAAACCAAGAAAAAAGACAAAAAAATGATCAGAGCCTATACTGAGTAGTGGAGTGACGAGCAGAAACTGATGCTATCGTTTTCCGTGGAAACTGTTACTACTATACCTCAAGCGCTAGCCATGCAACTCGCTGGGGTGCTTTTTTTTTTAATGCAAATGCATGTCGCGTGAGAAGAAATTGTCTTTGCCCAAAGTTGTTATGATTTATGGTGGATTCTGTTTATGACTTATGACTTAAATATTTGAATTTTGGTTGTTTATGAGATATAGTACATAGAGAAAAATAGTAGCATACGATTTTGGTCGATACAACTAAACTCAGTATATTTTTTACTATAATTTTTCTATTGATCCAGTCTTAAAAAATATATCATTTAAAACTAGTTACTGTGGACAGTATAAACATAAGTCATAAATAAACCGAAACGAACCTAGTCTTAGTGTGCATAGGCAGAGAACTGTAGTTGGAATAAGACCCAACAAACATTGACACAGCCATTGTGCACGTATATGAATAGATGAGTAAGTTACATCACTAGTCCTTAACTTGTCTTGCTAGTTCACTTTGTTCTTTAAACTTTAAAACTATAGTTTTATATCTTCAAACTTGTTTAAGTAAGTCATCACAGATCCTAAAGATGATTCGTTGGGCTTAACCATTGGTACAGGGTTGATCGCTGTCATCATGGCATATGTATGCTTGCCACTTCATGGATAGGTTTTTTTTACTTAGTGGCATAATTTATGTAAAAAATTCCCCAATAGTGCAACACTGTGATACTTAATTCCCAAATTCCTCAACTACTCCTTCCCTCGCTATTATGTGAATCCACCTCTCGCTCCTGTTGTCCATGGCCGTAGCATCAAGTTCATCTATAACTAGTCGCCGCAAGGGAAAGTGCCACACCGTGATAGATCCGTCGCCTGCTCGCATCATTCTGTTGGATTAATTGGACTTGGTCCATTTTAATTTAGCAATTAATCAAATGAAATTCCTAGACCCACTATTAGTGCTATGTGCAAAAACTGTTTAGTCCCATATGGAGAATTGAATGGGAGTTATACCACTTTAAAAGGTGGAACGAGGTAACCCCTTGTGAAATTGAAGAGAGCCAATACACGCGCGCGCGCTCGCTCGCTCGCCTCGCCACGCCGAGCCGCGCCGAGCCGTGCGTGTGCGTGTGCACGCGTGTCGGGTGCGGGCGTGTTTTTCTTTATCTATTCGAAAATCGAAACGCACTGACTCGCTGGCAGTAACGGTGCAGTTACTAGTGGTTTATAGCTGCAGTTACTGGTCTCTTCATTTTTGCTGTTACAAGAGAACAGAGCATAAGAAGGCTCTCCTCTCCATACGAAAAGGAATACGAACGAACAGTACTCTCTCTGTTTGTGTACCTGCACGGGTAGGCGAGCGATCAAGTTTTTGGGGAGCGCATCAGCGCGACTACTCAATCTGCGACGTCTAGTTCCTGGTGGTGAACCGTTCGTGGGACTGCGCTGCGAACATCTTCCTGCATCAAGCTTCGTCCTTTATCACGCCTCGATCGACTACATCGAATAGGCCATCATGTTTCTGGTGTATTTGTTTCTGTGCGCTATGAATATGTTAATAGATGTTTCTGTTAGCTTGTTCGTTAGCGAATATGAATACATCGTTGATAGATCACTCATGCATGTTTATGTCATGTTTTATATGCTGAATTTCTGGATTAAAATATGCCAA
The DNA here is from genome assembly GCA_017311315.1 of Dendrocalamus latiflorus. Lineage (NCBI taxonomy): Eukaryota > Viridiplantae > Streptophyta > Magnoliopsida > Poales > Poaceae > Dendrocalamus > Dendrocalamus latiflorus. Next base: position 50,411,671 of record CM029628.1, read on the forward strand.
AAATTTACTAGATTTCCAACAATCCAAAAACTTGATAGGTCTTTTTCGGTAGTTGGCTTTGCTGCGTCGCTTAAGCCGTACCCTCCGTTTGATGGTTCCAATTTTAAGAGATGGCGTGCACGTGCGATCCTGTGGTTTACTGCCATGGAATGTTTTCATGTTGCACAAGGCAAGCCCGCTGAGCCTCTGTCTGATGAGGGTGAACGCAAGTTCAATGCAGCGGATAACTTGTTTCGAGGTGCACTTGTCAACAAACTGGCGGACAACATTGTGGATGTGTACATGCATTTGCCTACGGGCAAAGAGATGTGGAATGCACTTGAGGCCAAGTTCGGAGTTTCCGATGCTGGCAGTGAGCTGTATGTCATGGAGCAGTTCTATGACTACAAGATGGTCGATGACCGTTCTGTAGTAGAGCAAGCTCATGAGATTCAGGCGCTGGCAAAGGAGCTTGAGAACAATAAGTGCGAGTTACCGGATAAGTTTGTGGTTGGCGGTATTATCGCCAAGTTACCACCTTCTTGGTCGGATTTTGCTACCTCTCTAAAGCACAAGAGGCAGGAGTTCAGTGTTACTGATCTCATTGGCACTCTTGGTGTTGAAGCGAAGGCGAGGGCAAAAGATACTCGTGGCAAGAAAGTTGCTGCTGAGGGAGGTTCTAGCACCACTTTGGTGCAGAAGAAGAACCCTCAGGCTTTCCACAACAAGAAGAAAAATAAACCTTTTGTCAAGCCCAAGGCTATTACTGAGTTTAAGAAGAAAGGCAAAGGAAAGGGCAGCTGTTTTGTGTGCGGTGATTCTGGCCATTGGGCTAAGGATTGTCTAGACCGCAAGGATAAGCAGAAGAAGTCTGCCAACATGGTTATTAGTGACGCTGGAGGAACATCGGGGTATGGTAATTATTTACCTACAGTTCTTTCTGTCTGTCAATCACCTGAGTGGTGGGTTGACACTGGTGCTAATATTCATGTGTGTGCTGATATTTCCTTGTTTTCATCTTATCAGGTCGATCGAGGTTGCTCCTTGTTGATGGGGAACGGATCACATGCAGCTGTTCATGGTGTTGGTACGGTCGATCTGAAGTTTACTTCGGGAAAGACCGTGCAGCATGTCCCCTCCATAAAGAAGAATCTCGTTAACGGATCTCTACTATGTAGAGATGGTTTTAGGCTTGCTTTTGAGTCCAATAAATGTGTCGTGTCTAAGTATGGAACATTTGTTGGTAAAGGCTATGAGAGCGGAGGTTTGTTCCGTTTTTCTTTGATGGATTCCTGTAATAAAATTGTGAACCATGTGTGTAATGATGATGATGAGTCTAATGTTTGGCATTCACAACTTTGTCATGTTAATTTTGGGTGTATGACGCGCTTAGCTAATATGAGTTTAATCCCGAAATTCACTTTGGTCAAAGGTTCTAAGTGCCATGCGTGTGTTCAATCGAAACAACCTCACAAGCCTCACAAGGCAGCAAAAGAGGCGAGGAATTTGGCACCGTTAGAACTCATTCATTCCGATTTGTGCGAAATGAATGGCGTGTTGACTAAAGGGGGAAAGAAATATTACATGACGCTTATAGATGATTGCACTAGATTTTGCTACGTGTACTTATTGAAAACAAAAGATGAAGCATTGAATTACTTTAAGATCTATAAAGCTGAGGTAGAAAACCAACTTGAAAGGAAAATCAAGCGGGTAAGGTCTGATCGTGGAGGAGAGTATTTTTCAAATGAGTTTACTGTATTCTGCGAGGAACATGGAATTATTCATGAGGGGACGCCTCCCTATTCTCCTGAATCAAACGAGACTGCCGAAAGAAAGAACCACACTCTAACTGATTTGGTTAACGCCATGTAAGACACTGCGGGACTTTCTAAGGAATGGTGGGGTGAGGCTATATTGACCGCATGTCATGTCCTGAATAGAGTTCCTACAAAGAATAAAGAAGTAACACCATTCGAGGAATGGGAAAAGAAGAAGTTGACTCTCTCATACTTGCGCACCTGGGGATGTTTGGCCAAAGTTAACGTGCCAATTGTCAAGAAGCGCAAACTTGGACCAAAAACCGTAGATTGTGTATTCCTTGGTTATGCTATACACAGCGTGGGTTATAGGTTCTTAATTATAAAACCTGGAGTACCTGACGTGCGTATTGGTACAATCATAGAGTCCAGAGATGCTACATTTTTTTAGAATGAATTTCGTATGAAAAGTGATGTATCTAGCTTATCTAGTCAAGAACCTATAATTTCCCTTGATTCTTTTGTGCCGATAAAACATGTTGAGCAAACGCCTGTGGAAAATCCTGAGGAGGATAACAATGAAATTACTCGAAGGAGTAAGAGACAGAGGACTGCAAAGTCTTTTGGTGATGATTTCATTGTATACCTCGTGGATGACACTCCAAGAACCATTGAAGAGGCATATTCTTCTCCTGACGCTGACTATTGGAAGGAAGCAGTACGGAGTGAGATGGACTCTATTATGTCTAATGGAACTTGGGAGGTCATTGACCGTCCTTATGGGTGTAAACCTGTAGGATGTAAATGAGTTTTCAAGAAAAAACTTAGGCCTGATGGTACAATTGAAAGGTACAAGGCAAGGCTTGTGGCCAAGGGTTATACCCAGAAAGAAGGCGAGGATTTCTTTGATACTTATTCACCTGTTGCCCGATTGACCACAATTCGAGTACTACTTGCCCTGGCTGCCTCCCATGGTCTTCTCGTTCATCAAATGGACGTTAAGACAACTTTCCTAAATGGAGAGTTGGAGGAGAAGATTTATATGGATCAGCCAGATGGGTTTGTAGTAGAAGGTCAAGAAGAAAAGGTGTGCAAGTTGTTAAAGTCTTTGTATGGCCTAAAGCAAGCACCTAAGCAATGGCATGAGAAGTTCGATAAAACTTTGACATCTGCTGGCATTGTTGTGAATGAAGCCTGACAAATGTGTGTACTATCGCTATGGTGGGGGAGAAGGAGTGATCTTGTGCTTGTATGTTGATGACATACTGATTTTTGGGACCAACCTCAATGTGATTGAGGAGGTCAAGGACTTTCTGTCCAAGAATTTTGAGATGAAAGATTTGGGAGTGGATGATGTGATTCTTAACATTAAGCTACTGAGAGAAGGTGATGGTGGGGTTACACTCGTGCAATCCCACTATGTGGATAAGGTCTTGAGTCGCTTTGGTTATAGTGACTGCAAGCCTGCTTCTACTCCTTATGATCCTAGTGTGTTATTGAGGAAAAACCGAAGAATAACAAGGGATCAATTGAGATACTCCCAGATCATTGGCTCATTGATGTATTTAGCTAGTGCTACGAGGCCTGACATCTCGTTTGCTGTGAGCAAGCTAAGCCGGTTTGTTTCAAATCCGGGAGATGATCATTGGCGTGCTCTTGAGAGAGTGATGCGCTATCTAAAGGCAACTGTGAGCTATGGCATTCACTATGCTGGGTACCCAAAGGTACTGGAGGGATATAGTGATTCAAACTGGATCTCTGATGCTGATGAGATAAAAGCCACGAGTGGATATGTGTTCACACTTGGAGGTGGTGCTGTTTCCTGGAAGTCTTGCAAGCAGACCATCTTAACGAGGTCAACAATGGAAGCAGAACTCACAGCGTTAGATACCGCCACTGTTGAAGCTGAGTGGCTTCGTGAACTCCTTATGGATTTGCCGGTGGTTGAAAAACCGATACCGGCTATCCTGATGAACTGTGATAATCAGACTGTAATTATCAAGGTGAACAGTTCTAAGGACAACATGAAGTCATCTAGGCATGTTAAGAGGCAGTTGAAGTCTGTCAGAAAGCTGAAAAAACTCCGGAGTGATAGCACTGGACTATGTCCAGACAACTAAGAATCTGACTGACCAATTTACAAAGGGTTTATCACGTAATGTGATAGATAGTGCATCGAGTGAGATGGGCCTGAGACCCACATGAGTCGTACCATAGCGGTAACCTGTTCTACGTGATCGGAGATCCCGTGAAGTAGGATGGTGAAACAAATTGTTGGTTGACTGGGAGGAGAGACCTTTACAAGGCTCATTTCTTCAGTGATGCACTTCTCTTCTATTCTGTATGGCAGGTTGGTTTTTACCTCAATGTGCTCCGAGTGGCTTATTTAAAGCAGAGATGTCGGCCTACAGGACATCTTAGAAGGAACACACCTATATGAGTTCGACTGCTGGTCACAGTCTATGAGATTTGGGTGATCTCTAGATACTCATGAATAGGCATGGAGTATGACTTATACGCTCCAACCAGAGGGGATGCTTTAGGCAGCCTAGTACTAGTAAAGGAATAAGGTAAAGCTTGTTCGCACAAAACTGTCAATTCAAGGCATAGTCCATTGTTCAGTTGTGGATGAGTGTAACTCCTTTCCTAGGTGGATGTTCAACTTAACAGTCTCCATCGAAACACTGGTATATCAAACAACAGCAGAGCTGAGAGTATTTCTCGTGTGCCTAGAAATTTGGTGGGGATTGTTGGATTAATTGGACTTGGTCCATTTTAATTTAGCAATTAATCAAATGAAATTCCTAGGCCCACTATTAGTGCTATGTGCAAAAACTGTTTAGTCTCATATGGAGAATTGAATGGGAGTTATACCACTTTAAAAGGTGTAACGAGGTAACCCCCTTGTGAAATTGAAGAGAGCCAATACACGCGCGCGCTCGCTCGCTCGCCTCGCCTCGCCACGCCACGCCGAGCCGTGCCGTGCCGTGCGGGTGCGTGCGTGCGTGCGTGCGCACACGCAGGCGTGTCGGGTGCGGGCGCGTTTTTCTTTATCTATTCGAAAATCGAAACGCACTGACTCGCTGGCAGTAACGGTGCAGTTACTAGTGGTTTATAGCTGCGGTTACTTTCGAGTAATGGCTGCAGTTACTGGTCTCTTCATTTTTGCTGTTACAAGAGAACAGAGCATAAGAAGGCTCTCCTCTCCATACGAAAAGGAATACGAACGAACAGTACTCTCTCTGTTTTTGTTGCTGCTCTCTGCAATCTCCGGTCCAGAACCTTGCGCGCACAAGTTCTGGGCGAGTAGGCCTCCGGAACTTCGTCTGTTTGTGTACCTGCATGGGTAGGCGGGCGATCAAGTTTTTGGGGAGCGCATCAGTGTGACTACTCAATCTGCGACGTCTACTTCCTGGTGGTGAACCGTTCGTGGGACTGCACTGCGAACATCTTCCTGCATCAAGCTTCGTCCTGCGTCACGCCTCGATCGACTACATCAAATAGGCCATCATGTCAGCTGATGGTAACGGCGCCTCCGGTGTCTCCGGCACTGGCCCCGCCCGAGGGTATACACTGAAAACTTTTCTGGTGTATTTGTTTCTGTGCGCTATGAATATGTTAATAGATGTTTTTGTTAGCTTGTTCGTTAGCGAATATGAATACATCGTTGATAGATCACTCATGCATGTTTATGTCATGTTTTATATGCTGAATTTCTGGATTAAAATATGCCAAAAATTGACTAGATTTCCAACACATTCATGGTCTCGCATCAAGCTCATCCATGACCAGTTGCTGTAGGAGAAAACAAATGCTACCATTGCCACTTCCCTGTAACTTGTTCTTAATAAGAGGTTTATTACAAATTTCAACGTCTAATAAGCCCATCACATAAAACACACGTAAGATACATGCCGAGATGGCAGTTCACATCAGCAGTCAACGGCATGCGTTTAAATGCACCTGAAAAAAAACTTCCAGATATTGCAACGCTCGGCCGGCTGTTCCATTGACCACTTGACCGTGGAATTCTTACTGCTTGTATGTTTGCATTTTTTATTTTACACCCATAAGAAATGTCTACATGTGGAATTAATATTCATGGACCATGGTGGCATACGTAGCATAACCTTTTTTTTTCTCTTAACAATGTGATGTTACATAGTCTTACCCTGCAATCAGAACGTAGCAGTACGAGAATATTTGCAGGTTATGATATGTAATAGCATTGCGAATGGTGTCAGCCCTATCTGCAGTGCTTAGCAGGGACCGACGGTCTCATGTGGCGAGGTTGGGTTTTCACATAGCTCCCCCTCCAGGATACCCTCTCTCGTAGATAGGGGTAAAAATGGATAGGATAGTTTTCGATTGATTCGATAAAAATGAATACGGAGTGTGTCAGATCGGATTTTCTTGGATAATTCTCGGATCGAAAACAAATACGGATTTTTTTTGTCGGAAACGAATATGAATACAATAGGCCTGATATTCGGCGAATACAGATATGAATACGGATTATCCGGATAATATGAATCTGGATATCTGAAATTTCAGCCCAACATTGCACAGCCCAAGCCAGCCTCTCTCATCTTCCCTACAACCAGCCCATTAGCAAATATTTATGTTTATTGAAAATAAATTAAGTATTATCGGTAGATTAAAAATTATACCGATTAAATTGATGTACTGTCGTTTAAATCATTCTGATGCAAATTTAAATTCTTAATTAATTTATTAGTCACATGTAAATGGTAGAAATCCATTAAGAATTATTTAGGACTTTAGAAAAATTAACTACCATTTGAAGATTTAAAATCTGTACAATGGTATGACTATTATGGATAAAAATACTTATGCTAGTTTAGATTTCATTAATGTTTTGACAAAATAAGCTATTTATGTGTTTTCATTGATTTTGGATGTATAGTTTAAGGGGTTTTTATGTTCCGATAAATATTCGTGACTGTATTGGTTTCGATTCGTATTCACTTCGTATCTGTATTCGATATTATTCGTATTTGTATTCGCATCCAAGAAAAAAATGAAAACAAATATGATAGAGATATTATCCGTCCATATTTGATCCGTTTGCATCCCCACTCCTAGACCTTAACATCCATCGGCGGCAAGGAGCACGAAGAGCCGAGGACCCAAGGTAGGCGAAGAATACACGTCGTCGCTTACTCCGTTTGTTGTTTTGGGCTTATGCCATGTCCCTTTGTTGTTAATTTAGACCTGGACTACCTAGTAAAAGCATCAAGCACATGGACTAGGGGAGGCTGCCACCGCACCACGGCATCGAATCTAACTCGGCTAGGCCTCACACGTCCTCCTCCTAAGCTAGAGCTGCCATAGGCCCATGGCGACGATGGGAACGGTGAGTCAGCGAGGTGAGGCGCCCACGCTGCGGCAGCTAGGGACGGGGCGTGACAGCCAAGGCACGACAGCGCCGTTAGGGGGTGCGGCAGCCAGGCCGTGGGTTGGCAGGGGCGCGATGGCTAGGGCGTAGCCAAACCAAGAGCAAAGTGCCAATCTGGCAAAAGGCACATGCTTGTCAAAAGCTGAGTAAGCAAAGCAACAATAGAATATAGAAAAGCTCAATAGTAAGTGTCCAGGGGCAGAGCCATCGGGTGGGCTTCGTCAAGCTTCAGTCCATCTTCTGGCCCACCCCGAACCCCCTCCCCTAAGATGGGCTGACTCAGCAAAGATCAGTTCATCCACCCTAGGCCACATGCACACACACTAGACAATGCACCACGCACAGACACACTCAAGGGAGACAAGAGAGGCAGAGAGCACGCTGCACGCACCTAGCGGTGGCGATGGTAGCGCTCGACAGCCCGAGCAGAGCTTGGCGACGCGACGGTTGGCTGCCTGGACAGAAACCGATCAGATCCAGGTGGTGCACCACGCACAGACACATGCAAGGGAGACAAGAGAGACAGAGAGCACACTACACGCACCTAGCGATGGCGATGGCAGCGCTCGACAGCTCGAACAGAGCCTGACAACGCGACGGTTGGCTGCCTGCACGGAAGCTTAGCAGATCCAAGCGGCGACTGACGTGCCAAGTAGATCCTGGTGTGGCGGTGGTGACCAAGTTGCGGAGGCACCCAGGGCAGTGAGGAGCTGGTGCATTGAGAGGGTGATGGCATGAGGCAACTAAGGTGAGCAGCAGGGGAGCTGCCCAGCTGGGTAGGGGGGCATGCTGTGAGGGGAGCCGGGAAGGTAAGTGGCGAGCAGGACAAGAGGGGACTAGGGGAGCGATTGGGGACTTGGGGAGGCACCAACCGACTGCCGAGAGCCTAAGACCGAGAGCCAGAGAGGTAAACTTCTAGTCTTGTAGTTCACTTATTCTTTATATTGAGTTATTGAGCATTTATTCCTAGCTGAAGATTATGGGCCCATTTATATTCACTTTTGCTAATAGCTTTTGGCTTTTGTTGAGAAATAGTAACAACTTGTAGAAAGCCGTATGGAGAAAGAGAAACTCGTGTGCTATTTTGGGCGATATAAATAAAGTTATTACAGTGTATACTACAATCGACTAGTAGACCACGCCTTGAAAAGACACTCCGTTTGAAAGCTAGGTACTGTAGGAAAAATATTTACTGTAGAAAGTACATTTTAGAAGCCAATATGAACATGACCATATTGAGTCCTTTTTATTTCTATAATGTTGGAAATTATATGTACCGTTTACATTGACCAACTTGAATTCTTAGGTATTAAAATTAAAATTATGATTTACGATTAGTTATCGTATCACTAATTGTTGCTATTTTTGATATGTAGATAACTGATCTCTACTCACTGGAAGCGTATTTATATATTTTCAGGATGCACTTTCCATTACTATGTACTTTTGTTATATTTCTCTCTTTTTACTTTATTTCTCTTCTCTTTATGGATGAATTTGAATTGCATAAAGTAAAATATTATGTTTGTGTAAATCTAGTTTAGTCCTTTGATGTTTTGAGCCCACCCTTGATTTTAATCCTGGCTTCACCAATGTAAGTGTCTAAGTGATAAATCTTTAATCTTTGCTCTTTACTTGTCAAATCAAATTGAGTACTAAAATGTATTGTCAATTTGTCATTGGTTGCTTGTTTCGTTGCTTCTTCTATGTCTTGTTTGGGAGAGCTTAAACTTCCAACGGATTTACAAACATAGATAAATGGAACTAGTCATTACTGGTTACTACAGTCAAAATCAGTTTGACATAAAAATAGGGTGAGTTTTTTTTTATTTATGGATCATAATTTATAGTTTTCTTTAAACAAGTAAACGGAATAATTTTATGTCATCTTCTTGAAACGGCTTATCGAAGACTTGTGGAGTACCTACAAACTCGTTAGGGTAAATCAGAATATTATTATTCGTCTCGGCGTGCAGATGCAGTTTGGTCTGTCTGCATGCACGGACGATGTATGATCGGTACTTCACATAACAGCTGGCACATTGGTTTGTCTACATGCACGGACGATGTATGACCGGTACTTCACAGAATAGCTAGCTTAGCTGGCACATTGACGTGTTAATTTGACGCGTCAGTTTCACAGAAAGAGAGCTGGCGTGACGTGATCCTACCTTCATCTGATCTGAGGTCTCCATAGTTTCCGTATGTCGTGGGTCGTTGACATTGATGATTTACTCCCATACCTCTCGCGTCCACATCTTTTCTCAAAATGAATTTCTGATTTTTTTTTTATGAAATGAGATTATTCAATGTCTCTCTAAAACAATCAAGACAATAAACCCTTTCAATTTGCCATTTTTGACACGATTCGTGCTTAATTCCCTGCCCAGATAAGATGCCAATGCCCCCCATGCAAATGGTGCATGCAAGTATAGGGAATTCAAGCAGGACAGTACTAGTATATATATATATTTTTGCGGCAAGGACAGTACTAGTATTACTTGTACTAGTACGCATACATTCCACCAACCGTACATCGATCGGTACATGTTCATCAGATTATGATGACTACACCTTCGAATTCAGTTGGATGCGCAGGAATGTTGGTGTTGATATTTAACCGTTCTGATTGTCCAAATATTCGGCCTCGGCTCCGACCAGAGTTGGGATGTTATTTCGGAGCATATATACTTGTCATGTCACACGTGGTTGGCCTGCAAACCCCCGCTCATTTCAGCTTTAACTTCTGATTTATTTTTTTACTATTCATAAATTTCATCTTTTTCTGAACTTTTGGCCTTTCTTTTGAGCTTTTTTGTTGGTTCTTTTCTTCCCGTATTCGTTCGCGTTGTCCATAATGAGCTAACATATTTTTTTTATTTTTAAATTTAATTATGCTAAATAAGTCACCTTCAGTTACAGTAAAATTTCAATCGCTACAGTGTAATTTCAGCCATAACTTTTTAGCCCAACCGAGTGGGGGTGACGCAGATTAGTTGCAGCCCTAGGAAGTCCGATGAGATCTCCACGCAGAACAGCTAGTCCACAGGAATCCATGGAAAGCTAGCAATGAATATCATGACAGTGGCCATGACAGTAAAATTTCAATCGTTACAGTGTAATTTCAGTTATAAGCCATAACTTTTTAGCCCAACCGAGTGGAGGTGACGCAGATTAGTTGCAGCCTAGGAAGTCCGATGAGATCTCCACGCAGAACAGCTAGTCCACAGGAATCCATGGAAAGCTAGCAATGAATATCATGACAGTGGCCATGGAAAGCGGTCAGTCAACATGGCACCGGATTCTTGTCTTTTAACTGAACTTGGAAAACTGCAGCTGCTATTGCCCATCTCTCTACTTAGTCATAATACAAGACAGAACTGACACATCACTTTACTAGTTTCAATCCTTGCATTTCAGAGAGCCGAATAATTATCTTGTCAAGTTTGCTTCGTTTACAGATTACAACTGAAACAGGCGAGATCAGGTCAACGAATGGCATAGTATTAGTGAGATGCTACTCCATAAGCATCAATCAGACACATGATACGTCGTCTTTGAAGTTTCAAGTCTTTTGCGTTGCAGGTGAGTCTTAGCGTGCGATCAATGGTCACACTCGGGATACCTAGCTTAATTATATATTTAGACACGCATGATAATACCCTCTCGCTAATACTGGTACGTGCGGAAAAGAAGCTTCTTGGAATGTAGTTGGCAACTGAAATCTTTACTATTATAAAAGTGTAAGTTGGTGGTTAGTTTATTCTCCCTCCTCTCTTCTCAGCCATCCGATTTGATCTGGATCATTCGTCTCTCTCCTCCTCTCTCTCAGGATTCAACCGCCCACCCCCTCCACTTTCTCTATCTCCTCGCGCATTCTAGCCACCCTTCTATCTCTGTCGCTTGCTCTCTAATGTTTGATGTGTGAAGTTGACCAGCCAGTAAATTCCATCTTAATATATTTATGACTTTGTTATAACGTATAGGTCTCTAACTTATGAAGTACGTAGATTAACGTTTCCGTTGCCGACCGACCGTTTCTAGTACGGAGAAACAGTATCGGATGATTTGTATGCCAGCCAGCCAGCTAAGCGATGAGATTATTCAGGCGAAATTTGATTGAATAATCGGCGTGGTTTGAAACATCCGTCTCGTTTTTGTGGCCCCAGAGTGGTACTGTTTGGGGATGCGCTGAACAAGTCTCGGGTCAAATCGTTGGGGAAACCGGCAATGATTTTGAGTGTTTTGAACCAGTCCAGAGCTCCTTCTGTGCCTGATTTCGTTTTCTTTTTTGACCGTGGAATGGTGGATCCTGAGAAGGTCAGCTGATTTTGGGCCTGTTCATATTAGTTCACACTCAGGGCTTCCTGAAATGGTTTTCTCACTTCTCGCGTTTTTATCTCACGCATGTATCTTTTTCTCGTTCTTTTCACCGCATGCTCTATTTTTCCTTCTACTATTTATTTATTTTTAGCTAAAAATCATCGTCCGCGACCAAATATAAACAGACCCTTTGTCAGGAGCAAGCAACCAAGCCAGCACCGTGAAGTCGATTGCAAGATTCGACGGGCCATTCGTCACCCTTGATGGCCCAGATTTTGTCCAACTCGCACGGCCCAGATAAACTGCAATTGCGGAGGCCACGCTGTGCAATCGGACGGAGGCGGCCCAGTTTGCGGAGTGGGAGGCAGGCTTGCTGGGCGTCCGAGTGGGCCAAGGCCAGGGCCAGGACGCATTTGTCGACGATCAAGATACTCTCTTAAGACATGAAGTCGATGTGAGAGAGGATGTGAGAAAGATACACAAGCCTAGTATGTTCATCCACCCAAAGACTCATTCGTCTATAATTTTTGATATAAAAGCTTGATGATTATGTAGTTTACTTGTTAAGGGCATGTTTGGCAGAGCTTCACCAGCTCCAGATCCACCTAAAAGGTAGATCTGGAGCTGGATTCACCGTGGAGCAACTCCATCGTGGATCTGGGATTCGTCAAAGTGTTTGGTACAGCTCCACCTCCCTCTCTATCTCACTTACACCTGGGCCCCACGCGTCAGGGGGCAAAATAAAAAAACCCGACCGGCGCAGGCGCGGCAGCGCCGGCAGGTGCGGCCCCGGGCGGCGCAGGCGCGGCAGGGCGGCGCAGGCGAGGCGCACGGCGGACGCGGGGGAGGCGGTGCCGGCCCGGGAGGAGGCGGGGGAGGCGGCGCCGGAACGGGAGGAGGCGGCGTCGGAACGTGAGGAGGCGGAGGAGGCGGCGCCGGCCCGGGGGGAGGCGGAGGCCGGGAGGAGGCGGACGCGGTCGGAGGCGGGAGGAGGCGGGGGAGGCGGAGGCCCGGGAGCAGGCGGAGGAGGTGGTGCGGGCCCGGGGGCAGGCGGACGCAGGGGAGGCGGCGCTGGCCCGGGGGGAGGCGGACGCGGGGGAGGCGGAGGCCGGGAGGAGGCGGACGCGGCCGGAGGCGGGGGAGGCGGAGGCCCGGGCGCAGGCGGACGCGGGGGAGGCGGCGCCGGCCCGGGGGGAGGCGGACGCGGGGGAGGCGGAGGCCGGGAGGAGGCGGACGCGGTCGGAGGCGGGGGAGGCGGACGCCGGGAGGAGGCGGACGCGGTCGGAGGCGGGGGAGGCGCAGCGGAGAGGATGGCGCGGCGGAGAGGACGGCGCAGCGACGGGAAATAAAAAGAATGAAACGTTTTTTTGTGTAATCATTGGCATGGTGGGTAATTTTCCCCAACTCCACCAACTTGAGTTTGGTGGAGCACCCCTTGAGGTGCTCCATGGATTTGGTGGATCTGGAGCCAGATCCATGGTTTTGGAGGAGCAGATCCACGGTGAAGCTGCTGGAGCTAGAACTGTTTGGCTTGGAAAAGTGGATTCGGATCTGTTTTTTGTGAATCTGGAGCTGGTGGAGCTCTCCCAAACAGGCCCTAAGTTACATTGATATAGATAGATCCGAGGATTCTTTTTAGAGCCTGGGTTCTAGAGGCTGCGGAACCGAGCACAGCGGTTCGGACGGCAAGGCCATGTCTCCTGACTCGCGCGGTAGCGTCGCATCGTCATGGCCACTGGTGGGTGGGCTAAGCGTGGATTTGCAAGACTGACGCTTCTACCGGCACAGATCACACGGCCAGACCAAATGGTACGGTGCTCAAACCAACTCGTAAAAATCCATGCCTTTCAACCAGCCAATTGAACCCTTGAGCAAGCTGCGTGCGCGGAGATCCACTTAAACGAGAAATCACGGGCTCACGGCAAACGAGAAACCAGCCAACGTCCAATGAAATGCACATCACGCAAGCCATTCATGGACACTATGGGTCTGTTCGTTACCTCACAAGTTAGCGGCTTTTGTTACAGTAACCAATTTTTAAACAGAGAATTTTTTTCAAAACGGTATCTACAAGTTAAACGATCCACATGTTAAAAACCCTACATCTGTATCAACCAAAATTGCAAATGAATATCCGTCTCTCCGTAATCTGTACCGTAAACTGCCAAAATTTAAAAATTTCAACCAAAAACTATAAGCCACATCCGAATAGAACTGTCCAATAATTAACCAAATGCTGGCATGCAGGAAGCAAACTCTTATTCATTCAGCATATCTACTCTAGCAACCAAGCACACATATCACACGCACCAGAGAATGTCCATTGCCGGGATTAAAAGGAAAAGCAGCAAATCCAAATCGAGGGAGGAAAAAAGAAAGGAAGGAAGGAAGGAAGAGAGGCGCGCTTCCACGCTGCAGTATATCTCACTCTAATCTGCTTTGGAACCCTTGTCGAGAACGGAGAAGCACATGGATCCGAGAGAGATGAGCACAGGCGAACGGCGATGGCGCGAGGACACGGTGCTAGAGCGGCACGTATTAGACGGCGTCGTCCCAGGCGGCCCAGTTGGTGGCGCTGCCGACGCGGGGCATGGAGTTGATCTTGGTGAAGGTGTCCACCTTGAATGTCGCGCCGCACATGACGCCCTCGCTGTCCACCCGCGGCATGGCCTTGAGCCGGTTCATCGGGTGCTCGAAGCTCTTGAGCCCGCCCTCGCTGTGGAACATGCAGCCCACGGGGAAGGGCGCGTACGACTTGCCGCACCCGGCCTTCACGATGGCCCGGTCGTCGCAGATCACCACCGATCCGTCCGCCGCGATGCCCCAGTACAGCGGCACATCGCCATCCGTGCTCTGCAGCAGCAAGCGCCATCGATCGATTGATTAGTCTGTCACAGCTGCTACAGCAGTTAAACCAGCGCTGTAATTAAACTCCAATGAATCCACAAGGCTCTGTAATTATAGGTACCAGCGCCGCGAAGACCGCGCCGGACTTGTTGTCGAAGACGACGAAGGCGAAGGGGCCGGAGAGGTCCTTGACGACCTGGTCGGCGGGGTAGGGGCCGCGGTCGCGCAGGGTGCGGTACGCCTCGATGACGAGCAGCGCCTCGTTTGTGGACCTGCTGCAGAGGCCGTACTGCCGGATCAGGCTGCTCAGGTTGTCCAGGCTCCCCAAGAACACGCAGTAGATGTCGTCAACCCCACAGAACATCCTGCAGGAATTGGTTACAATCTTACCATCTCCAGATTCCCTTCCATTCACTCAGCACACAGTGCTTGCAAGCAATTCGAATAGGCGGGTAGTTTTACCTCTGGTAGCCGGAGAGGCCGCGAGCGTGCGCTCCGACGCAGGCGACCGCGGCGCCACCGCCGAAGGACGTGGAGAAGGCGTCGGTGGGGTGCGCGGCGTGGAAGTCCCTGAGGATCTCGTCGGGGTTCTTGGGCTTCGCCGCGCTGCTCCGGGGGCTGTTGAGCTCCTGCGGAGCGTGCGCGACCTGCTTCTGGAAGATGGCCAACATCCTCGATCCAACAATCCCACTACTGAGGCACTGAGGCTGAATCGTGCTACAATTTCAGTTCTTTCCTGCGCGCACTGGATGGAAGCACCAGCGCCGACGTCGCCTGAGCTGCTGCTCCTGCGGAGAGGAGATGCGTTGTCGCAATGGGGATTGGAATGGAATGGAGCTGAGGATAGAGATGGGCGCGGGCTTTATAGAGAGTGAACGAAGAAATATCCGTGGACTTGAGGCTTGTTAGTGCTCATGCGAAGGAGGGAACGCCGAGGAAGACAAGGAGGATAAGATCGTCACGTAATATCATGCTCGTCGTATACCAGTAGAGTAGCTGCTGCTGCTGATGTGACACCAGTACTAACCGGCTCCTTCGAAACGTGACATCCGGTGAGGGTGGCCTCACCTGCCCGGTGACGTGCACCCTGATGGTTTGCTCAGGCCGCTGGCGCGGCGCGGCGTTGAGTACAGTTATTAAACGTGGATAAATTCGTATGCACATGACACAAGAAAATTCAACTTCATATTTAGACTCCGCTTATTTCAGCTTTAATTTATGGTTTTTGGTTTATTTCTCATTATTCATAAATTTCATCTTTTTCTTAACTTTTACGCTCTTTTTAGCTTTTTGTCGGTTCTTTTTTCCCGTATTCGTTCACGTTGTCCGTAATGAGCTAACCTATTTTCCTATTTTAAATTTTTTTAAATTTAATTACGCTAAATAAACCGCCTTCAGCTACAGTAAAATTTCATCCGCTGCAGTGCAATTTCAGCCATAAACCACAGCTTTTCAGCCCAACCGAGTGGAGCCTTATTATGGATGTGGATCTTTAACTTGTGGTTGCGGAGCTTATAATTATGCTAAACTTGTGCTTCATGAGTTCTAGCATTTTCAAGGCTATTCATATCAACCAAAATCCCTCCTTATTTCCAAAAATTGATAATTCACAATTCTTTCAGCCCACAAAATTTTAGTTCACATAAAATTCATGATCTACTAACTTTAGATAGATTTGAACTCTACTTGAGCCCAATTTAAAACAACACTCAAACTGTCTCAGACTCTAAATGTCTAATAGTCTAACTCTAAGTGTCTAACAGTCTAACTCGCTATCTTAATGGTCATAATTCATAAAACGTTATAGACTTCTAGTACACAAATTTAGTCATTTATTCTAATAGTTTCAAAGGTAATGGATTGTAGTACTAGTCAAGGTCTCAAGATCAAAGCACCTTTAAAACTTGCAAGTAGACTTGCGCCACAGTGTAAAAGAACAACCACTCAATTCCTCAAAACTCACTACTAGTTACTACCATCAAGACATCAGCACAAATATTCCACAAGTGAATTAGAGAATTAATTCCACATTCCACACAGAGGATGAGAGGCATACACATTAGTGACATTGCAATTCACAAGCAGAGAAATGATACTTGATCAGTCCTGATGCCGGCCTGAACTAGTTACTGAGCAGAGCAGCCACAAAAACGGACACGATGAGACGGGTGAGTTTGACTGTCTTAGTCCCTTGGTCGGTTGTTGCCCCTTGCCCAAACACTGGGCACTGGCCCCTTGCCGCCGCGCGCCCACGCTGAGACGAGATCTAATAGGGGGAGGGGCGAGCGGGAGCCCTCAGCCAATGGTGGATGGTGCCGCCCCGGCCAATTGCAGGCGCGCCGATCTGGCTTCACCCAGCCACCGCACACCGAGGGAACATCGAAGCTATGAATCCTCAACTACCAAGCAGTGAGGCAGAGCACCGCAGCAGGGGGCGAGCCACCAAGGCCTTTGCCACCGGATTAGGGGAACTAAATGGTTTAATTTAGGGTTAGGGGCTTGTCTTCTCGATAGTTCGACTTGGGATGGAGTCATAGAAATGCAGTCATGAGTCGTGGACCTCATGGTCTCATGGAGTTGGAATCTGGAGATGGCGCTGGGTTGGTGGGCCATGATGTATGGGTAATTGACTAATGGGCCACAGCCAAGCCTAGCTTCGCTGGCGCTGGCCCATGTTGATGTCGCCAGTTCTTGCATTGCCACCTATGAGGCTACGCCTAGGTGCCCGTGCCTTGCCCACCGTAAGCCATTGCCTGCGCTCTTGATGCCTGAGAAGTCACTGTAGAGGGATACACCGATGCCGTTAGGAAGACCTGGGTCCCCCATTGTTCGCCGCCGACAAGCCAGGCAGCCACCTGGGCTCGCTGGGTGGTGGCTCCACCTCCGGGTTTGCTAATTATGGACACTTTGTTTGTTAATTCCTAATGCAACTTAACCCTCAGACTTGTGTTTTCTAAAAATTTCTAGAGCTAGCTAGTCGTGTCCTTGCTTGTTTTTGTTTCCTCATGGTTATCATTTGTAACGGCCCAAATTTATTTCACAATGAATAATGCATAGTTTTCCTAATTTTTTTAAATTTTGATGCATACTGACATGTGGGCCTTGGTCCCACCTATCAGTGCACTACTGTGCTCCTTCCCCTCTCTTCTCTCTCGCGCACGCCCGAGCTATCTCTCCTCTCGCGTGTGTTCACGTGCATTAGCGCATTAAAGACCTTTGCGTCTTGAGCCTTGCACGCTGCACCATCGTCCTGTCACCGTGACCTTGTCATGTCACCAGCTAGCCCTATCTCACCCTCTCGCATGCTCTCTCGTGTGCCCCTGAAGCCACTCATAGTGCCCGCACCTTCTCCCCTAAAAACCTTCGCACCCACTCACTTAGTGTTTCCCCCAAGCTCACACACCCCCATAGCCTTCAGAGATGAAGAATTTGTCTTCTTCCCTAAGTTCGGTTGTGAGCTTCCTTGCTCGATTCATCGTCATCCAGTGAGTCTCCGATGGAGCTATCATGCGCATTGAGTTTGTCTCATCCCCCTCTACCTCGTACTCACCTCCCTGTGCCTGATTGCTCTCAAGAAGTCTAAAGTTGATGCCTTCGTAGTCGTGCACAGCGCCGCCGCTCGCCTCACTGCCCATTCCCTTCACTTGGGTGAGCTTCAACCATGGGCATCATGCCATTCTTGTTCACCTTTACATCCCTGCACTAACATGCCCTTTTAATTGCCTTACCATGCCCCAGAGATAATACGACACGATCATCTTCCTTGACACCGACCATGCTTGTCGCTAATGCCATTCTCACGCCTTTCCAAAGATATCAATAAGCCCTTTTTGCCCCATGCAATTCACTTTAAAGCAAAACTTATAGGCTAGCCATCAAACTCTAGAAGTAGCCACAATGCTCTAACCACGTTCACCCTTACTCTCCATCGTCGGCTACCATGGACAGCATGGTATGGCACGCGAAAAGCCTTGAGCATTGCTTCGTTAGCTATGCATTAGCTTGTAGATTATGGAACCACCTCTAATTTGAAGAAGCTAGGTAGAAAAACTAACCTTCACTGTTGTTGGCCATGTCGCCACCACCTTGCTCACTGTCAATCTCAACTCGATGACCCTAGGTCCCCGAGATGTGCCCAAAACGTTCTTGGCAACTCCCTGAACCTATTGCGTATTTGGCTTTTGGCTTAAGCATGGCTCTGTGTTGTTGCCCTCATCCTCGTAGGCATCGCCTCGGCGGGACGGCACGTCCTCGACGCTCGACTCCGCCGTCCGCCTCGTAGGCATCGCCTCGGCGGGACGGCATGGCTCCGGCGCAGGACTTCGCCGTCCGGCTCGTAGGCATCGCCTCAGCGGGACGGCGCGGGATTCAGCGTAGGAGTTCGCTGATTTTTTCGTAGGCATTGCCTCTAGGGTCTGCAAGCTACCAGTTGCATCGGCTCACCACTCGGCACCCTCGCGCTTGCTGTTGGGGAACGGGAGTACTGTTGTGGGGGTGGCCCAACCCCCCGTGACTGGGCCGTGCAACTAGTCCAACATGTAATAGGCCCAATAGTGTAGAGGAATATACCAGTGTAAATATATCAATGTACCCTCATCCTTTGTAAGTACCAAGGGGTAGAATAGGGATTTCCCATTCTACCCCACTCATGTATATAAACCCCCAAGTGTGGCAGGAGGAGAGACATCATCTCATTCTTACCAACTCTCCCACAGATCTGGTTCTCCTCTTCCTCTTCTATGAGTCCCCCCTCTTTCCTGTTTGGCCTGTAGCCACAACATCACCAATAATCAATGATTACGTGATAAACTAGAGGCAAAAGGGGCATAAATATTACTACAACTCGATGTCAATTCGCTAAACTTCATTGTGTCATAGGATATTCACATCTAATCGAATTGAGTAGGTATTCGATCCGCATTCGTTATAATATTCGATTCGTATTCGAGCATATTCAAATTTATATTTGCGTTCATTTAAAAATGTGAATATGGGAAGACCACTATTTGATCCGTATTCGATCTGTTGACACCCCTACGTCCACGCCTACAGATACAGCTTAGAAGACGAAGGCTAGGACTAGGCTTAGCCCTGGTTGCTTACTTATAGCGGATCATGGAGGCACTTTTGGTTCACTTATTTTCCGCTGCTTTGTTATAAATAATCTTATTTGACCTGCCGGCCCGTTATGTAAAATTTGATCATAGGATCTATTTATGGATAGCTATATAATATTTTGTACTTATTTTATTTATGCGCATGTATGTACGTGATAATTATCAATGTTATATTGTGTGAGCTAGGTTCAAGAACTAGCACAGAATACACAGAAGATTCGGATCTAGTCTTAGCATATTCCTAGAAACTAATATTATCAGAATATTATCCCAAAAATTGTCTCTAGCATTAAAAAGAAAAGAATATGACCAGAAGATTATCGATTAGAATCCAGTCTTTTTCCTCATGGAGATGATCCAAGAAGTAGGATCACCGGTAGTGAGCCAAAGCGGAAGAAACTGCTGCCAAGAACGAAATTGTCCGTGGGCAGCCGCCGCTAGTTTTGGTTGAGCGGTTTACTCGGCGGCTCATGTAAAGGTGGTAATTAAAAATCAAATAGATATAAAAGGATGACGGAGATCCATATAAAAGAAATTTCTAAGAGGCAAAAAATTTTAGTAGTTATTTGTTTATTATGAGTTGATGATGATAAAAAAATAGAGAAATACGAAGGGATGACGGAGATTTATATAAAAAATTTATAGGAGACAATTTTTTAATAATTGTTTGTTTGTTACCAGGTGATTATTTTGTTCAAGATTTTTTTTAAGTAAAAGGGGATATGAGAGGAGAGAGGTGGAGATGAAGAGCGCGTCACTTAGGACGGGTCGATTTCTTTTTTAAGCCGCGAAGAGTAATCGACCTGCATGGTCACGGGTGGAAACATACTTAGTCCCGGTGTTATAAACACCGGGTTTAAAAAAATTTAGTAGGAAGTAGTACTTTTAATTTATGTGTAAACCCTTTAGGATAAACTCAATATGTTCAATTCTTTCTTTAAAACCCAATGAAGGAAGTACTAGCAGTACAAATTTCTAGTACCTAGCAGCAGTTCATGAGAAGCATCTGTTTCCCTACCGTGAAACAACTATAGTAGACTAAGCTAGCCCTTGAGCCAGTGTAAGACGGAGATCGCAATAGGCCACAATGTCTATTTGATGATCCCAAAGCATATCACCTTGCAGTAGCCCTCGATGTTTGTTCATCTTGTATGGTTGACCAGGAGATGTGCACCACGTCTGTCGTACAACCGCACCGAACTAGGTAACGACCGGCTACTGAAGAATGGGAGAAATTGGCACAACCGGTCAGCCTAGCTTACCATCTCGCCGTGGCTCACCTGGTCTCTATTGCCTCACGCCCTGATCGACCAAAGGAAGTTTAGGTTCACCCGATCAATATGTACTTTGCTCTAAATTTATTTCAAATATTTCAATTAGCTAGTTAGGATTTTAATGTGATGATTGTTGATTGATTTTTGTCAAATTGTAGGTTAAGACTTAGAGTTTCGATTTTGATTTTTGGAATAGCAGCCTAGCTTGTTGCAAATCGAATGCAAAATTATAGATATTTGACCGCAATGTCAAGTAAGTAACCAACTAGATGTATTTTTCTATTATATATTTTAACTATTGAACATACAAAAATATAACTGCCTTTTCAATTCACCGGTGATAATTTTGTAAATGATATACTTAATTCCTATGTGGAGATATAATAATTGCCGAAAATTACTAATGATCGTCGCTTTATGAATTTGAAAAAAACGTAAATAATAAAAGATAATGCATTAATTTATATTTGATCATTCTATTATTTTTTACTTGAAAATTTTAAATAATTTTGTTCTCTTTTAACATGGCATTGAGATCGAATAATGTGTTTTACCAATGCCGACCAACTTTTGTCTGTAGTTTCGCGTTTAGTTTCTTCAGTTTGTTACAACTAATAAATATTATTATCAGGTTTTTTTGGTAAGTATTTTGATCACTACTTTTTTTTATCATCGTATGCTGTCATCGGTTACATATATAGTATTGATGCTAAAATTTACCGAACTTATTATTATTTAGTATAATATTATTTGAAAACTATATATGTTGTTATATATAGTGAAGTGTGAACTCCGATTATTTTTGTTCTAATTTTGCCCCTGTGCGTGGTTCAGCTGCTAGTACTCTAATGAACATGATATGCCACGTAGACATGGACACCATCTTCACGCGGTGGCCCATGTCATGACATGGTGCGTGAGGCGTAGGATAGATTCTTTGGTCTATCCGTATTTGTTTATACTTAAGAAATTAAGAGTTAATATAAATATCTAGTTTCTTGAACTGCTGTCTCATTTCGGAGATAAGCAAAGGATCACAGGTATATCATACATCTCGATCCTCTTTTTCATCATGTGTATGTATATCTTTTTCACTTTTTACGTTTGTTGTCTCCTTTCAAAGATACTTTTTTCAATCACTATTATTTATTTTTAATTAAAAACTATTAACCATAGCTAAAAAGCTAAATCAGCGAAAAACAATAGAACACGCTCTTCAATCTTCATCACTATTGTGAAAGATTTGAGACAAGTGATTGGAGAGAAAGATGGTTTCATTCATCAGCTTGAATCTGTACATATTGATACATATATATAGATGATGAGGGGTGTCTGGAAAGACAGATTTCTCCCCCTGATATCTGCAAATCACGTAGTCTTCGCATACCAATTCCATGAACACATTTTTGGAATGTGGAAATTGGTAATGACTTGGTGAATAACTCCGCGAGATTATCACAAGACTTAGTTTGCAGAATATTTATTTCCCCACTCTCTTGCAATTCATGTGGGTAAAATAGTTTAAGAGCAATATGTTGCTCTTTATGTAACCCGTTTGTATTTGAACAACGCAAGTAGCATTATCTTCGTAGATAATGGTAGGTGATGCGATAGCACCTATACCACATAATTGTTGTATGTGGTTAATCATTCTGCGAAGCCATACACATTCACGTGATGCTTCATATAATGCAATTATTTCAGAATGTTTAGTGGATGTAGCCACTAGAGTCTGTTTTGAAGACTTCCAAGAGATGGCTGTTCCACCATGTAAAAATACAAAGCCTGTTTGAGATCTGGCATTATGGGGATCTAATAAATAGCCAGCATCAGTATATCCTATTAAATCCACATTTTTATTCTTCTGGAAGAATAGACCGAGATCTTTAGTGCCTTGAAGATATCTAAAGATGTTCTTCACTCCCACCCAATGTCTTTTGGTTGGAGCAGCGCTATATCTAGCCAGTAGATTTACTGCAAATGCGATATCCGGTCGGGTGCAATTTGCAAGGTACATTAGCGCTCCGATGGCACTGAGATATGGAACCTCGGGTCCCAATAGCTCTTCATTGTCATCTCGGGGTCTAAATGGATCTTTGTCCCTGTCAAGAGTTCGAACAACCATGGGGGTTTTCGATGGATATGCTTTGTCCATATTGAATTTCTCCAATATTTTCTGGACATAGGCTGATTGATGCATTATGATGCATATATGAAGGTGCTCAAGTTGAATACCTAAGCAAAATTTGGTTTTACCCAAATCCTTCATTTCAAATTCCGTCATAAGATGATTACGTGCTTCATCTATATCTTGTGTGTTACCAATGATATTAAGATCATCAACATACACAGATATAATGCAAAATCATGTTGAGGATCTTTTGATGAACACGCATGGACAATCATCATTGTTGGAGTATCCCTTTTTGGTTAGGAACTCACTTAGTCGGTTGTACCAAATTCTTCCCGACTGTTTCAAGCCGTATCAAGACTTGTTTAATTTTACACAATACATATTGCGATTTGCGTTTGGATTCGGAATTGAAATTCCATCGGGAACTTTCATGTATATGTCCGAATCAAGTGACCCATAAAGATATGCGGTCACTACATCCATCAACTGAAAAGATAGATGATTTTGTACTGCCAATGAGATTAAGTATCGGAATGTTATTCCACTCATTACTGGAGAATAAGTTTCATTGAAATCAATGCCAGGTCTCTGCGTGAACCCTTGTGCTACAAGCCTTGCTTTGTATCTCACCACCTCATTGTTTTCATTCCGTTTGCGGACGAAAACCTATTTGAAACCGACAGGGAATACTTTGGGAGGTGTATGTATCACATTGGTGAATACATTTCTTTTCTTGAGCGAGGCTAACTTCTCTTGAATTGCATCCTTCCATTGAGTCCAGTCCGAGCGCTGTTTGCACTCTGCCATGGTCTTGGGATCTGGATCATTTTGAAGGTTGTTTGCAATTGTTGTGGAGAAATAAATGTCGACAATTGTAGTCTTACGATCGTATGATTCTCCAGAATCAGTATAGTTTGTGGAAATTTCTTGGACCCCTGATGACTCAATGTTATTTCCCAAAACATTTGAGTCGGGGTATTCCGATGTCCCAGGATCAGTAATTGAGTGCACTGTTGATCTGGGTTTAAGGATCCTTTGGTGTCTATCAACTTGAGGTTGATCTGCATTTACATTCTTTTGTTTCCTTTGTCGCTTGCTAGAAGCTGTATCCGCCATTTGTACCGTACTTCTCCCCCTCTTATTTTGAACTGGGAGTTGAGTGGTATTTTGCGGTACCTCCACTCTTTCAGGTACATTTATGGCAGGATTATAGGATTTTGTGACACCCTTATAATCAGTAAATACATCTGGCAGGTTATTTGCAATGTTTTGCAAATGAATGAGTTTCTGAGCTTGAAGTTCAGTCTCTCTGGTACGTGGGTCTAAGGTAGGAATGTTTTGTACATTCCAATTAATTTCCTGGCATTCAGTTTGGTACTTGTTGTCTCCCCCTAATGCCGGGAAATGTTCCTCATTGAATATGCAATCAGCGTACTGGGCCGTAAACAGGTCCCCTGTTAGGGGCTCGAGGTATTTTATGATTGACGGAGATTTATACCCAACATAGATCCCAAGTTTCCTGTGAGGTCCCATTGAGGTACGCTGCGGTGGTGAGATCGGTACGTATGTAGCGCAACCGAACTTTCGCAGATGGGAAATATCTGATGGATTTCCACGTAGTAATTGTAGCGGGGAAGTGCTATGATAAGCAGTTGGACGCAATTGGATTAAGTCAGCAGCGTGTAAAACTGCATGACCCCAACATGATGTTGGTAAGTTGCAATTCTGTAGTAATGGTCTTGCAATGAGCTTGATTCTCTTGATAAGAGATTCTGATAAACCATTTTGTGTATGGACATATGGAACAGAGTGTTGAACTTGTATCCCAAGAGCCATACAATCGTCATTGAAGGCATGGTATGAAAATTCAGCAGCAATATCCATTCAAATTGATTAAATTCGATATTCAGGGTAATGTGCTCGTAATTGGATTATTTGACCAATTAACTTAGCAAATGCATGGTTTCGTGTGGATAAAAGACACACGTGGGACCATCTAGTAGATGCGTCAATGAGTACCATGAAGTACCTGAACGGTCCACACAATGGTTGTATAGGACCACATATATCTCCTTGAATGCGTTCAAGGAATTTAAGTGGTTCAGCTCTGATTTTAAGATAAGAGGGTCTTAAAATCAATTTTCCGGTCGCACAGGAAGTGCACACAAAATCTGAGGATTCCGGAAATTTTGTCTTGAGGTATGTATGACCAATTGAATTGCTAATAATTTTCCTCATCATTCCAATGCCTGGGTGGCCAAGGCGATCATGCCATGTTTGGAATGTGTTAGTGTTTTGGAAAATTACTGTGTACGCAATATATTGAACGGATTTGATGTATGTATAGTACAATCCGGAGGGTAAAGATGGAATTTTTTTTTTCATATTGCGTTTGTGTTTACCTTTAAAGTTCTTTGAGTGATTGAGTGAACCACTGAACTTGTTGTTATTTTGATTAGCATGAACTTCAGGAAGTGGAGCAGCCCCAATGGGACGTTGCTGATTATTCTTTAAAAGAAGTTCAGCATGTTTTTCTGCCTGAAGCATAGTATGCATAAGATCAAAATAAGTTTGGTAATTTACAGCACGCCATTGCTGCTGTAGGACCCTGTCAGATGGGAGCATAGTTGAGAGAGTCTTCTCTATTTTGTCCGCATCTGTTGGTTCCTTTTCACAAAAACACAATTTAGAGCAAATAGCGTGAAGGGCATGGTTGTAGTCTCCACCAGTTTTAAAGTCTTGGAGTCTAAGATGTGCCCATTCATGATTAGCCTCAGGTAAGATAACAGCTTTTTGCTGCTCATATCTATTTTTGAGGGCTAACCATAGTGTAAGTGGATTTTCCTCATACAGATATTCCGCCTTTAAATCTGGATGTATGTGATTCCGTATTATGCTTAAAACGGAATATGTCACAATCTCCGGCGAAATTTGATCATTTGGAGGATCAAATATCACACTTTGCAACCCACGTGTGGTGAGGTTGATTTTTAAGTCCATAGCCCATGTAGGGTAATTGGAACCATCGAGAGCGAGGGGCTCAAAATCTTTGGTAGCCATTTAAAACCGTGTTTGAAGAGCAAGCCACAGAGCGCGTGGGTCTTCTTCCATCAGATACTCAGCCTTGAGATCAGGATGGATGTGGTTCCGTATAATAAATAAGGTATTGTACTTGAGAGTCTCAGCCAAAGGAGCTACACCCTCTTGGGGAGCTGCAATTGCCTGGTACATTCCGCGCAACGATAGACTCACTTTGAGATCCATCGCCCATGTGGGGAAGTTGTGGCCGTCAAGAGCGAGGGCCTCAAACTCTTTAGTAGCCATTGTGCCTACATATGTAGGGCCACAGATTTGTTAAAATCGTTGGCAATGTTAAATAAGCAATGCGAAATGCAAGTAATCAAGGTAAACTTGAAATACATAAAGGGACATTCTCCTATTGTGGAACAACATAGTTAATCACCAATGGTGTTAACTTTATTTAATTCATTTTTCAACATTGGGTACGCACTTTGAGGATGATAATCCCACAGTAGTACTTTGATACTACCTTGTGTATGGCTAATGTGAAAAAGAACCATGGTAATCACTTAGGTGTAGACCTTGTATAATTTATAATTAAATTGGGTACGCACGTGGAGGATGAAATCCCACAGTAGTACTCTGATACTACCTTGTGTATAGCCAATGTGAAAAAGAACCATGGTAATCACTGAGGTGTAGACCTTGTATAATTTATAATCAAATTGGGTACGCACGTTGAGGATGAAATCCCACAGTAGTACCATGATACTACCTTGTACATGGCCAATTTGAAAATAAATAAAGGTAGTCACCCAAAAGTGTAGACCAAAATGTTTCCAAACTTGATATTGGGTACGCACGTTGAGGAATAAATCCCGCAATAGTACTATGGTACTACCTTGTGTATGGCCAATATCAAATTTAAGAAACTTTGTGTTATTCCAAAATGAGAGAAAATCAACCTAAAGCATTTGCATAAAAAAAATATTAAGTGCTTGTATGGTAAGCTAGTAAACGTAATATTTAAATTGCATAAGATAGATTGCAATAATTGATGTATAAAACATTGCATGGAAACACATATATGATTAATTTACATGAGGTAAATTAATGTTTAGGGAAATGTTGTAATGAAATGCAAAATATGTGGAAAACAATATGAGTATTGTAATCCAAATATATACCTAAATTAAATATAACATGAGGTTATATTTATAATACCGTATAAGCACAACATTGGTGGTGAACACCAATTTATTGTATGGCATAGCGTACATATACATGTAGCAAAGTGCCATAAATAGTGATTTTATGGTATCTATTGTAGGTATAATATTTTGCAAAAATTCCAATTTATTAAGTACAATGGTACTAACTAAATGGGAATTTTAAATTTTAAATTTGCGAAAGATAGCAAATTTAAATATGGTCGCAATTCCTATTGTAAATAAATTGCAATAAAATAATCCTAAATACGTAAAAGTTATAGAAATGTGCATGCACATTTATTTGAACAATTACATAATTTTCAGATCCTGTAGGGATTGAAATGCTAATTTATAAAAGTACTGATTAACGGGTACAATTATAAACAAGCAAAAGGACTATACTGCAAAAATTACAATAGTCATTTTATGTAAAAAGAAAATTCTGCATTTTCCATGAAGTTTGGGGGGGAAATTGCAAATTTTCGAAAACTTGGGCTAAAGCCTGTGCGGTCTTCTGGCCCATGTGGGGAGGTGGAGGGATATTGGGCTAAAAGCCCATTTGGGGCTGCCATATATAAATCAGGGAGGGGGGAATTTAGGGTTTCCCCCCAAACCCTAGGAGCCGCCGGCCATGCCCAAGGGCGCCGCCGCCACCGCCGGAGCACGGCGCCGCCGCCGTCGCCGCCAGGGCACGCCGCCGTTGCCCCCCCCGGCCGCCTCCCCCGCCCGCCTTCGGGCGCCTCCATGGGAGGCCGCCGCAGCCGCCGGCCGTAGGCGCCACCGCCGCCGGCCGCCTCCACCGCCGGGCATCGGATCCGCCCGCGCCGGGTCCTCCAGCGCCGCTGCCGGCCCATGGGGGCGCCGCCGCCGCCCGCGGGTGCCGCTGCGTGCGCTGTGTCATCGGGCCGGGAGCCGCCCCGCCGTGCCACGTGCCGGCCGCCCCGGGCCACACGCCGCCTGCCTCGGACGCCGCCGCCTTCGGCCGGTGGGGCGCCGCGCCATCTCCGGCCGGTCGGGCCGTCCCGAGCGCCGCCTCGCCTTGGGTCGCCTCGGGCGCGGCACCAGCCAAGTCGGGCCGCGCCGGCCGCGCGCCGCACCGGGCCGCGTCGGCCGAGCCGCGCCGCACGCCGGGTCGTGCCGCGTGCGGGGGCCGCGCCGGGCAGTGCCACCGCGCGCCGCTGGCCGCGCCACCGTGCCGCCGGCTCGGGCGCCGGCGCCCTTGGCGCCGCTTCCACCGCCGCCGGCCCATGGCGCCGCCTCGAGTGCCGACGCCGGCCATGTGGGCCGCGCCTTGCGCCGGGCTCGCCAACCACGTCTCGCCCCGGGTCTCGCCGGCCGCGTCGGTCGCGCCGCGCGCCAGGCCGTGCGCCGCCGCGCTTCGGGCGTCGTGCGCCGGGCCGTGCATCCACGCCGCGCCGGCCGGACTGCGCACGTGCGGGCAGCCCCGACGACGGCAGTGCCCCCTGCGGGGGGAAAGCAATTGGCCGGCGGTTGTTGTTTTCACAGTGGCCGAACAGAGATACAAACTTTTGTGTCGTACCTTGTATTCTTCTTCTCTGTTTGCACTTCAATGTATGTGTGCGTCTCGCTCGATTTGGAGAGAAAGGTGCTGATAACGTATTGCGAAAGATTTGAGACAAGTGATTGGAGAGAAAGATGGTTTCATTCATCAGCTTGAATTTGTACATATTGATACATATATATATAGATGATGAGGGGTGGCTTGAATAGATGTCTGTCTGAAAAGACATCTGTACATGAAGAAGCATCTGTACATTGGGCACCTGCTGCTTTTGTTTGTAACAATCACGTTCTCGTTCCCGTGGGCCGTGGAGACGCTGCGCCAGGCTGCTGACATGGCCGGCCCGCACGCGTGATCCTCTGCGGATAGAGATAAGGCAGGCACGGCTTGGTCGCTCCGTACACGTCATCGTGCGTCGGACCAGGCGCACCATCACCGTGACCTCACGTGTCCGACTCGACTGCAAGTCAGTTTTTCCTTCATTTTTCACGCTACAATAGTACAAGTCACCGTTTGTGCGTTCATGTATTTCTACTCCTGATGGGCATGTTTTTCTTCGGGTTATGGGTGAGTTTTTTTGCTGATGTATTATAGTTTATATTTTAAATATTTAAATTCTGATTATTTATAAGAGTTAGTCCGTATAAAAAATAGTTATATGTGATTTTGACTAGTACAGCTAAACTCAGTATATTTTTTACTATAATCTTCCTATTGACTCCGTCTTAAAAAAACATCGTTTAAAAACTAATTACTATAGAAAGTACGAGCATAAGTTATGAATATGCCAAAACAAACTGCTTATACATAGCTATTTCTATAAATACGCGTTGAAAAGACGTTATATATGACAAAAACTCTCGGGTTACCATTAGGACTATGATCATATAAAGCTCATATTCTTTTGAATTGTAGTTGATATTTTGTGTACGTATTTTTTAAATGGCAGTGAACAGTAGATATTTGAATATTGACAGTGCACATAGTTTTAAGTTTAAAAAGTCATTTGAAGAATTTGTTTTAAAAAATCATGATATGTTGATGTTTAGCTTTAGGACTTCTGAAGAAGACAAAAACACAAAAGCAGAAGCGTGAGCACTCCGAAACCACTTGTCATTTGTCATCTGGACTATTGCTGACATAATTATCTTAGGCCCTGATCAACTCGGCTTCAGTTTCTGGCTTCTGGCTTATTTTTCACTATTCATAAGTTTCGTCTTTTTCTGAACTTTTGGTTTTTTGTTGAGCTTTTTTGCCGGTTCTTTTTTCCCCGTATTTGTTTGTATTATACGTAATGGGCTAACATATTTTTTTATTTTTTTATTTTTTAAATTTAATTATGCTAAATAAGGCTCTGTCAGCTATAGTGCTTTTTCAGTCAGCTACAGTGTTTTCAGCCATAAGCCACGAGCTTTTCAGCCGAACCGATCACCACCTAACATGTCTTCAGTCTCCTCCGGCCACACACACACGGTCTTTTGTTTGGAGGAGAAGGATGCAACTATCAGGAGGAAAGCGAGAACACGGCTTGATGAATTCCTTGCATCAAGCCACCGTGGTCGCTTTCAGGCTCCAGCAAGTTTGTCAATTCCATATCTAGCCTCTTGTTCGTTTGTTTCATTTGCGACCATGGTCTATTCGAGGTTATCCCGATCGTCAAGCTGGGACCGAGTTAACGTTAAATGGAGCAGGTTAAATGGATCTGCTCGTTTCACTTTCACTTTTTGACTTCTGATTCATGATCAATCATCGGTTGGACTTGAGTTTCTAATTTCTGGCTTATTTTTCACTATTTATAAATTTCATCTTTTTTTGAATTTTTGGCTTTTTTGTTGAGCTTTTTTGCCGGTTCTTTTTTTCCCGTATTCGTTTGTATTATACATATTGGGCTAACATATTTTTTATATTTTTAGATTTTTTTAAATTTAATTATGCTAAATAAGTCTCTATCAGCTACAGTGTTTTTTTCAACCAGCTACAGTGTTTTCAGCCATAAGCCATGAGCTTTTAAGCTTAACTGATCACCACCTAATTTACTACTCTTTAATTTTGTTTTTCTAGTATTTTAACTTTTTTTGGTTTTTTACTTTTTTCTCGTATTTCTTTGTATTATTTGTAATAGGCTAACATGTGTTGTTCGCACAGTAAAAACAAATCAATTATAATACAAAAACATAAATCATCATCAATCTAAGCGCCAAATTCAATCCGTGTGCATGGTGAGACAATTGCTAAAGATTCTCGGAAGCAGCTAGCGATAGTTGGTGTCGTAATTGATGGAAATTTTCACTGTTTTGGTCGTGTAGCGTCACTATTTTTTCAAATATAGCACGCACGAATTTACAAAAATGCCGCTAGCGTCAACCTACCGCGGTGGGGTGGCGCTAGCCATTACGCCCCACCTCCCGTGTGGCCGTGTTAGAGAAGTGGGCTTTTTTTTAAAATTTATGGTTATGATAGTTTTGACTTCAGCTTTTAGCTTCCGATTTATTTTTTATTATTCATAAATTTCGTCTTTTTCTGAACTTTTGGCTTTTTGTTAAACTTTTTTGTCGGTTCTTTTTTCCGTATTTGTTTGTATTATATGTAATTGGCTAACATATTTTTTATATTTTTTAATTTTTTAAATTTAATTATGCTAAATAAGTCTCTGTCAGCTACAGTATATTTTTTAGTCAGCTACAGTGCTTTTCAGCCATAAACCACAAAAAAGCTCAAATGAGCACCATATGTCACGAGGTTAGCTTTAAAATAATGAAGCGCTATAGGACCAAACAGGAAACAACCTCGTTGTCCATGTGGTGCTGACTCAGAAGATCCAAGTAGCTAGTAGGACGAGTCAGCACGTGATCCTCCTCTGACCGCAATATGAAGGCAAGCTTCTACCTTCGGGTTGTCAAAAGATAAAAACTATTTAAAATTTACCAACTTCTTAATTTCAGTTTTTGTCTTATTTTTTAATTTTTAATTAAATAAAATCACTACAATGCAATTTCAGTCAAAAAAACTCGTAGCCACAGCCAGAAATCAAAGCTTAAAGCTATTTAGAGTAGACCCCAAATTTGTGAGATCCAGGGATCTAAAGTGAGACCACCTTCCACGCCACAAGTTTTTCTTATTTAATCTGAGCTCATCATGTGTCACCTTTGTTAGAAGCACTACGGGCAAAGAGATGGCAAAAGTAGACCGGGTTTCTTTTGAGCTGCGGTTAATGATTTTTACCTATAATTGTTAGTTTTTATTTATATTTTTTGATATGGTAGCAAACAATGAACATATTGACGTAGATGATACATAATTTTAGACACAGAAAGTCGTTTAAAGAATCTACTTCAAAAACATCCTATTTTAATGTTTGATTTTTTAATTTTTGAAAAAACTAAAAAGAAAAAAGAACTGAAACACGAGACTTGTCCATCCATGAATTAACCGTGGTGCGTGCGGCATCTGGAAACTTCTCTACTCCCGTAGGGATGCACATCAGGACGTCAAATCTAACCTTCATCCAAAGCTCATCTTCTATTTGAATCTCTTCCCTTGTACTGTTTGGCGGTACGTATGCCGACAGATTTAGGTCCTGCTCTAATGAGTTTATTTTGAATAGATTATAGCTGAAAAGTACGTTGAAAAAACACTGTAGTTGACGGTGGCTTATTTGACGTAATTAAATTTTAAAAAATTTAAAAAATAGAAAAAAAAAACAGATTAGCCCATCACGGACAGTATAAACGAATACGGGAAAAAAGAACCGACAAAAAAGCTAAAAAACAAAAAAAATTAGGAAAAAACGAAATTGTTAAATAGTGAAAAATAAGCCAGAAGTTCAAGCAGAAATGAGCGGGGTAATTAGCTCATCTTAAGCCGTTTTAGACTATTTCATATTCCTATAAGAATTAGGGGTGTTTAAAGGCTCCTGGCTTCTACTTAGAGAAGTCGAAATCTGATTTGAACACCCCAGTTTTTAAAAACAACTTCTCCAATCCGTTTTCAAAAGTTATTGGCCGGCCTTCATTGTCTCTTCCGTATCCACATTTTTTAAAAGTTGTTTCCAAATTTTGTTCCAAAAGATATTTTTTCAGTCATTACTATTTTATTTTACCCAAAAGCTCTAACAAAAAAACATCAACTCTGGCAAATCAAAACACTGCATGTTTTGATCTAAAAAACACAGCATGTTTTGAAAATTTCTCCAAACGGGAAGCAACGGCATGGTTCACCAAGCCGTCTGAAGTCATGAATTCAGTACATTCTTTACTATAATTTTTCTGCTGATCTTATTTTAAAATATATATTTAAAATTTAGTTACTGTAAATAGTATAAATATAAATCAACTGAAAGCCGAAAAGAACTCCGGCATTTTCACGTGAACGGAACTCCCTACGAGATGGGCCGGCATTTGTTAGGCATCGCAAAGTTGATATGATGCCTGACGTTACATGGACGCAGATCATCTTGTTGGATCCAACCTGAGGAATGAAAAGGCCCGGCCGGGAGGGAGCCTCCTGAATACAAAGCGAAGGGAATCCCTGCTAAAAGAATGTGTTTATCATGCCGATTTTATTTCTCTAAAAAAAATTCATGCTGACTTGATTTCTCTCAAAACGAAAAAAAATGCTGATTTGATCTCACGTACATGCGTGGAGATCTGACTGAAACTAATATGGAATTGGAAGGTGACAACTCACGAGCCAGAGCCCCAAAATCACTGGTTCCTGCCAGCCATGCATACGTGATACGTGCGTGCTTCTACCGCCAAAAACCCTAAACTCCTACTAGGCTAGTACAGAACGTTTACATTCAGGATATGAAACGAAATATCGAAAACGTCGGCTCAATTCTTTTTCACTTATGATTTACTGTTTGCGATTTATGATATAGTAATTAACTTTTAAATGACACGTTTTTCAATATGAAGTCAACGGTAAGATTGTAGTAAAAAGTATATTAAATTCAACTATATCGATCAAAATCACATGCTACTATTTTTCTTTACGTATTATCTCTCACGAACAGTTAGAATTCAAAATTTTAAACCATAAACTATAAAGCACAGCTCAAAAGAACCCACCCAACGTGTCATGTATGCACTCGTTCGGGGAACTCAGCAAATTCAGGCAAATTTGTTCTGGTAGGTCGCCAACAACCCTGAGTTTACACTCTCCCTGCCAAGTATGCACATCACTGAAATAACATCAGCACAGATACGCATGCATCAAAACGTTGCATATGCAGTCCATCGTGGAACCAACAAAAGTTACAAATCTGTTTGCTCGCGGGTTTCTGGTTTCGACTCACGATTCAATTACGGCCTAGTGACACATTTTGTAAATAAAAACGAAATTCATGCCAAGTCGCAGGCAGGTTCACTGTTTCGTTCTTTCAATCTCAGATCAAGTGTACTGCAAAGTCGTAAATTACCAAAGTCAATCGCTAAGATCTAGTTGTTCGCTAGATGGCGGAGCACCCGGAGCACGTCCAGGAAGCCGACGATGCCCACCAGCTCGTGCTCGGTGCTCCTCCTCGTCCACCACCAACTCCTGCGTCACGCGGCGCGCGATCGCCTGCACCATCACCGCAACCAGCGAGCTTCCCCGGTGGCACACGATCGCCTCCTCCGCGGGCCGCCTCCCCATCATTAAGCTGTGCTTGCCCTGCCTCGTGCACGACGCTGCAGCGTAGTTCTCGCCGTCCTCCACTTCCTCCTCTGTGAGCACAGGGGGACAACGAAAACGATAAAATCAGCGAGCTAATTTTTCATAAGCATTTGATTGAACACCTAATGTGCTTGTAACAAAACAGCTCTTTTGGTTTCAAACCTATAAGCACCGATCTGTCCAATCTTCCCAATAAGAATATACTTGTAAACTCAGCTCACTAGAATATCGATATCCCAACATCATCAGCCATCTCACATGGCATTCTTTATCGTTCTAGTCTTCGGCTCCTCTATGAGCGTAACTCCAATACTCGTTATTGACCATGGTTGACTCGAAGAATCCCTACATATTTAAAAACCAAGACATTATTTCTATACATAAGTTCTTCATAACTTGATTAAAGAAAATAATCAAGAACTGGATCATTCAAACAGAAATAGCATGCGTGGCGGTCAGTGAAAGATACACATGTGACCTTGCGTCAGGCTAAATGTGACTGATGGGCTGTGCGCTGGTGGCTAGTAGGTTGGAGAGTGTGGCTTGGAACGCAGCGGCCAAGGAGGCCAAATTGCCGTTAGGCATGCACACCCTGCCAGCTATGGCGTCCTTGCCACCTCACACCGCGAAGGCAACTTCCGGTCCCCTATCGTCGCCACCTTCGAGCTCGGTGACGGTGGAGGACGGTGGCAACCATCTCACCACCAGCTTGTCGATGCTGAGCTCTGACATGTCATGCGTTTGGAGCAATGCACAACCATGCAACAACACATGACGGCACCGAAGTACGTTGCTCACTTGAAGGGCGAAGGCATTGGGTGGGCTTTATTAGGCTTCAGCCCACCTTTCGTCCCGCCATGAACCCCCTTCCCAAGATGGGCTAGCCCAATAGAGATTAGTTCATCCACCTCAGGCCATAGGCGCGCGCGCACACACACACACACACACACCAGACAACGCACCACACACAGACACACACAAGGGAGATGAGAGAGGCAGAGAGCATGCTGCACGCACCTGTCAGTGGTAGTGCCCAATAGGGCGAGCAGAGCCTGGTGATGCAATGGTTGGCTGCTTGCACAACACCCGAGCAGATCTGGGTGACGATCGAGGTGCCGAGTAGATCCTAGTGTGGCGGCAGTGATCGAGCTACAGAGACACCCGGGTCAGCGAGGAGCTAGCGTGGCTTGGCAAGTGAGGGCGTGAGGTGACGGAGGTGAGGTGGCGAGGGATAGGGGTGCCGCCTTAATTACCTGTTGTTTTGTGAAGGGGCGGTAGGCCACCTGCCGTTTAATGGCTGGGTGGCAGGCGCGCACCCACCCGGTGGCTGGGCGGCAGGCGCCTGCCGCCTGGCGGCCAAGCTCTAGTAAGCCACATGTCACCTGTAGGGCGCTACCGCCCAGTAGCCGAGCGGCAGAAGCATTATTTTTATCATTCTCGTGCGTATACAACTATATTTGCAAATACGAGTTAAAAGGGGCTATATATACCAAAAATTCGTGGCATTGAGGAGGCTGAGAATACATATTCACTGTTCCGTAGAGCATGAAGCCACTTTTTTCTAGAAGAAATACACTTGACCATGTGTAAAGATGCATATGCAACAACTAAGATTAATGGATTGCTAGTTAATGAAGTCGAGCTCTGACGTGTTTGGTCTGATTTTAAATAGCTTCTGTTTTTTTATCTTTTAGAAGTTAACTTTTGAGTATAATAATTTGTTAATGTGGTTTTTATAATCTATTTGTAGAATTTAGTAGAGAAGTCATTTCGAATAGAACAATTACTCTATTCTTTACTGCCTCGATCCCTCTTGTAAACAGCTAATAGGAACAGTCAAGACCCAAAATCCACCGCATTTTTGAATAGGACGTTTACCGATTGGTCAACAGGCGGCTGCTAGATTGGGTTTTTGCAATAGAATCTTCTGTCAGGGCTCTTAATTTATTATTTGTGACCAGTTTCATTTGAAAAAGAATTTGTCGCAACCTTTTCAAATTCATTCAAGCCGCCGGCACATTCGTCAATGCCAATCCAGTCTTTTCCATCTCAGGCCGGCTGGCGGCTGGCCCGTCCACTTCACTACCCCCGGTCGTCGCTCGCCGGTGTATAGACAGACCGGGCCTGCTTACGTGGCCGCCTCGAGCGTCCAACCGAGGGGCGCCGAGGTCGCTCCATTTTATTGCAAGAATATTGAGACAAGTGTATGTGATGAACTGTTGCTTTTATCATTAAACTCTGAATCAGTACATGGTACATATTTATAGATGAAGAGAGGGTGGTATGAATAGATGTCTGTTCATGAAGAAGAGTCTGTTTGGAGAAGGCATCTGCACATTGGGCACCCTTTACTTTTAGTTTGTAACACTCCCCCTTGACCAATGTGTTTCATATGATCACCTTGATTCATCGTCTTAGAAAAACTCCTCCAAAACCCTGTAGGGAAAAATATGAGGAGAATTGACAGAGTAGATATGCCATGAAAAACTCCTTTAAAACCCTGTGGGAAAATTTAAGGAGAAAATTTGATATGGCATATATTTGATTATATCTCCTTAAAAACCCCTGTGGGAAAATAGAGATATAATATATTTATGATTACGTTGTCATATTGCCTCATTAAAAACCTTAATGAGAAACCTTAGAGGGAAACTCATAAAGGGAAAAGAGTACAATATTTATATTGAACGGGTTAAATCTTAGGAGATTTCTCCCCCTGATATCTGCAAATCACGTAGTCTTCGCATACCAATTTCACAAACACATTTCTGAAATGTGGAAGTTGGTAATGACTTGGTGAATAAGTCTGCGAGATTATCACAAAACTTAGTTTGCAGAATATTTATTTCCCCACTCTCTTGCAATTCATGTGGGTAAAATAATTTAGGTGCAATATGTTTTGTGATATTGCTCTTTATGTAACCCGTTTGCATTTGAACAACGCAAGCAGCATTATCTTCGTAGATAATGGTAGGTGATGCGATAGCACCTATACCACATGATTGTTGTATGTGATTAATCATTCTGCGAAGCCATACACATTCACGTGATGCTTCATATAATGCAATTATTTCAGAATGATTAGTGGATGTAGCCACTAGAGTCTGTTTCGAAGACTTCCAAGAGATGGCTGTTCCACCGTGTAAAAATACAAAGCCTGTTTGCGATCTAGCATTATGGGGATCTGATAAATAGCCAGCATCAGTATATCCTATTAAATCCACATTTTTATTCTTCTGGAAGAATAGACCGAGATCTTTAGTGCCTTGAAGATATCTAAGAATATTCTTCACTCCTACCCAATGTCTTTTGGTTGGAGCAGCGCTATATCTAGCAAGTAGATTTACTGCAAATGCAATATCCGGCCGGGTGCAATTTGCAAGGTACATAAGCGCTCCGATGGCACTGAGGTATGGAACCTCGGGTCCCAATAACTCTTCATTGTCATCTCGGGGTCTAAATGTATCTTTATCCCTGTCGAGAGATCGAACAACCATGAGGGTTTTCGATGGATATGCTTTGTCCATATTGAATTTCTCCAATATTTTCTGGACATAGACTGATTGATGCACTATGATGCATGAATGAAGGTGCTCAAATTGTATACCTAAGCAAAATTTGGTTTTACCCAAATCCTTCATTTCAAATTCCGTCATAAGATGATTACGTGCTTCATTTATATCCTGTGTGTTACCAATGATATTAAGATCATCAACATACATAGATATAATGCAAAATCCTGTTGAGGATCTTTTGATGAACACGCATGGGCAATCATCATTGTTGGAGTATCCCTTTTTGGTTAGGAACTCACTTAGTCGGTTGTACCAAATTCTTCCCGACTGTTTCAAGCCGTATAAAGACTTGTTTAATTTTACACAATACATATTGCGATTTGCGTCTGGATTCGGAATTGAAATTCCGTCAGGAACTTTCATGTATATGTCCGAATCAAGTGACCCATAAAGATATGCAGTCACTACATCCATCAACTGAAAAGATAGATGATTTTTAACTGCCAATGAGATTAAGTATCGGAATGTTATTCCACTCATTACTGGAGAATAAGTTTCATTGAAATCAATGCCGGGTCTCTGCGTGAACCCTTGTGCTACAAGCCTTGCTTTGTATCTCACCACCTCATTGTTTTCATTCCGTTTGCGGACGAAAACCCATTTGAAACCGAGGCTAACTCCTCTTGAATTGCATCCTTCCATTGGTTCCAGTCCGAGCGCTGTTTGCACTCTGCCATGGTCTTGGATCTGGATCATTTTGAAGGTTGTTTGCAATTGTTGTGGAGAAATAAATGTCGACAATTGTAGTCTTACGATCGTATGATTCTCCAGAATCTGTATAATTAGTGGAAATTTCTTGGACCCCTGATGACTCAATGTTATTTCCCAAAACATTTGAGTCGGGGTATTCCGATGTCCCAGGATCAGTAATTGAGTGCACTGTTGATCTGGGTTCAAGGATCCTTTGGTGTCTATCAACTTGAGGTTGATCTGCATTTACATTCTTTTGTTTCCTTTGTCGCTTGTTAGAAGCTGTATCCGCCATTTGTGCCGTACTTCTCCCCCTCTTATTTTGAACTGGGAGTTGAGTGGTATTTTGCGGTACCTCCACTCTTTCAGGTACATTTCTGGCAGGATTATAGGATTTTGTGACACCCTTATAATCAGTAAATGCATCTGGCAGGTTATTTGCAATGTTTTGCAAATGAATGAGTTTCTGAACTTGAAGTTCAGTCTCTCTGGTACGTGGGTCTGAGGCAGGAATGCCTTGTACATTCCAATTAATTTCCTGGCATTCAGTTTGGTACTTGATGTCTCCCCCTAATGCCGGGAAATGTTCCTCATTGAATATGCAATCAGCGTACTGGGCCGTAAACAGGTCCCCTGTTAGGGGCTTGAGGTATTTTATGATTGACGGAGATTTATACCCAACATAGATCCTAAGTTTCCTGTGCGGTCCCATTGAGGTATGCTGCGGTGGTGAGATCGGTACGTATGTAGCGCAACCGAATTTTCGCAGATAGGAAATATCTCGTGGATTTCCACGTATTAATTATAGCGGGGAATTGCTATGATAAGCAGTTGGACGCAATTGTATTAAGTCAGCAGCGTGTAAAACTGCATAACTCCAACATGATATTGTAAGTTGCAATTCTGTAATAATGGTCTTGCAATGAGCTTGATTCTCTTGATAAGAGATTGTGCTAAACCATTTTGTGTATGAACATATGGAACAGAGTGTTGAACTTGTATCCCAAGAGCCATACAATCGTCATTGAAGGCATGGGATGTAAATTCAGCAGCATTGTCCATTCGAATTGATTGAATTCGATATTCAGGATAATGTGCTCGTAATTGGATAATTTGACCAATTAATTTAGCAAATGCATGGTTTCGTGTGGATAAAAGACACACGTGTGACCATCTAGTAGATGCGTCAATGAGAACCATGAAATATCTGAACGGTTCACACAATGGCTGTATAGGACCACATATATATCCTTTGAATGCGTTCAAGGAATGTAAGTGGTTCAGCTCGGATTTTAAGATAAGAGGGTCTTAAAATCAATTTTCCGGTGGCACATGAAGTGCACGCAAAATCTGAGGATTCCGGAAATGTTGTTTTGAGGTATGTATGACCAATTGAATTGCTAATAATTTTCCTCATCATTCCAATGCCTGGATGGCTAAGGCGATCATGCCATATTTGGAATGTGTTTGTGTTTTGGAAAATTACTTTGTACGCAATATGTTGAATGAGTTAGATGTATGTATAGTACAATCCGGAGGGTAATGATGGAATTTTTTCTAGTACTTGTTTGCCATATCCGTTGTGTTTAGTTAAGAGGAGATATTCCTCTTTGTTGTCATTTCGGGTTTCAACATGGAAACCATTTTGACGGATATCTCTATAACTAAGTAGGGTACGTGTTGAATCGGGATACAAAAGTGCATCCTCAATTTCTAATTGTGTACCCATAGGGAGAGTAATAGAGGCGCGACCAGAGCCTACTATCGTTGCATCGCGTCCAGCGATTGTTAAAATATTTCCTTTCCTCCTAGTAAGAGTCAGGAAATATTTTGTGTCCCTATGTATAGAGTTTGTGGTACCACTATCCACAAGGCATAATTCCTCCTCCATTGGATTAATTCCAAAAATCTATATATACAAAGAATAATTTAATGAAATTCTTATAGTAGTATATAGAATACATACAAACTTCATTTTCAATACCAAATATGTTCGATATGAACAGCATGGTTGAACTCTCCCACAGATTTAAAATCTTGTATGCGGAGGTGGTTCCACTCATTGACAGCCTCCGGTAGGATGACTGCTTTATGCTGTTCATACCGTGTTTGAAGAGCAAGCCACAGAGCGCGTGGGTCTTCTTCCATCAGATACTCAGCCTTGAGATCAGGATGGATGTGATTCCTTATGATAAATAAGGTATTGTACTTGAGAGGCTCAGCCAAAGGAGCTACACTTTCTTGAGGAGCTGCAATTGCCTGGTACATTCTGCGCAACGATAGACTCACTTTGAGATCCATCGCCCATGTGGGGAAGTTGTGGCCGTCAAGAGCGAGAGCCTCAAACTCTTTAGCAGCCATTGTGCCTACATATGTAGGGCCACAGATTTGTTAAAATCTTTGGCAATGTTTAAATAAGCAATGCGAAATGCAAGAAATCAAGGTAAACTTGAAATACATAAAGGGACATTCTCCTATTGTGGAACAACATAGTTAATCACCAAAGGTGTTAACGTTATTTAATTCATTTTTCAACATTGGGTACGCACTTTGAGGATGATAATCCCACAGTAGTACTATGGTACTACCTTGTGTATGGCCAATGTGAAAAAGAACCATGGTAATCACTTAGGTGTAGACCTTGAATAATTTATAATCAAATTGGGTACGCACGTTGAGAATGAAAATTCCACAGTAGTATTATGATACTACCTTGTGTATGGCCAATTTGAAAATAAATAAAGGCAGTCATCCAAAAGTGTAGACCAAATTGTTTCAAAACTTGATATTGGGTACACACGTTGAGGAATAAATCCCGCAGTAGTACTATGGTACTACCTTGTGTATGGCCAAACTCAAAGTTAAGAAACTTTGTGTTATTCCAAAACGAGAGAAAATCAACCTAAGGCATTTGCATAAAAAAAATATTAAATGCTTGTATGGTAAGCTAGTAAACGTAATATTTAAATTGCATAAGATAGATCGCAATAATTGATGTACGCCATAAAGAATTAATTTACATGAGGTAAATTAATGTGTGGTAATGTTGTAATAAAATGCAAAATATGTGGAAAACAATATGAGTATTGTAATCCGAATGAATATATACCCAAATTAAATATAACATGTGGTTATATTTTTAATACCGTATAATCACAATAGTGGTGGTGAACACCAATTTGTATGGCATAGCGTACAAGCAAAGTGTCATAAATTGTGATTTTATGATATTTATGGTAGGTATAATATTTTGCAAATTTTAAGTACAATGGTACTCACTAAATGGGAATTTCAAATTTTAAATTTGCGAAAGATAGCAAATTTAAAGATGGTCGCAATTCATATTGTAAATAAATTGCAATAAAATAATCCTAAATATGTAAAAGTTATAGAAATGTGCATGCACATTTACTTGAACAATTACATAATTTTCAGATCCTGTAGGGACTGAAATGCTAATTTATAAAAGTACATACTAACGGGTACAATTATAAATAAGCATGAGGACTATACTGCAAATTTACAATAGAGATTTTATTTTCAAGAAAATTCTGCATTTCCCACGAACTATAGGGTGGATTGTGCAAAATTTCGAAAATTTAGGCTGAGGCCCATTCGGACTTTGGGCCCATGAGGAGAGGTGGGAGGGATTGGGCCAAAACCCATGAATGGGCAGCCAATATAAAAGGGGAAGGGGAGTAAGGAGGTTAGGGGAAACCCTAACCCTAAGCCAGCCGCCTCAAGGAGGCGCCTCCCTGGTGAGCTGCCGCCGGCCCAAGGCTCCGGCGCCGCCGGCCGCCGCCGCCTGCCGCCGGTCCTGGGCGCCACGACCGCCTCGGGCCGCCTCCTCCCCACCGCCGCCTGGCACGCCGCCCGTCTCCCGCGACGCCACTTCGAGCGCCTCCGCCGGCTCACGCATCGTCGGCCATGGACACCGCCGGCCGCGGGCCACCTCGCCTTGGGCGTCACCGGCCGCGGGCCGCCTTCGGCCGCTTCGGGCTCAGGCGCCGCCGCCTCGCCACGGGGGCCGCCGGCCATGGGCACCGCCGGCCGCGCCACCGCGCCGGGCGGGCCGCGCCTCCTCGGGCCTCGTCGGCCGCGCCTCCGCGCTGCACCCGCCGCCGGGCCGGCCGTGCAGGGCCGAGCGCCGGCCGCGCCGCGCCGCCGCAGGCCACCTCAATCGCCCGGGCGTCGCCGTCCCCGGCCGCCTCCACCACCGCGCGCCGGCCTTGCTGCGCACCGTGCCGCTGGGAGGCGCCGCCGCGCCTTCGCCGGGGCTCGCTGCACCGCCGGCCGCCACGCCCGTCCGACCTTCGGGCGCCTCTACCGCCACGGGCGCCGCCGCACGGGAGTCGCCGCGCCACGGGTCGCCGCGGGCGCCGCGCCGTCGCCGCGGGTGCTGCCGCCTCTGGCGCTGCCGGTTGCGGACGCCGCGCCGCGCTGCTGGTGCTGCCGGCCTTGGGCGCTGCCGCTTCGGTTCGCGCCTCCCCGCCACGCCGCGCCATGGGCGCCGTGTCGGACCATGCCGCCGGGCCGCCTCGGCCACGGGCGCCGCGCGCCACCGCGCCACGTCGCCGCACCCGCTCGGGAGCCGCCGACCGCGCCGTCCGCGCGCCACGCTGGGCCGCATCGGGCCGCGCCGCTCGGGGCCGTGCGCCGTGCTGGCCGCGCGCCGTGAGGACGCGCCGCTCCGGGCCGGCCGTGAGGACGCGCAAGGAAGCGAGAACATGCAGTGCCATTTACCTTTTTATCTTCCCTGTTTGCACTTGTATGAATGAGCGTGCGTGCAGATAACGTATTGCAAGAATATTGAGACAAGTGTATGTGATGAACTGTTGCTTTTATCATTAAACTCTGAATCAGTACATGGTACATATTTATAGATGAAGAGGGGGTGATATGAATAGATGTCTGTTCATGAAGAAGAGTCTGTTTGGAGAAGGCATCTGCACATTGGGCACGCTTTACTTTTAGTTTGTAACACATTTCTCTCCACCCTCATCGACTCAATCTCCCAGCCGACACCCACCGACAGAGTGGACCCACCAAATACGAGCCCCACATGCCAGTGAAGAATCGTTGAGGAGCACCGACGGCGCCCTCCCCCGTCGGGTCCACTTGTCACTTGGACTGGTCATGCTGCAGTTTGAGAGGTGCCGTTTTGCATTTGTCTTTATCTTATAAATAATAATAGTTTTAAAAAAATCATATAGAAAAATATTTATATATAATTTTAACCGATATAAATAAAATTATTATAATATAAACTACAAATTAACTAATAAATTAGAAGATATTTTGTTTAAAAGCTAGTAAAAAATAATCTTTACTATATAAAAGAAGGAGTTGGTGGTTGGTGCGGCCTCCCCTAAGTCCCACCCCTTCTAAAAAAAACATTGGCTGACATGTGGCCCCACCTCCTCCCTAAACGTGCGGCTGTCTCCCTGCCCCCCCCCTGCGCCCCGCCCCCGATTCTTGCGGCTGCCTCCCTGCCCCCCCCCCCCCGAATCCTCCCCGCGCCGCCGCTGCCGCCTCGCCCGCTCCCACCCCGCGCCGCCTCCTCCTCCTCCTCCCCACCTCGCCCCGCCGCCTCCTCCCCTCCCTCCCACCCCGCGCCGCCGCTGTCCCGCTCCTCCTCCGCCGCCTCGTCCTCCGTTCCGCCGCCGCCTCGTCCTCCCGCCACCCCTCGCCGCCGCCGCCTCATCCTCCCCCCACCCCGCGCAGCCGCAGCCTCCTCCCCCCACCCCGCGCCGCCGCCTCCTCCCCTCTCCCCACCCGCGCCGCCGCCGCCTCCTCCTCCCCCCACCCAGCGCCGCCGCCGCCGCCACCTCCTCCTCCCCACCCCGCGCCGCCGCCGCCTCCCCTCCCCTCCTCCCCACCCCGCGCCGCCGCCGCCTCCTCCCCTCCCTCCCACCCCGCGCCGCCGCCTCCTCCTCCTCCCCACCCCGCGCCGCCGCCTCCGCCTCCCCCCGCTCCTCCAGTCTGCCCTCGCCTCCTC
This sequence comes from Dendrocalamus latiflorus, assembly GCA_017311315.1. Classification (NCBI taxonomy): domain Eukaryota; kingdom Viridiplantae; phylum Streptophyta; class Magnoliopsida; order Poales; family Poaceae; genus Dendrocalamus; species Dendrocalamus latiflorus. The sequence goes on from CM029628.1 coordinate 50,456,196, forward strand.
CCCCACTCCTCCGCGCCGCCGCCGAGTCCTCTTCCCCCGTTCACCGCGCCGTCACTCTCCCCTCCCCCGTCTCTCCCCCTCCCACTCGACCATGGCAACAAAAATGCGGCGGTTGTGGCGCGCATCAGCTGAGAGCAAGGTGGAGCCAGAGCAGCTGCAGCCTCGGCGGTTACAAATTGAGGAGTTTTATGGGCGAACGTGGCATAGATTCGGCGGTTGCAAACGTGAACGTGTTTGGCAGGCAGTTGCATTGAGGTAACATGCTTCCGTATTTCTTCCTCTCGTTCTCCTTCTTCGGCCCTGCTCGGTCTCTTGATCATACTCTTTCTGTGGTTTGAGAAGCGCACGCCGCGGCGTCATCGTCGCCAACGCCGGGACGGTCTACTCAGTCGACGTCGCCTACCACGCCGTCGGCCTGGTCATCGACGTGCTCCGCCGCATCACGGCCGCCGAGCGCTACGTCCGGAGCGGGCTTTGGCCGGCCAAGGGGGAGTACCCGCTTGGTTCCGAGGTGTGTGTTATTCTGTGATCCTTGTAAATTTGGTGTATCATGCCGTGAGGTGTGAGAGATACGAAGTTTGGAGCTTTACAATGCATTTGGGCTACGGAAGCTTGAATTGGGCTCCGTTCTAGCAAAAAATGGCTACAACATGGGATTAGATATGGTATGGTGGTGGTGTAAAGATGTCATTTTAGGTTTGGTTTTCATATGTTTCAAAGTACATGGCTGTAGTTTCTGATAAAATTGCGATTGCACTGCATAGACGAAATGAGATCGTATAAGTCACGGGGATAGGTTAATTTATAGCATTTCAAAATAGTAATTGTGGTAGCAAAATGTTAAAAAAGCAGGCTGGTCCCTTTCAATCCCAATTCATGCGCTACTGAATCTCTTCTTCTCTTCTGCTTTTTCGTCCAGAATTTTGTGAGATTTTGATATCTAGATGGTAGCAGGTAGTTCCAACACAGATTATGATTTTTGTGTAGTAGCTTTAAAAAAGTAATTTGTGCTCACAAGTTCATACTATTTATATCTTTCTAATTTTATTTGTTACGGAAGACTTCAAGATACTATAAATTTCATAATTTGCAGTTTTGATAATATTGGTATTAAGACTTTTATATATATTTGCTACACTTTTAGGGATACTCCGAATATATGGTTATTAATCAATCATGCTACCTTTCAGTTAGTAGTCAATGCTTTTCGAACTTATGATAAAAAAAGTGAAGAATCATTTTTCTAATAAGTAAGTCAAGTTTTGGGTTAGTGAGTCTGTTGTGATATATTTTCCATGGAGCATTAAGATAACAAGATGAAAAATAGTGCTTATATGAGTTTCTGAACCTTAAAATTTGCATGTACTTGACCAAAAGGTGATTTCTATGTTGAATTGATAGCTGAAATGAAAGCATCCTTTCAGTCTGTTAAACTAATAATCCATTCAATGCCACTTCTTTTTCAATATTAGAAGCATGATAATCAATAAAAAGGCGAATTATTTTATAGGTGCAGTACTTCCACTGTGTGTAAGTTTCTCTTTTATCAGTTAACCTAGGCTCATATGTTTTTCAGTTAAGTTTTCTAAAAAACAGAAAGGGAATGGATACAAATACTAGGTGCTTACATGTAACTAGATTATAATTTTTTCTTATTTGTTCTGTAGAATCAGGGAAAAGGAGCTTACGGTTAGAGACTATGGAAAAGTAGATTGAATATACTCAGGCTTAGTAATGTAGCTATGATAACAAGAGACAGATGGCAGGATATTTGTCTGATTAGGCCAGTTTAGACTAAAATTATGAAAATCCTAGCTGTTCAAAATTTGCATACTGAATCTCTTCTTCTCTTCTGCTTTTTCGTCCAGAATTTTGTGAGATTTTGATATCTAGATGGTAGCAGGTAGTTCCAACACAGATTATGATTTTTGTGTAGTAGCTTTAAAAAAGTAATTTGTGCTCACAAGTTCATACTATTTATATCTTTCTAATTTTATTTGTTACGGAAGACTTCAAGATACTATAAATTTCATAATTTGCAGTTTTGATAATATTGGTATTAAGACTTTTATATATATTTGCTACACTTTTAGGGATACTCCGAATATATGGTTATTAATCAATCATGCTACCTTTCAGTTAGTAGTCAATGCTTTTTGAACTTATGATAAAAAAGTGAAGAATCATTTTTCTAATAAGTAAGTCAAGTTTTGGGTTAGTGAGTCTGTTGTGATATATTTTCCATGGAGCATTAAGATAACAAGATGAAAAATAGTGCTTATATGAGTTTCTGCACCTTAAAATTTGCATGTACTTGACCAAAAGGTGATTTCTATGTTGAATTGATAGCTGAAATGAAAGCCACTGTACAAATTGCAGGATATTTGTCTGATTAGGCCAGTTTAGACTAAAATTATGAAAATCCTAGCTGTTCAAAATTTGCATGTACAAATTTGGTGTGCATACATCAGCCACTGTACTTATTCATTACTTATGTAGGCATTTCATTGGCTCACTCTTCTTGGGGAAAATTCCAAAGCAGTTCACTAAGAACTGTAGTTGTTTCAGCATTTGATTTATGAAACCAGTACATATCCTATATCAGTACGATAAATGCTAGAGTTGGTATCACCTAGGCCTGTTTTTTGCATAGAAGGATCAAAATGTGAACATTTCATACTATGACATCCATGATGTTTTTGCTCCGTAAGACATAAAGTCCATTAGTTTAGCAGTACTTCAGATGAAATAATTCCTCTACTTTGTTTTCGATAGAGGTAATTAGGCGCCTTTTCTCGAAGATGCTAATTAGGGGTTGGGCTTGCAAAGGAACAATGTTACTTTTGGACCATTATTATTCATTTTTCTATTATTCATTTGGGCGTTACATTAATTTGTGTGTCTATCCTGATTCTATGTAGTACTACAACTGTTACGAGGAGGTGAAGCAGTAAAGAGAGAGGATTATCTTACTGCAACAGAATATACACTAAGGTAATTTATTGCCACGAATACATGCTTCGCAAAATAGTATCACTGTTGAGTGATGGTTGGTATCCACCCTACAGACTTGACCTCTGTGGTATAATTCGTGGTATAATTCAGGTTCTACTCATTTCATAATTCTTATTTAACCTTCGTTTTTGTCTTTTACTCTTTATGTTTTCATGTTTTGACTGTATAATACTAGGCATAGCATTGATGAAAAATTGTATGTTATACTTGTTCTATCATGCTTCACTAATATATTAGATGCTTGATTTATGTACGAGTATGAACATGTATGTTTTGCTTGATACATAATGCCGTAAGATAAAATTGATATTTATTATTTTGTTTGAGATCATATTTGATAGTATGCATCACTTTTATTTGGTTTTCCGTTGCAACGCACGGGCACCTTACTAGTTTAACTAGAAAAACGGGTTTTGGAAGTGAATACGGACAGGCCACGCTTCGCTCTCCTCGCAGGGACGCGTGCCCTTCCGCCCACGCGACGAATAGAATAGAAGAAACAGAAGCAGCGGCAAAAAGGGGAGACACCACAAGAAGTGGAAGCGAAAGCGAAAGCGAAAGCGGGCGGCACCGCACCGTGGAAGCAAACTTTCGGTGGAGTCTTCTCGAGCTGTGGCCATCAAGGCATCAAGGAAGGGTTCTCGCGCCCGGGGTTTGGCTCGGTTCCATGGTGGCGAGCTGAGGCGGCGGCCCGGGTGGAGGAGCAGCAGGAAAAGGAGGAGGAGATGGTCCTGTGCTCCATGCGCAAGTCGTTCAAGGACTCGCTCAAGGTGCTCGAGGCCGACATCCAGCATGCCAACACCCTGTGAGTGTGAGCCACCCCGCAAATTTCCCTCCTTTTTCGGCTATTTCGATCGCAAATTGTCGAAATTTCACGCTTGCGGTTGGTCTTGCACCGTTCGCTGTTCGGTTTGGTTGCAGCCTTGTACTGTGCGTTCAAGCGGTTCTAACTTCCGCGGGGGTAAACTAGGTGAATGCAGTAGCGTCGGTTGATTAGGAGCTCATGCTGTGTGTATGGATGATGTGGGTAGTTACCGCTGATCTGGTCATGGTTGGATACATGACATTTACAACAGTGTTTTGACTGAACTCGACAGTGCATCGGATTTCTCGAGGGATTATGACGGGGCTTGCCTCCAGATGCGGATGTCGTACAGCCCGGCCGCGCAGTTCTTCCTCTTCCTCGTGCAGTGGACTGATTGTGGCCTTGCGGGTGCGCTTGGCCTGCTGAGGGTTCTAATTTACAAGGTTCTGTTTGTGGTGTGATTTCAGAATTCACTGCTTCTTGTTGTGATTTTTCTACGTTTTGAAGGAATTAATCCAGGCAACTTGGTTGTGCAGGTTTATGTAGATGGAACTACCACCATGTCCACTCATGAAAGGAAAGCAAGCATTAGGGAATTTTATGGTAAATGCTCTGTAATAAACAGAAGAGTGGAGGTTTTTCGCTAACAATTGCTTGTTGTTTGGACTTGTAATATTAATGCACATTGTTTACAGCTGTTATATTTCCCTCCCTCATGCAACTGCACAAGGGGATCAGCGATGTCGATGACTGTAGGCAGAAGGCGATCTGTACACAGAGGTACAGAAGGAGAGACGAGGATGAGAACAAGAGTCAGGTTTCTGAGATTGATGTTGAAAGAGAGGAAGAATGTGGGATTTGCATGGAGATGAATAGCAAGGTTGTGCTGCCCAACTGCAGCCATGCTATGTGCATCAAGTGCTACCGGCAATGGTAAGAGCCATCCTGTCACTATGATTTTTTTCTGTCATGTTCAAAGATAGTGATTAATGTACTGGTCATTGGTAACAAATTGGAAGTTGTTTTGGTTTAGTTCAAAAGGTAGTTCTGTCAAGACCCATTAGTAGAAGTTTGGTAAAAAAATAGTGCTACATGTTGGTTATATGTAGTGTTCACCAGTGGACCCTCTGCCTAGGTGTAACCTCCTTTATAGCCCTCTACCTGATTATTACAGCAATGCACTACAAATTTGCAACAGTCTCTGCATTTGTTTGCCAATTTTGTACATGTTTCTCACTAGGCCTGATCCTTTGAGATTGCTGGTCTTCATGATATTTGGATCTGTAAAATAAGATCCATTCAGCTTCTGCCAGGAAGCACAAAGTTTCCTTGTGAGCATTGATCATATATATAAAAGTGTAAGATAATATATCAATTAGTTGAGGATAATTATGTTTAGTCTTCTTATGACATAACCACGGAGTTGTCCCAAATCTCGATAAGAGAAACAGCCCTGAAAAGCTGCCTACTTTCAATTTCACTTTGGTTCCACATCTCAGGATGACAGGAGTATTCGACTATCTCAACGATAGCGGTAGCATTTTATTAAAACTTTGCTGTTAAGCACGGTGTATCTTACATTACATGTCTACATGAACAGAATGAATGCAGAAAACACCATTACATGAGCAGAAGGAATGCACAGAATTACTTATCAATTTTATACTACCTTTATTCCATGTACTTCAAAACAGCTTTCCTTTCTCTGCTATATGAATGATGATCTGCTCACTGGACTGTCTGCTGCAAAGATATTATGTTCATTGAAGCACGTGCTGCAAAGATATAATTGCATTCATTGAACAATGCGTTATCCTGGTTGCAGGCGCTCAAGATCTCAATCCTGCCCCTTCTGCCGTGACAGCCTCAAAAGAGTAAATTCTGGTGATCTGTGGATGTTCACTGATTACCGAGATGTAGTTGACTTGGCAACAGTGACTAGAGAGAACCTCAGGCGCCTGTTTATGTACATTCAGAAGCTGCCTCTCGTTACACCGGATAACATCCTCTATGCCTATGATTCTCATGTAAAATAACTCGAGCTGTTCATAATGATTTGCTCACAATTGTTTTCCCAGAGTGACGCATGGCTTATTGATTCATGCAGAGGATGTTCCTTGTCCTAGGATGTGGCTGACCATGGAGCAGCTTGTGTGCTCTGACTTGAGGTGTAGTTTGTGCTCAGGTGTTGTAAATGCTTGTACAGATTTATAATTTCCATGGAAAAGTTCAGGGGAAGAAGAACCATGTGTTACTACAGTATGCAAGCTCTGATGAGAGATACTTAGTGCTTGTATTATTCATAGGTTCATTTTAACGCTCATATGATTTGTAGTTTAAACTGAATACATTGGCATTTCAGTTTTTTTTTTCTTTTGTGAGCGATTGCTACCAAACATATGTTAGCTTATTCTGGTCTTTCTGTTGGTGCGAAGCTATGATGCAAGATATGCAATGCTGTGGACCTCGCACACCACTTATGAAGGTTGCCTAACAGGATTCGCCTCAAAAATTACTGATGAGAACAAGTAAACATAACAGGAGATTTTTTTGAAGTTTTGCAGTAGTACAAAGCCTGACTGGTGGAAACTCGATGGCATCGATAAAAGCGTAGGGATTATCAACTACTGAACCTGTACCCGTCGACGATTGCTACAGAGTTTACAGTACAGTGTATTAACAACGGAATGGGATCCTCTGACGATTGCTACAGAGTTTACAGTACAGTGTATTAACAACGGAATGGGATCCTCTGACTTTGCACTGTGCAAAGTCAGAGTGACTTCTTTTTACTGTAGCTACAGTAAAAAAAGCACTATAGCAGGATGGATCTGGCCGTCCTTTTTGCATCGGGTGGTTTAGATGTAAAGTCACTCTAACTTTGCACAGTGCAAAGTTAGAGGATCCGATTCCATTAACAACATGGACGCCAGCCCACTCCGCTGTGCTGGATTTGATGGACCAGACATGGCGGTACAGTGTATTAACAACATGGACGCCAGCCCTCCACTGCTGGATTTGATGGACCAAGACATGGCAGGTGAGTGCAATCGGTGTGCTATAAATTAGTCACGCCGTACCGTCGTAACATCAGATCCAGATAACAGATTGCCAGACAGTACAATAATGGAAGCTGTACCATGTAGATAGAGTTCATCTCACCTTTCAGCCTCTCATCCTCTGTGAAACAGAGCATACATGACAACGAAACAATGGCAGGTTGTTTTATCAGCAACGGAAACATTTTTTTTTTGTCAGCGAAGGCATCACGCCATCATTTCTTTCTGAAACAATGTAAAATATTCTTCCCATACATCAAGGGGCTGTAAGGGTTAGTTACATGCTGCTCAAATATTTGTGCATGTTGAAAGGCAATCAAAAGTAGTCATTCGGTACTACATCATATGAATCCTTTCTACTTAACAACAAAAAAAGTATTATTTCCTCAGGTTGGCCGTAACCCTCAGGGCAAAACATGTCGGTGCGCCTTCCAAAGGGTTTATCATATAAGGTCAGAAAAATCTTATTTGTTAGCCTGAAAGGAACACAAGGCTTTACTAACGGTGTACAGATTGACAATGAACCAAGGTAAAGAAGAAAAATACTTGTTGGAAAACATCTCACCTTGTCTAAAATTTGCACATTCCAAGAATCACTCCTACGAGATAAGCTAGGTTCAACATAGCTTGGAGCATGCTGGCCCTGGTTCCTTAGGAGAGGCAGCCTTGCAGGCACGGTGGTGTCATCATCGCTATCATAGTCACTTTCACGGTCAGGCCCAAGAGCCCTAAGTACCATTGCAAGAATGATTGACAGCACCTGCAAATAATCGACTAATTTAAGTTTATAGAGGAAATCAGTGATGCTCAAGAGTTAATTCTCTTTAAAGTTCAGTGGCAGTAATTCAAATCCAGTAAAGTGAAAGGTAAATAGATGATTATAAGATCACTGTGAAGTTCCTGTAATGTTGTTTTGAAAAGCAGCCTGCATTTCAATTCACGCAAGTATCTACTAAAGGTTGCTACCATACTTAACTAAGCAGATATGTGGTCCTCAACCTTCATTTTAGCAGAGCTTCTACAAAGTTCTATTGTTGTTATATAAGGTAGATTTTTCAGTAAATGCTCATTAGGCCAGTATCTAATTTAAAGCATATTGAAAGATTGTAACTCCGCTCATGTATAATTACACAGTTGTTTGGTTACAGCTTACAAGTGTAAGAAAGGAAAAAAAATGAAGGTTTGAGTTTCAGTGCAGCGAAGGTGCAGAGAATCTCACCTGAGCAGCCACCACCGAGAGGCCTACCCATTCACAGATCTCAAAATTTGATCTCATGAAATCCTTGAATTCCTCAAACTTCCCGGATGGGTCATCCGGAAAATCCTAAAGGTTTGGAAATAATCAGACATTCAAACCATCACCAATCAAATAGCACATGTATGGGAAATAACATGAAGTAGCACAGCTAGAGTGCTCCCTACCTCCTCCCAGCTGCTATTCAGAAATACATCGGTGGTGATTGCACCTTCCAGTATAACAAGCAAAAATATGAAGATCAAGTACTACATGTCAGGTTAAGGTAAAACAGCCCTTACATCACCAGGTTGCAGTACATGTAAGGAGGGAACTCAAAGAATGTAACTGCAATCTGGAGGCTTCAGTGATTAACTAGTAGGAACCTGCACTTTCATTTCAGAACTTATTTGATAGAGAGAGAATATAGCATTTTTTGTGATATTAAAAAAGCTTAAGATATCCAGAAGAATGTTGCTTCTGCCCCTATGCGTGGTTGTGAGCAACTTTGATAAACCAGCAGCAGTTCCCATGTCAGCATAATTTAACACACTGATACACTACAGTCTACAGGTAGTCAGCAAATGAAAAGCATGTGTTGTTGGGAGAGAGAACAAATCTAGCCATGGGCAAGCAACAAACTAAGCTAAGAACATCAAATTATAAAGTCACGCATCAAATGCAAATCCATATATCAAGCAATTTCAAGGATACACAAGAGAGGCAGTGACCATTTGCGGTTTCAGCGGCAACGTGACCAGAGCAAGTCAGCAAGCATAGAAAGATTCCCAGGGCAAGGAAAGTGCAAATAAACCTGCACAGCAAGTGAATTTTTTTAGTAAAACAACCAATCCATATTACACAGATGCAAGACCCTTAAAATGCCTGGATAAGTTTTGACATGGTACATATGATATATGTATTTTTCATTAGTCGGATTTAACATCAGATCTTATTTAAATCATCTAGTATATGCCGCCTCTGACGTCCTAACAGCAAGAAAAAGCATCAACACAAGTCCAACTTAACTATAATTACTATAGTGTCAAGTTGAGGAAAGCGATTGTTTAGCATAAGCACTATTTTTTCTATATCCTTGACCTTCATAAGTGCTCTAGTCCCACCAATCGACTGTACAACTCCTTTTCAGTTGGGCCATTCATTGCATCACATCATGCTCCAATATGACGGCACATTGCAGCCGCCACCTAAATTTCTAGAGCACAATTCCAAAACAATACTACAAAGCTGATCACCGCGTCCACCGAATGGCACTAGCATCCACTAAACGGAGAACTAGTTTGGTTGTGCGTCACTGTATCCAAATTTGCTGCAATAGTGGTATGCTGAGCTGAGTATCCTCCTGCCCATCACCAATTAAAAAAGGCCTAACCTTTAACTGCCATAGAAGAAAAATGGGGAGCTTTCGGTGAGATGGCTTCGGTTTGTACGCCATTTCCTAATACTAGCTGAATGCCCGTGCGTTGCTACGGATTTTTAAAAGAAACTCATGGGTGGTAAAAATGTTTAGAATATACATACAAATATATTCTAAAAGTTTTTAAATCCGTAACAACACACGGGCATTCAGTTAGTGCAGGCCAATTGTCAAAAGGCAAGAAGAATTAGGGGCATAATTTAAATGATGATGAGTTAATTTTCATCAGTTTCTAACTATATAAATTTCACAAATTTGCATCACCAAGAAAGATAGGGCATATAATATTTTATACGGTCCAAGCAGGAGGGGAGGTAGGTGAGAGAGGCCAAATAGAAGAGGAGGTGGGAGATAATAACTGTTGGTGGAAGTGGAGAAGAGGATTAATTGAATATGAGAGAGGGAGAGATATGTTAGATAGATGATTAAAATTTTAGTATTCAGATCGGACGATTAAAAAGGAAGAAAGAAGAATGCACCAATCACCAACCTAAACTTATTCAATAGTAAAGATATCCCATTCTTGCACGGAATCTCAAGTACTACCTCTAAAGAAAAATACTCCAATGAAACAGTACATTAGATACATTTCGTTGCAAATTCGCTTAAAACTAGCTAGATGCCTTTAGCCGAGCAAAGAACGGATTAGCAACACAAATCAAGAAGAGAAAACAGAAACCGCAAATCTAGTAATAACTTGTAGCGCGCGCGCACCAAAACAAAGCAAAGATTGGGGCTTGCGAGACACTAGACGAGATCTGTACAAGGAAGAGGAGGAGAAGCAAGAAGAGAAGGTGTACGGACCAGGGGACCGGGAAGTGCTGGTGGAGCTCGGCGACCTGCCTGGACCAGGCCCGGAGCATCCAGAGGGCGTAGAGGATGACGGCCATGCCGGCGAGACCCAGGACGGAGTTCACCATCTTGAGCGCCGTCTGCACGCAGCTCCGCACCACGCGCCCCGCCATGCCCGCCGCGGCCGACCAACTCCAACGAGTCGCCGCGTGTTGCCTCCTTGCTTCCTCCGGGTCTCACCGCTCTTGGTCGGTTGGTGCGGTTTACCTTGATTCTGTGAAGCCTAGCTGGGTGTGTGGGAGAATGGGAGACGACTGCTGCTGCTTCGCTTCCGCGGACGACGGTGGCGTGGGATTTTGGGGAAACAAACGGTGGTGGACGGGCGGAGTGGGGAGGGAAACAACTAGCAAGTGCGTGGGAGTTGGGCGGGGAGAGGTCGTAGTCGTAGCCTGGGATGCGGCGACAAACCACATGGAACTAACTGGTTTTGTGCTCTCTCAGCTCAGTTGTACAACTTACCGGCAAATGGCTTTGCCATTACGATCTTTTGGTGGAGTTCTTTTCCACTTGCATCTTATGGTTTTATAATTTATATTATAATGATTAGTCTTTAAAAGGTATATTTTTAAGGTAAGATCAATAAAAAAACTATAGTAAAAAATATACTAAATTCAGTTGTAGTCGTCAAAATCGCATACGACTATTTTTCTGTGTTTACCGTCTCTCAGAACAATCAGAGTTTAAAAATTAAAACCATAAATCATGAGCCGCAGTCAAAAAAAAAACACACACTTTGTTTTTCCGATGGATTGGTGGTGGCCGTTTATTGGGCTTATAATTTTGTGTGTTTCTCGGCTGTTTTACTTTGTTGAAAATGTGATGATGAAGGGTGATGGAGGCTAGGAGATTTATCTGGATTCTAGATGGTGTGTTTGATAGATGTGGGTCTTCTTGACCTTTTCTTTTCTCTCCTTTTCCTTTGTTTGTGTGTGGAGTATGTTTCGTGTTTGGATCGAGTGGTGATAGATTGGTACCGAGAATTTCCTTTTGGCAAGACTATTTTTTTGTTGGGATTTCTCGGTGCTGCTCTTTCTCATCTTTTTTTTTAATGGGAGGTGTATTTCAGACTTGTAGCATAGCACGGCATCTACGTGGCACTTCAGAAATGACGTGTGCAAAGAGGTAACTTCAGAAATGATATTTTGTAATTGGTGTTTAACAGGAATTACTGTGTGACAACTAAAATAACCAAGGGGTTTGCTAAATAGCAGTCGATGGGAGTAGTTGTTTTTCTGTCCGTTGGATGATACCTTTACGATCCGCGATGTAAAAAGTCCGGAGCCAGTAAAAGGAGACCCGGTTTTACGGTGTGAACCCGTTAACATCCTCTTAACTTCATCGTACAAGCAAGCGGGGCCGGAACCAATCCAAGTCTAATCCTCAGATTAGGTCAGCTATTTTTGAGCTAACTCTTAGAATTACTCTGTTTTTTAATATAATTTTTTTATAAATTTTATGTAAGCTTTAGTTGTTAGGTCTTGAGTTACAGTTTAAGTAATCTAAGATTTGATTTCGTCACTGGTCGGAGGAGAAGAATGACCGTGACTTTCAGAGATTTTTCAGTTATCGAATGCAAAAAAGAATGGGCCAGAATGCATGCTACACCAGGTGCTACAGTGTTTTGTTCCGTGAGGAGGCCAAGTTCGGTAGGGATGCAGAACAGCAGAAGCATGTACTTTGCTCTGTGCGGTGACCGGGGATGGATTCTGTATTAATTAGGGGTTAGGAAATGGTAGCAGTGCGAAGCCCAAGTATGTCATCTCTGTGAAGCAAAGGAATCCATGGGGTCAGTGGCCCAGCAGGCCATCGAGCCAGAGGAGCCTGCGCGCAAGCATCGCACGGCGCACTGTCGCCGCCGCCTCGCGCCCCGCTGCGCCCACGTGTGAGCTCGCCAGCCTCCGCCGCCTCCTCGTACTCTATACTCGCGTGCTCGTCCGTCTCACCTTCTCCCCGCGCCACGTGGCCGCCTGGACCGCCTCCAAATACGACGTAGGAGGAGCCGTCGTGCCGACGAGGTGACGGGCGAGGATCCTTTGCGGCTCCGCCTTCGACCCGACTTGCACTGGACTTCCGGTGAAATATTTTCCTCCAATTACTCATTCCTTCGTCTAGTTACATTTCTAGTTCTACAATTGGACCTTCCAGTTCCAGTTTGCAGTATGGATTTGTGGTACTTAAACTGATGTCCATACCAGATGACTAGATGTAGATGATATCTAACTAATTTTTTTTTTTAAAATGTTAGATGTAGATGATGTCCATACCAGATGACTCCGCCTTCATCTGCGAGGCCGTACTCAGGTCCCCGATCTACCAGTTCTGCAATGCATTATGATGTCTTGGTGCTGTCATGGTGATGTTTCGGTTATTTGTCAGGTCGCTCCCGCCGCTGGCGAAGAAGTACGCACTGCAGATGCTGTATGTGTCGGCACCAGTGGTCATGGTGGCTATGGAGGAGTGGGTGCTCGATGAATATGCCACCAAGCACAGGGTCGCCATTGATGGCTGCTCCAATTAAGGGTATTTGTCGAAATACGCGATAGGTAAGAGACCTTATCCGGGTATATATTTATAGCTTGAAGTGTGAGCAGACTTGTAACTTTCCTGAATTAGATCAACTGTCAGTGAACCAGATAATTTGAACCCAGAAATGTTATAGCATGCGTTATGTCTTTGGCACACAGGGGCAATTTGATTTATTATGGATATCAAGTTGCTGAAATTTAGCTATAACTGTTTGGCCCTAAAGCAGGTTAAGCAATGATAACGCGTTGATTGTATAAAGGAAGCAACAATTTGCAGTTGAGCAGTGTGTCTGCATGCTTGTGATAATAATCCAGTGGTTTTTTGGGGGGTACCTGTATATTTGGCAGCATGAGTCACTTAGGTGTTAAGTAGTGATAAATCCCACATTCAGTCAGCCATTTGCAAGCTAGTGAGGTGAAATATGCAGTGACCTTAGGAAATATGCATCAATATTAGCATGGGCAGTGGTCATCTTGATTGCTATGTTGTTTAATTGTCATTTAGACATGGCTATGCCCTTGGATGCAAATATTTTGACAGTACTGGTTAGGGTTGTTGAGCATTCGCCCTTATAGGTTTGAATGCTTGGTTAGTTTGTTTGGAGATTATTTTATGATGCATTCAACACAATGGGGAGAATGGTATGCTTGAATATATGCTACATTCTTTATGTCTGCAGTGATGGCTTGGCATCTTTACTTGTTTTTTGAAGAAATGCATATGATCTTAGTTTAAGGCGGAGATGAGGATTTGTGATGAGTCATAGCAACTGACTTTGTTCGGAATACTGCTTACTTATTATTAGCTTATTTGCTGCACTGGCAGAGACTGCTTAACACTGCCACTGTGATACATGGCACCATAGCAGACAAATTGATGGATCGAATTCAAGTCTACTTTTCAAGACTGTGCATTGTTTGTGTTAGTGTGAATCTATTACTTTGTCTGTAGCATCATTAGGATATTAGCTTGTGCGTGTATTCACTGGTTATACTATCAGAATATCAATTCTTTATTTGCCTCATCAACTGAAATGAAAATCTAAATTGAGTTAGTGAACTGTGTCGTTTCTCCTTAAATTTTAGTGGCAAGCCTTTTTTCCCTGGATATTTGAAGTCTCCTGTTAGTATTTCTTGCATGTGCATATGCATCATGGTTGTCACGGCGGAGTCGGCGAGCACGGCGAGTGAGCGGCGCCTGGACGCCTAGGCGACGCCACGGCGACGCCGCGGCGACGCCATGGCGACCGCCATTTCCGCGTATACGCTGGTCATGCCGTGCGTATATGCGTAAGTGACCGACTCAGTCATATATATCTCTCGCTCGCTCACTCGAGTCCGTCTCCCGAGTCCGTCTCTCGGTCTCTCCTCATCGCTACTCCTCGCTCCCCCCGACTCTCGCGTCTCTCTCGACTGCGTCTCTCTCGGACTCTCCGCCTCCCCGTCCGCCGACTCCTCTCCCCGCCGCCGCCTCCCCCGTCCGCCGCATCCTCTTCCCATCTCCGCCTCCCCTCGCCTCCTCCCCCCACCGCCTTCAGCTCCCCGCGCCCGATCTGCTAACCCTAGCCGCCGTCTCCGGCGGGAGGGAGGGAGGCGGCGCGGGTGGAGGCGCCGTCGCCGGCGGGAGGGAGGGAGGCGGCGCGGGTGGAGGGAGGCGGCGCGGCCGGAGCGCGGCCGGAGAAGACAGGGGCAGACGGCGTACCTGGCAAGGCGAGGCGAGCCTCCCCGGCGTCTCCTCCCCGGCGCCTGGACGCCAAGGCGTCGCCTAGGCGACGCCGTGACAAGCATGATATGCATAGCTGATATTTACTCGGTTTTGCATTACTTGCATGATGCGTATTAAACTATGGATTTTATAATTCACCTGCTTTTGTATTGTTTGTATGGTGCAAAGTGAATTATGTACTTTCTAGCTCACTTGGTTTTGCTGTGTATACAGAAGAAAGGAGGTGAGCTACAAGATGAATCAGAAGTTCCAGGGTAACATGCAAAAGTATTTGGTTGATGGGTAAGTTTTTCTCAGTTACTTTTGTTGTAAACCACATGGATGGTCTTTTCTCGTATTTGAGTTAATTACTTCTTTTATCAAAACTGTTATGATAGTGGTAGCATGTGCTTTCTTCATCTTATAGAATATGTACTACTCTTAAGAATGGAGTAATTATTACTATCTTACAAAAGTACCATGCGCCCTTCTGACATCACGGGGAAATTTGAAAGGATCTATGTGTTTTATACTTTTATGGCGGAAAATAATTCATAAAACTTACGGATGCAAGAAGTGTAAAGCTTGATCTACTACTTTGGAAAAGACAATTGTTGTATGCTACATGGTTGTTTGTTTATTCCAAAAAAATGCTAGCATGATATACCTCAAGCTAGTGATGCTGCTTAAGCTTTACTGCTTTAGCTTTTGTTCTGTATGTTCTACTTGTAGGGCATATGAACTAGTTGGTCAAATTCCTTCTCTTTTTTTTTTGCTGCAGTGGAAGTTTACCTAGGGAACCAATACCGTTGAGTGTCACTGCCAGATTGCCTACATTAGCAGAACTAGGAGACTATGCTCTTGAGCAATGGGAGGTTAGGATGCGAAAGCTTAACTCAAAATTATGATTTCCATGTATGTTCTCTTTTATACCATTGTCACTGTCTTTTTTGTCATTGAATCCTACTGTTCGAACATTTAGAAGACTTCTTGTGTATATGTCCCCTAGCGAAGACTTATAGTTGTTATTCTGTTTTTTATGGGAAAATAGTGCTTCTTGCTGCACCTGATCAACTCGTCTCAAGTTGAGAGGGGGACAAGTTTCAGCTCGTCTACGATGAGAACATTCCAGCGAGGTCTTCTGAGTTCAAGGTTCCATCTAATTACCTCCCTTGCTTTGACTGTGTGTTACGTATAAACTAGTGACAACCAAGTTTCATGTGAATAACAAAGAACGAACAGATTGCTGCAGCTCTCTCTTGCACTAACAAAAATTATTTACTAGTAAATTCAATATCTTGTGGGCTGACAGCAAATTGCCGTTGGCTTACTTTTGTTGTGTTCAATTTTTCTGGTGGTAAAATGGGATTAACTGGTGATCCTAACAACTCATTCAGTTTAGCAGCTTGAGACTTTTGAATTTAGATATTTGTAAATCATGTTTGATGTCTCGATTCCTGTGTGGAATTTTTAAAGCTAATATTTTCCTTTTCTGCTGTATATTCTTTAGCTTTACTGTATATGTTCAGTTCACTGGATCTACAAGCAATAATTTCAACATCACGGGTTCCTGATTTAATGTATTTTGCAGGGATGGTGAAGCTCCAAAGTTAACTGAGAAAGGCCTCCAGTTTCTGGTGTGCGCTCGGTACTCAGTTGATCTGATTATCTGACAGACTTCCGTATTTGGTTCTCACTCTTTCTATTTAACCAGCTGATGGAGACATATGCACAACTTTGGCACATAATGCGAGAATACATTTCATCAGCAGAGGTATCAGTGGCATGTTCTTTTTAGATTGCCATTTGATTCGACATGAGTGATATGTTTTTTTTTTGTGCTGATTGTTTTATTGTTGTTGAATAGGAACGTGGTTGGGGTTTCTGGAAGGGTGAGATAAATTGTAGCGGTATATGAAAGGGAGCATCTCAAAGATATTAAAGTGCATTGTATTCGTTCTGGTAGATCTAACAGGACAGGGACATCAATCTTACATGCTCAATTAAGAATGTTTAAGAAAAATATCATAATTGCAGTGCTTAAAATGAAGTTAAGGGGCTGTAGGATTCAAGATTATTAAGGCGGTAAGGCGAGGCGAGGCGACCCACCCCCTCATACCTTTTAAGCGGTAAGGCGCGAGGCGAGGCGACGTCTTACACATCCTAAGGCGCTAAAGGGTAGCAAATAAAATAAGCATTTTACCAGTATATGTGTACCTTGTTGTTGTCAATTTTTGAGCCCATGTTGCACCTATCCCCCATTTCAATTGCTCTTCTCCTATGTAGCATCCATTCTCCTTGTCCCCTTGCAAGTTTCAATATATAGATTATTATAAATGTATTAGATACAAATTGTATTCTAATTAATTGAGTAAATACGGATTGAGTGACATACCTTGTTGACAATCTCTCCTCTCTTCTCTTCTATTCTCCCATACAACAAGCCACATGAATAATGAGTAACATAAGTTCACAATAACAATTAAGTGAATCCAAGATTAAATATGTGCGACATAACAAATTAGCAAGCATGACATAACCGACATAAGTCTACACAAATAATATAGGTGATAAGTCCATGAGCTTAGAATAGTCTAATGGAATAATAGTAGTCCACAACACAAAAGTAGCATAGTTCATAATCCAACTCTCTTATCTCTCAATATCCATCGTCGAACTCATTGGGATTGCTAGTAGAATCCATGTTTTGTTCACCATCTTCGGTGGCATTGGGAGCTTCGTCACAATCGCTCACATCCGCATCATCATATGGATCTTCTTCCTCATCTTCTTCATTGCCTGAATCCGAGTGTTGCTCTTGGTTATCTAAGCTATCTTCTTCAACCATTATTGATGTAGATTTTGCACACCTTTGGTTGGTCATAGTCTCACCATGACTATGCCTGTTATCTTGCCTTGGAAGATTGCGACCTTGAAGTGAGCGTGATGCGCCAATGGCTTCATCAACATCATTCCATGTAAGGTCACACCCACAAGCACCTCGAGGTGGTGCAACCAATGAATCAGTCCATTCATTGTCCCAATCAAATTCCTCAGTGACCAAAGGGTCATAGTTTTTGCCCTTTTCCCGCTTCATTTGAAACCTAATTTTCATCTTCTGGTTGTAGGCAACAAAGACCAAATCATTTAATCTCTTATGTAGTAACCGGTTCCTTTTCTTTGTATGGAGCTACAAAAGCACAAATGACAAGCAAAACAAATGAAATGAATAAATAACTTGCTGAAATTAATATTTAATAAGCACATGTAAGCTATAAATTAACTCACAAAATCAAAGGTACTCCAATTTCGCTCATAACCGGATGATGAAGCACAAAGACTAACAACACGTTTAGCAAACCTTTGTAGTTCAATGGCCCGGCCACCATATGAACGCCACCAATCAACTAGAATGGCAAATACATGCATATATCAGGAATTAGGAATGAAATAAATATGCTGAAGATGAACTTAGTTTGCATAATTTAACAACACTTACTAGGGCTCATTGTCTCTAAGTTTTGGATTGCCATTTTGTTTGAAAAGATATCTCCTCGTTGGTCTTCATAATTCAGGGCTTGTTCATCAATCTTGTTCCGAATATTCTCATCTTCGACCATTTTTACAAGCACATCATTGAAGCAACCCCTTAGCTCCCCAACATATTTATCATCTCCACTCTTTTGGATGGCAAAGAATTTCCTTGGGTTCAAAAAGAGTGCAGTCCCATACAATAGATGATCCATTTGTTTCACCCAACGTCTCTCAATAATGTTCATGATCTTCTTGAGCAAACGTTGCTTGTTTTGGGTAGCGAAGCTAAGCTTGATTTTCTCCTTTGCATGAGCCATTAATGCTGCAACCTCTGGCATTGCAGGCCTCTCATCACCATCAACCACCCTAAGCACGATAAGAAGTGGGGCTGAAGCTCTAAGGCAGTCTTCAATTGAATTCCAGAACTCCTTAGAGAGCACAATGTCTGTCACATGCATGCCGGCCTCCGTCTTTGACAATTTGATGCTAGTCCATGCCTTACTCACAAATAGACACTTCAAAGCATCCTTGTGCTTGTGCATGCTCTTCAAAGTAAGGAAGGTTGTGGCAAACCGAGTGGCCGCGGGTCTCACAAGATCCATCTCACCCGTCTTTTCCCTCATTGCACTAAGAAGCCTCCCATGTCTATAAATAAATGTGGTGACACGTTTAGCACGTGCAATAGGCTTCTTAAATTCTTTTAATTTCCCAATGTCTTCCAACATAAGATCTAAGCAATGTACAGCACAAGGACTCCAAAACAGTGTAGGAATCCTGTCCATTAAAAGTTTGCCCGCTGCCTTGTAGTTAGCACCATTATAGGTAACAACTTGAACAACTTTGTCTTTTCCAATGGCTTCAATTCTCTCCTCTAGCAAATTAGCTAGCATAGTTGCATCATGTTGTTCACCTGATGCATCAACAGACTCCAAGAAGAAAGTTCCCTCTGGACTGTTTACAAGAAAGTTGATCAAGTGGCGCCCCCTCCTATTGGACCATCCATCCAACATAAGTGTGCAACCATATTGCTTCCACGCCCGTTCGTGCTCCTCCCTCAAGGCACTTATGTCATTGACGCAATCCTGAAGCAATGGCTCCCTCAACTCATGGAAACTAGGAGGCTTATACCCAGAACCGTACTGCACACTGGCCTCACAAGCAATCTTAAACTGCCTTGAATTTGCGGCATTAAAAGGTATGCCACACTCATAGAACCATAAGGCCCATTGCTTATTCACATAATGCCTGTAATCCTTGGTCCTTGTGCTGGTCTCCATGGTCCCTTGAAAAGACCCAGAACGTCTTTGATCTACAACTTCTTCAGGCGTTCTTCGAAGTATAGAAGCAACTGACTTGGTCTCCTTTGCCTTGGCCTTGCTTGATGTTGCAATCTTGAATGAAAAGGCAGCATGCCTTCTTTTGGCAGCTGTCCCTGAACTTGGCTTCACAGTGGAGTCTTGGGACTCCATGCCATGTGTTGCCACCGCTACTTCATCATCATCATCTAAAAAGATTGATCTACTCCTCTTGTTTTTTCTCAAAAAATCTCCCATTTTATCTACTTCTGCGTTACAAAGAAGTAATTATTAGTCAAGAACAACATAGCAACTCATCGCACACAGCAGCAAACAATCAACTGCTCAACTCATCGGCCAAGGCAACGCAGTAACGCACACAGCACACTACAGTTCATCGCACAGACGCCCAGTCCGTCGCGCAGCAAATACTCCTCTCTCTAACTGTCGCTCGCTCATCTCTCTCGCGCTCTCTCCCACTCAACCGCCTCCGCTCGCTCTCATCTCTCTCGCTCGGCGCTCGCTCGCTCCTCTCCTCGGCGAATCCGCCTCCCTCGGTCCCTCCCTTCTCCCCGCGCGCCTCCGCCTCGCCCCCCTCCCTCTCATCCTCCCCCTCTCTGCCGACCTCGTGACGAGGCGGAGGCGGAGCCACCATGGGGAGGCGGGGAGAAGGGAGGGACCGAGGGAGGTGAAGGTCGGCAGGGAGGGGGAGCCGGGGAGGTAGGGGGAGGAGGAGGAGGCCGGGGAGGTGTGGCATACCTGGAGATGGAGGCCGCAGCAGATGGCCGCCGGCGCGCCGCTTCGAGGATGGTGGCGCCACGGGGTGACGGGGATGGAGGCGGTGCTAGGGTTCGACTTCGGCCCCGGCTTATGTGACAGGTTCCCCACTGGCCCCCTCATCCCATCTCTTTATACTTGCTTTTTCGGGTTCTTGGGGCGTCCGCCTTCGCCGTCTCCTCGCTTTTCTTCGCCATAGCGACGCCTTGGGGTTTGAGGCGGACGCCATACACCCTCCTGGCAAGGCGACGCCGACGCCTTACAGTCCCTCACCGCCTTAAGCGACGCTTAGGCGACGCCTTAATAAGCATTACTAGGATTAATGTAATTAGATGAAATTTATCCTGCATCTGTTCTCTCGTGTCCAAGCTTTGCTGCCTGGTACATTGGTTGTAAATTCACTGCCATATTTTCTGTGTGTCTTGTTCATGTTTCAGGCTTATAGCTTGAATACTCTGACCGATGTCCAAAGAATTGCTATTAGGGATCTGGCGGAGTTGGGGTTAGTCAAACTACAGCAGGTAAACCTTGTGATTTAGTTTTTTTTCCTAATCAACTTGATGAACATGAGTTTCAAGAGTAAATCAATAGCAGGGTCAAAAGGACAGCTGGTTCATACCTACAAAATTGGCTACAAACCTCTCAGCAAGCTTGTCGTATTCATCTTTCAGCAAAGAGGTTTCATAACCTCCTATATCCTTTGCTATTGCAGTTTTTATGTTGTTCAAATCTTGTTGGTAACTTCCACCTACTTGTCACCTAAGCAACATTGTGACGAACATGAAGTTCTTTTCAGCTAAGAGTTCGTACTGTATTATATTGCTGTTGCAGGGTTTTGTGGTTGTGGAGACAAACTTTAGGATGTATGCGTACTCTACTTCCAGATTGCATTGTGAAATTCTACGTCTTTTTTCAAGGTACATGAGGTGTCAGATGAGTCACATAACCTAGCTGACCTATCTGCCATTTTTACTTTTTGGCTACTGCTTTGTAGCTCCTATTGCATCCTTGAACTACTTGCTTTTGTTTATCAATGTGTTATATGTTTGATATGCAAAAAAGGCAAATGTTTTTTTTTCTGTCCACTGTAGGGGCTCTATACTGCTTCCCGGAATTTTGTATACCTAACTCACCTAACCTGGTCTAACTATGTTGATTCCATTTGAGTATGCCAGTTCAATTATTTGGATATTCCCAGTAGACTGGTGACTGTTGTATCACACAGGTGCTAGTGTTGTTGATCTTGATAGGTTAGATGCCTCCCCCCTCACTGAATGGTCTAAGCAACACCAACCTTTCTGCCGGGGTCCAGTACTAATTCTAGGCAATACAAAATACATGATTAGAGTGCTATAAGCAAGATTGCCTATTAATTTATTAACCTAAGCTGTGGACATCCCTTGAAGATGCAAAGCCTTTCAGGATTATGGAACTGTAGCCTGCTTGTAAATCTAACTATTTTAACCATCTGCATCTGAAATGATTCTTGTCAGTCGCCTACTGCTAGCTGTATTTTGTCAGTCCTTCATACTGTGCCATGTTTTAGCAGGAGAGCTCTGTAGGTGGCAAGGTGGAATCATCTTTTGCACCCAAAACTAAGCATTTGATTTGAGGATCCACGTTTATAAATGGGAAATATAGTGTTGAAGGTCCAATATGATACCTTCTTACGGCTTGCTTATAGTGAGAGCAGTAGTTCTGTGGTTGCTTGCGATTCTAGATTTTACCATGTGTGCTGTCAATTTTTCAATTTTTGTTGAATGTTTTAACAAGGATGTTTTTTCAGGGTGGAGTATCAACTTCCAAACCTCATTGTGGGAACCATTACAAAAGAAAGTCTTTATCGTGCTTTTGAGAACGGAATCACTGCTGAACAGGTATCATTTGGATTATAAATTTCTACAGGATTCATTACATAGACACATATAATTGTGAGTTTTTTTCCTTGATTTTCAGATAATTTCATTCCTTCAGCAAAATGCACACCCTCGTGTTGCCGACAAGATGCCTTCAGTCCCTGAGAATGTTACAGATCAGGTAAGATGCAACTTTTCCCTCCCTGTAGACCAGCCATCATCTGCCCATCTACAGAAATAATAGAGGAAACTGCTAATTCTTCTGTGCAGATTAGGTTGTGGGAAACTGACCGTAACAGGGTTGACACGGTCCCGTCACATTTATATGAAGATTTTCCGAACAAGGTAAACCCACCATAGTCTAACTTGGGCAAAATTCTCTTTGGATGGTACTAGGACAAATTTGGACTTGATTATCATGTCCTTGGTGCTTTTGTAGTGTAAACACAAAGAATATATACAACTGCCGCTACCTTGTGCAGGAACTGTTTGAGCGCCTCAGTAGCACCCCCAGGTCCTGGGTTCGACTCCCAGTGGGAGCGAATTTCAGGTTTGGGGGGAAAAAATCCCCTCGCATGCTACCACACCAAAGCACAGGTCTAAGGATCCGCCAGGGCGTTGATCCAAAGGATCCGCCGGTCGTCTCACAAAGGTCGGGCGTGGTGCCGCTGTGTAAGGGTGGAGCAGGGGTTCGGGGGTTTTCTCGGTCTGTGTGAGAAGACCTTCTTCTTAGCATGATGCCCGGAGGGTTTCCTCCCCCGCAGGTCGAGTTTTTTTTAATGCTGTGATCATGCAAGGGATAATGGATGCTTGCTCTGGGAGGTCACAAAGAAGATGAGATTAATAGTACGAGAGCTCCATCCAGAAATGCGGGAGTTCGTCCGCAGGCAAAGGTAAAGAGAGCTTCGAATGTTTTGTGCGATCTTGATCCAAGGAAAATGACTATTTGGAGAGAACAAGCAACTTGTGTGTGCAATTCAGATACTCCTCCATGTGAAAGCCTTCACTGTACAACTCTGGCAATGTGACTGAAGCGTTACAGACATACGCGGGCCACAGTACCTCGATCTCTAAGAAAATGGGAAAAGAAATGCGATTACAGCAGATATACACGCTGCAATCATTTAAACTCTGAATTCAGTGCAGCTTCCATCTGTTCCTTCTTAGTTGTGTTACAGTGTAGCTGCTAAAAGTATAAATTTATACACCCTCTTGTGTACGAATACTCTTTGGCAGTTGTTATTTATTTAGTTTGGTTCTTAACGAAGCATTAGGCTGTTTCTTTCGGGCTGCGACGAAAGCCGCCGAAAAGAAGGGGGAAAAAAAACAGGGCCCGGCTGTAATGTGCGCCAGCCAGCCGCAACACTAGAGAAGCAAGGGGCGGGAGAAGGCTGGCCCGATAACAACTCTCCACCCACAAGACGGCTCAACCTCAGGCGGCGCGGCGAGACAGACGCGGCTCCGCCATTCGGGCCCAACTCGTCTACGCTCTACTAGGGTTTTACGTTGTAGCCGTCTTCCTCCTCCGCCTCCAGCCCGAATCGATGACGCCATGGCCAGGAAGAAGCGCAAGCCCGCCTCCGGCAAGCAGCCCATGTACCGCCTCTCCCTCGGCGCCGACGCTGCCAAGCAGCACCAGGCGGAGGAGGAGGAGGAGGAGGAGGAGGAGGCATCCATCCCCTCCTCCGTCAGTGCCAAAATCCTCCGCGAGGTGCTCAAGCAGCAGTAGGAGGAGATCCTCGCCGACTCTCGCCACCAGTGCCCCTCCGCCCCTGTTGCCGCCCCATCCACATCCTCCTCCTTCCCCGTCCCCAATGACGATGGTGAAGAGAACGACGACGACGTCGACGAGTTCGATGGCTTCGACGCGCAGTGCGAGTACGACAACGGTGTGGTGCATGCCGTACGTGACTAAAAATGACTAGACCTTTGTTTGGGCGTGTGACTGGTGTGAATTCGCTGGTTTTGTGGCATTGGTAGGCGGAGATCGACGAGGAGGACGAGAAGGCTCTCACCGCCTTCATGTCAAGGGACACCTCCTCCAAGCGCACACTTGGTGATATCATTCTCCAGAAGATCAGAGAGAAGGACGCCGAGGTTGCAGCAGGTGAGCATCCCTTCTCAACTCGGGATAGTAGTCCATTGAGCCAACGACGAGCTCTTCTGAATCCGTTTTAATCGCCGTTTGGAAACAAGTTTAGTTAAATGCATGAGTCAACCGCAGAAAGAAAAGAAAAACTAAGTTGATTCTGCAATTCCTGATGTTTATATATGTGTGTGCAGAAGGACGGCCTCCTGTCAAGTTGGACAAAGCATTATTGAGCTTTCTAAAGGGTCTGTGGCTGCCTCCTCCTTTCCTGTCAAAAGTAGCTTCTCATGTTTTTACCCAGTGCTGAATTTGTCATATGCAGGGTTGGCGAGTTCTTGAGCCGATACACAAGTGGGAAAATTCCCCAAGCATTCAAGCGCATCCCGTCATTGGAGTGCTGGGCAGATGTGCTGCAGCTAACTGAGCCAGAGAATTGGTCTCCTAACGCAGTATACCAAGTAAAATTTTTGCTTTTTAGTCCAAAATTTAAAAGTTTTTTACATATGGACCCCTGAAGAAAAGATTTGCAAAAATGGACCCCTAGCACGGCGCCAACTCACATGGCGCCCAGGGTAAACGACACGGCGCCATATTCTTTGGCGCCGTAAATAGACACGTAGGATCCACGGTGGCACAACACGGCGCCAACTCACATGGCGCCGTGACATTCATAAACGGCGCTAACGTTTGTGGCGCCGTTTACTGGGACTTAACACCGAGCGCAGCCCCCGGCCCCCTCACTCCACTCCTCTGTTTGAACAGACCGAGCAAGCAGAGAGCAGCCTCCGCCGCCGCCCCTCTCCCCCCCCTCAAAATCCACCCCAATCCATCGATTTTCTTCGCGATTTTGCTTCCAAACCGAGCAAGCAAGGTGAGCTCCCTCTCCTCCTTTGATTTGTTGCAGTAGATATGGATTATTTGAGGTACATTTCGTAGGGCAAAAGTTGAAACCCTAGATGAAATTAGTTGGATTTGGCTCGGTTTTAGGTTCGATTCGCAATAGATTTGCGTAATGTATTAGCAATAATGTGTATAGATCCGTTTCTAGGGTTTGATTATTGTACGTAATGACTGAGATATGTTTGTTTGTTGTGCTATAGATGGATAAGGTTGTGACTCTGCACCATGGTGGTACTGTGAAGAGAAATGACAATGGGGGTGTTAATTTGGAGGGCATGTAAGAGACCACATTGCTATTTACTTCACGTCCGTCGTATGGTGAGGTCATTTATCGCTTGAAAGAGAGGTTGGGATGGACAGATGAGCATGGTGATGTCGTTATGCAAGGATTGATTGATGTTGAGTCGTCAAAGGGGCCGCGTATAAAGAGATTAGTTTCGATTGGCAGCGACGGTGAATGGGATAACTATGTGGCTATTGTTTTGGACTCAGAGGTCAGAGCACCTGACTTGTTTGTGCAGAGGGTGGTGAGAGATCAATCGCCTCCTAGGGCTGCATTGGATCCCAATGACTCACCGTTGGTTGGGTCACCAGATCATGAAGAGGTCGAGGTGCAAGTTGTATCCTCGGCTCAAGTATGTGAGGTTCCATTGACTCAGGTAGAAGCTGACTCTGAGGATGTCGATGACCGCTTTGTTGGTGGATTCGACGAGGAGACAGTGTTTGAGGAACCCATGGTTTGTGTAGCATCTAACAGGGTGGATGTACAGCTTGCAGGAGACGAGGCTGATTATGAGGATGCGAGGGCTGTGGACTCAGATGATGACAGACCAGTCACAGGTTTGACGTCTAGCGAAATTGAGATGTTGAGAAGAATGTTTCCTGGCCGTGATCCACTAGTGTCCGATTATAATGACCTGAGCAACGCACATAGGGCTGTCGCGGATGGAGGGCAAATGCAGAGGGACGTACCTAGGCCTGGGGCTAGTATCATAATTCAGAAGAGTCATGTCTTTGAGGATATGTCGGCATTGAAGATGTGGTTGAAAGAGTACTCGATCGTGCACAACCGTCCATACCGGGTTAAGAACTCATACGCCAAACGTCGGTACACCATCAAATGTAAGAGCACAGGGTGTGCATGGAAAGTCTGTGCCAGGAAGGTGAAGGGTACGGAGAGGTTTAAGATTACAACTGTGGATGGACCGCACAGCTGTGGGTCTTCCGAGCCCAGCCAGAAACATCGTCAGTTGACTTCTCGGTTCATTGCAACCCGCCTGTACCCCATGATAAAGCACATGCCGACGATGCGCGTGGCAGCAGTGATAGAGGCCGTTAAACTAAAGTGGCACTACACAATCAAGTATGGGAAAGCATGGAGGGCGCAACAACGTGCTTTGAAGTTGATTTATGGTGATTGGGAGGAGGCGTATGAGCGTTTGCCGGCCATGTTGAACGCAATGAAAGCGGCCAATGCAGGAATGCGGTATGAGTACGTGCCTAAGCCCGATGTATGGGTTAATGGAAGACAGATTTTTTTTCGAGCATTCTGGTGCTTTGGTCAGTGTGTCGAGGCTTTCAAACATTGTAGGTCTGTTCTGTCAATTGATGGGACGTTCCTGTTGGGCAAGTATGAGGGAACGTTGTTGATTTCTATTGGCTGTGATGCGGACAACTCGCTTGTGCCGTTGGCTTTTGCTTTGGTGGAGAAGGAGGACAAATCTAGCTGGGCTTGGTTTCTACGGCTTGTACGGATCCATGTGGTTGGCCCGGGGAGGGAGGTATGTGTGTTGTCTGACAGGTACGCTGGGATCTTGAGCGCCGTTAATGAAGTGATACCAGGACATTTACCTGTACATCATCGTTGGTGCACAAGGCACCTTGCAGAGAACTTGTTCAAAAAAGATGGGGTGAAGGCCAACTTTGCACTTTTCGAGTAGGTATGTCGCCAGAGGGAGGTAAAGCTGTTCGATGAGAAGTTAGAGGAGTTGAAAACGAAAACTAATGCCGAGGGTCGTGATTGGATAAGGGGTTTAATGAGGGATGTGCACAAATGGTCAAGGGCTCATGACCCATTGGGAAGGAGGTATGGGTTCATGACTAGCAACATGGCAGAATGCTTCAACGGGCTGCTTAAGGGGGCACGTGGATTGCCAGTTACCGCAATTGCGGCGTTCATTTTCTACAAGTGTGTTGCATGGTTTGTCAACCGGCACCGGGAAGCCTCAGACATGTTAAAGGCACATGCACGTTGGCCACCTCGTCCTCACGGCTTCATTATCAAAGCGAATATGCAAGCCAATGAACAGGAGTACCACTATTTTGACCATGTGACGGGCACGTATGAGGTTGTTGAGGGTGGAGGGACAACCGAGAATGGAGAGCCCCGAGAGGCCCGAAAGCATAAGGTCGTGATTACATCCTTCACATGCACATGCGGTGTTCCCGACAAGTTCCATTTTCCATGCTCCCACATGGTGACCGCATGTAGGGCCCGGAATGTCGATGTTGAGACCAAAATCCCGAGACTATTCAGCGTGGATGCGTTGGTGAGGACATGGGCCCCACGGTTCGAGCCATATCGTGATGAAAGCGAGTGACCACTTTACTCGGGTCCCAGGTACATAGCGGACGTGGGGTTACGTTGGCACAAGAGGGGCAGCAGGAAGCGGTCAAGGTACAAGATGGACATGGATCGGATACCTGGTCGCACCAAGGGGGGTAGGGCAAATCCCTTCGTTGAGGACCCACAGGAGACACACTGTGGTATGTGTGGTCTATTGGGTCACAATTCACGGACATGTCAACGTCGTTCCACTCAGGTTAGCAGCGTTAGGTCTAGAGAGCATAATTTTTAGATATTTTGTTATTTTTATCACTAACGTAATTTTGAATGCACAGGATGGCGAGGTACCGGCTGGTGGACGAGTTCTACGACAGAGAGCACCGCGGCAAGCTCACGATCATTCCCATACTGCGTCCTCCAATCCATGATGATGAGAGTTGTGTGTATGTGTATGTGTATTTTATATGTGTGCATGACGATGTATGTGTGCATATATGTATGTGTATGTGTATTTTATATGTGTATGTGTGCATATATGTATGTATGTATGATTTGAGATTTATATGTGAATGTATGCATCTAGACTTTATTGAGAGTTATGCGTATGTGTTTTATATGTGAATGTATGTATATGTGTGTATGTGTTTTGTATATGCAGAAAAACAGACAGCTCTTTGCTGTTTTTTCTGTATGTAAGTAGCACGGCGCCAAACACCCTGGCGCCAAGTTATTGAAAAACGGCGCCAGGAACTTTGGCGCCAGTATGCGGCGCCAAAGTTTTGCGCGCCGTATTTCAATACCTCGGCGCCAGAGTTTTTGGCGCCGTGCTACTTACATACGGCGCCAGGGTGTTTGGCGCCGTGATTACTGCACTTGCATTAAAACTGCAAGCTCGGCCTAGTTGTTTCGTTCCATCCGCATCCGCACAAATAATACTAATTGACATTCACCAAATGAATAAGCACAGCCCAAAATAACATACTGAGTGCATACGTCCACATACATACATAGTCCACATACATAGTTTATAAATTTTCAGAAAATATATACGTCCGCATACATCAAACTACTGAGTGCATCGAGACCACTTCCCCTTTCTCTGAGCATCAGGGTACTGCTCAAGGGCTGCCTTGGCATGCCGCGCTCTCTCTAGCTTCTTCTGCCTTTCTCCCTTGCGCTTTGCCGCGGCCCTCCTACGCTCCTCCTCACGGTGTTCCCTCGCGGCCTCCTCCTGTTTCTTCTCCCTTTCCCACCTCTCCTTTCGTTCTTCATCCCACTTCTTATTGGCGTCAAGATATTTTTTGTCATCCTCAGCGATCGCAGTGTCGATCCACTGCTCAAAATCACAAAGCGGTGGAGGCTCCTGCAAATGTACGCATTCGTTAAACCAAGAGAATTAATACCAATTCGATGAATCGACAATACAACATACCATCTTGCCGAGGACAACGGCGGCACGTGGCGGATCGAACGCCCAGTTGGCGCACATCCAGTACCTCTGCCTATATGTATCCGGATCATCCGACCTTTCCACTTTGCAAGGATCGCCGCAATAACACATCGGCACGGGAACACCGGATAGAGGTGGCAAACGAGTGAAGCCCATGACAACCTAAAATGCGAAATGAATAAGATTTATAATTTTTCTCGTTTCTAACCCTAGGTTAGCTAGTTACCCAAATCAAACCCTAATCCAACTAATTTCAACCCTAAAAACGGATCTATACACATTATTTCTAATACATTACGCAAATCTATTGCGAATCGAACCTAAAACCAAGCCAAATCCAACTAATTTCATCTAGGGTTTCAACTTTTGCCCTACGAAATGTATCTCAAATAATCCATATCTACTGCAACAAATCAAAGGAGGAGAGGGAGCTCACCTTGTTTTCTCGGTTTGGAAGCAAAATCGCAAGAAAATTCGTTGGATTGGGATGTATTTGGGGAGGGGAGAGAGGGGCGGCGGCGGAGGCTGCTCTCTGTTCGGTCTGTTCGAACAGAGCACTGAGGGGTGGTGGGGGGCCGGGGGCTGCGCTCAGCGTTAAGTCCCAGTAAACGGCGCCACAAACGTTAGCGCCGTTCATGAATGTCACGGCGCCATGTGAGTTGGCGCCGTGTTGTGCCACCGTGGATCCTACGTGTCTATTTACGGCGCCAAAGAATATGGCGCCGTGTCTTTTACCCTGGGCGCCACGTGAGTTGGCGCCGTGCTAGGGGTCCATTTTTGCAAATCTTTTCTCCAGGGGTCCATATGTAAAAAACTTTTAAATTTTGGACTAAAAAGCAAAAATTTTACGTATACCAAGCATCACAGCTCTTATCTTCAAACATGAATGCAAAGAACACTGTGTGATTCTATGAAGCTATTTTGCTCCCCTGGGTTCGTAATGACATAAGGCAGAACAAGAGGCTTCATTTTGCACTTTACCAGTCATTGAAAAAATCCCTCTACAAGCCTGCGGCCTTTTTCAAGGGGATTTTGCTGCCACTCTGTCAGGTAACTCTCTTTACAGTAAAGAATTACTTAGAACACATGCAATATCCATTCCCTTTGTAACGTGCAATCTGGGCCATTAGTATCTCACATTTTCTTTTGGATGGTGCATGATTGCATTTCTTAACCAGTTATGCTATGTTGTTAAAAATTCTAGCAAACTCCATGCCCAATAATCTGTGATTCAAAGGAGCTATTTTTTTATCATGTAACCTAAGCCATTGAACAACAGCTATTTCCTCTTCCATCTATTATGTCCACCGTGGCTGCTTTGCTGTTCATTGTTTTACTTGCCTTGTGGGCTGTGGCCATATTTTAGGCCAGTTGCAGAGTTAGTTGCATGAAGTCCATCTTGCTTCCTTTTTCCCCCTCCATAATCTCATATGATGACTGCAGGAAAGGAATTGCACTCTACGTGAAGCAGTAATTATTTGTAGTTTCATCCAGAAAGTCACCATTCCTCCACTCCATGCAAGGTTAGCTGGATATAGTATAAGATTCATGTCCAAGATAATTGTGGAGTTGATGCCTTATCTCTACTTACATTTTGATGCAGTCCAGCGTTAATGAAACTAGCAGAGATGGAGTACTGTGGCACTACTAGGTGAAGTGTGGCACCTTGAAGTCGCTATTCTCTTTGTGCATAGAATTTAAAATTTCCTTATTTTTTTGGCCAATAATTTTTGTTGTGACTAAACATTTTGTTTTTTTGGGTCAGCAAACATTACTAGTTGAATGCCATTTCTTTTTGTAAATATGACAATTGTTGATATAGTATATGGATTATAACTTATTAGCTGTTACATGATGCAGAAAAACCACAGTACTCTTCCCTTTACCTCTCCTTTTGCCTGTGTTTGTCTGCCAATTTATATAATGTTGCCAAGGGGTTCCTGTAGCTGCTGCTAACATTTTCCCTCTTGTTCCTTCCCAAATAGGGACCAGGCCTCTAGGTTTCCTGGTTGATTTCAGCTATATGGAGCAAACTGTGCATTTAATAATCTATCAGAGTATTTCCATCTTATGTCTCCTTTAAATTAGGCGTTCCTTGTATATGCTACGATAATATCCTCCTCATTTTAGCTATCTGGATGAGCATCTGGCTTCTAAAGTATTTCATGATGGAAAGGGATGGTTGTTGTGGCAATGCTCGTATTTCAATTATATGGCCAAGCCCTTCTGTCATGTAGCGTGATGGACTGAAATGTTTGCAATGCAATGTGCTATGTTGCTTTCGAAGAGCATAGGCTGTGTAACGTTTAGCCGCCAACTGCCTTGCATGTGTAGCTCGGGTGTTTTCTAGGATAATGTGAATTAATCTCTTCTTTTGAATATATAGTTGTGACTTGTGACTTGTCCCTATATTTGTTAATAGCTTCTTATTACCTTGAGCATCCCGTAACCTAATATCTCTCTTGCAGTTACTTTATCAAGCTATTTCTTGATAAGAAATATGCTTTGCCATAGCGTGTGCTTGATGCAGTTTATGCTCATTTCATGCGGTTTATTACGAAGAGAGGATCATGCCTGTTATATGGCATCAATCACTGCTTGCCTTGGTGGAAAGGTTAGTGATGGATGTGTAAATTTTGAAGCAAATGTTTTTGAAGCATTTTTTTGTTAATCTGAAAGGCATCGCTCTTTAATGTATGACGTGCAGTAATAACAAGTTGTCTTTACACATGTTTTTTTTCTTGGTTTACACATTTTACTGATTACTGGGGCAAAGTATTCACCTGGAAAAATGTTCTCGTGGAAAGCGTGCAGGCATATGGTTTAATCAGCTTCGTTGCTATCTGTGACAAGAGGCCTGATGAGTGTTGATGCGTAGGTCATAGGTGTTTCTATATAGATGTCCTTGCTAAAGTTTTTGCTAGTCTATTCATATGCGTGATATTTTATGGCAGGTACAAGAATTGAGTTAGAGAAAAATGACAAGGACAAACTTGCACGTTTGTTGGATCACCAGAAACACTATTTGGTATGATCTTTTCATTTCATCGTTCATATGTATGTATGCATGAATCTCAGAATGCTGTCTACTGAAATTTGTTGCGTAACCTTTACTCTCTCTATATATACAGGTTACACCAGAAATTCGTAGGGAACTTCGTAGTAGCAACTACAGGGGTGGAAAGGGGACCAATATGTCAATATATATCCTTATAGTGCTCTATTCTGATATTTTGCTTATACATTATATTCTGTTCAACAATAATTTATTTGAAGTGTTGAGCATTTGAAACTTATTACAAAGTGCTGCTGCGAGTATTATTGGAGCGTGGTTGTTTCCTTTAACGTTGTTCTTACCTTCACCCATTTCTGTGAATATTCCAATTGAAGAAGACAGGTGGAATATTCCAGAAGTACCTATGGAGGAGGACTAGGGCTGTCTGAGGAGGAAAAGGAGAATGAAAAGTGCTACAAAATCTGGAGACGCATAAACTACGCTGATGTGCAAAGCACGTCTTCAACCTTCACGGCAGATTCCGAATTCGTTGTCCGTTCTACTCCCACAGGAGGCGGCGGCTTGGACGGCCTATTTGGCTTGATTTGTTTGACTTCCTCAGCTGGGATATCAAACTGTCATACACCAAAACAAATGTGGCCCATGAGATTTTTGGTGGGGACATCACAAAGAAAAAGGAACCGGTAAATTGTAAAAACCAAGGATTGTAGAATGAGTATCAGAGAGATTCATTACGTACTCTAAATCCACATCCATAAACGCAAGCATTGAAGCACTCCTGAAAAGAAATTCGAATTTGTAAGAAAAAATCTTACTTATAATACAGATCACAATAGCAGACATGGTTGGCATTTCCACGATATATCACATGCGATTAGGTTTGCTGTCTGTCAAACAATTTAAAGTAGAGTATATATGTATATATAAGTGGAGTAAGATAAGAAATTCTCATCGTACCCTTAATACATTGGTACATTCCTCTACTATTGGGCCTCTTACATATTATGCCAGTTGCAAGGTTCAGTCATGGGGGTTACGCCACCCCTGCTACAACAGTACTCCCTCGACAACAAGCGTGGAGGTCCCGATTGGCGAGCTGATGTGACCAACTATCCTGGGCCCCGTCCCCTGTCAGCCAGCATGAAGGTCATGATGTGACCAAAATCAGCTTTACATTGATACCATGTCATCCAAAACCATCTTGGTTTGGGTTAAGAAGAGTAAAATGGACGGTTTTGTTAGTTCAAAGTTTCGATTCAAACAGGTTTAGAGTTCACACTTGAAAAACGAACTGAGACAAGAATTCAGATTTGAAAAGTGAATTTTTACGTTATTTAAATAGGGGAGGGCTGACAGCTTGCTTTGAAAAACTTTTTAAAAAGATGCCTTGCAAATACTTTTATCTGTAGAGGAGCAGAAGCCAATGGCAATTTCGTGTCTTCAGTCCTTCAAGATTTGTCCCAACTACTGTTGAATATGTGAAACATGGAACCAGTCAGTACTCGTGTGTGTGAATCGTCTGGTCAAGCGATAATGCCACACGTGCGAAGATAGCAGGGTGCAGATTAACCAAATGTTATTGTAAGGCCCTGTTTGGATCCCATGGTCTAAAGTTTTGGACTAAACTTTAGTTAGCTAAACTTTAGTCGAAGATCCTGTTTGGATCCTGTACTAATGGATAGGACTAAAGTTTCAAAAAGACCATACTACCTCTCCTCGTTTCGTGCGTCAGCCATTCAATAAGAGGTGAGAGACCAATATGCATGAGTAAACACGTCTTTGTGCCTAAGAACCCAAAACTTTAGACCACTTTAATTCACTTTGGTGGACTAATGGTCTAAAGTGTTTTTTAGGGGTTAGCTAAAGTTTAGATCTAACTTTAGACCACCTGTTTGGAGACTTTAGATATAAACTTTAGTGACTAAACTTTAGATGGAGGGATCCAAACAGGGCCTAAGTCAGATGCATGTATGGATGTGATTAGTTACCTAGGGGCTGTTTGGTTGCCTGTATGCACTTGGCCTGTATCAGCTCATGC
Organism: Dendrocalamus latiflorus; assembly: GCA_017311315.1. Classification (NCBI taxonomy): domain Eukaryota; kingdom Viridiplantae; phylum Streptophyta; class Magnoliopsida; order Poales; family Poaceae; genus Dendrocalamus; species Dendrocalamus latiflorus. The sequence goes on from CM029628.1 coordinate 50,490,350, forward strand.
AAGAAGAGTGTGTTTGGTTGCCTGGTTGGCTCTCAGAGCCAGGTCCATCGTGTGCAAATTTTCACCCCGAGCCAGGCCTGAGGGAAACGAGCAGAGGGAGCTTCGCTCCTCAGCCTGGCCCAACGGATGCAAGGAGCGGTGCGGAGGCAGGCAACCAAACAGCCCCCTAGCGAATGGGTAGGTTTCGTACTTCCATGAAGTTTCGAAAATTCTTGCGTCACACATTGTCATTCTATACAACTAGCACATGTCGACTGCACTTTCTTCTCACTAAGAGCAAGGCTAATAATACAGCATTCAGCTGGCTGTATGGACACTTACAGTCCACTTATCAGCCCATTCATATAGTAGTTTACAACCAGCTGAAGGCTGTATGACCCACCCCTTTCTCTCACAAAATTTCTTCTTGTGCTTCAGCTGGCTGTAAACTTACAGCCCACCTCTCTTCTCTCTCCTCCTCTCAGCGTATAGTCTACTAACAGCCTCTTATTATACTTGCTCTAACCCAAGCGCAGTTGCTGCGCCATTTCGAACACCGAGCAGCCAATGGGCACGCACCGTAGCCGCGTCACACCCTCACGGCAGCAACGAGAATCTGGAGTTTATTGCCCAAAAATAAAGCTAAAAATGAGTGGATTTCCTGAGAACGAGAAGAAAGATTCCCAAAGGTTGGATCAGCCTCCGCAACGTAACAAAACACACTTGGCCCACCGCGTCACCCTCCCAGAGCCCGGTCCTATGGACTGCCCGTCACGGCTACCCCGGCCCCGTACGAGCATCGCCTGTGACGAGCTCACTGCACCACGTCCACGGACCCGCACACCCGGCTAGATACCCCGCGTCCGCCTCAGCCGCCAAGGCAGCCCACGTGCGGAAGCACGCAGACACGGACAGGAGAGCAGAAAGGGACGGGGCTCGTCGGGTGGACGAGGTGAGGAGGAGGAGGAGAGAGAGATTCAGAGGCAACTATGGCTGGGGCGGCGAAGCGTCGGCTCCTGCCGCTGGTCGGGGTGGCGGCGGCGCTCGCGGCCGTCCTCCTCTACCGCGCGCCTCTCTCCAAGGTCCCGGGGATTCCCGACAACGATGCCACCTCTATCCTGCTCGTTGTCGAATATCGAATCTGCGGTCGTTATGGAAGGAAAGAGCTGAAGAGTAGTATCTCGTCGTGCCTTTTTTTTCTCTATCTTGCAGAGTTTGGGTGGCGAAGGGTGCAGCCTTCTCGCCGACGACCACTCCTCGTTCTGGATCGCCAGCGAGCGCGTCGTCACGCTCGGACGAGTCGGCCCCGCCGCAGGTTACCATTTCACCTCATCGCGTTGGCCTCCTCGCCACACTATCGCTGCGGTCAAAAATAGAAGAATGAGAAGTAGACTAATGCGGCAGCGGAAAGCTTCGGTTTTCAGAGTCCCTGATGGTTCTTGTGCTGTCATTGGTGTGTGCAGTGGAGGTGAAGGGAGGACTGATCAACGCCATCGCCGTAGGGGATTACCGGAACTTCGTGCTCCGGCAGCCACTCGTGGATTACGGGGACGCGGTCATCATGCCCGGACTGATCGATGTGTAAGCCCTCTAATAACCTGCCAATCAATTGCGTGGTGGTAACTAGTGAGGCTTGCCCTGCAAAAAATAATTACTGATGTGATAATTGTCTCTGATTTGCCCACTCTTTCATGGTCTTGACTCTCTCTCTTCAGCCACGCGCATCTTGATGAGCCTGGACGGGTTGAATGGGAGGGATTCTCCACTGGTACAAGAGCGGCTGCTGCAGGTGCAACTTCAGTTCAGTCATACGTCTAAGTAGTTAGCATGGTTCGGTTTGGTGCATGTGTACCTGTATATATTCAGACATGCTCATATCTTAATGTGGCATATATAGCATGTGCCTATGTCAATCAGGAGCAAGATAATAAACACTATTCTCTTCTTAACTTAACCATTGCATTCTAATACTTGATGTCATCTAAATATAGCACGCTTCTCATCCCTCTGAAGTGCGAGGTGTTCTGAATTCGGCACTGCAACAGAGGCCGTTCCTTTTTTTTTTCTTTGGCTTGGATTAAGATTGAGTTGGTAGGAAGTAATCAACTGCGGTGCCTCTTGTTCTATAATTCTGCAATTCCTTCATTTCAGGTGGCATAACAACTTTAGTGGACATGCCTCTCAATAGCTTTCCTTCAACAGTTTCTGAAGAAACTCTCAAACTGAAGGTCAAAGTTTCTTGGCCGTATCATTACATAACGCATGCATTATTGCTACCAGCTTTCTCTGTAATCAACACTGACATTACATGCTTGATTATCAGCTGGAAGCAGCTCGGGATAAACTATATGTTGATGTAGGTAAGTCACACGATTCAATACCAGGGTAAACTAGCATAGTAGAGAGCAACTCAGCGTATCTGACTTGTCTGCTATTCTCATACAGGGTTCTGGGGAGGCCTCGTGCCAGAGAATGCCTTCAACGCAAGTGCATTAGAGCGCCTACTAAAGGCAGGCGCTTTAGGACTTAAGGTTTGTTTCTCGACTAGTAACTGAACTTCGACATGCAGCGTGTAAGAGCTGGGGTTTCTTTACACACGTTGTTATGGAAGCCTTTCATTGCTGGCATGCACAGCAGTACAGCACCAAATTTGGGTTAACAGTATCAGATATCAAGGATTCGATTCTGCCCTTTCTGATTTGGACGTTCTGGTTAGGAATCTTTAGTATTAGGACCCCACTCGTTTCATCACTTCTGGTTTGCATTGTTGCCTCGTTCTGTTTCATTTCCTTTTTTTAAACAAGCAGACACTACAAGGAGAAACTGATTGCTCTCATTTGTCTTGATTCTAGTCTTTTATGTGCCGCTCTGGTACCAGCGACTTTCCCATGACAAATTCAACTCATATTGAGGTGTGCTGCTTTGTCATTTCTGTTATGTTTTACTTCGAATTCGCAAGATTTTCATAACTTCTGTTCCCGTTTTACAATGTAGGAGGGCTTGGTTACATTAGCAAAGTACAAGAGGCCCTTACTTATCCATGCAGAACGCATACCCGACATTAAGAATGAAGAGGGGCTCGATGGTGAACTAGATCCTCGATCTTACACAACATATCTGAAGTCTAGACCACCAACATGGTAATTTAAATTATGCACTCCTTATGCCAAATGGAATTGGATGCTACTCTGTGAGATGGAGAGCTAGGCTTTTGTATCTCTTTTTTTTTTTTGAAAAAATTGCAGTACAAATTTCTGAATTATTAATTATGACTCTCTGGAAAGCATAGGTACAGTAAGTTGATGAGAAGTAGTGATACCACATCTGTTGTTTAAGTGTACAGTTCAGAATTATAAGATGGGCTTAACCGTATGTGTCCACACTTCAGTAACTTTATGATCGCTTAATGCTTATACTTAGGGAGGAAGCAGCTATTAGAGATTTGCAACGTGCCATGAAGGACACGGAGGTGGGGGGTCGGTCAGAAGGAGCTCATATTCACATTGTTCATCTCTCAGATGCGAAAACTACTCTTGAACTTATTAAGGTATGATGATATTATGAAATGAACATTGAGCCACTTTTCCATTATTATCTTCGTTTTTTACTCGCAATAAATCCAGAAAGGAAGCGGCATTTCGACCAAACGAAAGGAAATGCTAATATTCACCACTGATGAGAACTCGATACTGCTTATCTAAAACGAACACTTGTTGTGGGGAAGTTATTAATTTGAAATAACTTTTGCTTTCATGGTTTTCTTGGTCAGTGTCTTAGTGATAAATCTTTGCGCTTGTAGGATGCAAAACACAGTGGTGCAAGAGTTAGTATAGAAACATGTCCTCATTACCTCGCATTTTCGGCTGAAGAAGTTCCAGATGGGGATACTCGCTATAAGTGTGCTCCTCCTATACGTGATGCCACCAACAGGGAAAATCTCTGGCAAGCGCTGCTTGTATGCTATTTCCTCTCCTTACCGATTCTGACTTGTTGCAACCTTCTAATCAACTGTTCTTGGCTAACTATTACATGACTGATGTTAGGATGGGCACATAGACATGTTGAGCTCAGACCATTCACCAACAGCTCCTGATCTCAAACTAATGGATGAAGGCAACTTCTTAAGGGCATGGGGAGGTATATCATCTTTGCAGGTTAGTTTGCTTAACAGTTTGTAAAAGCATCTTACAGAAGTTCCTGAATGATAATTAGTTTGGTATACTTTTTGGCAGCATGTTCTCTCTGTAACGTGGTCCTATGGACAGAAGTACGGCATTAGTTTAAATCAACTAGCCACATGGTGGAGTGAAAAGCCAGCAAAGCTTGCAGGGCTGAAGAACAAGGTAATGGGATAATATTGTGCTATTATATTTCTTAACTAGAAAAACTAACGAGTTGAACCGTGTGCAAGAGAAAGCTGGTATTCTTTGTTAAAGTGGAATTCACTTGTGGTTTGTTCACAATTTTTTCGAGTCGTTGAGCTATTGTTCAGAGCTCAGTTGCTGATGACAATTCTTGGGTACAAAGGTACTAAGTTTCATCAAATGTTGTACTCAATTTTTGTTAGTATTGGCGAAGTTAGTCGGGAAGCGAAGATTTTACTTTTATATTTGTCGGACCTCGGCTTAGCAAAACCAGATCCTCTGTGATTCCACCGCACTATTCCCTGGATCAGTAGATAGTGCTCACAGATACATTACTGTATATCAAAAACATATCATGCGGAAAATAATACAGTAATACTTACTCATGGGCCGGTTAGGCTGAAAACGATAAAATGCAGCAGCGGAAACTTCACACAGGTGGGACCCGCAGGACTTGCCCACAGGCAGCCAACTGGGGTTCGCGACCTAGTCCATGGCCTCTTCGTCTTCCAGCTCTGTCGACCCTTTTTAGGCATCGCAGGGCTTGACTCTATTTCCTTTCTAACTGAATGATGGTAATTAAGCAACAGTGAGTACGACGGTACTCAGCAAGCCACCACACAGGATGCAATAATAATAGATGCAAGGCTGTCAAAGGAGGCTTGAGGTTCTTTTATTTGCTTAATGCGACATTTGCAATAATCATAATTAAAATTCCTATGACCTGTCATTTTATAAACATGCTTTAAAGAGTTTGAAATTGTGCAATAAATATAGCGGTGTCGGTTCCATCCACCGATTACATGGTTCCATCCACCTATGCTAGGTTTTGATCATTATGCCACTTTCATATTATCAATCACGCTGGAGTACGTCCCTCCAGGAAAATTCAAAATCAGAGTACATCCCTTTGATAGGTTTTTGTCCTACGCACAAAGGTTTTTGAAATAGAACTAACTCGAGGAGAATCCCATGTCCGCCCTTGACCGTGGGCATGGCTATTCGAATAGTTTTGACTCTGCAGAGTTTGTACACTTTCATCACAAGAGACGATCCGCTCGTTGCGCCACACAATTCCTTAGTCATGCGGTTGAGTAGATCATCACAATAACTGTTCAAAATATCGAGCCCCTTTTGTCATCCCACTTTATGGATTTCTCCCACTTGCGGTGGGTCCCATACTTTGCACGGGATGTATCCACGGAAACTAGCGCATTCGGACTGCAACTCTCCACAACGCTAGCACGGCTGAAAACTTCACCCTGCACTCGGTGTCCCTTTAGGCCTTCTCTTGCCCTTGTAGCATCCTCCTTTCCCCTACCAGTGAGATGAGTTCCGGGGGTTCGATAGATTTACTTAGCCAAGTTGCAATTTGCAGACTTGTGGTTGTACTGTTTTACACGGAGAAGTCATCACAGGATTAAGTCCTTAATGCGTCCGGACGGTTTAGTCCCCAAACCACATAATCTCGTGCTACTTCCGCACCAACCACTCTTACCACCCGCCCAGACAGATATAGCAGGTTTTGAGGGTTTGGAGAAGCATAAAATAAGTAGTCACAAAGTATTCAGTCACGTACATCCCGTGACTGCCCTAAAACAAGTTCTTATGTTTTTAGAGATTGATGATCAGGGCAACTAGCGCCCTGGACTTTGACAAGACTAGCATGACATTTAATAAGACTTATAGCTAGTAAAGTTATCAATAATATCTATGGTGACAAGGATCAGGTGATTCAAGTTCCAAAGGATGGCATAATAAATTTAATACAACAACAAGTGGGCATGTAGCTACCTTAAGCTTTGACATATATTTGCATAACAAGTTAGGCATGCAAGTTGATAAGTTAAAAGAACATAGTTTTGCATAAAATGTAGGATCAATATGATCAAAGTGATGACTTGCCTTGCTTGGAGTATCATGGCCTTGATTGACCTAGGTCAAAGCCTGCTCAGTCAGCGATCTTAACTTCCTAGTCGTCGCTTTTACCCGAGTCTTGATCTTGTTCGAATCTGTCGCTTCGTTGAGTCTTCAGATTCTAATACGCGGCAAAGAAAAGAAAGACCAAATAAATCCAAACACTTTAAATGCCCAATTAAATTTAAATTACAAATGTATTACGATTTGAGAATAGAAAGATGACTCGGATTAGCGTATTGTAAACACAGCGGTGGATGAATTGGGCAGGAGAATGAATTATCTAAGTAGCTTCACCGTGAGGGAAAATTAGGATAAAGAGGGATCAGAGGCGAAAGAGTATTTATAGGAATTATCTGCTTTAGAAAAGGAAGTGGCCAAACATAGCCGATTGGGGAAAGGCGAGGCCTGACCTTTTTAACTGATGACTTTCTTTTTATTGATTCCTATTTATCAAGGAAGCTCCATGAGTCAGGCAGGACTTATGGACAGATAAAAGAGGGTATTGATGGTAGTAAAGGGGAACAGAACGTTGTGATTTTAGGATGCGGAAGTTTTACAGGGGATGAGTAAAACCTTTAGATACTCGATGCAACTTTGATATTTTATGATGCGATACTTATTTGAGATTGTAGTAGCCAACTTAATAAATCATTAGGTTAGCGATTTAAGTAAGTGATGGGGTTGGCCATTTTAATCCAGTTGTTATTATGAGCAAAGTTAATCTTCTTGCTTGATCAACACAATTGTTAGAAATGGCCAACGGTTATGTTTTACTAAAAAGGGATGCTATGACTTTATAGGGGTCTTCTTAATAAAGCTATTTCTTTTATTATTATTTATTCTTGATCATTAAATTTAAATCCTGAGATAGTGATGGGGAATTTGGAGGCGAGACAAAGACTAAGGATTGCTCTTTTCTTGCTTAAGACTTTCTTAATCGTATTTTATTTGTCGTCTTAATCTCAGTATTTTAAGATAACGTTAAAGTCTTTAATTCAAATATTTTAAGCATTTTTGGAAGGAGAGTTTCCATGGCATTAGAGATGAGTAAACTATACTCGATATTTTATGTGGCATCCCGATGATATCGGAGAGATAACTTAGTCAACAGGGTAGTTTCCAAACCTCATTATTGAAACGCTATACTTGTTGGCACACTTTATTGTATTAGCTAACTTTGTTACCATTCTCCTTGGTTATTATGGATTTAGACAGGATGAGGTGGTATAATTCTTTAGCTTCATTAAAACCTGTTTAGTCATGATATTATCACTATTATTATTTGCATTATTGCCCTTTTATCGACTTCATGTTAACTGCTTAACGATAAGAAAAGGGTCCATGGCATAAGTTTTTAATAAACCTTCTATATGAGGGTTAATGTACTAATTCTCGGTTGGGGTATAATTAAATTACCGAATGACAAAGTTTTAATCTAGTTGCATAGATCTCTCCAATATGAATTTGTAAGTGATTTCTTATTGTTACTACCATTCACAAATTATTACAATGCATGCTTGATCATTGGCACATGGACTCAATGTTTAAACCCAGTAGTGAGGAGTCTTGCACTGCAGTTAGCTAGCTGGCTCACATGACCTACACACATACAGAGAGGGGAGAGCCATTCGATATAGACACAGCAGAACAGAGGAGGGGGCCGAGGCATGGCAGCGGTGGCGACGCCGGCGAGGAGCGGCCGAGGGGGCGACAGCGAGCGGTGAAATGGGGTGCCCAGGCAACGAGTAAGCTCGGGAAGGCGGTGTCTTCGGCAGGGAAGGAGCCAAAGCGAGCCGTCGGCGGCGTTTGGCGGCCGGTGATGAGGGAAGAACGGGGCGCCGGCGACCGAGAAAGAGAGGAGAGAAGCGGGCGCGCGCATGAGCAAGAGAAGGGCACGGGGAGCTTACCCAGGGGGTCAGCGAAGCCGGAGGGAGGCCGAGGTGGAGCGGCGGCGTGCACGGGCGGCGGTGCAGTCGGGTCGCCGTGGCGGGGAGTATTGGGCGGCGGAGGGCGGCGGGCGACCACTGGGGTGACTTCGGGCGGCGGAGGTGCTGCTCTTGCCGCGTGGAATCGGCCCGGGGTTGACCACGGAGGATGCGGCGGCGGAAATGGCGACGGCCGGCGCGAGCGAGCTCAAATGGGGGGAGAGGAGGAGGCGCCGGGGCTCTTTATAGGCGAACGAGCGCTCGGGGGGGAAGTACCGCCGGCATGGGAGCGGTGTACGCCGGGTATGGGCGGTGTACGTCGGGGCATGGGCGGCGGCGTACTTCGGCATGGTGCGGCACGCGCGTAGGGGAATGACGCGGTGGCTAGGCCGGTGGTAGGCCACTGGCGCAGAGGGGACGGGGAAAACCAGGGGCAGCTAGGCGAAACCGGGGGCGGCTAGGCGCAGGCTGGGCCGGGGCGAAGCAGCGCGGGGAGGGCAGGCCGGCTTGGCGCGACGGGAGAAGAGGGAGGAGGAGGAAGGAAGAAGAGAGGAGAGCGTGTGGGGTGGGCTGCAGCCGAAGGCCAGAGGAAAAAGAAAAGGAGCGGGCCGAACGGGTCGGCGAGGAAAAGAAGTGGGCTGGGCCCAAGAGGGGATTTAGGGGATTTTAAGGATTTTCCTAATTTGGATTTCCAGATTTAATTTTGCAGTTGGATTTTCAATTTTGAAAACTTGGTTCAAAATTTTGAATTCGACAATTAGATTTTAGGATTGGCAGATTTCGGATAAATAATTCTCTTAGTTTTTCAGAATTTGAAATCCCGGATAATTAAATTGGATGGAAGGATTTTATAGCAAATTTTCAATTTCCGCTCTTGGTTTTTGGAGTATCTCGATTTCAATTTAAATTTGCAATTGAGACTCCCGGGTAAGTTTGGATCTTCTCAATTTTTTAAAATTTTGATATCTTGATTCCCAGGTTTGAATTTTATTAATCGGGCTTTCCACAAGAAACCAACTCAAGAAATTTGAACTTCGCCAAAAAAAAAACTTTTTGAGAAGCACTAGAAAAACGATTAAAAGATTTTAAAATTTTTGAAATTACACTAGCTCCCTATTTGGGATGTTACAATATTCCAGCATCTACGATACTAATAATAATGTTCATACATTGGGAACATTGCACAGACGAAAGTATAGACAAGGCGTGAAAGTATATCTTGGAAGAATCATAATATATTATTCTTTTTTGAAACAAGATACTTGACGAGGATATAATAATCTTCTAATTATTACGTCATTATATTATTCGAATATACCCTTTATCGGTAAATGGGAGATTCCACAGGATAGTTATAAATCTTACTGCAACTACTCAATGGTCGTAAGTCTATCTACGACCACATAGTCGTAAGTCTTACTACAACTATTCGATGGTCGTAAGTCTTTTTACAATCACATGATCGTAAGTCTTACTGCGATTACTCGATGGTTGTAAGTCTGTCTACGACCACATGGTTGTAAGTCTTATTGCGACTACTGTTAGCAATACCCAGGAGAACACTGACTCATGGTTATCACAAGGAAGGAGATGGAACACAGGTTCCTTGTTATGCTGCAACTGACTTGCTTTTTCCACTCAATCATTCAACTCAACAAATAACATGGCTTTTAATAGCCTCACACACACACGCACATGACGGATCACCAACCCACCCGGGTCTTATGCCACACACGCACTTCCCGAGCTCCACTACCAAGTCATGCGCATGCAGCTAACAACTCTGGAGACTCATTCTACTAACCTCTAACACACGTGCACATGCATGGTTTATCTTTACTCCATGCAAGGCCAGCCACTAATTAACCAACTCAAAGACTTTTTCTCAAACCACTACTAGCTAATGCATGGATACTCAACTACACACAACGACTAGATAAATATGCAGGACTCGGTCTTCCAGCAAAGGCTTGATTATTTCCAACAATCTCCCCCCTAATCAAGACTTTGCTATGCCAAATCTTTCACTCCTACTCATGACTGATGACCCGGCCATCCTGGCTACTCGCCATCGGTAATTATTTTCTGCACCTGTTATCTAGGATCAATCCGCAGGTTCAAGTGGCTCCCCGCTACTCCGGACTCTCCGGTTCTCCTGCACCTAGAATAACACCGTGCGATACTACTTGGTACAATCTCAGGCACACCACCTGTTGCACCATACACACATGCATCATGCATTGAACCTCACCTACATGCATGACCATGACACAAATATATGCACGTATGTAACACACCTCCTACGTGCACAAAAGAAATAAAAGACACATGAAATATACTGTGCCATCTCCGTTTGTCAGCCTCATGCCGACTCTCCTCGTGGCGACTCCGCACCACTGTTTGTCGCCCTTTACTGCGGCCATCACGCTGACGCTGCCGCTGCGCCGCGGCCATGCCATGCCACGCCCGAAACCATCGCCTCCAGGCAGCGCGCCAAGCGCCCAAAGCCGCCGCTCGCCCCGCTGGCTGCCGTACTCCGCCGCGGGAGTCTGTTTTTTTCGTCATCGCTGCGCCTCGTAGGCCGCCCGTGCCTGTCACCCGGCCGCACCCGCGCCCGCGCGTTGTTGCGCTCGCTGCGCGCCTCACGCGGACTCCCGCACCCTGCGCACGACCGCGCCGCACTCCTAGCCATGCGGTGTGCACGCGCCTGCAACAGCCTGCCTTGGCGCCCGAGTTCCGCAGCTGCACGGCCAGCATCTTGCGGTAGTTGGCCGGGAGCACCTCCTTGTGCTGCTCTCCCATGACGCTGGACTTCTATGACGTGAGCCTGGTTGATGCTGCCCCATTGCGATGACACTCTTCCACGGTTTCGGCGCCAACTGTGCTCCCCGCCGGCTACGAACATGTTGCCGGCTCTGATACCAAATGTTAGCAATACCCAGGAGAACACTGACTCATGGTTATCACAAGGAAGGAGATGGAACACAGGTTCCTTGTTATGCTGCAACTGACTTGCTTTTTCCACTCAATCATTCAACTCAACAAATAACATGGCTTTTAATAGCCTCACACACACACGCACATGACGGATCACCAACCCACCCGGGTCTTATGCCACACACGCACTTCCCGAGCTCCACTACCAAGTCATGCGCATGCAGCTAACAACTCTGGAGACTCATTCTACTAACCTCTAACACACGTGCACATGCATGGTTTATCTTTACTCCATGCAAGGCCAGCCACTAATTAACCAACTCAAAGACTTTTTCTCAAACCACTACTAGCTAATGCATGGATACTCAACTACACACAACGACTAGATAAATATGCAGGACTCGGTCTTCCAGCAAAGGCTTGATTATTTCCAACAACTACTACTTAGTTGTAAGTTCTACTGCGACTATTCGATGGTTGTAAGTCTGTCTAGACCACATAATCGTAAGTCCTACTACGACTATTCGATGGCCGTAAGTCTCTCTACGACCGCATAGTCATAAGTTTTATTGCGACTATTCCTTGGTCGTAAGTCCTTCTATGATCATGTACTGGTAAGATGTCCTACGACATAGTCGTAGACTTTCCTACGAATAGCCTATCTAGTGCCTCGTATAATCGCCTGACAATTCGATTAGAACATGCGCTTATCTTTAATAACCGCACACAATCTCTCTCTGACAACAACTGTTGTATGGCGAACCACCTTTATATCTCTCTGACAATAACTTCCTATGGACGGTTATCACCTGAACCGTTGAGACATCTTTTGGCGTAAGACAACTGCCATCATTTGCTTAACTATATAAAGGATTACATCGGAGGAGGGGGGAGGCAGATCCAAGTAAGAGATAGTGCAAGGCATTTCTCATTAGACACTTTGTAATTTTCCTTTTTGAGCAATAGCAATACAGGATATATGGTTATTATTCTCTCAAAAGAAGTCCGAATTTGTATAAAAATTCTTGTGTCTTCTTTCTACATTACCAGATCTGAGTGATAAGAGTTTTCCATGAATCCAAATAAATCATACGTAAGATCGGTATTAAAACACCGACGATACTGTATTCATTTAAGTTTGCTTAGGTTTTACATCTGCAAGTTCTTCTCATTTTCTGTAAATACCATTCTGCTAGCTCACTTGATACTACACAAACTCCAGAAGTAATGTTGATTGCATGGTCGAAATAATACATCTAAGTGTAGCACTGATTTGTGTAGGGAGCTATTCTACCGAAATACCATGCTGATATTGTAGTATGGAAACCTGAAGCGCAATTCCATCTTGATGACAGCCATGCTGTATACCATAAGCATCCGGTTTGCTTTCCACTACCTTGAATTTTAAACTTTTGCCATTTGAAATGTTGTATTCTGGTACCGTATGTAGATTGTGCTTTATAAAGGTTGGTGCTTATGTGATTTTGACCAAAATTCCCTTCTTATTTTGCAGAATATTTCTGCGTATTTAGGAAAACAACTTTCCGGTAAGGTCCTGTCGACTTTTGTGAGAGGAAATCTTGTGTTCGCTGGAGGCAAGCATGCAAAAGCTGCTTGTGGCGTGACAATCCTTGCCAAGTAAAATGCAGGTGTTGTGATATGTCATTTTTAGATCATTAGCTCACTGCATATAAATAACAAAATATGCATGTTAATGACATGATAAACTATCAATTCATATACTTATTGTTTGTCGTCCTGTGTTTCAGGTTGATGCAGAGCACACCGTTGTTGATTGGTAGCGTATATCATCGTGTGCGCTAAGTTGATTTGTAGAAATTGTAGCGTCTCCATGTGTATAATTAAACCCACCTCGACCATTGTTGTATATCATCCTTCATTGGATACGGACTCAGTTGGACTCTGTATATTTACTGCATTTGTATATCTGTTATTCAGACACTGAGACACATCCTCAATTGATATAGTGGAATAATCTATCTAATTCTCTCAGCCCGATTTATCTGGATGAACTAGCATTGGTAAGTGAAAGAAAAAGAAAAAAATTGGTTATATATCATCGAAATGTGTCTGGTTTTTATATATATCACAATAAAATCTCAGTTCACTTTACCACCATCGAAATTTCCAAATATTTAGCAATCTACCACTCTGTCGTCTCGCCCTGCTCGGCTTCTCTCTCGCATGCCGTCCTGCCCCTGCATGCATGCGCGCGCGCCGCTGCCCTGCTCTGCTTCTCTCCTACACGCCGTGTTGCCACCCTGCTCCGCTTGTCTCCCGCACCCTGTGCCACTGCTTTGCTCCGCTTTTCGCATGCCGCGCCGCCGTTCAGCGCTAGGTTTGCTGCGCCGCTGCTCTTTTTTTTTCGAAAAGGGAAGTTTTATTAATTTCAAGATTGTTAAATCAAGGTGATACAACAACCTGAAATCCTCCCAACCTTTGCCTCGACGGCACACAGCCTTACAAAAAAAGGGGAAATAAAAGGGAAACACTAATGACTATCAATCCGAAGACTAGACCGCCACCCATGTGCCCGGGTAAAACATTCCTTGGCCACCTGCTCCAAGAACTGCGAAGCCGCTACAACCAAATCCTGCAAAGCGGACTTCTGGAGAATAGCCCAGGTACGGAGCCAATGCGAAATTGAGTAAATAACCTGCAAAAAAGAAATTTGTTTGTTTTCAAAAACCATTGCATTCCGGCATAACCACACAGCCCAACAAGTAGCAGCAGCTCCAAGAAGTACTAAATACTTTAAGTCCTGTCGAAGCCCTTGTAGCCAAGTACCAAACATATTGGACACACTACGAGGGTGAGAAAGACCACAAGACGCATAAACCACTGCCCAAACCATAGGAGCTAATCGGCACTCAAAAAACAGATGTTGAATCGTTTCATCTTCATGACAGAAACAACACTGTTTACTTCCTTGCCAATTACGTTTCACTAAATTATCCTTTGTTAAAATCACGCCCCGTCGAAGATACCACAAAAAGATCTTGACCTTCAGAGGAACTTTTAACTTCCAGAGGCGTTTGTTAGAAATGGGGACATCCTGATGGATCAATGCGAAGTAATGAGATTTTACAGAAAATTCTCCACTCCGATGTAGGTTCCATCGGAATTCATCTTCCTCTTGGCTCAAAACAATGTTGGACAGCCGAGAAAGGAGATTATTCCACAATGCTAGCTTATGCCCAATAAGGTCTCTGCGCCATGATATATTTGGTGGGTATGAGCCCAACACGTCAGCCACTGTATCTTGTTTCTTGCGGGCTATGTTGTACAGATGAGGATATTGATCTCGTAAAGTACTATTTCCTAGCCATATGTCCTCCCAGAACCGAACCTGCGAACCGTCTTTGATTATAAAAGATCCGAACCTCAGAAAATCCCGTTTAATCTTCATCAGACTGCCCCAGAAATGAGAGTCCCCACACTTCCACTGCACTTGGACAATAGGTTTTGTGTCTAAATATTTATTGCGTAATAATTGTTGCCAAGTACCATCTGTTGTCAGCAACCGATACAACCATTTGCTGAGAAGTGCTTTATTCTTGATCTCGAGATTATGAATCCCTAGCCCTCCTTGCTCTTTAGGTTGGCACAGGATATCCCATTTGGCTAGACGGTATTTCCTTTTATGCTCGTCGCCGTTCCAAAAGAAGCGAGACCGATAATAGTCTAGTTTTTTAAGAACACCCTTTGGGACCGCAAAGAAAGACATCATATACATTGGGAGACTACTAAGTACTGAATTTATTAAAGTCAGTCGTCCCCCTGTTGATAGATGTTTTCCTTTCCAACTACTTAGGCGTTTCTCAAACCGTTCTTCTACTCGTCTCCAATCAGCATTCGTTAATTTCCTATAATGAATAGGAATACCCAAATACCTCATTGGAAAACTACCCGGATGACAGCCAAAAAGATCTGTATATTGGGTTTCGCAATCTTTAGCTTCTCCAAAGCAAAAAATTTCGCTCTTATGGAAATTTATCTTCAAACCGGATAGATGCTCAAAAGCACAAAGTAACAACTTCATGTTCGTAGCCTTTTCTAGGTCGTGCTCCATGAAGAGTAACGTATCATCAGCATACTGGAGTATGGATAAACCACCATCTACCAGATGTGGCACCACCCCAGTAACTTGACCATCTGCTTTGGCTCGGTTAACAATTATTGCGAGCATATCCGCAACAAGATTAAAGAGGATTGGCGATAAAGGGTCACCTTGTCGGAGTCCTTTTTTTGTTTGAAAGTAAGGACCGATATCGTCATTAACATTAATCGCCACACTGCCACCCGATATGAAAGAATTCACCCAAGAAATCCATTTAGGTGAGAAACCTTTCATCCGTAGTGTTTGCAATAGAAACGACCATTTTACTTTATCATAGGCCTTTTCAAAGTCGATTTTGAAAATTATACCACTCAGTTTCTTACGATGAAGTTCATGAACAGTTTCATGTAGGATAACTACTCCTTCGAGGATATTGCGTCCTCTCATAAATGTCGTTTGATTTGGACTGATGACGTGATCTGCTACTGAATTAATCCGTAACGTTGCAACTTTGGTGAAAATCTTGAAGCTCACATTCAGTAAACAAATTGGTCTGTAAAGCTGAATTCTATTTGCGTCATGCACCTTTGGCAAAAGGGTTATGACACCAAAATTAAGACTGAACAGAGGAATATCACCCTTATGCAAATCATGGAACATCTGTATGAGATCTTGTTTAATGATCTCCCAACACTTCTGATAAAATTCAGCTGGGAATCCATCAGGTCCTGGTGCCTTGTTGTGTTCCATGTCAAAAATTGCTTCCCGAATCTCCTTTTCAGTGAAAGGGGCCGTTAGGAATGCATTCTCGCTCTGACCAACCTGAGGGATATCCTCTAACTGGTGTTCCTCCAGAAGGAAAAAGTTCTCATCCGGAGGGCCAAACAATTCTTTGTAAAATTGGGTGATATAACTTTTAAGGTTGGCCTGTCCCTCAATTTTCCCATTGTCATGTTCCAACGAGAAGATTCGTTTCTTCCTGTGTTTACCATTGGCCACCATTTGAAAGTACCTAGTATTATTATCTCCTAGGAGCACATCCGTGACCTTAGCTCGTTGATAAAACTTGATCTCCTCCTCCCGTAGAAGTTTAGCCAGCTAATCACGAGCATTTTGTAGTTGTGTACACTCCCCGTCGGATAACACACGACTTTCTGCGGCTATGTCCAAAGAAGAGATTATAGACTGAAGATGGATTTTTTGTTGTTTGTACTCTCCATGGGTATTGACTGCCCATCCCCGGAGGTGTTTTCGTAAGGCCCCCATTTTCCTATTCCATCTTTGAACCGAGTTTTGGCCATGTACCGGCTTATTCCATATTTCGGCGACACGATCCAAGAAATCATCTCGGGAAAACCGATTGAGTTCCATTTTGAACTGTTTTGCAAATCCAAAGTAGGAAGGTTCGCCGGTGTCTAATAGCAATGGTGTATGATCAGAGATCCCTCTATCAAGAGCCTGTACTGTTACCATTGGATACTTAAATTCCCATTCAGACGTAATTAACGCCCTATCCAGCTTCTCAAAGGTAGGTTGCGGTAAAGAATTTGCCCAGGTAAATTGTCGGCCTGTTAACTCGATTTCCCTAAGATCGAAGCTGTCTATGACTGCATTGAACAGGAAAGGCCATTTGGCATTGAACCGACTATTACTTTTCTCCTTGCTATGCCGCAAAATATTGAAGTCCCCTCCTATGAGAGCAGGCAATGGATTCTGTTGGCATGCACGAACGAGTTCGGACAAAAAAGAAGATTTGAACTCCTCTTGTGCTGGACCATATACAGCCATAAGGATCCATTTGAAGTTGTCGCGTTTATTGCGGAGATGGAATTTGATATAGAACTCCCCTTCCACAATTAAAGTTAAATCAAGGACTATTGTATTGACCCCAAGAAGTATACCGCCCGACCGGCCCCTAGGGGGGAGACAGTGCCAAACAAAATCAGCCCCTCCCGAAAGACGAGACATATTTGCTTTGGACATATCTTGTTTACCGGTTTCTATGACAGCCACAAAGTCAAGTGTTAGGTCCCTAATTGAGTCGGAAATGTATCGAAATTTAGCCAAGTCTGAAAGATCTCTGCTATTCCAAAATATTCCCTTCATGGTAAAACTGACTTACTAGGTTTTGACCCTTTTTCCGTGCCTTCTCTTTTTTGGACGATGACTTAGATTTACAACTGGATACCTTAAGATCACAAATTCTTGTGTCCAGATCCGAGTCATCCAAGCCTACATCCGTTACTTCCTTGACCAAGTGAGTAAGAAGAAATCTTTCGTCGGATTCTTCATCATCACTTGGTGCGAAAGAGTTATGCTCACAATCACTTCTAACCTGCTCATCTCCCTGTACTCTTGACAAAACAGAAAACCTATCTACTTCCATTTTCTTAAGAGCGAGTAGGGATAAACTGATCTCATTAGTATTATTACCCAGGGAGACACCAATATTGTTCAGATTGGAAATGCAATGTTCTTTTGATAAGTGAAAATAAGATTGCGGTGTTGAGTTACCTGATGGCGAGATACATGGTGAAGTCACGGATGGAAAATGCTGTTCCCCCTTGGCTCTAGTTGCTTTGAATCCAGGAATGAGCACAGCAGTTGATGCACTAGATAAGATGAGCTTGATGATTGTTGTGATGCTAAGTGTGTTTGTAGGGATGCAATGCCATTCAAATCTACCACCACACGGACGAGACAACGAGGAGAGGAGAGGTGGCCGTTAACTGCGGCCATGGCTCGTGGAGGCTTGGCTCGGCTCGTGAATGAAACGAGCCAAACCGAGCCAGCAAAAAAACTCGGGATCTAAACGAACCGAGCCCGAGCCAGCTCGCGGGCGGCTCGGTTGGCTCGGTCCAATAGGCTCCCGATTCCTCTTCACACCGACCGACGCCTCCCCCGCCTCCTTATTTCTCTCCCCCGACCTGAACTTCCTCCCCCGCCTCCTTATTTCTCTCGACGCCTCGCTCTCCTCTCCCGATTCCTCTTCACACTGACGCCGAGCCGCAGCTCCTCCGGCCGCCCGGCTTCCCGCGCCTTACCGCCGCGTCGCACGGTTTCAGCTCCCCCTCACGTGCCTCCATTCTCTCACGCCGGCCTGCCGTCACGCCCTCCCCGACGCGCTGTCTCCAACCGCCGCCAACCCCGGCGGCGCCGCGCCATGTGGCCCGACCGCCCCCGCCTTGCCGCTCTGCGCCTCACGGCGAACCACGGCCAGATCCGTGGCATAGGGCCCGGATCTGGCATCTCCTCCGAGCTGTTCACCGCCCGCCGCGCCCGCGCGCCCCGCCTCTCCGACCCCGACCCGGATCCGCACGCGGACGCTGCCCTCCGTGACCCGCATGGCCTCGGCGGACGCCGGCGCCGCCAGCTCGACGCCGCCGGGGACGTGCGGCAGCACCTCCACACCGCGCCCCCGCCCCCGCGGCTCCTACACGGTGAGAGCCCCGCACCTCCTTCCCCACCCACTGTATCGGTGCAAATTTTTTTTTTGGTGTGCTGTGGTCAGATCGGAATCGGAGCATTTCGGGTGTTAGCTCGTAAAATCTGTGCGTGGATTAGGGTTCGTGATTTGTCTCGTGCATGGTCGGACTCGGCCTCGTCCAAGGGAGGCAGCCCGGGGAGCGGCGGCGGCGGGGCCAAGGCGGGCGGCCCTGCGGCGGCTGGCGACCGCCGGGGAGCTGATGCGGCCATGCGGGTGCAGATTCGTGTGTCGGCACTGTTGGCTCGCGAGCCCTCACGAGCTGGCTCGAGCCGCACCACGAGCCGAACCGAGCCCACAAAAAGCTTGATATCCTAACCAAGCCAAGCCGAACCGAGCCTCCATTCTACCAAGCTTTCACGAGCCGAGCCGAGCCAGGCTTGGCTCGGCTCGTTGCCACCCCTAATCTCGATACTGTTTATTTAAATAGTACTTTTTATAAAAGGTACATATGTATGTGTTCAATGGTTGTTGAGCCCCCGATCGGTTGGGCTTCAGCTTCTGACTTCCGGCTTATTTTTCACTATTTATAAATTTCGTCTTTTTCTGAACTTTTGGCTTTTTGTTGAGCTTTTTTGCCGATTCTTTTTTCCCGTATGTGTTTGTATTATACGTAATGGGCTAACATATTTTTTTTATATATTTTAATCTTTTTAAATTTAATTATGCTAAATAAGCCTCTGTCAGCTACAGTGTTTTTTTCAGCCAGCTACAGTGTTCTCAGCCATAAGCCACCAAAAAAAGCCCAACTGATCACCACCTTACTTAACACGCACGGAAAGAATATATATGTATATATATGTGATGTGTGTGATTGTGTTTGCGTCTGACTTATACCTTAAGAAAACCAAACACATTATACGTTAGGACATCTTAGAAGCGGTATTTCTCAGGATACTAGTCAGAGACCCGTGCGTTACAACGGAGTCATAAAAATAGTGAGACATAACTTACTATCTAGCCAATTTCACATATCAAATATTAGAGTACAAGTGACAGAGAGAAGGGTGGCCAGAATACACGAGGAGATAGGAATAGCGGAGGGGGTGGGCGGTTGTATCCTGAAAGAGAGGAGGAGAGAGTTGAATGGTCCAGATCAAATCGGACAACTATAAAGAGGAGAGAGGAAAATACATGACGATCACCAACTCCTCTTTATATAGAAAAAATTGATCATATACCCTCTATTTAGATGGAAATTGAGGATTTACCCTCCTGACCCATGTGTCGGTGACTTATGATGACCTCACGTGTCATTAAGATGTGAAGAGTAAATCCTCAATTTCCCAACTAAAGGGAGGGTATATGATCCAATCTCTCCTTTATATAATAGTAGAGATAAGGCAAAGCTAAGCAAGCATTGTAACTTCAGGTCCACCCCCGTCTCCGGCGGGAAGCGGAGAGTGCCCGCGTCCATGCCCAGTAGCTTGACCCTTTGTGCCCAGCCACGGCGCCCTCCTCCCCGCGGCCTGCGTCCTGCGCGGCGACGGTGGACCTTCATGGCTTGTCACCGGCGAGCCCCGGCCGGGAGGTGGCTCCACCCCTGCTTACAAGTAAACCAGATATCCATACCAACCACCCAAACTGAAACTAGCGTTCCTTCTCCAGAAGCTAGCGTTCATGACGACAGCATATGCGCACGCCGCCGGCATCGTCGCCATGCAGGGCAGCGCCGAGGAAGGCTGGTGGAGGGCAGCTGCCGTCCCTGGCGCTGGCCGTGGTGCCAGGGAAGCGCCGGCCGGGTCAGGAGGATGGTGGCCAAGGTGGTCGGCGCGCCCTGCAAGAAGGGATGGTACCGCCTCCGCTGCTGACGCCGCCCACCCCGACCAAACGTATCTAGCATGTCCGCAGTTTGTATGTACGTACGTATGCATGTATGATTCATCGTTGTTGAATTGTAGCGCGTGGTTATCTTGACGCATGAGTATTTGCATCGCTTGGAACTGTTCCTAGCATTACATTTCACTGCTTAAGTGTGATAACAGGTAAATTATTGTATCAAATGATCCTCCAGTCATGATTTCCCTTGCCTGACATGGATAATTTGACATCTCATGTTGCCTTATGACTTAAGACACAACTGAGAGAATGAGTAGACAAGCTCACACACCATAGATTTCAAACTTCTTCACTAACATTGTATCAGCAAAGTACATACACTAGATAAGGTGCCTAACACTTGCCAATTAAGGCCTGGAGGATCGGTCAGATTCATACTTGAGGAAGACAGTAGACTAGCAGAATGGTGAAACCTCCACAAGCCAAGAACACGAGAAAAAAAATGATCAGGCTTCTACTACATTACCATTTTAGCTCCAGTTCCGAGAAGAAAAACCCATAAGAAAAAAAAAATCAAGGCCCTTGAGTTAGTCTTTGCAGTTCACTCTGCTCATCCAGTGTTTCCATGAGAAGAGGGGGTGCATACTGCGCATTCCCCTGATGCTCCTCAGCATCCTGGCAGAATGAAAGGATTATGGTGTCGATTGACATCTCAACGACTGCAAAGAAAAGCTTGGCAACTATATAACCAAGGCCCCATGATACCTACAGCATAATCAGAATGCAGTCAATTTAGGTCTTAGCAATGGGAATGAAATTTGTCAAGATCTGAAGTACAATGACGAAGTGATGAAATGCTCACCAGTACAGGAACCAGTGGAGATGATATCTTGTTGTGTGCGGACTTGTACTTGTGAGTGTCTAACATAAGAATTGCAAAAAGCGCACAGAATAAGCTCACACACAGTTTCCCCAGGAAGAGGATAACATCTCCTATGACATTAACTTTTCCAATGCGCAGTATGTTATTCATTATTAAACCAGTTGCGAGCACAGAAGCTTTGAAGAACCCTTTCCCAGTAATGGCAATCTGCAACAGCAAAAGAAGGGTATAATCGTATAAGCCTTATCAATTTAATAGGACTATCGGAGAACAATGCAACATAGTTACATGGATAGCATAGGTTTTTGCATTCCAGAAACGCCAATCCTGAACAGGACTGCTGCTCCAAAGTAGCAACTTACAAATGATACAGTATTAGAAGAATGTTCTATCAAATGAGTTTCTACAACTGCCTTTTATTTTAAAAAAAGTTATTGATCATGTATATGAGAAGCAAAGGCAATTGAATTCAGAATTATCAGGTCAAGTGTGGGGATTGAACCAGCCCAAAGTGGTACACAATAAGGACCTCACAATACAGATGGCATTGTGTCCCCAATCCCCACCACAACCAAAAAGTGGACCAAATTATTGGTTTCAGGGCAGGAACAATTGGTATGAATAACAAATCTATATACTTACCATTATATAGGCATTTCGATTTACCGACTTGAGGGTCCAGTCTATGCAGCCCAGGCAGCATTGAGATGAGGATGATGTCATTTTCCCAAAGCAGCTTTCCCGAGCAGAATCAACTAGCTTCAACTTGCGGCGGAGGCATTCTAGTATAAACCGCACCCATTCAACAACAGATACAACAAGTGAACCAAGGGCAACAGATCCCAGGCTGTAACGCAACAGCCGCTTCAGCGAAGAGACAACAGTAACAAATGGTATCTCATGCTGCATCGGAATAGCTTGATTTGTCAGTGGAAGGGGGAATAAACTAATAATTAAATATGGAGTAAATTTTAAGTCTTATTCCGTTATAGTTAAGCTTCTGACTCTTCAGTGCTTACAGATATTTCACCACGTGCCCAGTAGTACGAAGCAACTGATCCAGCAATCACAGTTGAAGAGCATGCGATAAAGAATTGTGTCGCCCAGTAACAGCCAAATAAGTGGAAAAGAATGGCAATGCCAATATGAGGGGTGTAATGGATGCTGTACCCACAACAGTTGTCACAGTTTACTTTGCCCAACTTCAGATCATATGAACAACAATCTGTATTGCAGTCATTTCGGAGAACTTGACCGGAGCTAAAGAGATGGAGTGTAGCAGAAAACCAGAACATATAAAAGATAGCAAGGATAAAGTATGGCACAACTGGGAAAATTATTAGTGCCTGTACTTCACCAATGACCTTTGCAGCAACCTGGAAATAATTTATCGTGGTTAATGCTTAGAAACTATTAGCTATGTCACAATAGAGGTACATTGATGCCACGTGCTTTTGAAACCATGCCACTGCTTATCTAATGTATAAATAGTGAGCTAGTAAAGCTTGAACATCCAATGATCTGCTTACCTTCAGGACAGGTGTGGCTATCAGTATGCGCCGGATAATAGCTATTGAGGACAGAAAAGCAATTATCATTATTACTGTCATCAGCACTGTAGCAGCATGAAAGTGGCTAATTTCCTGGTAAAACGATGAATGATCAGACAACAAGCAGCTGGATCTTGTAAAAAAAATTGACTCAATTGGAGGCACTTACCCGCCCGCTTATGTGGACATACGGATCGCTTTCACCAATAACAACTGTTAAGGGATCATTGCCTATCCAGCCAGCTGAATGTATAATATAGCCGGTTAGGAGTAACGTCACACGCATCAGATATATGTAACATGCCAAATGGCATTTAATGCAGTTTTCTTTGCCCATACATACTTTGGAGTTAGGAATTGGAATAGTAAACTGTACCTTTGATGTAACAAAACATAGTAACAGATATTACAAGGGCATTGAAGAGCACTACTGTTATCCATGTCATGGCAGCAACAAAATAACGAATCATAAGCAACCAGATTACTGACAAGAAAAGAGGGAGGATTGCACCACAAACAATTAATACAGGCCAGGACTTCCCAATGTCTGCAACATATCTCTGCAAACAGAAGAAAAGGAAATTAATATCTTAAAATACATAATGGGTCTCAGATCTTATATGTGTTAGTTGCATCGTGAATTTCTTTAAATACAACGAAATAATTATCAATGTTGTGGAGGCTCAGCCTAAATAGCAGCTACCAAGTAACAACCTCTTTCGGGAATATTCTTTTTTAAGGAACAATAATATTACAATTGCAGTTTAATGCACATTCAGGATTAACTGTGGGAGTAACCAGAGCCATTTGTCACTTAATTTCAGTATAAATAATAATTTTTTTTGTGACAGCTAAGTCAATAAAACGGTACCAGCAAGTTTACAAACCTTCAAGACTGTAGATCTAGAATCAATGGCCTTGTGGATTGTTTTATCTATAAGCATATTTTCGTCAATGCTGACACCACCCATCTGCTGCCAATGCTTCAAAGAGATATTGGATGCCCGGGCAATAAATTGGCAGCTCCAATAGACTAGAAAGAAGATCTCAAATTAGTCGTATCATTGTATAAATTTACTACATGAATAAGTAAAACCATTCTATTACTCCATGCTTACAAAAGGGTGTCATGAAATGGCTCAGAATGAAGATTACTGACTTACCATTTACACTTGGAAATATGACAGGGTAGCACGGACCCTGCAGCTGAAGAGAACTGTTTCTCATATCTGGTGTGAGAAACTCAAAATAATCATAGTCCCTGTTGATCCAATCATCAACAGAGAGGCGAATGTCCCCTTCTGGATAATCACAAACAAAGTTCAATCCATCTACTGCTGGAGTGGGGCACTCCATCAGGCAGATGGCTTTGGCATCGGCCAGGTTAACCTTGCTGCTCTTAAGTCCACTTTGGTAGACCTGGTTCGGGTTCATCCAATATCTAACATCGAGCTCATGCAAATCCGGGTCACCGTGCCTGTCGCCACAAGTGTTTCCTTTGTAGTCCAGTTCGTAAGTCAGCCTGCATGATTAAGCACAGGATGTCATTTCTGTTCATCTAATCTACATGCAGAATCTGCTAATAGCAAGATCATTCCTCATAAAGTCTGGTTGACCAAGCACTACCTAACAGACCATTGTGCTTTTGGCCAAGTCTTCTTAATTAATGTAGTTGGAGCTCAAGAGCAACCAAAGAGAAATCAACATCAATCAACAATGGGTACCACAGAGAAAAAGTAAAAAGAGTTGAGCAAGATCCACGCGAAAAAGTAGCCAACGAAAATGTCAAGAGTATGCGTTAGGTTCCAAGTAATCCCACAAGAAACACTAGGAAAACACCATTCTTGAAAGATTAGCACCTCAAGAACAGCTAAATATGTACAGCGAAGATCTTTGCTGAGGCATCTTACCACATTGGGCGTCCAAACCCAGCTACAAGAAACCAAAAATTAAGCAACACGCGCAGCACAGATGGGCGAATCTTAACAAGTCAAAGTGGTTGGGTACTTGGGTGGGTCACCTGAGCGGGTTGCCCTGGTTGAATCCGAAGCTGGAGTTGACGATCATGGCGACCCAGAACGCCGCGAAGAGCACCAGGAACACCAAATCGCGGCACCTACGGTTGTGCCTGATAATACCGCCGCCGCCGCCAGCTCCCAGCTCATCTTCTCCGCCGCCGCCACCGGCCGCCGATGGGTACCGCCCAATGATCGCGCCGAGGGGCCCTCCCATCTTGCCTCCTCCCCTCCCCTCCCCTCCCCTCCCCCTAGCGTGCAGTGCTAGCTTCCGAAGCTCTCTCCTTGCTTGCTCTCTTGCTTCGAATCGATTTGACGCTGGGGTGGCGTTGTGTTGGAGGGATGGTGGTTTCGGTGTGAGGTAGCGAGCGATCTGTGGGAGCAGTGAGAGCGAGGGAGCAGGCGGAGTGATGGGGTGTGTGAAATTACTCGTGAATAGATCTGGCTTTTTGCTGCTGCTCCTGTCCTGTCCTGCTCCTAGTCCTTTCGCTCTGATGCTCCTTCCGACTAGTAACTGGCACTGGTCAATGAGTACATGTACTGTGGCACAGTTGCCTAGAGGTCGGCTCCTACCTTATAACTTTTTGGATTAAACAAATAAGATAGCATTTCGCTGAATTTTTAAACCAGTTTATTAAGTCAATATTTTTAAAACAACTTATTAGCATTCAGATTTATTTATATATACGCATATGTTAAAACTAAAAACATTATCTATAACCATAAGTTATCAATCGAAACCAAAAAGAACAAACCCTCATTAACCACAGTCAAAAGAGCACGGGTACTGAGTATTACATGTACCACCACAGTACACGCTTAATGCTTTGGTTGAGATGTACAACAAAGTAGCTACACAAACAAAGTTGTGCCATTTTTTAGTACAAGCTTATGTTCAAAATTTACTGTGTTTCCACAGACATACAAGAGATCTCTCTCACGTATTTAGGTCACTCTATTCAGTGCAGTGCTTTGAGCATGTTACTGGCTTATTGTGCCATTGTTACTGTCTAGAGCACGATAAGGGTTGGAAATCTGGACACATTTGGACCCCTAAACACCCGAAATTCCACTTTTGGTCCCTAAATCAAAAAAATTCCGTTTCTGGACCCCTCCCGACCGCGCGTTCGCGAGCTGGTGCCACGTGTCCCGGACGCGCGGTCGGCGGCGCGGTCGCGCGGGCGGCCGGCGCGGTCGCGCGGGCGGCCGGCGCGGTCGCGCGGGCGGGCGGCGCGGTCGCGCGGGCGGGCGGGCGGACGCGCGGTCGCGCGGGCGGCGGGCGGACGCGCGGTCGGGAGCGCGCGGTCGCGCGGTGGAGCGCGCGGTCGCGTGGCCGGCCGGGACACGTGGCGCCATCTCGCGAAACGCGCGGTCGGAAGGGGTCCAGAAACGGAATTTTTTTGGTTTAGGGGCCAAAAGCGGAATTTTCGGGTGTTTAGAGGTCCACATGTGTCCAGATTTCTAAGGGTTGTTGGTTGTAGCCTAGGCACATAAAGGTTTCGGCGTAACAAAGAAGGCAGGGATGGCAATTGTGCCACACGCCCGTGTGTCCACAGGTAAATACCTTAATGGGGCCAGATATAGGATTTTTTATCTACGTGCATAGAAATAAGGAACACTCTACCCGTCATGTAAACAGGCACGAACATGGGTAAACTTCACCCATACCCGTCTCACTCGTTTACCCACGATATGGGCTGATAGGTGGCGCAGCCATAGCAATATAAGTGTAAAACCCTAGTCTCTAAGACCCCAGGTCCCCAACCCAACTCCCAAAGTCTCGATTCCCAGCTGCCACCAACACTCGAGAAGAAGCGCCGAGCTACCTCCCACTTCCTCTCCTCAATCCTCCTCCTCCGGTCATCCTCCCACCCAGCTACCTGCATGCCTCCCATTTCCTCCTCCCAGCTGGCTTCCACCCCTCCCCCACCCCAGCTCTGCTGTCGCTCCTCATGCAGTCACACCCATTGTTGTCCCTCACTCCCTCCTCACCTCTAGATCTAGATCCAGACCCGTGACCCAGTCCTCCCCACAACCAACCGTCGCCCACGTCCTCCTCCTGGCCACCGACCGTCCTCACAGCCTCCCGCTCGGTAGCCTCCTCTCCCTCGGCCTCCTCCTCAGCACTGGCCTGAGCCCGACCCCCTCCTTCCACTCGGCCTACTCCTCAACGCCGGCTTGACTCCCTCCTCCCAGCTACTGCCTCTCCTCACGCGATCACGCAAGGTCGCCTCCTCCTGCCTGGCCTCGAAGGTATGTGCAGTGACTACTGATCGAACTCAGCTGACCTAACCTACTTCACTAAAATTTACAATTTTGAAATTTATATAGTACTTCAGCTTCTAATCTCACAACTAGCATGTGAAAATGTGGCCATGGCCCATGGCTTAATAGTTGACCTCAATTAGTTATGATCTTATCTGTGTTCATCCTTATCTTAATGCAAGAAATGTGGCCATTGGAAAGCCTCTTGTCTGAATTGCTCTGATCAATGTAATGATGTTAGTGATATACCTGAATTGTTATTGATTGTTATAAACTTTTTATTTTCCATATCTCTAATTACTGTTGATTGTTATAAACCTTTTTTATAGCTAAATTCTAGTTAATATCAGAGTTGTTCTTTGTTTCAATTCATTACACACGATTGTACTTCTTTTGTATTGAAACAAGGGGCTGCCCTGCAGCAAAAATGATGTCGCCATATCAACAGCATGCCCTGGGCTTGATTATATTGTTGTCCATATTAGAGAAGATCCATGTATTTGAGATAATCGGCTATTATATTTCCTAGCAACAACTGCTGCTTATATGTATCTATCATTAGTTCAACTCTCAGATGTAGACTCTCAGTTCGCGGGTGAATGGGCATACCCACGGGCGACGGATACCCGCGGGCGATGGGCATGGGTCCTTCGTAGGCATGCCCGTAGGCGTAAATTGGGGTCACGGGCATGGGTATGGGCGAGCACTACCCGTGCCCACCGCGCCCGATTGCCATCCCTAGGAAAGGCTACAATCCTTTTACTTTCACCTTTCGTCTTACTCTAAATGGTTTCAGTTTCTAACTTCTAGGCTTGTTTTTGTTTTGACTTATGACTTTTGAACTATTTGTAAGAAATAGTACGAAGTAATAGAAACTTGCATAGAGTTTTGCCCGACATAAATGAAGTCGTTATAGTGTGTACTACAATAAATTTGTGGAGCCCGCATTGAAAAGGCATTCTATTTAAAAGCTAGTTACGGCATAAAAGCCGAAAAATAACTTTTAGAAGCTGAAAAAAAATAGGCCCTCTGGATTTTGGCTCTTAGTTTTTTCGATTTTTTTCTTTTCTTTTTTCATTTACATCGTCTGTGATGATCTAACATTTTTTATTTTTAATTTAATTACTTAGAAAATGCTAAAAGTCACTACAGTTAAAAAAAAGTCAGAAGCTAACGGCTAAAAGCCCCATTAAGCAGGTCTGCTAAACCGAAAGAATTGTTTTGACCTAGGACTCGGCATTGGAAGCAGGTAACAGTGTTATTTTTCCTATTGCAAGAAAGATGCACACGTACGCATATCTTAGCATATGTATAGCAAAACCGAGGTCAAGGAT
Source organism: Dendrocalamus latiflorus (assembly GCA_017311315.1). Taxonomy (NCBI): domain Eukaryota; kingdom Viridiplantae; phylum Streptophyta; class Magnoliopsida; order Poales; family Poaceae; genus Dendrocalamus; species Dendrocalamus latiflorus. Next base: position 50,518,866 of record CM029628.1, read on the forward strand.
TAATAAAAATCCATGACAATACAAAAATTTCTACTAAAAATACATTCCTATATATGTAAAGATGGACATTAAAATTGAAACTCTAGTGAATGAAACCGTACACGTACAACTTTATTACCCAGTAAGAGACGATTGAGACAAGGAAGCTAGCATCGTTTTGACTCGGGGGCTGGGAATGCGAGCAAATTTGTTAGGTCTCTTTCAAACGCTCTCGTCGCCTTCATTGCCTTGTGCCGGAAGGAGGCGAGCCAAGCAGATAGTGACTGTACAGAGAAACCTCCCTGCAAGATCCAAAACGACATGGCACGAGCATGCCTTTAGATGGTACTCGGTTATACTGATTTTTTTTGGTTTATGACTGAATTTTTTCAAATGGCCTGAATTTTTTCAAATGTAAATTTAAATTTATGACTGCATAATACACTTTTTAGATTGATTTAGATCTTTTTTATGCTAGATTACCTATTGTATGAACTAAATATACTTCAATTATTGTAATCTCAAGCAGTGGTGGAACCTGGCCTCGAGCTACCTGGGCTGTAGCCTGAGGCTTGGCAACTAAAACCCATACAAAATTCATGAAAAATCACAAAAAAAACAGAGTTAGCCCAAGAGTCGGTCCAAGAGCAGCTGGCACAGTCCGGGGCTTAAGCTTGGGCTGGTTCCGCCCTTGCTCCCAAGTCCCAACATTGTAGACAATCTAGCCTAGCTAGTACATACTAGTTTGAATCTAGCCTCAAAAATTTCTAACTAGTCATACATTTCCTTATATATCAAGTTTGTTACTTCATTAAACATTTTCTAATTAATATTTATATTATTCCAATTGCTAATTACCTATTTGGTTTTCTTTGGTTTTTCCCGATTCTGGTAACGATTTGCTAGTTTTTTAGCAGTTTTTTTGTGTTTGCCCGGTAAACCGTTCCGGTTACTGGTTTAAAAATAGCCCAAATTCAAAATTTAATACTTGAATTTCATCTGGTTTTTTCGGTTACCGTTGCCGCTCGCCGGACGGATTTTTCTCCAATTCCGAGACTTGTATCCCTGTATGGCGACAAAACTGCCAAGAAATGTGGTTTCATGTTTGTATAATATCTTGCATACTACTCCTAATTCTTTATCCTCATCCCTGTATCAATAGCTATAGCTTCACTTGTTTGCATGGTTATGATTCTCAAAATTTAACCTCTACAGTGTATTCTCTATTTAAGTTTGTCAGCTAACGGCCATATGTAAATTGCGCTATTCAATTGATGGTTCAGCCCAAATCATGCAATTTTAGTCTATCTCACTTCTTTTTAGACGCGCCCAAAGTTTAGTCTTACGGTAGCGAAATAGTCACTTCTTGACTAGTGTATTGCCAAGTCATTACTAAGGGGAACTCTGGGAAAATACTAGGAAAGTACGACTTTTATTCAAAGCAAACTAGCTTGACTAGGTCTGTTTTGGGTTCCGTTTTTTGGTGACACTTGGCCCGCTCTTTGCCCTCATCAACTCGGCTTCGGCTTCTGGCTTCTTTTTCACTATTTATAAATTTCGTTTTTTCTGAACTTTTGGATTTTTATTGAGCTTTTTTGCCGGTTCTTTTTTTCCCGTATTTGTTTGTATTATACGTAATGGGCTAACATATTTTTTATATTTTTAAATTTTTTTAAATTTAATTATGCTAAATAAGCCTCTGTCAGCTACAGTGCTTTTTTCAGCCAGCTACAGTGTTTTCAGCCATAAGCCATGAGCTTTTCAGCCGAACCGATCACCACCTTAGATGGTACTCGGTTATACTGATTTTTTTTTGGTTCATGACTGAATTTTTGTTGTAGGTGACTAAAATTACACTATAGCTGATGATGGTTTATTTGGTATAATTAAATTAAAAAATTTTAAATAGAAAAAACAGGTTAGCCCAACACGTATAATACAAACGAATATGGGAAAAAGAACCGGCAAAAAAATTTAAAAATCCAAAAATTAGAAAAAAGACGAAATTTAAAAATAGTAAAAAAAATAAGCTAAAAGTCACAGGCCGAAGTCCAAACAAGCGGGACCTTAGCACGTTAGGTAGAGGTGGATGCTGATCATACATAAGTAGGTGATTATCCGTCCAAATGTCACGTACCTTCCCGGACTCGAGGCAAATTCCTGGAAGGAAGGTTGCTGTCGCGTTGGTCGAAATAGGCGAAGCCACAGAGATACAAAGGACTTTCCTTCAACGTCCTCTGGAATGATTTGGAGGAGAAAACGGAACACGATGGAAGCACGTTAACTTTGTGCACAAACACCTAACCTAACGTTGTGCTGTGCACAAATCAAGACCCTTCCACGACACGCTCGACCGGCTCCCCGACTGGGCCCACTCATGCACGAGCTATGTGTACGAAAAGCCGTAGGTGCCGCCCAAGGCTTGATCTCTTGCTGTGCCCTATGCATATAAAGTTAGAGGTGAAAATAGATCAGATAGTACTACAATTGTATTCGTATTTGTATTTGTAAATGAATATGAATTAAAATATCCTTGAATACAAATGCGGATCAAATATTGTAACGAATACGAATTCAAATCAAATATATATTCAATTCGGTCATATCTGGATATCCTCATAACTTATGTAATATGAAGACATTAGTGGCATTTTATCCTCGTACAATTACGCTTGCTTAATCATTTTAATTCATCAACTTCACCTAAAGAAACACAAATTCACGTTCAATTAAAAAACATGTCCAATTAATTAGTCATATTGTAATAAAATATACACATTACTTTGTCCAATACGAATACAAATAGTACGAATAAAATAACATTTCGGTTTGTAAAAGTTCATACCATATTTTTATGCAATTTCGAATATGAAAGACCGAATATGGCAACAGAGGGGTGGATGGTGCCTCAACATTTTCCCCAAATATTTACCAACCATTCACTTCAGTAACTACAGAATAGAAAGCCACCACAAAACTAGCAAATCGAGACACTGAAAACCCACAAAAAATCAGCAAAAATGGAACTACCGCCGTTGAAATTACGGTACTACTGCTTGCTACAGTAACCACGGTATTACTGTTACATTAATTGTGGTACTTCTACTGCTACAATAAAATCAGGGTGAAAGGTGAATAGTGTTTCCAGCACGATTTTAAAAACCAAAATCGAGAGAATTTTTGATTCGTACATCTAAATAATATGAAAATTTGTAAGGATCTACTCTAGAATGTTATAAACCTATTTCAACAAATGCTCATAAAAATCATGGCCAAAATTGAGATCTTTTTTAGTTTGTTGGAAAGATGCACCAAAACCGAGCCATAACCCAAACGGTGAATACAACTTACTCGTGGGTAGATGATGGCTAAGATGGTTTTAAATATGTTCTCACATGTCCCAGCAAGTAAGAACATGAAAGAAATCATGTCAAAAATTGTTAGATCAAGAAATCACACATCGAGGCCAAATCAAGCAAAACCGTATCGGTGAGTCAAAACATCAAGATTAATGGGAAGAATGTTAGAATTAATCTTGATAAGTTGTAAGTGATCGAAGCCAATGGCCGAAGTAGTGGTAGCCACAGTGGTTGAAACCGCGGTCAAAACCGTGAAGCAGTGGTCAAAGCCGCATTCGAAGCCACAGTCAAAGACTACGAGTATGAAGGCAGTCGAAAACTCCACGTACACGAGAAGTCGTGACTGTAGCATCGAGATGATGCGCCATGATCAAAGCAGCAGTCAGAAGTTTGAGAACCCGGTCGGTGCTCGGACGTGATCGAAGGCACCATGGACATATGGCAGCCATGGTCGTAAGGCACTATGCCATAAGGCAACCGTGGTCGTAAGGCACTATGCTTATAAGTTGTAGTCGGAAGAACATTTCGTAAGAGCACCGTAGCAGTCGGAAGAACACTGTAGTAGTTAGAAGTGTCCGAGTGCGTATTGTGGGCAGAAGTCGGATGAGAATAGGCCAAGTTAGTAGGTGCATGAAGGTCATATATATGCATACGACTTATTTAAGCCGAGTAATCTCTGTTATGAATGAGTTAAACAGTAAGAGATAAAAAGAGTGTTAAGTTAAAGATTCCATTCCAACACCGAGCGCTGGGGAAGCTGCGCCGGGAGTGCGAGCGCGCCAAGAGGGCGCTCAGCAACCGATGCCAGGTCCGCGTCGAGATCGAGTCGCTGTTCGACGGCGTCGACTTCTCCGAGGCGCTGACAAAGGCAAGGTTCGAAGAACTCAACAACGACCTTTTTCTGCAAGACGATGACGCCGGTGAAGAAGGCCATGGCGGACGCCGGGCTGGAAAAGAGCGACATCGACGAGATCGTCCTCGTCGGCGGCAGCACCAGGATCCCCAAGGTGCAGCAGCTCCTCAGGGACTACTTCGATGGCAAGGAGCCCAACAGGGGGGTCAACCCCGACGAGGCGGTCGCCTATGGCGCCGCCGTGCAGGGGAGCATCCTGGCCGGAGAGGTTGATGACAAAACACGAAGTATGTTTTGCCTCCACTTCATTCAATGGCCTGCTTTTGTTTGTTTGTTTGTTTGTGCTCTGCAAGCAGTGGCGGACCCAGGATTTTAACAAAGGGTATGCCGCACCAAAATTTTCATGTATAATTCGGTAAAACCATTTGTCAATTCGGTAAATAATTGTAAATTTTGCACCGTAATTCGGTATACATGCACTAAATAATATGATAAGTCTTAAATTTAAGGATCAAGTTGGAAACTTGCACACCAATATAGAAATTTAGAGTAGTCATTGAATGGTATTACTAGTTAACTGCATGCATGATTTGTTACTACAAACCTTGAGAACTTTGCCAAGCCTCCCGGCCAACGCGAGCAGCAATGTGGTCTTCCCTGAGCCTGGAAGGCCTAACAGCAAAGTCATCCTGCACAAACAAAATAAAGGTGAGTCACTGAGTGGACGAAGCCAAGAAATTGAACTCCAAAAGACCCGGGTTAACTCCCTTCCACACCAAACCAAGTCAGCAACAGCAAATCACTTCATCCTATAAACAGAGGATTAAAAACGGAGACAGTTGCTTTCACCTGCTGGCTTGATCACGCCGCTGACGTCGTGAAGGATGGGCATGGTCCGCTTCCTGCTGGGCAGTATGTGCAACGCGTTGGCGGCCTCCTGCACTCCAAAGCCAATCAGTCATCTCTCTCTCACACACGCACAAACTGAACTCAAGGGACGAACACAACACAATGGTGCGCACCTCGAGCGTGTTGGTGATGGAGTTTAGGACGGTGGGGAGGCCGCTGCTGTCGATGCGGACATCCGCCTCCGCCACCAGGTGCTCGAACCGCACCTCGATCGTCGGCATGTCGATCCCAACCCTGAGCAACCGAACACGCAAATCATCGAACAGCTAATAGGCATGACAACGACGACCACCGCCATTAACATCCTATTGGACGCTAATCCCACCTTTCCATATCTAGCGTCTAATGAACCAACGGTGGCGAGTTGGGGAAATGGGATGGCGGCGCCGTCCATGCGCGCCTCCTAGCCGACGCTCGCCTCCTTCACCCCATTCGCGACCACGGGCGCGCGCCTCCATCACCACCACCATGCAGCTCGATCCCTCCTTATGGTACGCCGTCTGCATCGACGCAGCCCTCGGTCCTCTGCCTGTAGTGGCGTCCGCCTCCTCCCCCGCCGCCTGGTTCGTGACGAATGGCTCGCAGCCAACTCCGATAACTTCTCCGCTCTTCTCGAGGTCCGCTCTTCTCGCCGTTCGCGTGTTCGCAGTTCACACCAGCGCCGGCCTCGCTTGCGGTTGCGGGTGACACGCGAACGGCGCCGCCCCAGGGTATGCTGTGGCCCATCCGGTATACCCTGTGGGTCCGCCCCTGGGTCCGGTAGTGAGGATGGCACCGAGGAGGACGACCACGACGAACTTTAGGCTTTAGTTTTTGTTCCTAGTTTAGTAACATTAGACTTCGCTACGTACTTCGCTCTAGTTCGGTGTTTGACTTGTTGATTACGACATCATGCTTTGGCAAGTTAGATCGTAAATCTGAAACTTGGTATTACATTTTCTTAGGATATTGTCTCGTACAGTGTGTCTACAAGGTAATTGCATGTTCAATAGGTGCAGGTTTCATGTAGTGCAACAAGCAAAATCGATGGCTCATTCGGAGATAGGATGCCAACAGACTTGATTAACCATGTATCATATGGAATACCCTTTTTCTAGCCAACCGTTGGTGCGCAGCACAAACACACTAATACGGTGTAAACTGTATAAAGCAATACTACAAAATATCTCCCTGCACCAATACTGCAACATCTTTGACTTGCGACAACAACCTATTCAATGAGGTTGATAAACAACTCATTGATTCAGCTAATGTAGGACGGTGTGTTTCTTTGTAGTAGACGTCAACAACTGTCCCGTGCATCGTCTTGTCAGTTTGCCAACTTCGTAAAAGACCAGGTCGAAGAGCATAAGTCCGGTGCTGTGTTCCCATCCTCATCCTTGATTTGAAGATCAGCGTGATGCTTGACAAGCAATTCAGCAATATCTTCTCTCTCGCATAGAACAGCATAGTGAAGTGCCGTTTGTCCTTCATTGTCCTGAATAGGGACGGGACAAACATAAAGTTCAGTTCATTGAGTTCATAATAACGCTTAAATGTCTCAAAAAGGTTACGTCTGCACTCTGCAACTCTATGGTACCTAATGAAGCTAACGTATATCCACTGACTACTTGACTAGTTAGCTGGTATGTCAGTTACACCAACCTGGCAAGCTGATAACTTGCCGACGGTATTCTAAGGTTAGAATGAATATACCCAACGTTTTGCCCGTTTCGTGTAGTTTATAACACAAACCCACTGAAAAATACTTAGATACATCACCAGCTTCTCCTTATCCAATACAGTCATCCAATTTATCAACATGAGAATTCTAGAATGCAATGAGTAAAGCACACATTTATCAACATGAGAATTCTAGAATGCAATAAGCACACACACACAAAAAATACAGATACCTGAGCATTCACGTCCGCATTTGCATTGACAAGAATCTCAACAGCATTTAGATGGCCACGGTCAACAGCCCAATGCAATGGAGTCCTCCCTTCACTATCTGAAACCATCATAAACGAAACTATGTTTAATTGAGTTATGCAACAAAGAGTCAAAAAGAACATAAGCATGGATAGTCTACAAACACAAACCTCTCAAATTGACTTCTATACCAGCAGCCAGATGCTTCTCTACGTCATCACTCGCTCCTTCCCTTGCTGAAACATGGATATCACCAAGTTCTCTGCAGGTACAGATAAGTTCATTGTAATAATGGAAACAATGATGCAGGTAAAGTACTAGATGGCTGGATAAATAAGGCTTAACAGCACCAACGTAGAGATAATTAGCTGCATGCTAAACAATGAATAATGTCACTTCTATTTGCTATGATTTATCAGTCAACAAAAGAAATACAGTACAACACTAGGTGAACTTGATCCCACACCATCAAGGCAAAATTAACACAAAACAACAAAGGTACAAGATATCCTTGAGGTAAAAAACTCACGATTCATTTCCCTGATCTTCCTCGTACATTAAACTGCTAAATACAGGTCCCATTGGTCCCTTCGAACCTGAAGCAGACATTGTGCTATCTTCATCTTTCTTTTTCTGAAATCATGTCAAACAGGTTATCAAATACAGGCAACACAGTGGTGGGGATTCCTATACAAATGGTAGCAAATGTGTGGTTAATGAGGACATAGAAAACTTACTGAGCTCGAACCAACAGCCCAGTTAGGGAATAGCCCATCAACAATTGTAATGTACTCCTGCATAGCTTCTTCTGTAGGCATAGCACCCAATTTATGCCAAGCATTCCTTGCATATTCATGTCACACAAATGCTCAACCGGTAAGTATACTTGGTAACCTGGATTACCTTTTCCAAATTGATAAGCACAGACAGAGCAAAAGCGAAAGAAGTCTACTGCTAATATAAGTTCACTGCCAATAGTAGATATATGAGTCCCGGTACTCATTTGAAAATCCAGAGCACCAAAGGGCATCTTCAAAATGAAAAAAAAAATCTAAGCCCTACACAGCTATGCAGCATGATCACCAGTGCCATTCATGGATACAGATTACAGAGCATGAACATTGAATCAAAGTACCAAGATGTTCAGGCAACAGAGCACAAACAAACATTGCAAAAATACAATCAATTAGCAGCACCGTAACAAACTAGACTAAATAACGCATGAGATCCAATACAATACAATATTCCAATCATCCAAATATCAGTGTATCATATGAGGTTCACTTCCTATGCACCAAACCTTGAAACCTAGTGGCAATATCACCAATTCTAAGTTTCTAACAAGAATTGTAGCTAAAAAGTTAGCACAAAGCAATACACTTGGTGATATAACGTTATGAACAACCCCTCCTAGTCAGTGCAAAGCATAAATAACACAAGAATATACATCTGATCAGCAATTCCCGCAGTAATAGAAGCTAAATTTAGATATAGATCAAACCAAATCCATTTCCTAAACCCTGGTCCCAAAACAGTAAGGCTAAACCCAACTCTTACAGAAGACCGAACCAAGTCCCCACAAATTTAGCAAGACAAGGGGTGGAATCTACCACTTGGCGCGGGCCTTGAGCTTGAGGGCGGACGGCTGCGGCGCGGTGCAGGGCCCCTCGGTGGCGATCTTGTAGAGGCCGTAGAGCCTCAGCTGCGCCTCCTCGGGGACGCTCGTGCCGGAGGCAGCGGAGGCCGCGACGAAGGCGGAGGCGGCGCTGAACTCCTCGTCGAGCTCCGTGCTCTCTACGCCCTCCCAATCGCTGTCGCTGCCGTCGCTGGCGCCGTCTTGGCCGTCGCGGGAGGTAGGGGGTGGGGCCGCGGGGGTGGGGGTGGCCGGAGGGGCAGGGGAGGAACGGGAGGGGGTGGGGGAAGTGGGAGGGGAGCGGGTGATGCGGAGGTTGTCCTCCCTGAAGGCGATGACGATGGAGATGAGCTTGGCAACGAGGAAGGCGAAGAGGAGGCCGATGACCGACGCCTGGGCCAGCTCCTGCCAGTCCCCGCCCATGGTCGACGCCGACGAGGTCGTAACCTCTAGATGCGGAGGCTGGGGGAGAGGAGAGGACGGGGAGAAGAGGTGGAGCAGTAAACCCACGTCTGATCTAAACCCAACTAATAAGTGCGCCGGCCCTTGGCCTAGCTAGCTAGCTACACAAGAGGCCGTGCCGTGCCGTGCCGTGCCGAGCCGATCTGAGCCGAGCACTTGGTTCGTGCTGCACCGCACAGGCACAGCACAGCAGCACGTGCAGACCATTAGATTGCAGACGGCTAGCCTGCCATTTTCTTTTGTGATGCGATCTTGGTTTTTGTAGTGTTTTTTTTAAAACGGTGATAAATAAATCGGTGAAAACAGTGCATACCCCTAAGTCCCAAGTTCTATACCTTCAACTGATCCGAATCAAAGTAGATCGAACTATGATGAATCCAGTTAGGTCTTCACCTCTAGCTCGACACGAGTTAGGGTTCTGCACTTCTAGAGCGAGATTTGGCGAGGGAGACTGCAAACGCTTTTGCCCCTCCCTCTCCACAGGATTGGCCCTAGGCCTGGGCAGCAAGAGCAACAGCCTAGGGCCCACGAAAGCTAGGGACCTTTAACCTATGTATATTAGTATGTATATATGCATAACATAGCCTATATATCGCCAGAACATAGTTGATTAATGATTAGTTGGGTCAACTGCTAAAGTCAAATGTGCACTTAATCCCGAGGGCCACAGTAGAATACCGCAACTTGAACCATCCAGGCCAGCCGGGAAAGCGCCACTAGGAGAGTACCAATCTCAGGCCGAATTCAAAGGGATTATCTGCAATTTTCCCAAATTTAAAGTGTCTCAACTGACCTGGAGTTTCAATTTGAGTTTTTCAGCAGGCTTGACGGATGTCAACAGGCTTGGCAGCAAGCATCTTTAGACGTATAGACCAATTGGTATTGCCATGGAATGCTCTAGCAAATGCGTAAAGATCAAACACCACAGCAAATTATACGATGATCTAATGAATGACATTTCAACTAATCTTCATTTCAACTAATCCAATAGTCATAAAAAATGTCAGTACATGAGAATTTTTTTTGAAGGAATACAGGAAACTTTTTCCACTGTAACAAAACACGAAGCTTATGTTTAAACTGTGCAGAAAGTTTTAGTGATATTCACATAAGGTCAGCAACATCTCGTGTAAAAAAATTGAGACACGCAGCTCTGCGGCATAAACTGAAGAAAAGGTAAGATATCTAAAAGGCAAGGTGAATCGCCAGCTTGCCTATTTGTAAAATTGAAGCAGAATGTTGGAAACGTGCACATAGACAAACAGTCGAATGGGAAGCACAAGCAGAAGACGATATATATATATGTAATGCGATTGTCCATGTATAAGTACATAATCAAGTTAGCCATCAGAAGAGCCACACTACTTCTACACATGTATATAGTCTGCTTCAGATAGGTAGGTGGTGATTCCAACATCATGTGCCCATCCACAACAAGAACAAATTAAAGGTAGCTAGTGATAATAATAACTAATAAAAAACACAGCATCTATAATATATATAGAACTTATCAGGCAGCTAATACTAATTTACAAGCACAAGTTCCTGCATGCATGCATGTTGAACACGAAAATGACGAGAAGCCTTCTTTCGATCAGTCCTCGCTTCAGGTAAATTTGCAGCTTTCATAACCTGCCATGAAAAATGTCATGTGCAAATGCACGATATATATATAGAGTTGAACTTACTGAATATCATCATATGTATTTGGTATATATATATATATAGGGAACGTATCTAGTGCTAAAGTACATTTGAGTGCTAACATGCTAAAACCTCTCCAGAACCGTTAGATCTACCTCCAATGGCTCAGATTCTTAAAGGTGGAACGCCCCAACTCACTTATGCGATTTTGCCAAAACCCCCTACCTATTTCCCTCTTTTTTTTTCCGCTCCCGCGCCGTTTCGCCTCCGAGTCGCCTTTGCCCCTTCTTCTCCCCGCGATCATACGGGTATGTAGAAGTGGTATATCCTGGCCTTCTCGGCGTCCGACAGCCGAAACTCGTCGAGGCGGAACAGCCGGGACACCTGCAACCCGCACCACAGCCACCGGTCGACGGACTCGGCGATCTTCTCCTTGGTGTAGCAGATACTGTCCACCAGGGGGCCGCTGCAGATGCAGTCGTACAGGTCCTGGACGGACGAGATGAGCGCCGGGGGCGGAGCGCGCCGGTGCCAGCGATCGCCCGGTGCGCGGCGGGGCGGCTGTCGGATTGTGATCCGGGCATGACAGGAAAGCTGGCGCCAAGAAACAAGAAATTCCCGATCAAAGGGGAAAAAAAGAAACAATAAAGTTAACTGAGTTAATTGAACAAGGCAAAAGAAATCTTTCAAAGCCATCATTGATAAGCACTCGACAAGCAACTGCGCTTCTTGTTCCAATCATCGGTGAAGACTGAAGAAAGAGATTACCATCCATGCAGATCCAAGAACCTGAAAAATCGATATCCTAACTAGCAGAACACAAAATCTCCGAAAGAACGAATCCGTATTGATAGGGGTGCCAAGAGTTTCTATATTGTACATCAAACATTGCACCGAGGAGGAAAATAATAAGAAAATGCTTGCTTGAGTGAGACGCAGGCAGGCGGGGAGACCGGGACGACGGCGCGCGGGGATGTCGCCGGATGATCGCGGGGAGAAGAAGGTGCAGAGGCGACTTGGAGGCGAAACGGCACGGGAGCAGAAAGAAAAAAGAGGAAACCAGTAGGGGGGTTTTTGGCAAAATCGCATAAGTGAGTTGGGGTATCCCACCTTTAAGAATCTGGTCCGTTGGAGGCAGATCTAATGGTTCTGGAGAGGTTTTAGCATGTTAGCACTCAAATGGGCTTTAGCACTGGATACATTCCCATATATATATATATATATATATATATATATATATATATATATATATATATATATATATATATATATATATATATATATATATATATATATATATATATATATATATATATATCAGCCTGACCAAAACGCAAAATCGTACTTGGATCGACAGTGGTAACAACGCCAGTCTGACCGAAGTCGCAGTCGAAAACATGTCGTCCGTTGGACTGAAAATAGAGGTTCATGGCGTAGGCCGCATGGGCTTGCACGGTGTCCGGCTCGTAGCATATGCCGCCCGGCCGTATCGCGCCGCAGTCGATGCCCCCTTGCCCGCAGACGAAGTCTATGTTCTCCTGCAGCACCATCTCGTCCGCCGCCGGCTTCGGCACGCACCATTGCCGCACCTCCGCTGCTCTCGAGTCCGGCGCCGGTGCCACCTTCGCGATCACCGGCCCAACGGTCTGCATGCACGTACGTAACTTGTTACGGCGACTGATGAGTGTGAATGGAGCCGACATTTTATTGTAATACCTCCGGAACGGTGAGGATGCCAACGTCGTAGACCGGCGTCATGTCGGCGCGGAACAGGCCGAAGTTCCTCTCGGACACCGGACCGGGCTTAAGATTCTCGTCGAAGAGGGAGAAGATGGACACCTCGAAGGTGTGATTCGGCATGAGCGGCGTGCCCACGCCGGACCCGAGGTGCCGGATGGCGTTCTTGTTGTAGTCCCGCGCGAGGTCCGCGCCCACGCCGACCTCCCAGTCCTCCCCTGCCGACGGCCACCCGGTCTCGGCCACAACGACGTCGACGTCTCCGAAGCCGAGTCGTCTCATGGCCGAGTGAACGGCGTCGAGCTGCGCGTCCAGCATATTGGTGTATAGCAGCCCGGTGCCCTTGTCCATGACGCCGGAGTTCACCCGGAACAGCGCGTAGTCCAGCGTGTCGTTGGTGAGGCCGTAGAACGGGTACGCGTTCACCATGAACGGCGCGCCCGTCGCGCGCAGGAAGCTGAGGAGTGGCTTGACGATGGCGGCGTCGTAGCCATCGCGGAACCGCCCGGCAGACGGCGGCGTGGACGCGGCCAGGATGCCGAGGGAGTGCGGGGTGGAGACCTTGATCCGGTGGTGCAGGGACACGGTGACCAGCGCCGTGTGCAGGTTCTGCATGGCCGGCACAAGGCTGAGGAGCAGCGACCGGTTGGCCTGCGAGACCACCTCGTTGCCCACGAGGATCCTCGATATGTTGGTGGCCTCGGCGTAGGGCGCGACATTGGCGCGCACCCACTGCTGCGCGAACCCGAGGTTGGCGAGGCGCGGGACGAGGCCGTTCGGGACGGTCACGTCCACGGCGAGGCCGGTGTTGGCGAAGGCCTGCAAGACGAGCGGGTCGGCGTCGAAGAGCCTCACGCGGTCGACGATCGTGTCGCGGGCGAGGAACCGCGCGACGTCGGCCGGTGGCGGGAGGCTCGTCGCGCGCGTGCCGTAGTTGACACCAACGCCGGCTGCATCCGAGACCGTGATCGACAGGAGGATCAGAATGGATCCAAGCATCGTCGACTAGTAGAGTGATGTTTGGAGATGTGTTTGAAGGGCGGGAGCTAAGCTACGTACGCACCGCCTATGCTGCTGCAGCACTTACTTGCGTGCTCATTCTTTCTGCTCTATGATTTAAGATTTATGGGTCTTCTAGCCTGCTGCAAGCCAAAATTTCCCTGCAGCTGGAAGGGATTCTTTTCTTTGGCTTTGAGCTATACGTTTGTGCTCACCAATATCCATGAACTTGTTCTTTTCTTGTCCCTTTTTGTTCTTGCTTGCGAGCTTTGTCCCTTTCTTCCCATACACTTCTACTGCAGGCTGACTACTCCAAAAGAAGCTCAAAATATTGTTTTTTTCCTTTGGAAGGGCCAACTTGTTGCAATGCAGACATGGCCATCCCCAGTTCCCCACACTGCACTCGTTCGGCAGGTAGGGAGCCCTTCGAGAAAGATTAAGATCAATGAAGGATAATCGCTAGCAAGCATGATGTTATGAAAAAACAACTTAATTGTAACATAGTAGTATGAATAAATACATTTATAGTCAACCACCAGATTGTGTATGGTACAAAGGGATTCCCATCGAATGAACTTGCGCTGATCACAGTGAACAGCTCCGAACGTGCTGATTTCCCAACTCTATGGGATATCGGCATTCCAGCTTGTTCCATAGAAACCCCAAATTCACAAAAGGAATTTCTAGTCTTTATACACACAAATGAGGGAAATCAACCAATGTGTGGATGTCACGTTTTCAACTCCACATGAAGTTAATTTTCCCGTCATTTAAAGAATCTGCCACTCTTCTGTTTCGCCAGAGCCATCAAGGTTCTCCACGTTGATGTTGTCCACTATGATATCGCCAGAACCACCCAATCCATCGTCCTGGTTATACATTTGTTTCAATGGTTGAACTGACTGCACAACAGTAAAGAGTGGCGCGCCATTCGCCTTTTCTACCAACTCAGAGGCCCGGCAACAGAAATCATCAAAGTCATCTACATAGAAGAGGTAAAAAAAGAACATCAAGATTATACTAGACTTAAATGATAATCCAACACGCATCTCAGAAACAACAGCTCACCTTTGTCGCGGCAGTAAAAACCAATAGCCAGGGATGGATCTATCAGGTCCATAGCCAAATCTCGGACAGTGCTGTCCAAGTGCAGATACATGAATAAGAGTTTCACCATTTAAACATGCAAAGGAGAAAGAATATTTGGTTCCATCCGCCATACTGTAATCACAATGTGCACATACCTGCAGTGGTATGAGGAAGTGTCTGCCTCCAAGTTATCTGATGCTATGTTAACTGCCTGAGATTTAGAGAGCACCCCAATATTACCATTGTAGTTCAAAAATCAAATACTTCCCAATCAATGAATTGATAAATACATTATGTATGTACTTTGATATGAATGACAACCAAAAATGGTATTTACAATTTCCAAGCAAACGAGAATACAGAAATAGACAGGTCATATATGGTATCAGGTATAACTTGTAGTCTCATGAAACTGGGGTGCTTCAGGCAAAAATCAACATTAAGCACAATGAACTAGATGCCTAAGAGCAGACCCCAGACCAAAAAAAAGAGTACATGTTTGCAACACAGTGAATAACTCTCAGACAGTCCGTCATACCCTTTTCGTTTTCCCCCTTTTTTTTGACACCTGCCTTACTGTTTTTCCAACAGAGAAAGAGGTGATCGCTAACTTAATTTTTCATAGTGTGAAAACAACCATTGTTTGTGCCTGCAGAATTCTTGGGACATTTTGAACCTAAATCAGGTATTGCTACAGTTTTGAGTTCTAAAACAATGCAAGTAATTCTGGAGCATGCCAAAATAAAATCAGCAAATGGCTCTGGCAGAGGTTCACAAACATGCAACAACATAACCAGCCATGATGCCTACCAACGTCTAGTCTGTAATGTAAACCACAAGAGAGATACAAATGCAAGTGGTGGCTGACTGACTGCATAACAGAGACACAATTATTATTTTTTCTTTGAATGGGATTATGGAGCTTAGCTCAAAGGTACTCATTCTATCAGTGAGTGATAATTGAATACTCTAATTACATCAACATATATGAAAGGTCATATCATGCACTCATTATGGAATATGGAACAGATTGCTTAACTTGCTGAAGGCCTGAAGCTAGAAAACTAAAACACTTGCAGAAAAGATGTCTGTATACACTACAAAATAAAAGTAAGAATGCAGTCTTACCATCTGAACATCATGGGGATACACTACCAAAAAAAAAAAAGTAAGAATGCAGTCTTACCATCTGAACATCATGGGGATCTAGGTAGATCGCCCTATCATCCTGTACCCCAGCAATGTAAGTTGATGTTCCAGGTTTTCCACCTATAATGCCCAAACTTTGAGGAAATGTGAATGTCTCCTTTAGTAGTGGAATATACCTGATAGTAAGTCCAACGCCAGGAATTGTTAGAAGCTTGAATAGTTCTAGATTACTTTCTAGAGCAATGTATGACACATCAATCCATCGGCAGAAACGTCAATTGTTCAGGGCATCCCTATTATCCAAATTGATGGCTGCCGTGGACTTAAGATTGGTTTGCCTCTTTCTGAAAAAGATCATGAAAACTACCCACCCAGTCGGGGCTAAAATAACACAATGGATCTTGTCGTGTGTTTTGAAAATAATAGCATGTGAATTAAGTACGAGTGTAGGCCCCAAGCCCCTTCACTATCCTATAGGTTTACAGCACAGGAGTAGAAAAAACTAACTTAGGATGACTCTTAAATCAGATGACCAAACATAGATCCATATGAAGTCCCCCAAAGCATGAAAATTAGTAGCCTGCTGATTACCTTGGATTAATTTTGTCAAGGCCAAGAACCAGAGGAACCAACAAAAGAATAGGTGACAATGCTGATTGACCTTTGTTGACATCATAGCAAAGTTGAGCAGCAACATCAATACAAACAACTGGAGCACCACCTCTTTCACCATCTTCATCACCCGAAACAACATAAAGAGCCATAGGAAAACTTTCATTCCCGTTTACAACTTCAGGTTGCTCTCTATTTGTGCGGATAAGGGTTTGCCAAGCCCAGCACATGGCGTATGGACCCACCCATGATCCAGCAGCTAGACCATAACAATTTCCAGCTTTAAGTAAATTGTGAATCGAGAAAGCACTAGCTTCAGAATCACCAAACAGGTGTAAGATCCCTATATATTCTGGGTTATATGGCTGCATATGAACATTTGACCATTATAAGCAACCCTACATTAAGAATTAAAAGAGCTCCATCACCTACTATAACTGAACAGAAATACGTCATCTATCTTCATGTTGGGAACAACTCTAACAGATCAGAATAGGCAATGCAATTTCACCTTCTGTGAGGGCTTTCTCCAAGACCTTCCAAGATGGTGGAAAATCAGTGCCTGCAAAAATTTGTCCAACGGCCAAATTTGTTACAGCTTTAGTAGTCAACAAGACAATGGTCTCAAATAAATAAAACTATAAAAGTGAATAAGGACCTGAGCAACCAGCATCTGACTGCTTCTAACCATGCAGCCCCAGTTTACATCACTAGTGAACTTGGAATCAGTTATGGCATGGAAACCTGTGACAAAAGGATCATATCAACAGCTCATCACTGATGTCAACCACATTAATTGTTTTAGCAGGCAAATGGTTCTGCAAACAAGAACCAACCTTTTCGGTAGGTGATCCATATCCTCGACGAAAAATCTTCTAAAAACGCAGCATACCCGCTGTCGGAGTCCGAGTCGCTGGATGACTCATCAGATGACATCTTGTAGCATTTGCCAAGGAACCACACATCGCTGGAGGCCAGAACCTTGGTGCATCCCAGTAAACGCCACATGGAGCCACCAACCACGATCCTCCTCAAAACCCTCGACCAACCACAGGATCCAGAGGAGGAATTTGGCGACTTCTTCCCACACGTCAGCAACGAATCCCGGTGCGCCTCAAAGATGGTCTTGGACTGTTTCGAGCTGCTATCCTTCTTCTGATCCGAGATAGAAGAAGCTTCAGCGTCTCCCTCGCACGATGAGTCGGATGGCGGTGCTGCACCCCTCCCAGGCAAGCTCGTCATCACCTAACGCGGCATGTGTGCGTACGGCACCCGCAATGTCCTAGTAAAGCAATCAATTTTCAATCAGGTCTCAAAATTGTAACCTATCACTTGGTATTTGGACAGAGCAGAGCTAATGTAAAAACCAGACAGGGCGAAGATTAAACAAGGCATATCCTACAGGAGAGGGCCATGGGGGAGAGAGGGGTTGGCTTACCCGCCGGTGAGCCAAGGGAGGAAGGCGTCGGGTGGAGGCCGACGGCGTGGGGCGCGCAGCGGCGCAGGAGAGGCGACGGCGACGGGAGAGGACGCGAGGGGAAGGGGAGAGGTGGCGGGGCGGGGAGGAGAAGAGGGAGGGAGAGATGGAGATGGCCAATCGAGTCTTGGAGGAAGAGCACAGGTCAGTGGGACACCTAAGAGGCAAATCCAATGTGTTGGTATTGGTTTGGTGGTGCCGTCGTCCGTGCGCATAGAAGGATCGATTGTTTGTGGGGTTGGATCACGGTGGATTGGTGGCAGCGGAATTTGTTCGTTGCTTTTACGCACAAGCAAAAACAACACAAAATCCTTCCAAGAAGAAGAAGACGACGACGACGACAAAGAATGGGCCATCTTGCGCGTAAATTGCATCGAGGCTAACTCTTTGGCCTTGCATATTTCCTTTTCTTGGTGCGCTGATACGGAGAGAGACTTCTAACACCCCGTTCATTTCAGTTTCAACTTCTAGCTTCTGATTTATTTTTCATTATTTATAAATTTAGTTTTTTCTGAACTTTTGGCTTTTTTGTCGGTTCTTTTTTTCCTTATTCGTTCGCGTTGTCCGTAATGAGCTAACACATTTTTTCTATTTTTAATTTTTTTAAATTTAATTACGCTAAATAAGTTACCTTCAGCTACAGTAAAATTTCAGCCGCTATAGTACAATTTTAGCCATAAATCACATCTTTTCAGCCCAACCGAGCGGGGCCTAAAAACAATCAAACCGTTTGCTAGTTCTTGACCAGTTTGTTAAAGATAAAATATGAATCCTGCTTTCTCTTGTATGCTAATTATAGATAGCTAGATATCGTGTAAATCCCGAATTATGTGTTTTTTTTGCCAATCCGACTACTATAACAAGTTCGGCAACATCAATGCTCTCTCTCTATATATACATGATGATGCGCACTTGATTGGGTGGTGGAATATCTTCCAAACCTATTATGTTTTATCACATAGCATCAGAGCCTCCTCTTCTACCTCTCTGATGACTTCATCTAGCCTAACCTCCACCACCTCGCCAGCAAGTTCATGTTCAGTCATCGGTGCTCTTCCAACACCTTCATTTGGGCATCTAGTCAATGTCAAATTGGCACATGATAATTATTTGCTCTGCAAGGCTCAACTTCGTTGTGCTTGAGGCTTTGTCCCAAGTGCTCTTCATGTCTACCGCAGCTAAAGTATGGACAACCCTTAGCAGTTGAGCGTAAGTTCGCATCTTAGTTGAGGGCAAGGATGATACAGATCCGCAGGCAGCTTGCGACGGTGCGCAAGAACACTCTCTCCATGGCCGATTACTTCAACAAAGTCAAAGGCTATGCAGATGCTTTGGCGGTGGCAAGACATCCTCTTCAAGAAGAAGAAATAGCAATCTACATGCTGACAGGCCTGGACTTGGGTTACGATTCCCTGGTGACAATAGTTACCACCAGGTCGGATCCAATTAGCCTGAGTGATCTAGTAGGAGCAAAACAACCTTTCAATGCTCCTCGGCGAATACTGCCATGGGCAGTAGCCGTGACTCGCATGGTCGGAGGCATGGTCGCAGTCGTGATCGATAGCCGTTTGGCAACCAAGGATAGTTCTCTTCCAACAATGGCGACAATAAAAATAACTACAACAATGGTGGAAAGAACAAACCAATGTGCCAATTGTGTGGAAAAACTAGTCATGTAACACCCAAATGCTACCATTGGTATGACCGCTCATACTGGGTCGATGGCAACAGGGTTACTGCACATGCTAGTACGGCCTACTAAGTCGATCCAGCATTGTACACCAACTCTAATGCGATGGACCACATCACTGGAGAGCTCGACAAGGTGACCATGCATGAGAAGTATCATGGCAGGGATCAAGTCCGTACAGAAAACAGCTCAAGTATGCTCATGTCAGTTAATCTCAAATTGAAACTTCTACTAAACCCCTTTTATCCTAAAAACATACTCCATGCTCATAGCACCACAAAATAATCTTTCTTTCCTACTTGAATTTCATCAGGATCAATCACGAAGAGGGTTGTACTTAACAATTCCAGTAAGGGTGGTCCCTATCCTCTAAGTTCAAGAGACGTTTTCAGCCAAAGAAGTTTTATCTGCCGTGACACCTGATGAGACATTATGCCACTGCCGATTAGGACATCCTCCATTCCAATAGTACAACAAGTTATCCAGAATAATGGTCTCCCATGTTCTAGTAGTTTGCATAATACTCTACCATGTTCTACCTATTATTTATAACGTTCGAGTTTGTATGCATTCTCGTTCGATGCATCAATACATACATCACCAATCCAATGGCACTCGGGTCGCATTGTGTGTAATACAATATCAAACAATAGTTCAGGTTGGGCAGTTGAGACGATTCCCCTCCTTTCTTCAGACAAGGATCGGTATTGCAAACCAAGTAATGCACCTAGGCATGCGAGCTTGGGCCGCAAATGATGGGGGAAGTGAGGAAGTCCAAGCTTGCTTATTGGGTTGTACAATTGCATTGTTTAGATTACATACATTGTGCACAAGCGCAACAATAGTACTGCTAACTATACATCAAAATCCTGTCAAGAAAACTACACATCAAAATGCAAAAGCGAATGGATTATTACCCACAAACCTTGCATTATTCCCACACCATCACTTGGCGATTAGGGAATATGTATTGCATTATTTAGGTTGATGCATTGACCCGAGCATGCATGTTCTCGTCTCATGTCACCACAACCTAGGTGACGAGAGGAGACCTTCTCTGTCTACAACCACAAGAGAATAATTTTCATTGGCCAGGTTAACGACTAATGAAACGCGCAACTAATCCTTCCTTTTCAATAAGGGCATTCCCATGTGGTAAACATTACACAATGATATCTATAACCTCCATGTCATATAGACACTACAATAGACACTACAATAGATACTACAACTCTAGGATATAGTTTCTACTGATAGACCCAAACAATAAATCTGTAATCTCTTTCAATGAAACAGCTATTGTAGATAGACATTAATTTTCTTCCAATGTAGTTTTTTTTTGTTTCTTGAGTGTTAGATTTTATGTCCAAGCAGTGTTTTGTATGAGACACTGCTTCCCTCTCTCTTTTTTTATCTCCTCTCTATCTTACCATCAATCTTATATGATAGATTAATTAATGTCATAGATATTACTAATATAGGATATATTGGGAGTGCCCAAAGGACAAATGACCTCCTTCAAAGATTTTATATATGCCTCCCTCATAGTGTGCCATGACCTAATTTGTATGAGTTGGTGAATTGACAAGGGGGGAAGTGTCTCTGCAACAAGATCGAACAAGACAACAAGGAGGTGAGCAAGAAGGGGAGAGAGAGAGGAAACATGGTGCATGGGAAGCTCGAGGTTCTTCTTGTCTGCGCCAAGGGCCCCGAGGACATCGATTTCCTAAGTAAACCTTTCTTCTTTTTCTTCTTCTTCTTCTTCTTCTTCTTCTTTAGATCAATGCTTTCTTCCTTTCTTGGTTGATACTTTGCAAGTAGTACGCATGTGATCTCCTCTCTTCTTCACTCCACCATCTTATCACCTCTTAAGGTAGATCCACGAGCCAGATAGCATAAAACATCATGAATTTGTGGTGTTGCAGGGATCGAGTGTACATATGGCTATTTACAGCATTGTGATCTCTCTAGCCCCGTGGTCAACAATAACTTGTGTTTTTATATTCAGCTATTAGCACATCGCCAAACATGCTTTAATTGTCTCTGTTCATTCCTATGAGCAAACCAAAAGGGAAAAAAACTGAATTTGCATGGCACGTAAAGACTATCCAACAGGGGATGGAGGGAAACGATTTGGATCATCAAAGCACATACATGAATTTCCATGGCAATGTTCTTGTGCTCCTCTCTGTCAATATAATGAGTGAAAGCATGTGCCATGTCGACATGTCGTGAGTTGTGAATCTTGTCTAATTGTGAAGCTAGTGTACCGTTGAAAATTCTAGAGGGGAGCTCGGATACTTTATTGTGGTGCTATGTGTGCACAGGAGCCGTGCACTGTTCACGTGAACAGTAACCGCGCATATGATATCTTTTCAGATTCCTAGTTCATGAAGCTGCTGCGCGAGGTGAGAATGACATCTCTTCTTGACTTCTTGTTGTTCTCTTCCCTTTTTATAGGATTCTAAAGGGAAATCACAACCTGGTTTTGATTTTCTGGTTATTTGGGAGCAGCACGTGACTGTGGGCGTGGTCGGGGATCCAATCTAGTCAAGATTTCTGAGCAGCTGGGCCAATCAGGACTGGAACCTATATGCTCAGTTCTGCAGTTCTGCACATATGAGAGTTGCCTTCGTTATGAACCTTGTAAATAACTGGTTTGATATTTCTTTCACAGTTATCACTGATTATGATTATGTCTTATCTGAAAATGGCCTGGTTGCGCATAGGATTGGCAAGCTCATTGGAACTCAAGTAAGTCTCTAGGCACCATATGAATACTGTTTTAACATGTCTGCATTGGTAGTGTCTGAAATTAGGATATTATCAAGATCATTTGAAGATTATCAAGTTTCTGGGCAATATTAGTAAAGATCCATCTTTTCATTTGTTGAGTGTCTGAACGAGCTAACATTGGCCAGACAAAGCAAATTCTAATCCTTCGTTGTTCCTGGTAGCCTATTAGAATGACAAGCTTGAAGCTTTTCTGTGCGCTTTGTACATACTAGAACCTGATGTTTTGCACTCTGTAGAGTTTGAAATTGTTTTGTGGAGATGATAAGCTTAAGGTGAGCCTATCTGTGGTTACATTCTTGTACTGTTTTTACTGATAAATTTTTGAGGCCTTTCTAATGATGATATGTGTTATTTTCAGGAAATTATTAACTTCACGATTCATTACATTGCTGACCTGGATATCCATATTAAAAGGTCAGCAAAGAACCCTGTCCAAGAGTTCCCATTGGCACTAGCTCTTTACTGACCAGGTAATTGTTTGCTCAGGGTTACATTCATAGAATTCCGAAGTAGAATGCTTAATGTGTCGCCTGTAGGGAGAAACTGTAGTCAAGAAGAACGTGATGAGTTTGTAAAGTATGATAAGGTACAAATTATCTTCTAAAAGGCAATAACGATTTCTAATCAGAGGGAGAAGGTTATCATTTTAATGCCACGAAACTGAAATGACTGATTTTCTATAGGTACATAACATTTGGCCTAAAATGGTGTCAATGCTTCGTGAAAAGTTTGCACACTTGAACCGGACATTTTCTATTGGAGGACAGATTAGTTTTGATGTAAGATTCAGACTTGTACATATTTGCTGGAAATATTATGTTCATGCTATTTACTATCGTGTCACTGGAAATTCAGATATTCCCACAAGGTTGGGACAAGACCTACTGCTTGAGATATCTCGAGGAATTCCAAGAGATCCATTTATTTGGGGACAAAACTCTGGTTTAGTTATGTAGTGCTTCAAAATAAAACAATCTCTTTTCTTTGTATGGATAGTACCCTTGTGTACACAACATGGTGTTTAGTTACCTTTTCAAGTCATTGATGTATTTTTTATGCCATCTCATTTACTGGCTACCGAATTAATTATAATATATCCAATGTTAATAATTCGTCTGACTAGTGCTTCTTTTCTATTCGATAGGGTGGGAATGATTATGAGATATTTGAATCTGACAGAACAGTTGGGCATACAGGTATGCTGGTTTTATGGTACTATTCTCATGCTAGTGAATAAATAGCACACAAAGTGATTAATTACAGCATGGTGATAGTTGTTCTCCCTGGTCAAGCGCAAGGGTAGTTTCGTCATTAACCTGTCACTTCTTTGAGTTGTTGACGATAGAGTTGTAATATTGCTGACAGAAACTACCTGTTCATCATCTTAGTAGTTGCATGACATTCCACTCTTTAATTATTCAGAGTAGCATGTTTAAATTATATTATATATTCATATACCTGGAACTAATCCAGTTGAATTCTGCACTGCATGCTGTAAAAGAATGTCACACTTTCATGAGAACTGATCACTGTGGGGTTTATTTTCGTCATGGAAGTTTTTTCCTGGAGAACCATAAACATCATTTCTTGAGTGAAGTATTGAATAAACAATAGGGCATCAATACTCTTGTGGAAATATGACATGTCACATGTCCCAATATGATTGAGCTGTGAATAATCTTTACTATATAGGCTCTTGCATGCATCTACAATGTCCTTGTTTAGTCAGATTAAAACTAATGTTAGGTTTAGGTTTTACTGAGTTTCATGCATGATTTCTATGATTGTCGTGCACTACTCATGCTGACTCGATCATTTATATTTGCAGTTACCAGTCCTGATGACACAGCGCAGCACTGCAGATCTCTCTTCATGTCGAAGTGATCTCCATACTATTGCGCCATTTATTTATGTACTTCACATCCCTCAGATGCGTCGTAGATTGAAATAATGGCTCAAAAGATCTCTTTTTGAATTCATTTATGCATTTCTATGCGATTTATTTGTCATCATTGCTGCCTCAATGCTCTTCATTCCTAAGTCAGATTATACGTATACATTTTTGGCACAAATAAATGAGAGTTGCCTAGTTTTACTGTGCTGTATATTATTGTTCATGGTGGCAATGTCGGACTCCACCCCGTACTATGAGATGGATCTTTACAGTTCTCTGCAGACAGCTGTGACGTAAAGGGGAAATTATGCATGTAATGTTTTATTGCCGTTTTAAGCTATTTTCTGCTAAATTCTTAAGACATGTGCATGCAAGGCGTTCAGCTGGCTCAAATGCTTTTGATCTGGACCTGTGAGCCTGTGGTTTATACTTTATATGGATAAGTGAAAACTGTTGTTTTTCAAACCTTTGTCTGAAATATGATACTTTCAGGGATCATTTTTACTCTTGTTGCATGACATTTCAACAGCTCAGGTTAAAACGCTATGACATTTCAAGAAATGGACAAAAGGGAAAGAATACTCATCTAAGCGTTTGTGAAACTTAGCAGCACCTTATACAGAGCTGGAACAAGAACGTTAAGGAACAAGGCAAACATCAGAAGCTGGAAGAAACAGTGTTCGAAACTCAATTGAACATGCAGGATTTCAGTATAAACATTTTAGAAGAAGAAAAAGGAGGTAATTGATGAGTTGAGTTCTGTACAAAGAATACCGACCAAAGTACACAAAGGTCACCTATGTAAAACCAGTAAAATTTAACAAGTGAAGACATGCACTGATCGCTTGAATGACAACTGAACCACGTACTTAACAAATAGCATGGCTAACATTTCAGAAAATAATATGCCAACATGCAAGGCATATCCATTGCTTTACCTTAACACATCAAGATAACATTAACTTCAATATTCTAAACTCAAGTTGTCATCAGTAGGCATCATAAACAACCATGCAAAGATGCCATATAATACAGGTAAACATTAGAATTACACTGGCATTGTTTTCCTTTTGCCACCCATCCCAACAACCCGAGTCGAAGCATTTAAGTAAGCCAATAATATTAGGAACTTGGGATGTGGTAAGCACAGTGTATTCCTTAAAAAAACAAAAGAAAACTGCTGAAGAGTAAATCCTAAAAGGCGAAGTAGCTTAGGTAGATTCTGCCATGTTAGATCAAACCATAACTTCGTAAGTGGCCTGAAGCAGATGGTGTCAGACAACTGAACGTCTTTTCTGGCTCTCTCCTGACTGCGCCAAATGAACCTTTGAACAAGCTTGAGAAGGGTTCATCGTAGTGGCATCTTTCTTAGCGACAACATGGGGCTCGAAGCCAGGTGGACCAGCCCAACCAACTGACTGAGAATGATCAGCAACACGGTTTGACACAGAAGAACAATCTTTCTCAGCAACTGAACTGACTGATTTAGATCCAGGCAGGCCTTCCTGCTGAGTTGTTTGAGCAGCAGCATCGGTTGCAGATGCAGTGCCTTGTCCCTGGTTCTCAGCTGATGTGGCGTATGCAGATTCAGCATAATAGTACGGCCAATATGATGTCGGTATTCCGACAGCCGTCATTGAGGGGTCAGGGGATGTGAAGTGGGAGTAGAAATGCGCCATGTAGCTGCTCATAGCACTCGGTTGAACACCAGCTATTCTAACCTCCAATATATGCCCCTCCAGTGGGTAACCATTCATGTGAGTGATCGCCACAGCAGCAGAGTAAGGGTCAGCAAATCTGACAAATCCAAATCCCTTGCTCACACCAGTGTATCTATCAACAACTACTTTCGCTTGAGTGATTTGGCCGCATGGCAGAAAAATTTCAATCAGCTTTTCAGTGGTGACATAGTACGGGAGGTGGCACACATATAGGTTGGTCATGTCAATTTGTCTCTGCTCATTGCCAGTCATCTGAAGTGTTGGAGCATTTGTGGCTGAATTGGATTCCGCCGGAAGCCCTGCTACTCTGACAACCAGGGTGCTTCCTCCAATCCGGTAACCATCCATATGATCAATTGCAGCAGCAGCAGACGAAGGATTGTCATACCTAACCATGCCATACCCACGAAATTTAAACATTCTAGCTTGAACAATTTGCCCAAATGGGCGGAAAAGCTCGACAAGCTGATCGCCAGTTATAGTTGATGGAACCCTGCCGACATACACATTGGCCATGTCAATTTCTTTCATGGGCTTGCCAACTGACTGTGATAAAGTATGCTCTGCTGCATTGGTTGGGCAAGGTTCTGATCTCCTGACTACAAGCCTCTTTCCTTCAATCAGGTACCCATCCATGTGTTCGACAGCTGTGATTGCTGAGGATACATCTGCATACCACACTAGACTATACTCCAGATTCGTCAGGACTCTGCTGATCTGACCAAAGGGCGTGAAAAGGTTAACCAGCTTATCAGCAGTCATGGACCGTGGAAGGTTAGCGATGTACAGTCTAGACTTGTTGATTTCTGGGGAGGGCTTTGTTATTGAATGTGGTGAGTCCTGTACAGCTGAGCTGGATGCTGAT
This sequence comes from Dendrocalamus latiflorus, assembly GCA_017311315.1. NCBI lineage: Eukaryota > Viridiplantae > Streptophyta > Magnoliopsida > Poales > Poaceae > Dendrocalamus > Dendrocalamus latiflorus. The sequence goes on from CM029628.1 coordinate 50,545,648, forward strand.
GGGGAAAGCCCTGCAACTCTGACCATTATTGCCTCCCCTTCAATCAGTGCTCCATTCATTAATGCAATAGCCTCAGCAGCAGATTGAGAATCGGCAAATTTGACGAAGCCATATCCTTTACCTGAATTAGTGGCTTGGTCTGCTAGCACTCTCGCATGGGTGATCTTACCAAATGGCAGGAAAAGCTCAACCAACTTATTGGTGTCAATGGACGGCGGAATGTTACAGACATACACATTAGCCATGTCGACTTCCTTGATGGTTTTGGTATCGATATGTGATTCCACAGCTGGATTTGACGGTGTTAGAGATATGCCGGAAACTCGAACCTCTATCTTTTTTCCCTCAACCAGAAGTCCATTCAAATGGATGAGAGCCTCAGCTGCATGGTGAGAATCAGAGTACTTCACAAAGCCATATCCTTTACATATACCTGTGGTGTAATCTCTGGCCACCTTTGCACTAGCAACTTCCCCAAAAGGTAGAAAAAGCTCAAGTAGCTTTTCTGAGCTCATGGACAAGGAAAGATTGCAGACATACAAGTTAGTCGTGTTGATTTCCTTCGAGGGTGGACTATCAGACTCTGACAGTGACACAGTACGAATAGATGGATTGTATCCTGATGGTGGAACGCCAGCTACTCTGACATCTAGTGTTCTTCCCTCAACCAGGCGTCCATTCATGCGTTTAATAGCTTCAGCAGCACAGCTAGGATCAGCATACTTCACAAAGCCATATCCCTTGCTTGAACCAGTGAAACAGTCATCCATAACTCTTGATCTAACAATTCGTCCAAAAGGTAGAAACAGCTCGATGAGCTTGTGAGAAGCCACAGAAGACGGCAAGTTACCCACATACAGATTAGTGTTGTCCACTTCTTTCGGCTTGCCGCCATCCTGAGGCAAAGAAAGCGTGTGCTCTTGTCTCTTAGACAGGTGCTTGTCCTGGTCATCAAACAGAGCTTTCCTTTTCTCCAACTTAGCAGCAGCAAAACTTTCAGTACTGTATGTGTAACAAGATACATCAGCAGCAAACTTGACAGACAATCGTTTTTTGAACGGTTTCATTTCCATTTCATCGGTCACCAGTACCTCCTTTTGCTTATTGCAGCTGCCCTTTCTCAGCTCCCGTTTCAGCTCTTGCTTATTTTGTTCTTTCTTGAAAGCCTGCACAGCACTGGACTTCTTCTCAACAAACTCCTCATGAGCCACCAGATCATCGCCTGGCTCCACTTCATCGATGAAAGGCTCTGCATAAAATGAGTCCTCACCACTGCCTTCCTCATTACAAAGCTCTACTTCAAATGGTTCCACATCAATGTCATCCCCATTTTCAGGCAGAGCAGCGCCATCGCAAGGTTCCTCTTCACTACCCTCCTCCTCTTTTGGTACTAGATCATCACAGGGCTCCACATCTTGTGGCTCATCATCCTCATCGCAGAATTCACGCTCATATGGCTCTTCTTCCTCACTGCCTTCTTCATATCCAGCAGCAGCACTCATGTCATCACTGCCATCGTCCTTCAGCTGACCAGCCAAGTCACTTTTCCATCCCATTCTTGTACCGACAACTGGTTCATACAGAAGATTATTTAGCAAAACAATAGGGGATATGGCCTTAGAGCTTAACACAAGTATCGAGTGAACAGTAAACATACAGCGGCTTATAAAAAATAAGCAATGTGCTTCCCAATAGAGACCATGAAATCTAGCTAAGCCGCCATGCCCTTGCCTACTAATCACCTAATCCATATCAAGTCCCACAATGTGTTGGTCACAAGATTAAAGAGAATGCACATAAACAACTGGCTATTTGAACTTCAACAATTTGTACTGCAAGAGATTGCAAAAATGTGAGAAGCCACTTCCTATTGTGTTGGTTTTGTTTGCTTTGGTACTTGTTTAATTCTCTTGTGGTTTTAAGTGGGTTTTTGACATTACTGCCTAACTATGATTAGAAGGTGCTATTGGCACAATAGTTTTACACAATCTGCAGCACTGGGACACCCCAGTTCCATAAAATTAAGTGCTACTAGTGCAAATCAAAAGTACATTATTCGCCAAAAAAGTAATCAAAGGTTGCATTCCACTTCTGTAGCTGCTCACATGTATGAAATCTGCAGTTCTTTAATGCTAATAATCCATGGCCTCTATATTCGAACGTTTCCATTGCAACCCTATTGTTTATCTTTGTGGCCCTACTGTACCTCTTGTCAACAGCCTTCCAATGCTTTCATCCAACATAAATAGTACTAAATAAAGCTTCTCAAGAAAAGACACAAGTAGTAAACTAAAAAAAATCCCTTGACATCAAACTCAAAAACCTAAGAACAAAGAATCAAAATGAGAGGCACGTACTAACGTAGCCAAGAATCACAAAGCAAAACCCCATGGTATCACAGTAACAAAAGAAGCACACGAAGATCACCGAAAAAACACCCGATTACTTCCGAACGATAAGATAACCAAGAACAATGTGGGTTTTAGGAGAGGAGCTAGCGCAGGAGAAAATACCTCCAAAATCGCAAACTTGCCGATGCGAGCGATGTAATCAAGGAGTTAGTTCGGTTTGGTTTGGTTAGAACTGAAAAAGAGAGCCTTTTTCTGCAATGCGATCGTGGAGGAGAATCGGAGAAGGGGAAAGGTCGTGGGAGAGAGCCCAGGCAGCAACACTCCCAAGGAGGAAGAGGAGGTGGTAGTGGTGGGTAGCTGCCTCTCTCTCTCTCTCTGACGAAGAGCGAGAGCCAAGAGGAGAGGAGTGGGGAGGAATTGCAGAGAAGTGGTAATTGCTGCATACTGTGTCAGTCTTTTATTATACACCGATGGATACATGTCTGTCACTGATGAAATTCAGTAAAAAAAAAGCACGTAAGTATTTTTGTGACAAATACTTGCATCATTGCGTTGGTGTGAGTCGTCACACCATACATGTTTAGCTCTGCTCATGCTGAACAGTGCACTGCATGACCATTCGAAATTACTGGCAGCCGCATGCCGTCCTGCTCCATGAAAGAAAGCCTTGCCTCGTATGGTTGCTGAACTTAATCTCAAGGTCTTGTGATGGGCCATCGTTTCCTTCCTTAGCTCACTTGCTGAAACAAAAAAAATAATGGTATAGCATGTATAAGATGTAGTTATTTATGTGGTTGTCATCTATTAATGCGTGACATGTACTATTAGAAATTTATGAACACATGTAGTTTTAGACTTTCACCACCTTGTGAATCTTGTGATGGGCAAGAGACCCCAAAAAAACAGTCAGTCATCAACCCACCAACAGCAACAGAGATAAAATCAAGAACCAAATGCATGCATGTATGATGTATGAAACTATGGGTCTGTTCGGCAAGTTAAAAGCTGGTCGATTTTTTATTTTTACTATAGTACCTAACTTTCAAATGGAGTATTTTCTCAACACGGGGTCTACAAGTTAAACGATCTACACGTTAAAAGCCCAACATCTGTACCAGCTAAAATCATAAGTGAGTATCTGTCTCTCCGTAATCTGTACCGTAAATAGTCAAAATTCAAAAATTTCAGTCAAAAGTCGCAGCCAAAAAGAACATGCCCATGTACCGACATCAGTAGCGACCTGTATGAAATGTGCACGACCAAATCTGTTCTCATGCACCTCTTCTGTGCTTGCCTTGTAGACATCACCCACTTGTGCGGTTGTTCTTGCTAAGTCTTTCTCGATAGTTTTGAAGGATCTGAAAATAATTTAAATTGCAAAAATGTTTGGGAGTATGACTTGATCGTGGTCTTTTTTTTGTATGAAAAAAGAACCTTTACAATAGGAGAAGGCAGCTTTGGTTGCGGTGCACTGCAATGTGCAGATCAATCAAAGGAGGAAGAAAAAAAGGAGTCCAAATACACGGAAAAGGAAAGCATCTCGTCTGCACAAGCCGAGATACGGACAGATCCTTTCCCTTGTTTACCAATAATTCTTGGAAGTTGTTCAGATGTCTGATTTGAACGTTAGCGTTGTATATTTGGTCATAATATTTCTTAGCTATATGTGTAATATTTTTTGGCCATATATATAATAAAAATATTTGATAAAAATCTCGATGTTGTAAGATTATTGCTGATTGTTACACATATAAACTCAAAATATTGTAATAAAACAAACGTCTAACTCCATAGCAGGCGGCGGTGAGGCCTTGGGTACGAAGAGAGGAAGAGAGTGAGAGAAGGGGGAGAATAAGGAAAGAGAGAAGTGGAAACGTCCAATAAAAATCTCTTATATGTATAGTAACAATACCGATAATACATTTATCAGAGGTCAAACTGAAAGTGTTCCTACCCTTTCAGTTAAGGGTGCAAACGGAGCGTATAGTTTTTGTCCAATAACTGAAATTTTATGAGGTGAATACAAAAAAAGTATATAGATATTCTATACTATTAGTAAGTGACTCTGACTTTGGAAAAAAAAATAAGATGAGGTATAGAAAAGGCGAAATCGTGTATCCGCCCCTACTTTCGGTTCGGTTCGAGACTACCAAAGTGTAAAATCCTTACTCGCTAGGGTCCCCGGGTCATAATATCGAAACTTGCTCGTGTTCGTCGACATCCTCGAATGGGGCTTCCCTATCCCCATCTTCCTATTCCCCTCCCTATCCCCTCAATCTAAACCATCCATTCCTCATCCAATGGCTACTTTTTTATTTATATTTTCACCATTTCTCATCCATCATAAATAATAAACAAAATACAGAAAAAATTAAATTTATTTTTTCTATATTTTTTATTATAATTTTATTTTTTCTGTAAAAAATTATAACAAAAAAATACAAGAAAAAAATAAATTTAAATTTTTTTCTGTATTTTGTTTATTATTTATGATGGATGAGAAATGGTGCAAATATAAATAAAAAGTAGCCTTTGGATGAGGAATGGATGGTTTAGATTGAGGGGATAGGGAGGGGAATAGGGAGATGGGGATAGGGAAGCCCCATTCGACATCCTCAGGCGCACTCACACATGGCCACCGCCACCAGCGGCGGCGGCGGCGGCGGCGGAGAGAGCGAGTTGGCCGCGGCCGACGGCGATGTCGGCGCCGGAGAAGCAAACCCGAGCCCTAATCGTGGCCCCAGTTCCCGCAGGTTCTTCGTGGCGGTGCACGTGGGCGCCGGCTTCCACGCACCGGTGAACGAGAAGGCGTACCGCCGAGCCATGAAGCGCGCCTGCCTCGCCGCCGCCGCAGTCCTCCGCGAGGTCCAATCCTTAAACCCTATCCCTACATGCTCCACTCCCCTCCTCCCGTGTAGTGCTTGGTTTCGCATGCTGTGTCGCTCGGATTGATGCCATCTCACTACGGATTCGATTAGAGCTTGGGGTTTTACCCTCTTGAGTGGAATTATAGAATATGTAGGGTTCTAATGGAACACAATGAGGCTTGGTGTAGTATGAACATGACATAATTGGATCAACCGGAAAAAATTACTTTTAGGCGCCTGATTTGGTCTCTTTCTTTGAGAGGGGTCTGATTTGATCTCTGTGGTTTTACATTTCTACTGGATTACTGATATTTGAAGCGTGTCTATTTGTGATAGTGTGATACTGTGATGTGAATATGGCACACTTGAGATGATACTGTGATGTGACAATGGCAAACTTGAGATGATACTGTGATGTGAAAATTGCACACTTGAGATGATACTGTAATGTGAAAATGGCACACTTGAGAGGCATCCGTGTAGCTTTGCAGGAGTAAATTCCTAATGTTGAATACATTTGCAGGGCAGTGGCACAAGTCTTGATGCGGTTGCAGCTGCCATTCAAGTCTTGGAGGTCTGTATCTCTCTCCAGTTTATGTGCAGTTAGTTTCTATGTGCAGTTAGTTTTGTTAAAATTTGCAGCAAATATGTGTGATGTATGATGTATGTGATTTGATCCCACAATTCCAATTGTTAAAACTCAAAAAGGGGGAAAATAAAAGAGTAAATTTTGCATTGATTGTATAAGCAAGGTTTGCAACCCTCCTAGATATAAGCAAGTCTAGTGTGTTGTAGACTTGTAGTTTAGGTACATAAAAGGCTTACTGGCACTTGCTTGTTCCAAGCAAAAGGTATCTGAATTTGTCTTGTTCCAAGCAAAAGGTATCTGAATTTGTTCTTTCTCATCTCTGGTTAACTAGGATGATCCCATTACAAATGCTGGCCGGGGTTCAAATTTGACTGAGAGTGGTCATGTGGAATGTGATGCAAGTATCATGGATGGAAGTACGTGTTCCTTCGGAGCTGTTGGAGCTGTGCAAGGTACTTGTAGTAATTTACTTCAATCCTCCAAAATTGAAGCTTTAATAAGATCATGACACAAAAATTACTGTTGATATGTTTATTTTGTGCAGGTTGATGTCGGCTCTGACCATGCTTTCTATTTCTTGTAGATCAGGTGTAAAGAATCCCATCCAAGTTGCTTTGCACTTGGCAAAGGAGCAAATGATAGGATCGTCACTGCTTGGTCGGATACCCCCCATGTAAGCACAAAATTCAAGTCTCTTCTCCACTTTTTGGTTGCTCAGAACCTTTTGCTTTTCAGTAATTTCTTGCCCTTGTACTATTGTAGCCGGTGTCACGCAAATAATTGGATTGTACCATGCTCTTGTAATTTAGCATGAATTTTCGTATCATCTTTAAAATGTGATGCAGACAATGGCTTATATTCAGTCATGCATTCATCCATGTTAATTTATTGTTTATGTCTAACCTTTCATCCATCTTAGCTGTAATTTTGAATAGCTGAATATTCTTTGTTTTAGGTTTTTGGTTGGTGAAGGAGCACGCCTATGGGCAAAATCTAAAGGGATGAACCTACTTGGTGCTACATCGGAGGCGAATAGTGTAAGTCCCTCGTCTTCTGTGGAATTCTGCCATTCCTAATTGGTGGTAACTTACTATTTTGTACATTCTCAAACAGTGGTTGGTGACTGAGAATGCAAAAGCACAGTGGACAAAATACAGATCATTGCTTGCTAGTGCCAAAGAATTGGTTAATCATAGCTCTGGTTCTGGTTCAGAACCTAGTTCGGTTCAGTTGGAAGCATCAGGTTCCTTACTCTCTCTCTCTCTCTCTCTCTCTCTCTCTCTCTCTCTCTTGGTTTACTGCTGTTCTTATTCCACTTGTGCTTTAATGTCTTCCTAATGAGCATGATATTTTATTCAAACTTCTATCTTGGGTAAGTGGTTATATAACTCATCCAGCGATAATGTTCCTTTGGTTTAATTATCTTCTGAAACTTAATTGCACTTGTATGATTAACTTTGTTTCCTTAGCGTACAAATACTAAATGGGTACTTGTAAGTTTATTATTAGCTGTTGCATGATGCTTTGCATCTATGGACTGAAGATCTACTTGCAATTGTACAATGACACTTAGTTGTATACAATGATATTGATCAATTGATGTGCCTCTTGTTGTCTAGGATGTGACAATCATATCAGCTTGCATGGCCCCGTGAAACCATTCTCTTTTGTTAATGCTCATGTTATTTTAGTAGGTATTTTCTTCCATTCAATATCGATGGATTACATATTTACATTCTGCCTCAGGCAGTACCCAATAAGTTCCACTTGAAATAGATTACATACTGTAATTCAATTTATTCCGTGTAGGTGTAAAATTCATGTTACACACAAGTTCCACTACTTTTCACATGCTGATAGTTTTATGCCTGCACATGTAATCTGCTTTTTTTTTTGCTTATCTTCTCTAAGTTTGCAAAGAGTACAAGCTCCAACAGATACTATGCTGCATAATGATTTGACTGAGTCTAGTTGTACGTACCTTAGATACTCAGATCACAGATAATGTGTTATAAACTACTTCCATTTGGACTTAATCTCTTCTACTGTATATCTGCATGTCATCCTGTGTTCATCTGTTAAGTTGTTTAGCCTCCATAAATGGTCATCTAGTTGCTATTATGTCTTTATGAAATCTCTTTAAAAAAATATATATTTTAACACTCAAATATTTAGTTATGCTGCACTGGGTTTCAGGCATGTGGTACTAGAGGTATTTGCTTGTGTTTGCTGCGTGCATCAGTACCAATGGTGGTGCTTGGACTATACTTTCAGCATATAGAAGTATTTGTACTCCACCAGTCCACCTCACTTGTCCCCATTTCATTTTAGGAGCTGAATCTGAGAATATTAATGATGTAAAGAAGATGAAGGAGATATTCACACGATCAATCATGGAAGATGATCAAGATTGTGTGATGGATACTGTTGGTGCTGTTTGTGTTGATAACTATGGAAATATAGCATCAGGTGCATCTAGTGGTGGCATTGCACTAAAGGTCTGTTGGTTATTTTTCATCAGTCACCTGTCGAAAGTTGACTTCCATAGGGAACTTGAAATTGTTGTTCCTTCATAGACCCTTTTTTCTCTCTATTTTGGAAAAAAATGAGCATGATTTCTCATTTGAAATTTCTTATACTCTGCCATTTGCATATAGATCTCACGGACCTTAATAAACATGATGTTCTTACAGGTAGATGGCCGGGTTGGGTTGGCTGCTATGTATGGCGCTGGGTGTTGGGCTTCATCCAAAGGACCATTTGGCACACCATTCATAGTTGGATGTTGTGCAACTGGAGCTGGTGAACACTTAATTAGAGGATTTGCTGCCCGTGATTGTTGTATCTCATCGTCACTGTATGCTCTTTTTTTTTTCAAATTAGCTCGTTTTATATATAATTTTGCATTTTACAGTTGTCTACCATGTCATTTGGACTGGAAATCAATCATCTGTCTTTTGTGTCTAAAAATGGTTGTCACATGCACCAGGGGCTTTTTGCTAGCCTCAATGAATTGGCAAACATTAAGTACCACATGCATCATGATTAAATCGGTTTTGGGTTTGCTATCATAATTCTTCAGTTTGAACCTTCTTGTTTGCCATAATGTGATCTAGTCAGTTTGGGCCTTCCTATTTGCCATAACATGATCTAGTGCAGTTGTCCGTGCTTAAGGTTTGCCATAACATGATCTAGTGCAGTTGCCCGTGCTTAGGGATTTTTGAACCTTTCCACATAATCCAGGACTAGACAATTTTGTTATTTTTCAGAATCATGTCCTCTTTTACGATTGTAACTCAATATGTGTCTTCTCAGGTCACAATCTGGCCCCGCGTCTTCCTGTACCAAAGTTCTGCGCTCGGTAGTTCAAAGCAGTAGTGAAATGTCTCATGATACAGGCGCTGGGTTGTTGCTAGTTCAGGCTGATGTTCTGAAGGTGATCATTTGCGGATCCATCTCCTTCAAATTTGGATGAGGAACCCTCCACTTTTGGTTTAACAATGTATGTTCTGCAGAGAGGAGAGTTGTCTGAACTGGAGGCCACTGAGCTTGTTGCTGCCTACACCTCTCCATCATTTGGTATTGGGTACTTCGGAAACAATATGACTAATCCAAAGGTAGTGTTAGGTGCTTTCTACTCTTTCTATGACATACTGATTTTACCTGACTATTTGGACCGGTCGTTTCATGATGCAAATCTTGACAATTTTGCAGGTTTCAGTGCTTGGAGCTTCAAGAATTGCATCCAGTACCATCAAGCATTTTGCTACTCGTCTGAACTTTGGTACACCATCAACTGAACAATGACGATGCGCTGTTTTTCTGTGGTAGCGACAATCATCCATGCAGAAAAAGGGCGTGTTGGTGGTGCATGCAATCCCTTTGGTCTCACCTCAATGCTTCATTTTTTTAGGGAAACATTTCCATTCTGTTAATGGGTGAGAAAAATCTGTATGAGCCAAGGACAAATTATGAATGTGTGACCCATTTGCATTCTGTCATGTTGTCGACAAATAAAATGCCCCAAACGAGGTAAGTAAATTCCAAATTGAAATCTAAACCAGAGGAAAAACTAGAAACAATTGTCGTCAGGTCGTTGGTATCTGTTCTATGGCGATGATCTCGTCCAAGCCTTAACAAGGCTGACGGGGAGAGATCGTTTCGCGTGCGGTGTGCCTTGTCTTGCTCGCCTGGAACCCGGAGACCCAACACACTCCTCCATGGGCCATAGCCCAGAGCCCCAGACGCGCGACCTCCTCGCAGACCTGCACCGCCGCACAACGCCCTCCTCGGTTTCTTCTCCATCGCCGGTGGGAGGGGGTGTACGCTAAGGACAGGGTCGAACGGCGACGAGGCTGGACAACGTCGAGAACAGCTCAAAAGTCGCGTGTGGCCGGCTCGCCGAGGGATAGCTCGACGTCCCGAGTTGGGTGGCCAACGGCCACCGTGAGCTTGTCGACGGCGAGACGACGTCGCGCGCGCTCGAATCCCTCATCGCTGGGCAGCCGCTCTCCTCGAGACGAGTACACGCAAAAGTAGGCATTGATATATTATTAGTTGGACTACCGTGGTAGTCAAAACAGTTGTGAAATGATATCCACCGGGACAGTACGGACGGGGGTTGCAAGCGAGCATCTCCCGCAGGCCGTGGCCGAGGTCCCCGCCGAGCCGATCATGAGAATGCCATTCCTGAGCAACTTGGAGAGAGGCACCGCCCTAGTACCACTGCTTGGAATGAGTTCAACGACAACGACGACAGCGTGGACAGGGGCGCGACCGTGCATTGCCTGTAGGTTGTGGCGGAGGCCCGTGCCACGGTGAAGGCACAGGCGTGCCAAGCTCCTGGAGGTGGTGGCTGCTGGTGGACTCATGCTGGTCAGAGGGCGGCAATGTAGGCTGGTTTGGGTTTTGATTTTCAAGGAAAAACTAAAGAACGGTATACCGTTCCACTAAAAAATAACGATATAGTTTCTTACCGTTCGAGACCTCTCTCGCTCTCGATCTCTCTCTTCTCTCTCTCTCTCTCTCGTTCACATTGACGGGGAAGCCACCGCCACCAGATCCATCGTCTATGACCATGGCACCGCCGTGTATCGCCATCCCAACCACAGCGCTGCTGGATCCGGTTGTCCCTCGGCAGGGGCAAGGTCGACCGGCTACCGGAGCTCCAACCCCGATTGTAGTTGAGGCCGCCACCGTTGGATCTGTCATCTCTAGCCACAGCGTCGCGGCATTTCGCCAAACCCTTTGCGGTGCTGTTAGATCTAGTGGTCCCCCCTGCTAGGGCGAGGTTAACCTGCTGCCCAAGCTCCAGCCCCAACGGTAAACCCCTTGCTCTAGTGCTCTAGCACTCTCTCTCTCCCCTATCTTCTTGAGCTCCAATGAGAGGAGTGGTGGTGTCGCAGCCACCGACAAGTTCGCCATCCCCCCAGATGTAGAGGGAGGCCAGGGAGGCAATGGGCGGCGGTGGAGGGCGGTGGGTGGTAGCGAAGGGAGGCGCGGCGAGGCGAGGTGGTGGTGCACTGGACATTAGATTGGGCAGGGAAGGAAAGACAGTGGTGAGGTCGCTGCCAACCGTTGATGGGGGAGGAGGGGCGCGGCTGACACCGAGGAAGAAGGCAGAGAGAGAGAGAGTGGTGGAGGAGAGGGAGGGGAGACAAAATTTGATAAAAATGAATGAAACTCTATATAATTAGAAAGTTTTCAATGGTATGTCATTCCGTAATAGTTCCCTTTGATTTTGGGAGTGGAAAGAGGAGGGCGAGGCAAGGAAGGTGAGGCAGAGAGTCGAGAGGGTGGTGGTTGAAAAGCGAGACCGCTCGGGTATCTAAGTCACTAAATACCCCCTTTCATCTTCTTCTTGCAAAGAAACTTTATTTGTCTTTTCTCCATGCTTCTGTACCCTAAGGTCAGCAGAGTTGAGATTCTCATGGGCTCTAGAGGCATGACCCAACAGCCTGGACCCAAGGGAATGGGGAGCACCCATGAACTACGTGACAAAATTGCTGACATCAATTCGAAAATTCAAAATTATAATTTGTAGACGAGTATCCAATTCGTGATCCGCTTAAATCATCATATTTCTTGTTAGATATGTATTATATAGCTGTGTATTTACCCTGTTGTGTGAGGGGTTTCCTACACATATGCCATACTTGTACGTGTCTATATATTGGCCCATTGGCCTTATGATGAATATAAGCACTATTCATAACATGGTATCAGAGCATAGAACTCGTCCACAGTAGCATCACTGTTGCATCAACAGCTCCTGTCGCACAATAACAAGGTATAAGGAATCACTAAATGATTTGTAGCGATTACTTAGATGTGCCCACATTACCTGTGCGGAATGCAAGCCAACTACATCACCAGTGAGATGCACATCCATGCTAGCAAATAAAATAGCAGAACCACGAGCATCCTTATTGATCCATGTCTTGTAGGCAGTATACTGAGTCTGAAAAGACTTCATGGCATTCTCAAAAGTCTCAGATGCCTTTGTACGAGTGTCTTCGAAAGCATCTTTCAGGAACACAGGCTCAGCAGGTGGAGCAGGACGAGGCGAACAAGGCAACTTGACAGTAGAAAAGTCCCAAAGACACTGACCACACATGTGCTGAAACCAGTCCTGGTAATCCAGACCATCAAAGATCACCGGGCAGCGAGAAACAGAAACGGTGCTTGAAGATGTCTTTTTGTTCTTTTTTCTTCTTCTTTTTTCTCTTTTTTTCTCTTTCTCTTTTTGTTTTTCTTTTTTTTCAAAAAAGAGATCTATTTAAAAACAGAGATGGCTCTATTTAGGGCGTGACTCGAGGCAAGGAAAGTGCGTGAGTCAACCACAAGGTGGACTAGTGGGCGGTGGCTCCGCCGTCGGTGGCTCTAGCGATGGAACGATGACACCAGTCAGCTAGTCGTGCTAAGGTAGCGGACTCAGGTCTCTCACGTCAGCCGATACGAAGGCAGCGACGGCTTGTGTCGGACAAGTCAACGGCCAGTGTCTAATCGTCAATGGTAGTCGGCGTCAGTAGTGAAAAAGCTCGAGCAGGACAACAGGACGACAGACTTGAGTCTCCTCGCGTCGACCAATGCGGAGGCAACAGTGGCCAACGTTGAGCAAGTCGATTGGGAGGATCCTGGGTCCGATTGATCCGGACAGGAGCCCGAACGGTGGCGGCAGAAGAAGAGGCTCGAGTAGATGGCAAGATTCGAAGTGGCGGCGGTCGGGAGGAGCCCGGATCCGATCGATCCAGATGGGAAGAACCCAAACAATGGCGACAGAAGAAGAGGCCCGAGCAGATGGCAAGAGTCAACGAGAAGAACCCCAGGTGACGATGGCTAGAAAACCTAGGTGGCTCTGATATCATGTAATGAATATCGTCCCTTAGCTGCTCCTATCACTGTTCAAGCAGTAGATGATACCTCTCTTTCTGTCGCAGGACGAGGCAATCTTTTAAATTCATCCTTTCATGTTCCTATTATTTCTCATGTTCCAAAATTAACCACGTAGCTCATATCTGCCGGTCAGCTCACCGATCATGGTTGTCGTGTTATTCTCGATTCTGATTCTTGTTGTGTTCAGGATCGTCGTATGAGAACTCTGGTTGGTACTGTCCCCTTGCCGCCGTGACTCACGATAGCTCTGGGAGCTTAAATGGCTTTATCTTCCTTCCGCTGTCCTTGCCAGTCTTGTCGCCTCCGCATCTGCTGCATTCTCCACCGCATGTTTTACTCGGTGACATCATCGTTTAGGATATTTTTGTGGGTCACGTATGTCTTCCTTAATTGAGGATTTTTGGTGTTTCTGTTTCTGCACTGTCTCCTCTTTTGTCCGACAGTACAAGTGCTATTAGCATTACTAAAGATTTAGTGAAGCATGAGCTTATAAAGCATATTGGTATTGATGCTTCTTATATGCGGACACAAGTGCAAGGCCGGGTTGTTGTTCTTCAGTATGTGCCTACAGAGCTTCAGTTGGCAGACTTTCTTTACAAAGGCACAAACCAGAGCCCAGCACAGTTTCTATCTCTCCAAACTTCATGTTATTGATCCATCATAAGTTTGAGGGAGGTGTTAGATATGTATTATATAGCTGTGTATTTACTCTATTGTGTGAGGAGTTTTCTGCATATATGTCATACCTGTACGTGTATATATATTGATACATTGGCCTTATAATGACTACAAACACTATTCATAACATTTCTTATTACGAGATCTTCAAAATAAGATCCCATTTGCATATATTTTAATGTCATTTTGTTGTAGTTTAGGCTGAATATTCCATTAATAGTTTTGATTTGTTCCACTAAGTCTTAGAATGGTTCTAAGACTTAGTTTTGATATGTTTTGATCTGCTGCATTCTCCACCACATCTTTTGCTCAGTGACATCATCGTTTAGGATATCTTTGTGGGTCACGTATGTCTTCCTTACTTGAGGATTTTGGTGTTTCTGTTTCTGCACTGACTCTTCTTTTATTCGACAGTATAGGTGCTATTAGCATTGCTAAAGATCCAGTGAAGCATGAGCTTACAAAACATATTGATATTGATGCTTCTTACATGCAGACACAGGTGCAGGGTCAGATTGTTGCTCTTCAGTATGTGCGTTTAGAGCTTCGGTTGGCAGACTTCTTCACAAAGGCACAGACCAGAGCCCAACACAATTTCTACCTCTCCAAACTTTATGTTGTTGATCCACCATAAGTTTGAGGGGGTGTTAGATGTCTATTACATAGCTATGTATTTACCCTGTTGTGTGAAGGGTTTCCTACATATATACCATACCTGCATGTGTATATATATGGGCATGTTGGCCTTATAATGAATACAAACGCTATTCATAACATTTCTTATTACGAGATCTTTAAAATAAGATCCCATTTGCATATATTTTGATATCATTTTGTTGTAGTTTATACTGAATATTCCATTAATAGTTTTGATTTATTCCACTAAGTCTTAGAATGGTTATACATGTATGCTTGATTTTTGAATGGACTACTATAGCATTAGAAATTAAAGCGTGAAATATTTTGTTCAAAGCACTGGAACATTCAAGTCTAAACCGATTCATTTGCACTAAACAATTCCAAAACAAATCACTAGAACATCATACACGAACTACTTGAACATTCCAAAGTAATATATAGAATATTTTATTTTACCTACTAGAACATATGTAGTTAAGAGTCGGATAGATGTTCCACTATCACTCCTGGTTTGTTCTAATAATCTCTGTTATTTGTTCCGTAACATACGTTAACATCGTTAAGCTAAAAGATATGTATATAGATCTTATTTTGTAGAATTTATCATATGAAACATCATATTTAAACTATTTAAACAAATTATGAAACGGATGCTCGGTTCAAAAAATACGTGATAAAAAAGAAAAAGAAAGCGCATGGCCGCATCCTTCCCCCGCGCCAGCTCCTCCGTTGCCGTTGTTAGACAGGTGTTATGTACAGCTGTGTATGGCTGTTGGGCTCATGTGCCCATATGCCTTTAGTCTTTTTCTGTTAGAGTCTCCAGGCTTTCTGTTAGGGTCTCCAGGATTGATCCCTTGTCTGTTAGACCTAACCCTAGACTCTCTGGCCTTTATATACACCCTGTACTGCTGGCTGTTTCACTTGAGAATACAATCAATACACTCTGTTCTCCTACATGGTATCAGATACTCCCTTCCGCTCTTAACTTTCCTTCTCTATCTCCCCGCCGCCATGTCCGGGGAACTCCCGCCGCCAGCCCCCTCATTCCCTGCTGCCGCTATCCCCTCCTCCGATGTCGTCGCCCGAGTTGAGGAGACCGCCGCCAGGGTCGACGTCGCTCCCGTCCACCCCGTCGTGCGCCCCGCTGCCGCCGCCAAATCCCGTGCCGCCGCTCTCGCGCGGGCGGAGGCGGCCGAGCGCGAGGCTGCTGCTGCCGCCCAAGCACGCGATGCGGCTGCTGAACGCGAGCGCGCTGCCCTAGCGCGCGCCGCTCGCGAACGCGCCGCCGCTGCTGAAGACGCCGACGCCGAGTCTGTGGACGACGCCCCCTCCCCTCTCCACGACACCCTCCTCCTTCACGAAGCTGCTGCCGTCGCCAACATTCACGCCCAGGCGGTCGGCGTGCAGAGCATCCGCGCTCTGGTTCCCCTCATCCTTGACCTGAACTCCGGCTTCTACACCCGATGGCGCGAGCTCTTCCTTCTCGCCCTCGGGAAGTACTCCCTCGAGGACCATGTCCTCGCCGACGACTCCCACCTCGCCCTTCCCGACTGGATCCGCATGGACTGCGTCGTCAAATCGTGGCTTCTCGGCACCCTCTCCTCCGACCTCATCGAAGTCGTGCTGGAACGCCGCGCCACCGCTCGCGCCACCTGGCTCGCCGTCGAGACGCAGTTTCTCGGCAACAGGGAGTCGCGCGCTCTCTACCTCGACGCCGAGTTCCGGCACTTCGTCCAAGGGGATCTCTCCATCACCGACTACTGCCGTCGCCTCAAGTCCATGGCTGATGCTCTTGCAGACCTCGGCGAGGTCGTCGCCGACCGCACTCTCGTCCTCAACCTCATCCGCGGCCTCAACGAAAACTTCACCGCCATCGGCCTTCACCTCCAACGGAGTCGGCCGTTTCCCTCCTTCCTCGAGGCGCGTGCAGATCTGCTTCTGGAGGAGCTCAACATGGCAAACCGTAAGTCTTCACCCGCCACTGCCCTCCTCACGTCCGGCGGCCACCCTGCTGCAACACCCGCCGACCGCGCCCCTCCTTCTTCGACTCACAACGGCCCCGGCGGCGGCAACGGCGGTACCAACAGAGGAGGCGGCGGAGGCGGGGGTGGTGGCCACTCCCGTGGACGGCGCGGCAAGCGCGCTGGCCGAGCTGGCCAGCCCACCCAGGGCTCCGGCTCCGGTGCAGGCGGCGTCCCTCCAACCGGCGCCTGGCCAAGCCTGTACAATCCGTGGACCGGCACCATCCAGATGTGGCCCGGTCCCCGGCCTCCCCTTGCCCCTCTACCGCAGGGCCGCTTCGCCGGACTGGCTCCACCGCCTCCAGCACCGGCGCATCCTCAAGCTCTACTGGCTGCCGCCCAGCCCGCGTGGCCCTTCTCTGCTCCTCCCGGCCAGGCTCCGCACTTCTATAGCGGTGCCCCTGCTGCACCAACTGCTGGGCATTTCGCTGCTCCTGCCAATGGTGCCCCAGCTGGACCAACTGCCGGCCACTTCGGTGCTCCAGCCGGCCTGCCCGCCTGGGACCAGAACAGCCTCGCCAGTGGCTTCTCCACCATGACACTGACTTCACCTCACCAACCTGAGTGGTACTTCGACTCGGGGGCTACCTCCCACATGGCCTCCGACCCCGGTATTCTCTCTCACTCCTCCCCTTCTCGGTATCCTGTTCCTTCATCCATTGTTGTCGGCGACGGCTCCCTTCTACCCGTCACCACCACTGGTACAGCTGCTGTTCATGGCTCTCTTCGTCTCAACAATGTCCTTGTCTCCCCAAAACTTATTAAGAATCTCATTTCTGTTCGCAAGTTTACTTCCGACAATAACTGTTCTGTTGAGTTTGACCCCACTGGCTGTTCTGTGAAGGATCTTCGGTCTCGGAACGTGATCATCAGGTGCGATAGCTCCGGGCCGCTATACCCTCTGCATCCTCCCGTCGCCGAGTCCTTCCTCGTCGTGTCCTCCGCCCCTCTTTGGCATCGCCGACTTGGTCATCCCGGTCATGACGTTTTGTCTAAGTTAGCAAGATCAGCAGTCTTACCTTCATGTAATAAAATTATTGGTTCTCCTATGTGTCATGCATGCCAATTGGGTCGACATGTTCGTCTTCCTTTCCCTATGTCAACCTCCCGTGCTTCACACACTTTTGATCTTATACACTGTGACCTTTGGACGTCACCTGTTGAAAGTGTTTCTGGTTATAAATATTACTTGCTCATTCTCGATGATTCCTCACATCATCTCTGGACATTTCCCCTTCGGCTCAAATCTGACACATTCACGACCCTTGCTAACTTCTTCTCCTTTGTTTCCACTCAGTTCAGCACCACCATCAAGGCAGTCCAGTGCGACAACGGCCGCGAGTTTGACAACTCTAGCACCCGCACGTTCTTCCTCACTCATGGTGTTCACCTCCGCATGTCCTGCCCCTACACCTCCCAACAGAATGGTAAAGCTGAGCGCATCATTCGTTCTATCAACAATGTCATTCGCTCACTTCTGTTTCAGGCATCCATGCCACCATCCTATTGGGTTGAGGCTCTGACCACTGCCACTCACCTCCTCAACATTCTACCTACCAAGACGCTGAACTTCTCCACGCCACATCATGCTCTTTTCGGGTCTCCACCATCCTATGAGCATCTTCGCGTTTTTGGGTGCAAATGCTACCCAAATCTCGCAGCCACAGCTTCCCACAAACTTGCTCCTCGTTCTGCCCTGTGTACCTTCCTTGGCTACTCCACCCACCATAAGGGATATCGATGTCTCGACATGACCTCCAATCGGGTCTACCTCTCCCGTCATGTCACTTTTGATGAAACATCGTTTCCTTTTGCCGATCTCCCTTCCACCCCCTCCTCGACTGATTTTCACTTTCTGGATGACTACACTAATCCGGTGCCGGCACCTATAGGACCGTCATCCACCTCTTTGCCTGCAGGTCTCCCCGCGCGACAGAGTCTCGCCCGTGCTGACGTCCCCGCGCCCAGGCCACGCGCGGCCCCGGACACTGCCGTGCCTGCCACCGCCGAGGATACTGCAACACCGACTCTGCCACACACGCCAATGGGAGTCACTGTGTTCCCTTCGGCTCCGCCGCCCGCACCCGCACAGCCACGTGCGGCCGCCGCCTCCTCCACACCGCCATGTGTGGCCCCGACGTGCGACCGCCGTGTTCGCCATGTCTACACCCGGCGACCGCCGCTGGTGCCCCCGAGCGCGACAGCAGCGCCTTCTCCGGCACCAGGCGCGGTGCTCCCCCTGGCGCAGCTTCCCCCGGGTGCCGTGCCAGTCTCTCCCGTCCGGAATCAACACCCGATGACAACGCGCGCCAAGTCCGGGTTTCGGCTTCCTGCCCTCTACCTTGCCTCGCAACTATCGCATGTGCCTCGGACGTATCGCACCGCCCTCACCGACCCCAATTGGCGGGTGGCGATGGAGGACGAGTACGCTGCCCTCTTGCAGAACCACACATGGGATTTAGTTCCCCGCCCAGCCAAGGCTAATGTTGTTTCCGGCAAGTGGATCTTCAAACATAAGCTCAAGGCGGATGGCTCTCTCGAGCGGTACAAAGCTCGTTGGGTACTACGTGGCTTTACGCAGCGCCCAGGAGTGGATTATGCCGAGACATTCAGCCCAGTTGTGAAGCCAGCAACAGTTCGTACAGTGCTTGCTCTCGCTCTCTCCAGGCAGTGGCCGATTCACCAACTTGATGTGAAGAACGCCTTCCTTCATGGGACCTTATCTGAGACTGTTTATTGCTCACAGCCATCCGGATTCGAGGATCCTGCTCACCCGGGGTTTGTCTGCCGCCTAAACAAATCACTCTATGGTCTCAAGCAGGCTCCCCGTGCATGGTACAGCCGGTTTGCCTCATATCTGCTATCCCTTGGATTTCTTGAGGCCAAGACTGACACCTCCCTGTTTGTTTACCACCGAGGCTCGGAGACTGTCTACCTGCTCCTTTATGTTGATGACATCGTTCTCACCGCCTCATCTGCCGGACTACTACGTCGCATCATCACGGCCTTACAGCACGAGTTCGCTATGAAGGACCTTGGTGAGCTTCATCACTTCTTGGGGATGCATGTACAGAAGTGCAGTGGTGGTCTTCTCCTCTCCCAGCGCCAGTACATGATGGACATCCTGGAGCGCGCTGGCATGGCTGAGTGCAAACCCTGCACCACCCCTGTCGACACAAATCCGAAAGTGTCCGCCTCAGACGGTGTTCCTGTCACTAATCCCAGTGATTACCGCAGTTTAGCCGGGGCTCTTCAGTACCTCACCTTCACCAGGCCGGACATTTCGTATGCAGTTCAGCAGGTGTGCCTTCATATGCACGATCCTCGAGAGCCTCACCTTGCTGCCCTCAAGCGGATTCTTCGGTACATACGTGGCACTCTCCACTTGGGACTCTTTCTTCAGCCATCGTCGCAGTCTAATCTCGTGGTCTACTCTGACGCTGACTGGGCCGGTTGTCCGGACACGCGCAAGTCCACCTCCGGCTATGCCGTGTTCCTTGGGGATAACCTGATTTCCTGGTCCTCCAAACGTCAGAACACAGTTTCACGTTCCAGCGCAGAGGCTGAGTACCGCGGTGTGGCGAATGCTGTTGCTGAGGCCTCTTGGCTACGCCACCTTCTGGTGGAGCTGCACACTCCACCTCAGCAGACTACCTTGGTGTATTGCGACAACGTCAGTTCAGTCTATATGTCCTCCAACCCCGTACAGCATCAGCGCACCAAGCACATTGAGATTGACCTTCACTTCGTTCGCGAGAAAGTGGCACTTGGTGATATTCGTGTTCTGCATGTTCCCACCACTTCACAGTATGCTGACATCTTCACCAAGGGCCTTCCTTCTTCCGTGTTCAGTGAGTTTAGGTCCAGTCTAAACGTCCGAGGTGCGGACGCTACGACTGCGGGGGGGTGTTAGACAGGTGTTATGTACAGCTGTGTATGGCTGTTGGGCTCATGTGCCCATATGCCTTTAGTCTTTTTCTGTTAGAGTCTCCAGGCTTTCTGTTAGGGTCTCCAGGATTGATCCCTTGTCTGTTAGACCTAACCCTAGACTCTCTGGCCTTTATATACACCCTGTACTGCTGGCTGTTTCACTTGAG
Source organism: Dendrocalamus latiflorus (assembly GCA_017311315.1). Classification (NCBI taxonomy): domain Eukaryota; kingdom Viridiplantae; phylum Streptophyta; class Magnoliopsida; order Poales; family Poaceae; genus Dendrocalamus; species Dendrocalamus latiflorus. Next base: position 50,566,285 of record CM029628.1, read on the forward strand.
AATACAATCAATACACTCTGTTCTCCTACAGCCGTGGTCCATTCCGAAACTCTCCGAACAAATAAAACAACTTTTGTACAAAGAATCGCAAGACATCATTGAAGAACAACAGGGTTACAACATTTTCCATCAATATGACATGGAGGGCAACCTTGCAAAATTCTAGCGTCCTGCTTGCAAGCACCCCATCCCTTGTTCCAAATCAATAAATTACTTGGTCGGGGTAAAAAGGCTACAAATAAAACAAATAGTAGTTGCAGAGAAAGGAAATGTCCTATCATACAAAAATGTCATTTTAAGTGCCAAGATTGGTAACAGCCGTTGCATGGATTATTTTGCTACTTTTTATATGCCATTAACTTTAGTGATAGGTTGTCTACTGTACAGTCTTGGGAGAAGCTTTTTCTTGTATGAGCTCAGATTGCCAGTGCTCCATCAACAGATTCACTTTCATCATCGGAAGTAAGAGACTTCGGTTTGAACATGGACATGACTCCTGAAAATCCGTAGCCCAGAGAACTTCCAGTTGTAGCACATATCTGTTACGGCAAAAAATAGTCCAGTTAATCAAATAAACTTCATTGTCTCAGCAGGTTAGCATCACTCTCACTCTCACTTGCACTTCCATTTGTTGAGCATCTATGCATTAATCGCATTTACCATTCCTTATGGGATTTTAAGAACCCCTATCAAAAATTAGAATATTGGTTCGCTACAATTGTATTTTAGGAATATTTCATAGCTCCTATGTCATTTATAAGAATTCGATTGTCAAACCATTATGAATAAGGTAACTAAGTAATGGTGCAACTACACACCTCCGTGAGCTCTGACAGATGACGACTCCTGAACTCATTGATAGTTGCCGCAATCTCTGACATTGGAAGTTTTGCCTGCAATACATCACACGAAGAAAATGATGCTTATTCATCAAATTCCATACATTATGAATGGGGACAACAGGTTATAATAACAGTAGAGCTTACTTGCGCCAGAACAGCAGCAGCCAATTGAAGACTTGGTTCTAAGGTCTCAGGGACAACCTTGAAAAAATTTCAGATGAAGGTTCATTAGTAGACAATTTAATATTACCATGGGTGACAATGAAGTATATGATAAACAAACTCGGTACAAGATAAAAAGAATACATCATGGTAAAAATGTGAGACACAGTCCTGCGGCACAGGGGCAGGTTATGTGCAAGTTAAGGAAGCTGCTAGCCCAATGAGTATAGAGCCATTGGTACATAACAGTGACATACAGTTTACAGTTGTACCAATCAGATACTGAATGCAGGTCCGACCCATGCTTCATGGATAGCATATTTATGAAGCAGAGTTGCAGACAAGCACCTACCACCTTATCAAATTCAAATGTTAATTCATCAGTAGCCAAAGAACTCTTTCCTACTGGTCCGCACAAATATGGCTGTATAAGCCATGGGCGTGTGCTAACAGGGTTCTGAAAATTGGTTGGCTACTAGGTTTTAGATTTTTGATAAAAATTTGAGTTCATATAGCGTGAACAATTCTACTTGCTGCAAACGGTTTCACAAGGCAGGTTACAGGCTTGCTTTTTTCTGATAAACTAACAAAGCTATCTCATTGCAAATTACTAAAGTCAAATCACATGGCCTTTTGTTCATAAAGTTGCACCAGATGCATATAATCATGGAGAAATTTTTTAGATCCGAACAACAGATTACTTTGTAACATCTACTTACCGCTGTTGCTCCTGCTTTCTCCAAATTAACACCATGATCAACATCATGCGCTCGGACAAATGTCTTCACATTTGGAAAATATTTGCTCAAAGCCCAAACAGCTCTATAATTCGCACCAGGAGTATCTAAAGTAATGGCAGCAGCGCAGGCCCTCTCAGCTCCAACTTTATGCAGTACCTGGCAAAAATCAATTGAGACCAGTACTTTTGACAAGCGTGAGATCGAATGTTAGTTGAACTCTTCCTACCTCTCTGCTTCCTGCATCACCAAAATATACTGGTAGGTCAAGTGCACGTCCAACTGCCACCCGATCACTGAAAAAGTACCAAAAATTAAATAGTGGAAACAATGGTACTTAACCAGCAAGGTTTAGTTGGAAATGATAACCAAATCCTATAGCAATAGCATCACACATGAGTTTGGATTCAGAGGTGAAGCTACTATCAATCTATCACAATGTAACCTGTTAAGGGTATTAGAGATAGAATAGATATCGGCATATTTCCCTGTAACATCCCTTTGTACTCCCTATATATATTGGCCATTGGGCCTCTTCAATGTAAACACAATATTAGAGATAAGGGTATTAGAGATAGAATAGGAATCGGCATATTCCCCTTAACATAACCAACGGTCACTGAAAGAGGGGTGTAAGACCCATTGTTGCTGGTGTTGCCACCACTTTCCTAGTTTCTCCACTTGTCTGAATTTTCTAGATATTTTGTGGGTTTACTAGAATTCATCTCTAGTTTCATATTAACAGTCTGAGAAGCATGATACCAACCATTAGCACACAACAGAGTTAAAACCTAACAAAGTATCCGCAGACTTAAGCATCTATATACATATTCGAGGATTTATCATACATATCACACAGCCATACTTCATGTATCAACATCCGTTCAGTAGCAATGCTAAGACATGTTTCTCTGTTCTATAGTTGCCTCAAAAATAAGGTTATTGCAAGATGCAGTACCATACCTTCGAACATCAAGCGCAACAAATGGAATTAATCGCTCCGACAGGAGTTGGGCGACGATCTAGTATAAGGAAAATATGTATTATTAGGGCTCTATTGAATATAGTAGATATAGCAGCTCATGAGGATTGCAAGACAACCTGCCCAACACGTCCAAATCCCAATATAATAATATGGTCTTGCAAGTCATCCGTCTACATACACAAACAAAAAAACAAAGCAATATTAGGTGAAATCAGCATCTTCTAGGAAATTAAATAGCTGCCATAGTGTCATTTGTAAACAAAGGAGATTATAGAACAGTAATGATATTCTAACTTGAAGCAGCTTTATCTAACTACCAGGAGTTTTTTACATCCGGCATATACCACTACCTTGGCAAATACTTAGTTACAATGACTACTATACCAGCCAGTACTAGAGTTTCCAAATTCAACTTTTTCTTGTGTTTCCCAGTTTTTTAGCGGTTTTTTCCGGTTTTTTAGTGGTTTTTCCGGTTTTTAGCGGTTTCTCCGGTTTTTTTGGACGGTAACCGGCCGGTTTTTCCGGTTACCGGTTTCAAATTCAAATTTCAAAACTTGAAATTTGACCGGATTTTTTCCGGTTACCGGCTGGGAACCGGTACCAGCCCCCCGCCAGAATTTAGGCCGGTACTGGGTTTTGGAACCTTGGTTATGATTACCTGTTCTGGCCAATGTTCCACATAACTTTCGCTTATAAACTCAACATCCATAATATTCTTGTACAAACAAGCAGAAGCTATGTAACTGATCGATTAACTGTCAGTTCCTGGCCGAGTCATGGACACTAATTTAGAGCAAAATATGCCATCCACCACAACCGACTGATCGCCGCCAGTAACCAGAGGGAAGCACGCAAAGGGCATCTAGTTTTTAGTTTTAGCTGGTTTCGAAGTAGTTTTAAGTTTTGCAAGAGTTTTGCAAGACAATGGCACCATTCTGTAAAGAAAAACTTCATTACTGCAGCAATAGAAACTGAGAAATTACAGAAAAATCATAATGCAAACAAATTCCTTTTTGGAAAAAGGATTTTAAATCTTATTGGTCACCATTACTGCTAGTGGTTTTAGGACTGACTAGTAGTCTTAGAACTGACCCACTGGAAATTACTAGACCATAAATATAGTAAACAAGGTAGCTAATTTATAACGTTTGATTTACTAGGGTGTGCATGTGAGTGACCCCAGTTGAGCATAAGTTATGATAGTAGGCATTCTCAAAGTCCAAATTTGCCTTGAACATGACAGTACATCACAAATTAGACTATGAGAAGTTGAGAACAAATTACAATGTTTTTAGATTTAGCCACGAGCCCACGATTACAGAAAATTGCAATCAAAGCAATAGGTGACAATTGAGTTGACCTATGACAATAGAAATAAAGAATATACCTCACTTTCCACTGGCAATAAACTCCTCACATCATGCTGCTCAAATTTTGATGCTAGAAACTGGCCTCCAGCAGCTAACCATGGTGTCAGAGCCATTGAAATGCCAACCACTAAAAATAATAATGATGATAATTGAGGAGATAGAAGACCCTGCAAAATATTGTCCATAAGATTTTCTTGATGCTGCACAACAATTATGACTTATGAAAATTATAGATGTTCCTATGATCTAACACAGATGTACATGAGAAATGCATCTTATCACCTACAAGGCTACAAGCCTACAACAATAGGTAAGACACAAAACATCAGGTCCATCCATAGAAAATAACAAACTCAAAACCTGGTTGACGGCTTCTCCAAATGCAACAAAAGCAAACTCCCCGCCAGGTGCTAGCATAAGACCAACCCGAACAGCAGCTATGGTGGAAATTCCAAACACTCTACCAACAAATGTAACCAACATTGTCTTTCCAATAATCAAGAGGCCTAATATCACAGAGATTGCTGGGAAGTTTGATAGAAGCAACTTTGGGTCAATAGACATTCCAACCTGGAAAGACAAACTTCAGGGTCAGCATTAAGCAGGGTTTCAAATACGTTATGAACTCATAGAAGGAATTCTCATCATTCTAAAGTAAATAATAGAGACCTTGAAGTTGGACAAGCAAATTTCTGAAATATTAATGTCAGTAGAATCTAAGTAAGACAGAAAAATTAGTGATATTACACTAATTAGTAACATTCCTACGATTCTACACAATATATTATCATCTAACATCTAAATAATAAAAACTCATTTATTTGACGTGTTGAAAGCTAGTTTACAGTTTCCTGAACCCTGGTTGAAAGAAGACAATGAATGCTACTTTTATGAGTAGGATCTTGGCATAATATGATATACACAAAGTTTCCTGCTTGACTGGGCTGTAAGATGCTACTGACAACATTTACCTGGGGATAGCACAAATAGACCATTCACATTATCAATTGTTTAAAAAAAAGTTGTGCTTTGAGAAACTTGTGATAATAGTAAAAAACTGCAGCAAGATTTGAGTGTGAAGTCAAAAAGTTAAATATTGAACAGTTCGAATGAAGTGAACAAGGGTGTCTATGCGATTCCATGCATATATCCATGACTTTATGACTACTGAACTAACAAGCCAATATCAACTTAATTAGATGTCTGCAAAGTTGCATTTTATATCTGCGCTGTTATATCAATGGTATACACACTTGCAACAAAATCCTGGCAGTATATCAAAATCACAGTATCTGATGAGATTATACTCATAGCCCTCACCGTCATAAAGAAAAGACCTAACAGAAGGCCACGATAAGGAGCAATATCTGACTCGACTTGTAAGGAGAACTCCGTTTCTGCTAATAGCAGACCAGCCAAAAATGCTCCCAGTGCCATTGATAACCCAGCCTGTGAAGAAAAGGTATCAAAATATGCAAAGTAGCTTCAAGAAATACAGGGTCAGAATATAATCAGATACAATATGTACCCGAGCGGTAAGAAGACTTGTCCCAAAAATAACAAGGAGAGTATTTGCTGAAAATATCTCAGCATTCCGATTTTCAGCAATTTGTTTGTAAATTGGCCGAAGCAACTGCGCAACACAAAAAATGGAAGTGGTGAGTCAAACGGTTACAATCAAATTCTAAAGAATGCAGCTGCAAGTGAAAAAGGACTAAAACACGCACACAGGCAGCAGGGGCTATATGCATGCATGCAGGGCTATGTGGATATGTTCAGATGGCAGTCAACAGAGTTTATGCAAAATTCTTCAAAAAGATAAGCATGCCAACTAAAACAAATGAACAGTCAACTCACCAGACGACCTCCAGCAATTATGGCAGTTATAGCAGCTATTGCTTTCACCGCAGCCATTCCCATGGCTTCCGCTATTGCTTGGAAGCCAACCTACAAGAAGCAGAAATTGTATCAAGTAAGGATCAAATTGTTCAAACAGAAAGATAAAAACAAAGCATAACAAGACCGCAAGGTTATGGGAATGACTCTGCAAGACGCAAGCCATGATCCCATTGCAAAGCTGATGCCTTTGGAGGTCTCAGGGGTCAACCATACAATCTTCAATAGTCAAATATAAAACTAGCTGATCTTGCAGAATAGTAACTCATTTATATATTTGTAGATTTAACCTATGTCATCAGAAATCCAGAATTATCCATTAGTACAATAAAATATTGCCAGGCTCAAATATCTTTGGACATTCAATAAGAACCCTATGATGGAACATGGGTTTTGAAGTGCTCCACAAGTGATGGCCTGAGGAAGAAATTTATAAATTTTGGATGATCATAGCATGGGATAAAGCATCCAAATAATTATATCTCCATCAACAGTTCACATGATGTTTATACCATTAACTCAAAGGATTATGTATGATACTTGATTGCTGATTCAGGTAATATCATAAACCTATAAAAAAAATAACCATTTGCATCAACAAGCAAAATGTCCTAGCTCAGACAAGGAAAAAGAGCATGACATAAAAAGGTTACCCCTCCTTTTGAAGAATTAGGTGATATAAGAGGTATTAATATCAACAGAACCACCACAGCCAAATCCTGAAGATGACACAAAAAAACATCTATTAAAAAGCAGTCTTACATTAACATTAGAGCAAATTTCACAAAACTACACATATGTTGGCAAAACTATCATAAAACTGCACCTTTAAGTTTTTATTTCACAAAATTACACCTTTTGCACCAAATTTAGTTAAAAACCCCACTCCACTACATTGCACGGAAACTAACAGGACAGGCCCGCATTTTAAATTTACACAACATGTTTAAATTTACACTTACAAAAACTACACATTTTAAACCAAATTTTATCAAGAAACCAAACTACCACATTTGATTGGAACTAACAAGATGGGCACGCATGTTAGGGGCATGCCAATGCAATGTTTACAACATGAACCAGTGGGCCACACTAGTTAGCTAGTGACGCCCCTGTGCCTCTTCTTTCTCAGCCTTTACTTTTATTCGGTCCCCCTCGATGATATATCTCCCATTCCCATACTTGTTTTAATTCAAAATTCATAGTTACTTTCTACCCATGCACTATTTTATTAACAAAATGCGTGAAAGGTATTTTGAGTATATATCGTAAAAAAAAGGTAAAAATCCTAAGATTTTCTGCCCCGTGCATTATTTCATATTAATAAAAGTGCTTGAACATGAAGTTTTGTGAAATGAAAACTTAGTTGTGCGGTTTTCTACTCAGCCCAGTCCACGTCAGCACTAGCCACATCACATCATGGCATGTGCAACCCATATGGAGAACACTGCTAAGACACTGACGAGCGGGCCCGTCCTGCCAGTTTCTGTCAAATGTAACGGCTGGAGTTTTTTTATCAAATTTGGCGCAAAATGTGTACTTTTGCGAAATGAAAACTTAAAGGTGCAGTTTTCTGATAGTTTTGCACATATGAAATTTGCTCTTAACATTACCAAAATCCAAATGTCAATATAGGGAGAGGGGGGTATGCATGACAAGGAAACTGTGAGGTGTGATCTAGGACATAACAAAGTACATTAGCAAGAACATTAGGAAAGAGAAACCTGAAATCTAATCTACAATATTCGGAAAAACAAGGTATATGTCAGATCATGGTGCAGCTATACCTGGAATAGTAACACAGAAAATGTAGCACGTCCATGGCGTGAAGTGCTCTCCCCACGTTCTTGCAGTACCTAGAACCAAAAACAGTAAATGCTCAACAGCCAACCAAGTGACCAACAAAAGATTCAGACAAAAAGGTGAACAGTGCAAATAAATACATAGAATAAAGCAAGTATTCCACATTAGTCAAGCCTCCTGAATGAAACCTAGTCTGGGCCTGGATATGAAACTGTGAAGCATGACAAGATAACAAGTTTCCTGGCAATCTTTTTTTATTTTTTTTCTCCTAAGTGAAAACTGATTTTTTATGAACAACTTCATTTCAACTTTGAGGTTGTAAGGAAGTACTTGCAAAACGACAGCTGTGGATGACAGAGCCAAACCACTCCCAATAACAATTGCTGCTGGTCCTGGTAGTCCTGCAAAACGGTGAGCTATCATACCAACAGCTGCTGTGGTAGCCAGCACCTGTCAATTGTGCAAATTTATCAGGGAGTAATTCACACAGAACTATTGTTTGATGGTTGCATAGCACGAGTATAACCTGAGCAGAGCCTAAACCAAAGACATACTTCTTCATCGAGCTTAGCCTTTCCACAGAAAGCTGCAAACACAAAATGTTAAGCCGATATCTCCATAAAGAAGAAAGAATCTTAAAGAGCACTCAGCTTGCACCTCAAGGCCAATGTTGAACAACAAGAACACAACTCCAAATTCAGCAATTGCCTTTGTTCCATGGACATGACGGATGATAGAGAGCCCATAGGGACCAATGAGGACACCAGCAGCAAGATATCCAAGAACAGGACTACCTAAGATATCAAGGTGCATATAATAACTGAGCAAAAAATACCACATTTATCTTCTTAGGTGTCACCAGATTTTTTTTATTAAAAAAATTGAAGGATTTTTGTCACAGATGTTTCTAGCACACACAAGTTCATGCATTTAGCTTTAGTACTCAAGTTTTCAGGCATTTCAATGTTGGTAAGTCACAGCGAACGGTTGCAGGGTATGGTTGAAACTAAAACTGGACTAGAACAGAAGCAGAACTTGTTTAATATGATTTCAGTTGCAAATGTTCCAGACGATTAGAAGATATAGGAAAGTTAGACGCCATGGTGCCATGCAATGTACATATAGATGTAAGAAACGCATATCTCACCTCCAGGTATTTTCTGGAATAATGGTACAAAAACAACACTAGCCAGAAGCAAATATAGTATGTCAAAAAGTGAAGCTTCTTCCTCGTTTACCTGAATAGGGTAATAAAGAGCGTAAGGAAGTTATTTGAAAGCTAAACTTCATGTTAACTTACAAGAGCAGTAAGAGAGCGTACACAAGAGAGAGAGAGAGAGAGAGAATGCACGAGTTCAAATGAAAAAGGAAAACAAATACCTCTTGATGAGGTAGGAGCTCGATTAGCTTCTTTACTCTTTTTGGGATCTGTCGTATCTCACGAACTATGGGCTTCGCGGTGGAGGTAACTTCTTCAATACTTGTGGTTATGTCTTGCTGCTGAAATAATTGACTACTCTTCTCAGCTCTATTTAAGAAGAATGCCCTATGGGATATAGAATAAAAAACGTCATTTGAGACAGAATTGGTTGATCAATACACTTGAAATTGATGGAAAGCGCATTCAACTATTGTAAGAACCAGCACTTTCAGGTATGTTTTTCTCAGTTCCAATGAAGCAAAATGTGATTACATGGATAGGAATATGATAAACTATAACAGTATACAAGTAAGGTAAACGGATGGAGATATGCGACAACAAATCTTTCTTGCAAAACAGAAACCAAGAAAAAATATATCAGTTACCGTGCAACTCACCCTGCCCCAAGAAGCAGTATCCCAACAACAAGCTTTGGTGCATGTTTTCTAGCCGATTTCATTAACCCCTGGAAAACTGATGTAGGCGTAAATTCTCCATCCACTTTGGAGGAGAAGAAAGACGCCGAGAAAAACCGAGATGATCGCTTCAGCGATGCTTTGGGAGACTCCTTTCGTTCTATTTCCTGCTTCTTCCCTTGCTTGGACTTATCTATATCAGGTTCAGCTTCTTTCTGAGGCTCAACAAGCAACTTGTCGCTGCTTTCTTCATCAGACATTTCACGGGACGATTCAAGCTGCTCAATGCCTTCGACAGCCAAGTCACCAACCATTAGACGCTCAACATTTGACACCTCGTCTCTTTCAGAAATATCATATATACCATCACTGCTATGGTCATGCACTTCAGAAACATGATCTTCTTCACCAGTTATTTGCTCCTCAGCAAGTGGTGGTAGCTCTACCACAGCATCAACCGAGGAGATGGCCTTCTCCGCTTTCTGCAGAGCTAGTTCTGTATCGTTTGCACGCTGCGCAGCTTCCATCTCAAGAGCCACTGCCTGTTCAGCCAACACCATTATATTGGCAACATCCTCCTCAGCCTTTGAAGCATCCAAAAGAGCCCTTTCAGCGAGCTCCGTCAATCTATCAACCTCCTTCTGCAGCTCCATTTTCTTGTCCCGGATACGTCTTAGTTCTTCCTCGCATTTTGACAAACTTGCCTGGCACTCCTTAATCTCCTCCTGGGCAGACGCAAGGGCTTCCTCCTCCACATCATCAACGATAACTTCCATTGGCCCGACCGACCCCCTCTTTGCGTCCAGAGCTTCTGCTGCCAACTGCAACCGGGCCTCTGCCATGGAAAGTGCCATTGTAGCCTTTCGTGCAGCCTCCTTGGCATCGGCCTCCTTGCTGATGATCTCCTGTAGGGTCGCCACAGCGGAAGAGACATCCCGCTGAGCATTGTCCGCTCGATCCTTCAGGGCAATTGCCGACTCCGATATCCGTTGTGCCTTCTCCTCAAACATGGTGCTGTTCAACCTGGCCACCTCCAGCTCCTTTCTCACCTTCTGAAGCATCTCCCTCAGATCGTCTGCATCTACGCCGCCCTTCTCCTCATCAGACCCCGAGCTGCTCGCTTCATCGTTACTCTCACCAGAGTCCTTGGTACCTTCCAAAGGGCCATCAACATAGGCCAATGAGTCGTTGCCCTGGCACCGCAACGCCTTCCCTCCGATGCGGAAGGCGAGAGAGCTCCAGTGCTTTGGAGCTAGGTAGAAGGGACCACTGGAAGCGCAGCCTCGGAGGGCCGAGGCGACCATGAGGTTTCCTCCGCCGCCGCCGCCGCCGCCGCGATGCCTGGTTCGCCGCAGCGAGCAAGTCTGCAAGCCATTCCCGGCGGCGCCGATCTGTAAGCCCGTCCGCGGAGCCGTACGGCTAGGCCCAACGCCGGAAGCAAACCTAGACAGATCCATCCCCCTATCGGAACACAGCGGCAACACAAGACGAGTAGGAGACGGACGGAACAACCGAGGAAGCCAACCTGTTGGATTGAACTAGCTAGTAGTTGGTATCCAACGGAACCGCGGCGGATTGGATTGGGTGGGAGGGAGGAGAGGAAGGGTGGGTGGGTGTCACGAGAGAAGGGCGGAGGAGGAAGGCGAGGGCCGCCTCATTTTTGGCTGCTCTGCGGCGGCGGCTGCTCACTCGTTCTCTAAGTCGTCTCGTTTGGGGGTTGTGAGGGCAAGAGCCGGTTAGGCTTTAGGCGACCTCCCTTCTTGCCCTTGGTCGTCTTGTTTCCACCGGAGCCAAACGAAACAGGCCAAAAGCTAGCAACTGAGCGTCACCGCTGGTCTCGAACCCACCGGTATAGATGAAAACTCGGGTTTTCCTTTCAGTTTTAATCAGGATTATGCTAATTGTAATAGGAGTCCTGTGAGTTTTGATTGAACATGCGTATTATTTTTTAGGCCCATTCAATGTAGTTTGTGAGAATTTTGATCAAATCTGTTAAGTTAAATATTTCGATCAAAACCGTTGAGGTTAATTTATAAGTAAAATTAGTATGAACTAAAACATACAATTTATTTTTGTTCATGTGTTTCACGCGTTATGTATATGGTGTGACAATAGAGTCGAGGGCACGATGCACGTGGAGCACGACAAAAGACGTGACGTAGGCTGTAGCAAAGCTCAGCCAGATGTAGCGACGGAGCCGAGAGGGAAATACATGATGAACACAACGTTGTCGTAGATGTGACAAGGGCCATTTCAAAGCTTGACAGAACAGGGCATGACGATAGAGACAAGTCTATGGCATAGACTGGGCATATGGTAAAGACGTGATACGGGCTTGTATCAAAGCTTCGCTGAGTGTGGGAGCGAAGCGGAGGCCATACCATAGGCCCAGCATGATGATTGAGGCGTGTCGCAAGCTGGAGAGGAGATCGGCCAAACACCCTAACAGAAGTTGAATGGTGATATAGAATGGGTCAAGTCCGACGACGGTGGCTCGATATGATAGAGTAATATGATTGTTTTCAATCTGTGCAGTCAGCTAGTGAAATTGGAAATTGCGGAGCGTGCCACATGCGCGGGGTGTGTGTGTGTGGAGCCCGCGCACGCATGTGCACCAGGTATTTCCGCTTGTCGGATATACTAATGTAATGGAATATTCCGAGCGGTAACCCAAGAAGCGGACGCCAGAGCGGATTCGGCCGCCTCGATTCGATCCCCTGCTGGCCTGGGCTGGCCTAGTCACTTAGCTAGCCAGTACACAAAATCACAGGTCACTACTCACTTACAAAATCAAAGAGTCTCTGTTCGGGAAGTAGTACACATTTTTCCCTTTCTGAAAAAAACATTAATGTTTCAAAAGATAGGAGAGAGACCAATAGTTTGAAGTGAATAGTGCAAGAACAATAGAAATTGTCTAAGAGCACTCGGTTAGGGAGACAGTTGTCTCATTTCTGCATTTACTTTCTGTAACAACCTCGTTGTTAGGAACTGGCCATTGTACGTCTCGTAACAGGCTAGAAGTTCAGTTACGAGTAGAAGAAGTATCATGCCTGCTCACAAATATTTCAAAGGGGTTAATTTGATTAAAATAAGATCTAACGACCAATTTTAACAGCTTTAACGGCGTCCAAACCCAAATCTTAACTTATAATCAAAAGATCCGAAAAAACTTCCATAGCAACGCTTGAGTACAGTCGTAACTCTAATACGAAAACTTGTAACATAATTTCTTCTTCTGATCTCTGTGTTGGTGAAAAATAAAGTAAGCTTGAGTATAACCAACCATACTCAATAAGTCACATGGGGAGACGCTATATAACTACTTGTCAGAATTTTCAAAAGATGGGGATATAGCGGTTTTATTAAAGTATTTATGGATGCAATTTTATTTGTATACATTTTTAAACACAAAATAATAAAGTAGGAACTTCTTAAGAGATTAGGATTTCAAAAACTTAATTACCAGACTCAATATTTTTAAATCATTTTCAAATCTATTTATACTTTGCTATTAACTTTGCAGAGTTGCCCAGCTTTACCCACAAGTTTTTTCAAACTCTTAATATCATGCAATATACACGTAACATTTTCACGAGCGACTGAATTGAGAAAATAAGGCTTTTCACTGCTCAATTCTTTATATAGTCTTTACCTTGTAGATTTTTGTTCCCAACAACCCAAGTGGCCCGTGGCCTCGCCCGATTTGAAGCAGTCTTACTGTTGTTAAGTATGATTTTCCCCTCCCATACCAACTCTCATTTACTTATGTTCAGTATGGTCTTCCCCCTACCATACCAACTCTCTTTTACTTCTATAGTAATTCAATTGTTTTGAGTAACTATTAGACCATGTTAAGATGTTTTGGAGATGCTAAGGACAAAAGTAATTGAATTTCTATCGAGAAACGAAGGAGATTGCGGAGAGGGGCCCACCGGTGCAGGGAGACGGCGTCGACGCTGATGGTGAGCGAGGGAAAGCAATCAGCTATTCGGGAGGGTTGCGTGGGGTATATACAAGCTTCAAAGCGACTTCAAAGAGCTTTAAGGTGATCGAGATGCAGTTGCAATAGGAAGGCGGTTTGGGGCTTCCGTGTGCGCGGGCGAGGAGAGGCAGGGAGGCTCTGCAGAAGGAGTAATGACATTGGCGACGTGGCTCTTTGACGTCTAAGAGAGTTGACGCTGCAGTACGGAGGCAAGGGCGTCGGCTGGGAGCAGAGAGTCGAAGCGGGAGAGAGAAGAAAGCGTGCAGAGCAGCACACAAAGCAAGAGAGAGCAGCAGCAGGATTTGGGCAACTGACGGGCTGGACCGCGGCACCAGCTCGGTGGGAACGCGTGGGCAGAGGCAACCGCAATCCGACGGGACAGCGACGCGGCGCGTGGAGCAGCTACAGAGAGACGGTGAGGAGAAAGCGGCTTCTCCGGAATGCGCCAGCGAATGGAGAATGCGGAAAGACGAGAAAAGAAAATGGTTTCCACTGAAGACTTGCTGACTTGGGAAAGAAATTCAAATTCAAAAGAAATTTCAAGAAAGATTCAAAATTTTGAAAATTTGCAGGTTGTTTCATGTCCTTGGCGTTATAATAGTTGCTGGGGTTTGTTCGTCCTTTTGATCTCAAACAAAATGTTACCAGTACAAGCAACACGAAACGTCTGGAAGCGCGAGATGAATTACCCCGTGTCAGTGTGTCACTGTTAATTCCCGTTCAGCAAAAATATGTTGCATTAAGCATTTCCGTGGAGGCATACTCAACCATAACGCATTAGTGTCCTGCATGATGAATACATACAGCCGCACAAGACTAATTTATGTATGAAGAACATTTACAAAGTTTACTGTGTATGCTGTATAAGATCCAAAGCATGTTTACAGTTCCAAGGGAGAGTGACGTACAAAAACACTGCCTGTTCTTCGGCAGAAAAAAAATGGCAGCCTGAAGAGTTACTAGTACTACAAACATAACCATCCGAAGCATACAAACATCCATATACACAAACAATTAGCGCGCAGAGCAACAAACGACCATCTAAAAAATACAGCATGCACCAGCTTGTGCTGCAATAACAGAATAACTCAACAAAATACAGTCGAAATGCATGTCTATAGTCTAATGATGCATAATTCATGAAAATTCGGTATGACAAAATAAATCAGTCATGCTAAGTTGATCAGCTAATTCAGCGCGGCGAAGAACCATCTGAATATGTGTTGAGGAAACAGCCTAGCAGACACTAATCTTCATATCTCATCACCCTCAAGAGTTAACCATGTTGAACTGGAACCTAGACAGCTGCTGTGGGATGGTGGAAATGACAGGCCCATATCGCTGCATCCACACAAAGAAAAAGTTTCAGTAACAAATTTCTAAGCGAATTCTTAAAAGCAAGTCGTAATAAAAGAATAAAAACTGCAGACGATAATAAGGCCTTATGAAAATAAGCAAACTCTTTACGGAGGTAATGATAGAACAGGCTTGTCATTGCGGGTTTGCTCTGAATGACTAAACACTGCAGGTTTCAACTATCCTACCCCTACTGTCAAAGATCTAAATGGTTATGTAACAACTAAGCCTCTGTTGATGGCAGCAAAGAGTAATGTAGATTCGAGAAGTTACGTACATAGAAGAGATGGATCCTTTCTTCCATAAATCAACTCAATATTTTTATGATCATTCTTTTCCATGTAACAGGATAGAATGCGTGGAGACAAAAAAAAAGTGAAGATAAACAAAAATGATCATATGGGAATACCTTCCTGTGGTTTAAAAAAAACTATGATCACTGGGCTTTTTATAGGCATATACTTACAGTTGATGGATGAGGAAAATGTTCCCAAACTTCATGTAAAGCCAACTTTCACCATGGGAGGAGTGCTACTTTACCTGAACATTGTCATAGAGTTCAAACAGTGGAACAGCAAGCAGCTTCAAGTTCCTTGGAACAGCAAAATACTCTCTTTCAGATAGGTGAACAATGAAAAGCTTCTTGCACTCCTGTTCATCACATTAGTCATTTTGCATTATCTGTTCCCAATAATAGAAGGTAACAAACTAACAAGAAGACTCTTAAAAGGAGAATGTACCTTAGGCTTGGTTATATGTGGAGGGCAGTAAGGATACATCACAGTCTCGAAGTTTGGCCTCCACCACACAGCAACACACTCTCCAACCTGGAAGCGGCAAGTAAGCATATTATGGCTCAATTCTTTTCCACTTATGCCTTGTGGATTATGGCTTATGCTACAGTAACTAGCTTTCAAACGGTACATTTTTTCAAGGCGGGGCCAACAGAAAGATTGTAGTAAAAAGTATACTAAATTCAGCTGTACCGGCTAAAATCACATGCGATTATTTTTCTTTGCGTACTATCTCTCACAAACAGCCAAAATTCAAAAATTTAAGCCATGTAACACAGTCCAAAAGAACCCACCGTAAATCTCTAAAGACATACCGTAACATCATTATCAACATGATGGAATAGAAAACATAATCCAAAAAATTACTATAAGTTGATGCTAGACAAGAATGAATAGATGAGATAAAGATCATCACCAACACTATTTAGAAAGACTCAAGGGAAGCGCAGCAGGTCTACCTATATACATCTACTCGAATTTTTCTATATGAAGAATTAGACACAGAAAAGATATTGGCACACTAGTAGGAGGGTAGGCCAGTTTGAGTTAAATCTTGAAGTTTGTGGTCATGATTTTGTGCAAGTAATCACCCGTGCCACTGTTTTAACTTTTAATTTAGGTACATCACAACACATTACGCTATATAATGTTCTGATTATATGCCTTAAACAAGAAAAAATGACTACTACAAACATGGTAAATAGATGGGTTAAGGAAAGCTGAAACAGCAGTTCAGTTTATTTTCTTCTAGATTACATCAAGCCATGGTGCAAATAATCAAGAGCACTCAAGGTTACCATGCAGATAACCTTCAGTACTACTGGAATAATTATGATTCAGCAAGATACAAAGTGACCACATACAACCTAAATTCCGACAAAGTTGCATTCTATTAATACAATATGACCATTAAAAAAGCTAATAAATTCCCTTGAACTCATTACCTGCCAGTTAGGCGGAAAGGAAGGTGAGTTCACTGCAAGTTTGCTGCACAGCTTTCTTTTCAGACCCTCAATTTCTGCAAGTTCCAGTCACGTGTGCCAACAGCTAAATACATAAGATTATCATTTACAAAGGATCTGACAGAGTTGAAAAACAAAAGACTTGCCGTTTTCTCCAGGCTTCAACCGTCCACCAGGAAGTTTGCAAAATGTATTCCCAATTTGCAACAGCAGTATGTGAGGGTGGTTGTGCTCTTGAACCTATACAGGATAGCACATGTGAAGAATTTGAGTTTGTTTGTAAAATTACAACGTCCATAGACTAACTGTACTAAAGGAAGTTTGCCAACAATTGGATATTTCAAGCAAAAAGATGTATATGGTAATAATAATGAGACGAAGAATAGAAACATACCAATAGGATAGCTTCAACACTTGTTCGCATTCCTTCTTTCATGTAGCTGTCCTTCACAGAAGTAATTTAGTAATTGGCTTACAATGCATTGGATGGAACAAGCTAAACATACTTAGCAAAGGAGCCTAACAGTTCACGAGATACTTAAAGAAACAAAATATAATATAGATAACGTGATCCATGCTGCTAAACTTAGTGTAGACCTCTGAAGAAAGTCATATTAGTTTATTATCCAGAAATAACAATACATATATTGCAAACAATTGAAGAAATAGCCAAGTTTCTCTATCGGTTTCCTTTATGATATATTTTGACTTATATCCCAGACCACTCTTCCTACAAATATGATTAATCTTGTAAAACTGTTTGTGATGCAGTGCTCCAATAATTACAGAGTTGCTTCCTCACGATAAAATGGATCTGTCAAGCACCAGCTCAAATGCTAGAATTATTCAATGGGTTTTAGCAATTTTCGTTACTATAGTTCTGCTACAGGCTACCATCCAGTAAAGGAACTACACAAAGTAACACAAACCTAAAGCCCCCCGGGGGGGGGGGGGGGGCATATTCTTCATCCTCATAAACTAGAGCACTCAACATTTCTGCTATTATTTCAGGCGAACCACCCCCAATATAAAGCTAATCAACCAAAACAATTTCCTATACTAACATACAGATCAATTACAAGCGGAACACTAGGTTTTCATGAACAGTCATAACACAACTTCAACAGTATATAAAATTATAAATCCCAGCAATGTTCCGTAGTATTCTCCGATACAAGCAACTCCCCACATGAATCAAAACTAACGACCGAGTTTTTTAAACAAAAATAAAACGCAGACATGATCTGATCTCTAGCCTCTAGGGTTTAGGGTTCCAGCGAGAATAAGACATCTAGGGTTTGGATCAGGGAGGCGGAGACGGGAGCTGAGACGGTGACGGGGGCGCACTTACTTGACCTTCATACGGGCGAGGCGGTCGGCGACGGAGGTGTCCTTCTCCATCTTGGGCTCCTTGGTGCCGAACGTGTAGTTCGCGAGCGGGTACACGTTCACCACCGGCGACGAAGAGCTCACCATCTTCTCCCCCCCCCCCCCCTCTCTCCTTCCTTCTCACGCTCCGGCAGTCGCCGGTGGCGGCGGAGAAGAGGCTGCTGGGCTTTCGGGTCGGCCCGAGTTAGGGGAGGCGTTGAGAAGGGTCTCGACCACAGCTGGAGGGAGTCGCGTTTGGGCTTGGTCGGGTCGGGAATTGTTTATACTGTTCTGGCCCTTCGTGGCTCTTTTTTTCCCTCTATTGAGGGTAACCTCTGGCAACCGACACGTGGCATTCCAGCGCTCTTCGAGCGTGCGTGGCTTGTGGGCCCCACCGGCTGCACAGCGCGTGAGCAGGCCAACCTTTCGCTCTCAAGGTTTGATAGACTTTGCACTCAAACAGAAACAGTAGTGTTTCCGTCAAGCACCGGTGTTTTACTCACTTGAAGGAGCTCAAAACAGTCCAAGTCCATCATCAGTCCAATAGCCCCAAGCATCATTGAAATGACCAGGTCTCTCCTCCCAAGATCCAACAGTTTCACTCCATCGAAAAGCATTTAACAGATAATTTCCATGACATAGTTGCCACCTAAAGCAAGTAAGATACGTGCTATCAACCTCCGTCCGATCCATCTTGAAGCTGCAAAAGAATACAGAGACAAAAACATAGCTGATACAGCAGTAATCCTCCCTAATCTTCCACGATTAAACTTGCGTAGTGGTGCACCTGAGCAAAAACGAATCTCGGTGGTTTATCAAGGTGTACAATGTACAGTGGTCTCTCTTCTAGACAGAAGGAACAGTAGCTCAAAGCAGCGATTCGGGTGGGAACATTAGCAGGTTGACAGATGATCCTGAGTTCATGAGCAGTGTTGCTGACTTGTTTTTCCTTGATCCCGTATGCCACAATACCAGATCACTGATAATATCGGCCGGTGACAATGTGACACTACAAAGGTTATGCTTAAAAAGGAACAAAGAACTATCGTCCACAACAAATTCAAGACAATCGCTTACAGTGGTTGTCTTCAGAGCTCAAGTCAATGCCACGCGCATCACCCTCTGGCTGAATTGAATTACACCCACCGTCGCCACCTCGGCCGCCCCTGAATCTTACACCCGCCAAGAAGTGCCCTCCAGACTTCAGAGTCAGGTTGACGACGCCTCCCCTGCATCACGGTCATTGCCTCGTCAACATGGCCGCGGCAGAGCAAATCGATCAGACAACCGTAGTGCTCCAATAAGGGCCGAATGCCGTAGTTTCTCTGCATCTTGTCGAATAATCTGCGGCCTTCATCAACTATAGTTTCATGGCTGCAGGCCAGAAGGATGCCCATGAAGGTGAAATGGTTGGACCGGAAGCCTTGTTTCTGCCTGAAGGCGTCATCTGCTCGTTTATGCACAGCCAAGGCTCTGATCATCACGTTCCAGGAGAAGACGTCCTTCCTGTCCATCTTGATGAAGACAACGAGAGCATGGGGAATGTCGCCTTACATGGCATACATTTCGACCAGTGGAGTCCCAACCTCGGCATGGACCTGGAGTGCCGGCGTCACCAGGTTGGCATGGATCCATCTGCCCATCCTCAGCTTCCTGAGGTGGTCGCAAGCTGAAAGAACTGAGACAACCGTGAAGCTGTCAGGGGTGAGGCCTTCATGCAGCATCCGGGGAAAGAGATGAAGGGCCTGCCGGAAATTTCCCATGCCGAATGTAACTCGAGAGAATGCAGTTCCAGGACACCAAGTTCCTTTCAGGCATCCGGTCGAACAGGCTCCTCATGCTGATGAAATCTCCTGCGTTGGATAGTTCTCTGAGCATCATCGTCCATGACACAATGTTCTTCACCGGCATTGTCGTAAATTGGGCCTGTTTGATATGACTGCGGTTTATGTTTTTAGCTGAAATTTTTGAATTTTAGCTGTTTGCGATAGATATTACGGAGAGAGATACTCACTTGTGATTTTAGTTGATACATATGTTAGACTTTTAATGTATACTACAATTAATTTGTAGATCTCGTCTTGAGAAAATACTTTGTTTAAAAGTTAGGTACGGTAGCAAAAGCCAAAAGCCGCTTTTAGAACTGGGCCAATAGCAACTTTGCTGACACAATGTCAGCCGCCTTGACAATTGACATACGCAGCGAGCATCGAGTTCCATGACACGACGTCCCTGTCTGCCGCAGCTGGGAGGATCCGTTTAGCAAAACGACTGATCAGAACGGCGCTGCCGCGACTAGGAGGAATACGGCGTGGGCACTTTACATCGATCTGTCCATGAGTACGATCAATGGCTGATGGTCTACACATAGGGGCGGTCCCTCTGAAGCCTTTGGTGTTCGGTTGAACACATATTATTTTTTTAAAATACAGCATATACTAATATATATTAGGTATATCACATATATATATATATATCCCTAATTAAACCAAAATACTATATATTTATATTAAATATATAAATCAGCTTAATCTAACCTTACACATCTCTCTCTACATTCACCAGGCCTACTACAGATCAAAATCTTTAAGGTCCCAACTGACCACCTAAGTCCTAGCCTAACCAACTCATTTGTCTCTCTCTCTCAACGCGGCGGTGGCGTACACATGGAGGGTGAGGGAGTTAGTCAGATGAGAGACTTGAGGTAGTACCACAATGACGCAACGTGGTGGTGCCCAAGGAAAGGGAGAGAGAGTGTGTGGCGTACAGTGGCGACTGGCGCTGGTGAGCCGATGAGAAGGTAAACCAATTACCAAATCAGGGCCACATGCGCAGTCTAGTGGCGAATTGAGGGCGTGAGGCGATGTGGGTGAGTAGAAAAGTGACACGGCGAGTTGGGTGACTACGCGGCGAGCAGAGAGGTATGAAACGCACGTTCTTTGCACGCGAGGTCTTATTCCCAGGTGAATTGCATTCGGTCTCCCACTCTCTCTCCCAATTTTGAAATCGATAAATCTCAAATAGTTCATTGAATGATTACACCTTTGTGAAATGTAGATTGTAGAAACTTTAAAAATGAAGGAGTTTGCAGATTTGAAATCTTTGTAAATAGTGTTGGTTAGATTAACATAATAAAGAAAATGTCCTTGAACTTTTTAATTAGTTAGCATAAAAAATTGAAAAGGTTGGTAAGGTGGTTCTAAGTAACACTAAAATGACTGTCCCTAAGATTGCCTGAAAGGTCATAGAAATTTTGTTTAATTATTTTATAATTTTTGATATTATTTTGTTAGGACAATTTATACTTTTTTCACTAAGAATCTTTTTTTTAAAATAATATTTTATTAACTCCAAACACCTATCTCGAAAATCATGTCTCCGCCGCTGTCTAAACATACCGAACACCTCGTCGCTTCAGTCCTTTGGCGTCCAGCCCATCAGTAAGACTGTAACAAGGTCTCCTTTTTAGGCCCTGTTTGGCAGGGCTCCTCTTCACAAGTGGAGCTGTTTTTTTTTGACTTCACAAGTGGAGCCAAGTGAAGCTACTTTTTTCAGCTCCTTGGGTGGAGCTACTTTTGTCTCAGCAGATTTTAAAGAGCTCCTTGGGTGGAGCTATTTTGCTTTACCCCGTTTGGCACAAAACAGCTCCAAACAGCTCCAAGGAGCTGGTGGTGGAGCTGTGCCAAACGGGGCCTTAATATCGAACACTACATCTCTCTTGCAAAGAACGTACTTGTTAGGAAAGCGTATTTAGGTCCCACGCAAACGTGTTCATAAAGCGTAATTTTCAACACCGTCTTCAATTTTTTAATACGTCTCCCTTCTCGTTTATTCTCGTTTAATGTGTATGCAGGCAGCCTCTCAATAGTACTCCTAGGCCAGCCGCGATGCTCCGCTCCTCCCCGCCGCCGCCGCCGCCGCCATGGGACGGCGTCCTGTGGGCCAAGGCCGCTTCCTCGGCCGCGCTTCGCCACTACTTCTCCCTCCCCAAGAAGGGGAAACCGCAGGGGCGCGAGTCCACCGTCCTCGCCGCCTTCCTGCTCTCCTCCCCGCAGGACCCACTTAACCCCACCGTCCTCTCCCTGGCCACTGGCACCAAGTGCCTCGGCGCCGCGCGCCTCAGCCCCCGCGGCGAC
Source organism: Dendrocalamus latiflorus (assembly GCA_017311315.1). NCBI lineage: Eukaryota > Viridiplantae > Streptophyta > Magnoliopsida > Poales > Poaceae > Dendrocalamus > Dendrocalamus latiflorus. Next base: position 50,588,514 of record CM029628.1, read on the forward strand.
CTTGTCCACGACGCCCACGCCGAGGTTGTCGCACGCCGCGCGCTCCTCCGCCTCATCTACGCCGAGATCGGCCGGAAAAACCCGCCGGATTGGTTGGTTACTTTCGGTACTGATGGGAGATGGAAGCTGAGGGATGGGCACCATCTTCATCTCTACATCAGCCAGCTCCCATGTATGTACCATGCCACCAAGAAAATTCTTACTACTCCCTTTGCTAGTTCTAGAGCGTCCTAGATAAAATCCGGAGCTAATCACAGAAAAACTTTGCACTATTCTGATTATTAAAATTTTTGTATCTTTCAAGGTAAATCGTTACTTCTGCCGCTGCTCTGCGGTTATGCTGATGTAGTGTTGCATTCGTTCAAAGCTAACGTATCATGTTATCTGGACTGGTGTAGCAATGCATTGAAATAGATTAGTACAGCCATACAGGGCATGCTGGGAGCATCAAAGGGCAATTTTTTTTAGCTGGGGTGGGCTTGCGAGTTGATTTGGTTCCTTGGTTTTGTGATTTGGTGCAGGTGGGATCATGCCGGTGCCACGTTCGCCGTCAGAGTTGCTTAGTGAACAGCTCGATAGTGTGAATGTATCATGTGGTATGCTTCCTTCTTATTCTTGGTGTTCAGTGGAATAGTAAGTTCATGTTTGGAGCTGCTAATTTTCATGGATATAACTCAATAGATTCGGCAAAGTGTTTGATTTTCTGGTAAAAATGTTACTTGACAAAGATAACATTTAGTCTCGAGATAACTTTAGTTTATCAATCAGATGCCCCTTGTATGTGTGATGATTTTATGATTATGTCATTTGTGCTTATTGGAAAAGAGATGGTGCCATGGACACCTAGCTACTTGTCAATAGTGACCAATGTGCAAAAATTTTGCTACGCTTGCATTTGGAATTATTAGACTTTTTATTGAATGCTTAATGGGGGGATAAGGGTGTAGTAGTGTAGCTCACTCTTTAGACTCCGAGGGTATTTGATGTGGTCTGGAAGATTGATTGATCTTTCATCTTTGTGTGGGTTGGTTTTGTTCGAGACATGTGCATTTTTGGCTGCCTACTGAAGTCTCATCCATTGTTTGTCTCAATGTAACAATGCCGTTTTCCTCATTGTTAATTTGTCATGTGTTTTCTAATTGGTATACTGCTTTATGGATCAGATGCTGGGTTTGTTCAAAGAAAGCCTGGTCGAGGTGATACAACATTGTCAATGAGCTGTTTTGACAAAATCACTCGTTGGAGTGTTGTTGGAATTCAAGGTTTGTTGGCCATGACCATTTTCCAAATTAATGTTGTGGCTATCAGTAAGTTTAAAATTTTCCAACATTTTGCTGATATTCATCATGCAATGTGAATGCAATAGTGTATGGTTCAGACCCGCTAAAGTAATATAAACATGGAACCTGTTGGTGTTCTTCACTACCAGTATTACTTTTTCTGGCATCCCTTTTTTTGTTGTTATATTGTTGCCCCTTTACTGGCCACGAAGTGCTTGATGCTCTCACTGGATCAACTGCATTGAACTCGTGCATTTATGTTCATTTACAGGTGCATTGTTGTCACACATTCTGGAACCCCTGTATTTGTCCACTATTACTTTTGGACAGTCACCTGATGGTGCTCCTGAAGGGTTATCTATTGAAAATAACATCGAGAAAGTTCTTGATGCTCGCCTGTCTTCTCTATCTGATAAATTACCTGCCCCTTTTAAATTGAACAAGGTTGGTGTTTCTTTGCTTGTACTTCTCCAGTAACTTCTCCATGACAGGGATCCTTTCTATGCCTGCAGCCACTATTTTTTGAGGCACCTATTCCTCCAAAAGAGTTTCAACAGACTTCTGGGGACATACCCCCTTTGACATGCGGGTAGTATATGGTTTGTTGGTTTGTGAACTCAACTTTTTTTGGCTCTTATTATATGTATCTTTTTTTTGTACTTTAAAACAAAAGCTTAGCTTTGCAATTTATCTTTTACTAGGTACTCAATATGCTGGAATAAATCTGGTTTGCATGAAGTTGTCTTAGGGACAACTGGGAGAAAACAAGGCACATCTTCCAAGGCAGCATGCTTACCCTCCACCGAGTCATTGCTTTGCAAGTATGAGAGAGTTTCCTTTCCTGTTCCAAGCATCCTGATGCTAAACTGTTATGATAAACTGTGTTTTCATGGCAGGAGAAGATTGGTTGAAGCCTTTATATCACTTGAACATCCATTGGACTCAAAATTCCAATGTGAGGAACTGTCTTATCGTGCAATGAAGGTACTTCATCTTATTTTTAGAGGACCTAATTGCTTAATAGCACATAATGCACAAAACCATACAGTTGGATTGTGTTAAATGATTTATGCTGCTTTACTTGTGATGAATACAAGAAGCCAAGAATCGGTTACTGAAAGGCGTCCGATTTCTGTTGCAGGACATGGCTCATGAGCACCAGCAGACACTTGAGCTTCTTAGACAGGCCCCATTTTTTTGCCGGTGGTGTGCAAAGCCAGCATCCCTCGATTCATTTTCAGTTTCACAGCGATGATCATCCCAATTTGACACCAAAGGTTGTTTCTTGCAGTTCTTTGGAATTATGTTTTGCACGGTAGTTTTAGCTGTTAAGTGTATCAACTTACTTAGGACATGTATGCTTCAATACAACTCTGAACTTCTGGATAAGTTGTAGCCTGTAGCAAACCTACAGAGCCCTCTGATATTTGGCATTATGAGGTGTTTGTAGTGATTGTTCACTCTGTGTATCTGATGATATTCTAATTCATTTAGTTGTTACTGGGAAAATGGATGAAGAAGCCTGCACACAGTAAATATGATAGCTCTGGCTGTCTTGCTCAAATTTGTGAGGGGGAAACGGTAGATTTGCCAGAAGTCTCAATTGGGCCAACTCTAGAAAAGGTCTCATTTGAGCCGAGAGACCTACGGACCTAGATGGCAAAGAGTGCGGCGCGGTCATACACGTATTTGCGTAACCCGTCGCCGGCGCCGGCATGTTCTTTTTTTTCTGCTGGCACACGCATTTTTTCCGTCGACAAGAAGCCGCAAATCAACTCAGCTCAAACCGCGCCTCTTCGTTGAATGGAGCGGAAATCATCGCGTTTTGGCACATGAAGCTCTGTTCTTGTTTGGCTTTCTAGTGAGGGGGCGACGGGTGATTAAACTGATTAATTAGCAGGTTTAATTACCTGTCTTAATTTTTTGTTTAGTTTTTGTTTGAATTTTTAAATATAATAAAAGAGTTTAAAAAATTATGTAAATTTATGTACAGTCTCCCGACATAACGTACTTTATGTTGCAATTTTTAGGTAATTTTATCCGTTGTGAATGTTGCTTAAAAATTCATATAATTTAGATATTGTATGAGCTTGTACATATAGCAAACTAGTTTTAAAAATTACGAAATTTTATGTGAAGCATTTTGACACACTCATAGTTATTGTGTAATTTTTTTGGGAATTTTATGTGGTCCAAATTTGCTATGTTAATTCGAGAATTTACGGCCAGTGAATTTAATCATTAATTTAATTCATGATTAAATTAACCCGAATAAATATGATAAATTTGGACTATATAAAATTTTTTCAAAAATTACACAATAATTATGATTATATCGAGAGGTTTAAAGTAAAATTTTGTAATTTTTTGAGCTCGTTTGCTATGTATAAAAATATATACAAATATTAAAATTTTATGAATTTTTGAACAACATTCACAATGAATAAAATTACCCAAAAATTAAACTGTCAAGTACGTTCTATCGGCAGACTGTCCATAAATTTTTGTATTTTTTGAGCTCATTTGATATATTTATAATTTTAAATAAATACTAAATAAAAATAGGTAATTAAGCAGACTAATCAGCCGGCTTAATCACCTACCACCTAGTGAGGAGTCGGCAAGTGATTAAGTCGACTGATTAGTTGACTTAATTACCTTCTCTAATTTTTTCTCTTAACATTTGTTTGAATTTTTAAATATATTAAATAAACTCAAAAAATTACAAAAAAGTTACATACAGTCTCCTGACACAACATACTCGATAGTGTAATTTTTTGGATAATTTTATCCATTGTGAATGTTGCTAAAAAATTCATACAATTTGATATTTTTATGAGTTTGTATATATAGCAAATAACATCCAAAAATTATGAAATTTTATGTGAAACTTTCCGACATAATTATAGTTATTGTGTAAATTTTTGGGAAATTTTATGTTATCTAAATTTGCCATGTTTATTCAGATTAATTTAATCGTGACTTTACGATCGATGAATTTAATCGTAAGTTCAATTCTTAATTAAATTAACCTAAATAAATGTAACAAATTTGAAGCCCATAAAATTCACAAAAAATTATACAATAACTATGACAGTGTCGGGAGGCTTCACATTAAATTTCATAACTTTTGAAGCTCGTTTGCTATATTTGGAATTTTATGAATTTTTGAACAACATTCGCAATGGATAAAATTATGTAAAAATTACACTACGAGGTACATTGTATCACAAGGATGTACATAAATTTTTGTAATTTTTTACGCCTATTTGATATATTTAAAAATTTTAAATAAACACTAAATACAAAAAATTAAGACAGGTAATTAAGTCAGCTAATTAGCTAGCTTAATCACCTGCCGCTCCCTCGCCAGACGGCAGGCTTGCCTGTTGTCTGCCCACCGAGCGGCAGGCTGCCTGTCATCTGGTGAGGGGGCGGCAGGCGCCTGTCGCCGGCGGCCCACTGCGTGTCGCCTCGTGCGCGCTGTAGTCCACCTACTGAATGGTAGAAGTTACATTTTTGTCAATAAAATATATGTACGATTATTTTTATAAATACAATATAAAATAGTGTGAAATATGACTTTAACAGTCTGATCTGGAGCGAACATCTAACAAATTAAAACAAGCCCCTTTTTGGTAACAGCAACGCCTAATCAGAACGGCACCCCATTAGTCATACTCTTGCACGAGAGAGAAAAAGAAAACGCGTGAGTGGTACGGCTTGGGAGAGAGAGAATTATTCGCAGCGAAAAGCAGACGCCTGGACCGATCAGCCTAATGCAACCAACAAGTTCTCGAGCATGTTCTTTTCAGATTTAAAAAACTAATTTTCAGTTTTTTCTATAGGAACTACTTGTAAATAAAATATCTTTTCAAAATAGAATCTACATACTGTATTGATATAAAATATAGGAACTATATTGTAGTACATATTGTACCGGCCTTATTTATATCGGCAAAAACCGCACGTGAGTTTCTGTTACTCTATAATCTCTAAGTCACAGCTAAAAATCATAAATTTCAGAAAAAAAACAGGCCCACGTCTTGTTTTGACGACAGACTGTTTTGTTTTTATCCCAAGTGATCTGCAGCTGCAAGTGTTGATTGTCACTTTTTTTTACAGCAGAATCGCCTTTGCGACGATCAGCAAAGGCACTGTTCTTGAACAACTGAAAAGCCGAATGTCGAAATGAAAATGTGCAGATACAGACAGTAGTAGTAGTATGGCCTGGGCACTTTCCATCTGTCTATGAGTATGATCTAAGTAGCATTCAATGGCTGATGGTCCTATCGACATATAGTCAACTCTTGTTTGAGTCCTCACCGTCCTACACACATTGGCGTAAATTTTCCGGTACCGTGACAGTAGCGTCTGCGAACCGAGACTATTATGCGATAGCAAAGGAATATATACGTAAATTATATTATAATTATATGCTTTTTTTTGTTGTATCCATTAAACAAATTATATTAAGTTGGACGTGGTCGTAAAACTGAGCTCTGCTACAATACTCTTCCGAGTACCAGCTAAATCACTATCCACCTCCAAGTACTGTTCTTTCGACCGCATATTTTTTACTAGATCACTGTAGCTTTGGTTGTATAAAAAACTTTTAGTTTTGATCGGTCCGTGCTTTGAATCTTTGATCATGCCCCTCAAATGTCGTCTGATCTTTCGGTGGACTCAAACGTCGTCCGATGCAACTGTGCCACTCGGAAGCCATCCAACCATCTAGTGGCACTCGAACGACATCCGATCCTCCATCGCTACTCGAAAGTCGTCCGATGCTCCAGTTCCACTCGAATGTCGTTCGATGCTCTGATGTTGCTCGGACTTGTCCGAACCTTCAATGTTACTCGGACACCGTCCGATACTCCAATAGCACTCGAACGTCGCTCGATCTCCTGGTGTTAGTCAAACCCGTCCAAAAGCACTCAGAGCAAACTAAAGTCACTCGAAGCAAAGCAAAACCATGCCGACGAAACCAAACCCACTCGAACTCAAGCAAACCACTTGGAGCCGACTGAAACCACTCGGATGAAACAAAAACCACTCGAACTTGAAACCTTCGACTACGATCGACCAAAACTTTCATAAACATAAAATCCTAAGCAATCCAAATGCCAATTATTCATCATCATTTTATTTACAACCATCCACATGGCCTAACAATCTCTCTCTTGATGAATACATTAACAACATTTCAAAATCTCTCGAATGATTTGCGTTTTAAAAGAAAAGCAGCAAAATTTGTGAAACTTAGCAAACTCGTGGTCGTAGATGCTGTGTCCAACCACCTTGTGGTTGTAAATGCTTCGTCCGACCACTGCACAGTCGAGACTTTGTCTGACCACCTCATTGAGTAGCAGTCACATAATAATAGCATCCCACCCAGTAGAGTAGCTGATGTAACTCCTGCTACAATCTACTACCACTCCATTTTTCTTGTAGCCTTCTAGGAGCTGGGCTCCACAGTAACTCCTCCTGTAATGTAGATGTTCTTCTAGGCTTCATTCCAGGATCTTCAGATTCTTTGTTTGTTTGAAAGCCTTCACTTGTTAGTGAAGGGAATAATTGCCAGTGGCAGTGCCCATTGTGGGAATTGTGGTATAATGCAGTGAGTAGAGGAGTTTGGTGTCGCTGGATTTTTCAAAACCCCACTTGCTTAGGATCTCGTCAAAAGGTGTACTTGCTTAAGCTTCACACCACTGTTTTATACTACTTCATACACATACTGTGACTGCAAAATATGTCTTTCTTTTTCTATTGAGGTACAAGAGAAGAGTAGTCTTTTAGTTTGATTTTACTAGTGTCTGTCTGATTTCTTTTTAGTGGATTACCTAGTTGACGAATGCTGCTAGGAAGTTTTGTAAGTATACATATTGAATGGAACGTGTAAATGTTTCTTCAGTTTGCCCACGAACCACACAAAATTAATTATAAACTTGATTTCAGAAGACAGTGCAATACTTTTTAAGGTGCCGCTTGGTTGGGCTGAAATTAGTTGGCTTATGGTTGGAATTACACTGTAGCTGGGTTATGTTTGAAATTACATTGTAGCTGATGGTGGCTTATCTGTGTAACTAAATTTTAAAAATTATAAAATAGAAAAAAAGGTTAGTCCATCACGGACAATGTAAATTAATACAGGAAAAAAAGAACCGGTAAAAAAGCTAAAAAAGCCAAAATGCCAGAAAAGGACGAAATTTAGAAATAGTGAAAAATAAGCGAGAAGTTTAAAAGCTAAAATGAGCGAGGAAATTTTCCGGAATCTATGTATGATTGTCTGTTACACTTGAAACATGGAGCTCTGTCAGAACCAAATGGTTGCAATTAACACGATGACAACGACAAAGCATCAAACTTGCCTTTTCTTCTTTCCTTTGTTTTATCATCTCACTCTTCTTCTGATTAACAACCATCTACTTTTATAAAAGCATCGTGTCAAAGCCCACCATACCACAAGCATCTGTTTCCTAGATCATTGCTAAGTACACTTGTTATTTAAAATACAATGCTAGTGCGATCTAATCATACTCACGAGACGCAACAGGTGTTAGAATTATTGTCTCAGCAACAAAGCATATATGACTGCATCTCAGCCCCTGAATTATTTCATTAGCCACCAAGATGTGCAAAGGGGAGTTGACTGAAGGGAAGAGAGGTTGGCGATGGTCGATTGGTTGTTGACATGGGACCATTTGCTGCAGACTCTAGGTCTCGATGGATTCTGCTCAGCTCCACAAATGGATGAGCGGCAGATGCAGAGACCGAAAGATACAGCGAGGAGACCAAACAGACCTGGACCCAAGTGAGCACATGCATACCTTGAATACCTGAATACAACCAAAACATATCTGCATATGAGTGCTCTCCTTGTAGGACAAACATACACGTACCCCTTGTACACCAAATTAAAAAGGTGACAGCTGAACTTGCAAGTTATGGAAGCAAGATTTTACTGTTATGAAAACTGAATCCCTTGGCCTTCTGATAGTTCCTTTTTGCTTGGACACGCAGGAGGGTTGCGTGTCTCTGGCCATCCGATAGTTCGGAGGTCCTTGATTGAGTGTTTGGGGACTAGATCCTCGCGTGGCAATGGTCCTCGCGTGTCTCTTTCTTGAGGTTTGGATCTAAGGGGCCTTTTGATGGTGAAAGATAATCAGATAAAGACGTGGGTTGTCCTGTGCCCAGGGGCCTTACACTGCGTGCCTTGCGCCATCATAAGAGCTGGAGACAAAAACATGAGATCTTTAGTTGGTGTGCCATCATAATCTAGAGGCAAGGACCCCCTCCAAGAAAATTGCCATTTTACAGATGAAAGCCAAGATTTGATCCTCTCCTCTTCCTAGTTAACTATAGCCTTTGCGAAAAGGAGAGGCCCTAATTTTGGCTTGCTTGAATTATGGATTCAACAAGCTGGTAGGCAGAGAGTAGAATAGCACTTGGTGCTCACTTCAATGATACTGTTATACGCATGAGCATGAGCTGCCTGCACTTGCATATGACCAATGCCCACCACCGTCTGAAGGAAACTTATATGCCTCAAAGCAAGCACATTAACAAAGTGTAGTGCCCCCACAACAGGAACACTATTCTAGTCAGAAAGGAGACAGCCGTCAGGAGTTTTGGTATTTGAATTTTCAAATAATTCAGTTTTTAGCTTTGCTGTAGCGCTGACAGTTGACTGGCAGAAACATTATTTATTTCAGCTAAATTATGATTTTTGGGAATTTGAATCATAGGATGATTTGATTTAATCTAGACTAGTGCATATGTGTTGCATGATATATATTACAGCTAACGTGGGTAAAGTAATAAAGAACTTATACCCAAAAATGATTTCTTGATTTTTGGATGTGCATGATCTTTTGGAGTCAACCATAATCAACGGCGAGAATTGAAGCTATGCTCATGGACGAGCCAAGATCTAGAACGATCAATGATGCCAGATGAGATGACTGAGCCCAAGCATAGCCCAAGAAAGATGGAAAATATTGAAGAAAATTTCGAGCGATGAGTTGCACTATGTAGCTTGATCGATCTAAGTGAGATGTAGTGCGGTGAAATCGGAACGAAAGAGGCTTGCCGACGCATGGCAAACCAGTGGTACATCTACACATGGCAAGCATGACGATTGGTTACAATGGAAGATGAAGACCGAATTAAGAAAGGGTATTTTGATAAATTGAAATGGAAGAGAGCCTTCTTTGATTCAGCAAAATTCTTTTTGCAAGATTGGCCTCTTTGAGTTCGTCCTATGATTTCTCCCTTATATATTAATACATATTGCTAAGGATGAACAACGGAAAATTTAAAGCTAAAAATAGATATACTGAGATGAAATTGACCAGAGACTGTGAGTTCAGCTGGTTAGTGCTATAGATATCTGTTGACTGTTGGTTTAGAATTTCTCCGAGTGTGATTATGTTTTTCTATTCTAAGCTAGTTTCAGAAATAGTATCAACGAATAGGGTAGATAAATATTTGTAGAGTTTCCTTTTGGGTTTTTTACGGCCATACTTGTCTAACCATCTAACATGTTAGTAATTGGCTATGGTTAAATTGACATCAATAAAGATGGATATCACTTTATTTAAGATTCATGGGTAATAGCCAAATCCCAAATTGGTACGTGCATTATGCTGTCATACAACTAATACCTCCAATTTATCTAGAAACTTAACTATAGGACATCTGAAAAGGAGTAAGAATAGGATGATGTTGATGTTTTAATCTTGATTATATCAACTATTCTTTTTTATCACTCCCCGTGTTTTAGTCAATAGGTGGTTTAACAACTAATTACTGAAGTGCACATGTACATTGACCCTTCTAACACCTTACTAATTAATATGCAGCAGTTTGTGTGCTTAAAGTTTTTCTCTACAGAATCATTTAACTTCTGCTCTTCTGCTGAACCTAAGGCTTTAGTATAGATTTGTATCAATACGGTTCATTGAACTTTTTCATACAGGTAACATAATTCATTATTAGCTTTTATATGTACTACTTGGCCATGTATGAACAAGGAACATCATGCAGAAATCTACATGCGTAGCCTAATTTATCCCATGTCATTATGGAGAATTTATGAAAGTTATCATTAAAGATCTATTTGGACAATTTTTTCTTTTATATGCACTGTAAATCCTCAAAAAAGTTTTTTTAATCATAAACATTCTCTTCCACATGTATGTTATAAATTCTAAAGAGGGACTTATTTACATGCCTGATTTGCTTATTTACATTGTACCCTGTTTATATGTTGTAACATTTTACATCCATATATCATTTGAATTTATTGAATATAGTTTTCAGATAATAACGGATTTTTTATCCATACCTTCGACATCTGTAGGGAGGCATTAGTGGTAGGAAAGGACAACAGCTGATTGACTTTCCTTTCCAGCTACTTCCAAATAGGGCTAAAAACGGTCGGAAACGATCGGTAGGAGGTCAAATCACTTTCAGTTTCACATTATTTTCTCGAAAACGAAATCGATACGATATTGTCGGAAACGAGAACGACATCGATATCCCGGCAAATTCGGAAACGAAACTATTCGATCAAAAGTGCATCGATAACGATCGAAAATCATGAAAGCGATATCTAAAATACAATAAACATATTACACACCAATCTGCACAGCATGACAATAGCTGTATATATTGACCTATGTCACATGAAAAATAATAATGTAGTAATCATCCATAGCACAAGAGGCAAGACACATATTATATAGCAATAAAAAGACACGACACAAAGCCACAAGCCCACAACCACAAGTGACATCATGGTCTTAATACAATAATACTTAATTAGGTCTCACAAGCACACAAAGCTGACAACCACATGACATAGGCGTAGTCACAAGCTCACAAACTAGAAAGTACTAGTACACTAGTAACTAAAATACTAAATCAAGTTCTTAGTTGAACTTAACAAAGGATAGGACCAGGCTTCCTATAGCTGAACCTCCGACATGTCATCATCATCTCCAAGCACATAATCACTGCCCATTTCATCCTACAAATTGCAATGGAAATAACGTGTTGACATGCGTCATTTTTCCACATATTTATCCGTCATTTTACCCCATTATTTTTCGCATTTCGGGACCAATTATCATCATTTACACGTTTTTCCATATTTAATTGCTCGAAATGGACCATTTTACATTTTTTTACTTTTCTGCAGGCCGGCGCGATCTAGGCGCATAAACGATAAATTCGGCATTTTGGGACTGCTCCGTACATATGTACGCGTCATCACGGATGCGTAGGATCAAACCGCGCTGAAAACGGAGCTCCAGAGGTCTAATTCAGAAGAAATCAAATGGGGAAGGACTTTATTGCAAATTCCAGAAACCACGAGGACTAAATCGCAAATTGCCGAAAACCCTAATCTACCTAAAAACTCCAGCCGCCGCCTGGGAGAAACCGGGCCCGGTTCTTTCTTCTCTGTCCCCCCTACGCCTTCTTCTACTTCCCCCCCACCATTCTCCTCCAAATCCGGCCACCGGCGAGCGCCGGGCCGTAGCTCGCCGGCGCGCCACCCAGCTCCACAGCGTACCTCACCAGCCAACGCCGCCGTTTCTCACCGCCAACGCCGGCCGCTCCCTCTCCTCTCCTTCCAGTGCATCCCGTCTCCCCTCTTGCCACGCCTCATCACCGGCCGCAGGACCCCTCCTCCTTTTCCACCGAGCGCCGCCGTCCTCAACCGCCGCCTCTCTCCATCGCGTCCCTCCTCTCTCCACCTTCTCTGCCTTGCCGCCGCCAAGCGCCACCACACCGGAGCTCCACCTTCGCCCCTGTGCTCTCCTCCTTCTCCACCCGTGCGCCGCCTACTCCCCTGTGCTCACCTCCTCTATTCCGCCGCCGCATCTTCTCCTCCCTTCTTCTCCACATCCGGCTGCCGCCCTCCACTCCGACCGCCGCTTCTCCCTTTTTGCCCCAACTCGGTGCCGCTTCTCCTTTCCTCCACCGCGCCTCCTCTTTGCCCCATCTCGGCGCCGCCGCTCACCTCACTTCCGGCCGCCGTCTTCCTTCTTTCTCTAGCCTCCCCTTGCTCTCCGCTTCGCCTCAAATCCTCTCCACCGACCGGCCGCTCTCCTCTCTGTGACACGCCGCCGCCATCCACAGCTCTCACCTCGGCGCCGTCGCTCTGCTCCAGCATCGGCACCACCTCTCCACCGACACCGACGGCGACATCTCCCCCAAGTCCCCTTCAGCGCCGCCGTCTGCCACACTTCATCGACATCGACGGCCTCATCCGACCAGGAGTCTAAGGAGTTAGGGCTGGGCGGCTGGCGTTGGTCTCGCCGTGGGGATCGGAGGCCGAATGGGGAGGAGGTGGGGTGCGCCCATGCGGGACTGCGGGAGACGGAGTAATGGGCCTGGGGGTGCTCTCAGCGGAGATGGGCCTGGGGGACTCGGCGACTCCGCGTGGGGATGACTGATGAGGGATCGGTAATTATCGACGGTATATTATCGAGTAAATACGGTATTTTTCGAAAACGATCGGAAGAGAGCTAAATCGTTTTCGTTTTCATTATCGGATTTTTTACCGTTTTCGTTTCCGTTTTATCGGTTACCGTCACCGTTTCCATTTAGGGGAAAAAATTGGTAATTTCTCAAAAACGATTTTCAGTAACCGAGAATTACCGTTTTCGTTTTCAGCCCTACTTCCAAAAATTATATAAAGTAAGTTATTTTGTCCTCAGCTTCTACTCCCATTCTCAATTGGTAGCCTTTTTGTCAATGGTTGTATTAGGGTCATTAGAGATTTGCTATATGGAATTGATAAAACCTTTATAGGCAATGTTGCCCTATAATTTTCTATGATAATTCACGTGTAAAGCAAAAGATGTGCAAGGTATTGATTTTTGGTTGCAAAATCTATCTAACCCTGTAAAAGGATGATAGAGGATGATGCAAAATCTATCTAACCCTATCATAAGTCGTAAAGTACTCTAGCTACCAAATACTGTAGCTGCACCGAGTATTATAGCTCTGAGTACACCGTGGTCGTAGTCGTAACGTTCGTGGTCGTAGTCATAGCATATGTGGTCGTAGTGCCGTGGTCGTGGTGCCTGTGTGTGTGGTTGTAGCGCCGTGGTTGCAGCTTCTGTGTGTGAAGTCGAAGTGCTTGTTTGTAGCAAATCGGTCGCAGCTGCGGAAGAGTATCGTAGACGTCATACTTGGGATAGTACTGTAGATATCATACTCGGAGGAGTACTGTAGCAGTCGTGTGTGGCTGGTCTCTAGCAGTCGTATGTGGCTGGTCTCTAACAGTCGTGTGCAGCCAGTCACTGTAGCAATCGTCAGCACGTGTGGTCGTGGAATGACGTAAGTCTTCAGTCCATTGGCGAACTGCTTAGTATGGACAGGTAGTCGATGTCAGTCAGAGTCGTGTGGGTGAGTGGCCTGCTGTGAGGCCCGGTTGTGTCGATATATACCATGTAAATTTGTTGAGTGAGTTGAGCTAGAGAATAATAGAGACAAACATAGAAAAGGTGTCAACAGTTAGCACGCAATTGCCTCAGTTTGTTTGTGTTCAGTCTTATTATTAGCTCCATCTTCTCGTTCCCTTCTCTAACAAGCCATCCACTGTGTTTGTGTGCGTCAGTCCACCGTGAAAGTCGAAGTCGATAGTCGAAGACGATAGCCAAAAGTCATAGTCGGAAGTGGAAGTCGAAAGTCGTAGTCGATAGTCGAAAGTCGTAGTCGAAAGTGGAAGTCGTAAGTCATATAGTACTGTAGCTACCGAGTATTATAGCTCTGAGTACACCATGGTTGAAGTCGTAGCGTTCGTGGTTATAGTCATAGCGCGTGTGGTTGTAGTGTCGTGGTCATGGTGCCTATGTGGTCGTAGCGCCGTGGTCGTGGTGCCTGTGTGTGAAGTCGAAGTGCGTGTTCGTAGCAAACCGGTTGTAGCTGCGGAAGAGTACTGTAGACGTCATACTCGGGGGTACTATAGACGTCAAAGTCGAAAGAGTACTATAGACGTCATACCCGGAGGAATACTATAGCAGTCGTGTGCAGCCAGTCACTGTAGCAGTCGTCAGCATGAGTGATCGTGGAATGACGTAAGTCTTCAGTAAGTTGGCGAACTGCTCGGTATGGGCAGGTAGTCGATGTCAGTCAGAGTCGTGTGCGTGGAGTGGGTGCGTGGCCTGCTGTGAGGCCCAGTTGTGTCTATATATACCATGTAAAATCTGTTGAGTGAGTTGAGCCAGAGAATAACAGAGAAAAATACAAAAAAGGTGTGAACTGTTAGCACGCAATCTCATACCTTTGTTTGTGCTCAATCTTGTTATTAGTTCTATCCTTTTCATTTCCTCCTTTGATAACCCATCCATCGTTTTTGTGTACATCAGTCCACGTGAAAATATGTATATGTAAGAGACTGAACCAATAATTAGTATCAGAGTCAATGAGAAATGTTGAGGAATTTTTCAATATCTAGTATCAGAGGACGGTGAGAGATTTCTAACAGTTTCCCCTACTCGGCTACTCTCTTTTCTCAACTGCTCCACTCCCCTACGTACTCCTCCACTTCCATCCCCATGTTGATGCGGTGGTGAGGGGGAAGCAGCAGCAGCAATAGCAGAGCATGGCTCCGTGAATTCTTTGCCATTTTCGTGGAATCACTCGTCACTGTAATCGTTGCTGCCTGTTTGCGCCCGCGCTCGAGTGAGTGATTTGGAACCGGTGCTGCATCGGACATGAGGCATTCCGCTGGGGTTCCCTGTGTCCTCCCGGTTCTCCTCGCCCTGCAGTGCGGGGTGGTGTTCTTGCACTGCTCAGCGTCTTCCGTGGGCGGTGACGGTGAGTGTTACTGCTTGCGCTGAGCTTTTTCTTTGCATTCTTTTCGTTCTTGATTTTTCTTGCCGAATTTTAGGGCGTTATTTTGGGATTGTGATTTCTAGTCTTCATTTGCGCCAATTGGATTGCCTGTAACTTCCATTTCTGGGAGATACGTATCGTTTTCTTTCCTTCTTTTCCCCTCCTATTTGAAATGGCTGTCCAGATATTGGTTCTGATCAGCTCTGTTCTGATTTTTTACTTGTTGCGTTATGGCCGGAATGATAAATTCCACTTTTTTTCCCCCGTGAAATCAGTGTTCGAAAAAGTCGGCCTTTTTCTTCCCTCCCTACGTGCATTTTCTGATCTGTGATCGGTGCCTATCAGCGAATCACAATGCTGCTGTATTTTTGTCATGTTGTGTTCTTGTGCTGTCCCTCCACTCTATCAAATGTGCCATTTTTCTGACATGCGTTTCGCTCGATTTGTGCCAGTCTCGGCGCTCATCGCCTTCAAGCGCGCAATCATCGAGGACCCTCACTCGGCGCTCGCGGACTGGACCGATGTGGACGGGAACGCCTGCGACTGGCATGCCGTGATCTGCTCCTCGCCGCAGGGTTCCGTGATCTCTCTGTAATAAACCCCTCACTTAGATCTCACCCATGGTTTGCTTTGTACTCACTACTTACTAGCCAGTGATATCACACATCCTGTTCACTATAGCTGGGCACTTAGTGGGGATAAAAAAGGGGTTGGGTGATTCAGATTTGGATCAGTAGGTTCGGGTTTGTAAGTGATGACTTGTTCGGTACCTAACCATTGCCACAAGCTGATCTTTTGCAGCTGTCATGTGGATGTTTGGCTTAGTGCATGTGCAAACAGCTGCAAAGAATCGAGTGTGATGTGCCAGTTAGATCAGTAGTCAGTAGGTTTGGTTTACAAGGAAAGGGCAACTAAGTACTTGCCTTATCGGTCAAAATCCTGCTGAGATGGAACTGCTGCTTATTATTCGATGATTTGATTCCGCATCTTGCAGGAAGCTGTCGAATTCGTCACTCAAGGGATTCATCGCACCGGAACTTGGACAACTGAGTTTCTTGCAAGAAATGTATGTTCTGTTTCATTGTGCTTTCAGCTGTTTTTTTAGCACTGAGCTACGCGGTTTCTCTGAAGGTCTTTTTTTGGGCAGGTATTTGGACCACAACCTGCTTTTTGGCACAATCCCTAAACAACTAGGCTCATTGAGGAACCTTAGGGTCTTGGATTTGGGTGTTAATCGGCTTACTGGCCCTATACCTCGTGAGCTGGGTGGATTGAGCAGCATAAACGTAATGTAAGATATCTATTGCTTTGTTTGTATATTTGGAATTCTCCTGTTTGACTGCTTCTTTGTTATTCAAACTAAAGCCTGCTTCATTCATCTCCTGTAGAAATTTCCATTCCAATGGGCTAACCGGGAATATACCACCGGAGCTGGGCAAGCTACAGAATCTTATTGAGCTGAGGTTGGACCGGAATAGACTAAAGGGATCAATTCCATTAATCAATGCTGCTGGTTTTTCTCCTACGGCAAATAGTGGGTTGGTGACTTGTACTAACTCCTTTTTCTGTCTGGTGCTCAATACAGTAGATGCATTTTTCAATATTAAATATTGTAGACTCTATATTTTTTGGAAAATTGGATATCCATGTAAGGGCCATATCAAATTTTAATTTGTGGCATCAGAAGATTCATGGTTCAGGCAAAAGAAGGAAAGGTTGAACTGAACTTCAGAGCAATGATTAGCTAGTATAGGGGATGCATACCACTTATACTCATCTGGACCTCTCAACTTCAAAATGTTATCTTATTTTTTAGTTTGGGCAGTAACTTCTGGAAATGATCAAAAGGATAAATATCAATGGTAATACTTACCAAATCTGTGCATGCAGCTTCCATTGCCATTTTCTGTTGATAGCATTTTCAATCAGAACACCGCACAAAACACATTTGTGAACATGTTCCAATATTTATTACTTTATCTGAATCACCATTTGTTTACTCCATCAGATCCACAGCTCACAATGGACTATGCCCTTCTCCTCGATTATATGTTGGGGACTTCTCTTACAACTTTCTTTTTGGAAAAATCCCACCTTGCTTGAAGTATCTTCCAAGGTACTATTACATAAAGCACTTGCTACTGTTACTATTTATCAATTGAAGTCCATCCATTTACGCTACTCATTTGCAGGTCAAGTTTCCAAGGGAACTGCTTGCAGGATGAGTACTCTATCCGACAGCGAGCTTTTCAAATTTGTATAAGTATGTGAGTTGGCTTCTAGCATTTAACATAATCACTGCAGTGTTCACTAAAAAACTTGATATACTTCAATTGTTATTGCATGGTGTACTTTGATGTGGAATCATCTAATCATTGAAATACTTGTTCCAACCTAAATTTGTGCCAACCTAAATTAATTCATAAGAATATTAGGTGCAACCATGAACCATGAGAGAGTTGATGAAGTGATCAAATCGGATTCTGTCAATCCAAATGAGCGCTAGGCACAACCAATCTTTTTTTTCTTTAGTTACAGATTATTCATTACATATGGCAGGGGCTAAAATAGTTCACGGTTTGCTCGTGTCATCTTGCCGCAGTCGCAGCCTCTGTTCACTGAGCATCTGGTGCCCTGAAGAGCCCTTCGATCTGTTGCAGGATCCAACAAAGGAGGTAGTTTATCTCAAATCAATTAGGTGTTGGATCAATGGGATTCAGGTTTGGAAAGAGTTTGGGCCTATTGGCAGGTTGCCCAACACTACATGACTTATTAGGGCTAAGTATTCTCTCCATAAAAAATTGACCATGTTACCCGTATAAGCTACACAGGGTAGTTTTAATTTCCACCCTCAATTTACATTGAAATTCGTAAGCTATTCCCAAGGTGGAGTCCTGAAGCAAAAACCTGTATTGAAATTCCAGCACCAACAGTATGGATTGCAGTTTTTTACTTTTTTTTAAGATAATGGATAGAAATCCGGCCTCTATATCCACACGTGGATATACACAGCCAACAGTTTTTTACTATATAAGTAGCATTTTGTAGTTACCCAATGTCATCTTCTACTTCTGTTGACTGAAACACATTTGTTTTATGTGGTTCTTCAGCTGGCCAGCGAAGTGGTGGAAAGGGATTCAAACATCCCACTTCTGAGCATAAGCATGAAAGAGCGCAGCAGCCAACTTGGCTTCTTGTTTTAGAAATTGCAACTGGTGTTCTGCTTGTTTTTGTGATCACTGCAGCAATTACTGCTGCCAGAAGCTGCAAGCTAAAGCCTTCTATAAGAATATCCTCGTGGAATAGACCAAAAAGTTGGAGCAACGAGATAACAGTATTGATTGGTTAGTATTAAGTTTTTGATAGAAATAGAATATTTTATAACTTGATTGGTTTGCTTTCCAAATATTGCGGTTGATGTATTCAAGCTTTCTTCAGATTCTGATACACTGAAAAGTTTGCCAAAGTTAAGTCGCCAGGAGCTTGAAGTAGCTTGTGAGGATTTTAGCAACATTATTGGCTCATCTCCTGAGACTGTAGTCTACAAAGGAACCATGAAGGATGGACCTGAGGTTTCTGTCATATCATTATGCGCCTTGGAAGGTCATTGGACTAGCCACCATGAACTCTTTTACCAAAACAAGGTAAGTTGTGTAAAATTATGGTGCAAAAACACTATTTTTATCTCAAGAAATTAAATGGGTTGAACCTTCCAGGTCATTGATCTGGCAAGGTTGAATCATGAGAACATAGCAAAGTTTCTGGGCTATTGCAGAGAAAGTGATCCGTTCTCCAGGATGCTAGTCTTTGAATACACATCAAATGGGACCCTATACGAGCACCTACACTGTAAGCCAGACTCTTTATTGCTTTGGTGATTATGTGTAACCTATTTATTGCATTTTGTCATAGATTTGATTTTAAAATTTTCCTTTAGATGGGGAAGGAGCCCAATTATCTTGGTTCAGACGAATGAAAATAGCCATTGGTATCGCCCAAGGTTTGAGGTACCTGCATACTGAGTTGCAGCCTCCATTTGCTATATCTGAGCTGAATTCCAATTCCGTTTACGTTACAGAAGATTTTACGGCAAAGGTATAGCCCGCACACATGCTAGTATGTGCATACTACTAATTGGTTCAGCCAGTTAAGCATAAATTGCCTTTTTGTTCCTTGGAAATATTCTTTTCTTGTCTGCTATAGCTTATAGCTTCCCCCCTATTTTCCATTTGTTCTCTTTAGCTTATCTTTCAAGTGCATACACCCTCCAACCTGGTGGAACAACCATTTTTCCTTTCTATTTTTGTTTGCAGCTGGTTGATTTTGAATTCTGGAAAATGATGTTCTTGAAACACGAGAAGGCTCTGGGCCACTTTAATAACAAAGCATCTTTCCCTGGCCTCGTGGACTCTTCAGAGGATAAACATGCGGATATCCAAGGCAATACATTTTCTTTTGGAGTGATTTTACTGGAGATCATTAGTGGACGGCTTCCTTATTGCAAGGACAAAGGCTGTTTGGTTGACTGGGTGAACCAATCTATTTCTCAATCTCATTCTAACAGTACATATTTTACATAAAGGCTAAATAAGTCTGCTCCAGAAGCCTAGTTTCACAATGAATTTAAGTGACTGCCAACAAGGTTAAGAACAACATACAGGAGATAGCAGTTTGGAAAATGTACAGGGCGATCAGATACAAGTTACCCGAAACCCACTGTGATCGTTTTTTGCTGTCCAACCAAAATCAAAATGTGAAGGCCATCTAATATTTCACTAACTGAAGAAGCCATATGCAGCGAATGTTTGCACTGCTCATTCTGATTCTTTACTCTTTACATTTTCCAGGCTATCAAGTATCTCCAGCAGCCCGAGGAGATCGGGAAGCTAGTCGATCCTGAGCTGACCAGTGTCAGGACTGAGGACCTTGCAGTCATATGCAGCGTGGTGAGCCACTGCATCGACCCTGACCCTTCCAAGAGACCGTCCATGCAGATCATTACAGGAGTGCTGGAGAACGGGATTGATTTGTCACCGGCCGCTATCCTGGAGTCTTCTCTGGCATGGGCGGAGCTCGCCCTGTCGTTGTAGCATATCTTTCATCCGCTGTAAATTCGTTGTCACACACACTAATATTGATCACGGTCTTTGCTCAACATATAGAGAGCTAAGACGCACGAGCAGGCGTTAGCTCAGCTTCGTGCGTAATACTGACTGTTTTGACGCATAATACTTTATGATTACTGTTGAGTGGGGCATCGCGAGTGTCTCTGCAATGCTTCACCAGTTTGATGAACCTTTTGCCTTTTGATGGCATATCTGTTGCCACTCTGATGATCGGGCGGTGGCGGTGTTGCCCTGCCTGGCCAAATCTGTATATTGTTCGATGGAACTGAAGAGAATCCATGAATGGCATTGTGTACCTGCACTCGTTTGGTCTCTGAAGTCTGAATTGAGTTAGGAACTCGCTGCGTATTTGCAATCGACCATTTTTGTTGCTGTTGCTGTTCGTTGTGTTTTAGCTAGTTTTTATGCCGCGTCTTCCTGAAACTTGTGTGACCAAAAGTAGTACTTTTCAAAGTTTGTTCTAAGATTTCAATATTAGCATACAGTAGCTTAGGACACAGAAATGCCTACTGCTACGTTGTCTGCGCGCTTAATTAATTGGCCACTTGAGTTGCAGGGATGATTTGCAAAACCAAGCCAAGTGCAGCAGAAACTGTTAAGAAACCTGGGCTGGGCCAGCAGCCCAGGGCCCATGGTGGGCACCTCATTGTAGTCTATAAATAGGGACTTATACCCCCTTATTATGTACACATGAATGAAATCAATAAAGAAAGACCAGGAGTTCTCTCTATCTTTCTGTGTGTGTTTAATCTATTCTTCTGTGATTCTGTGATTGATTCGTTCTTGTTCTAAACAGAGGAATCGCTCGGACTGGTCGCCAGCGACGGTTCCTCAACACGTTATCAGCACGACTTCACTCTGGTGAACGAGGTAATCATCGAAGTACAGATTGAATTTTCTAGATCGCTTTTGAATCTGTATTTTCTTTTCGCGTTCTAGATTGAAATTCTACGGTGCAAATCCGCCCTAATCTACCGCGAGCAGACTTGAAGTCGCCGGCACAATGCCGATCGGTAGATTGTGAAACGGGGTAGATGTTGATTGCACTGTAGAACGATGCAAATCTGCCCTAATCTACCGCGAGCAGACTTGAAGTCGCCGGCACAATGCCGATCGGTAGATGTTGATTGCACTGTAGAACGATGCAAATCCGCCCTAAATCTACCGCGAGTAGATCTGAAATCGCCGGCACAATGTCGATCGGTAGATTGCGAAAAGAGGCAGATGTTGATTGCATCGTAGAAACAGGAAATTTAGGCATTATTTTCTGTTTGGTAATTGCACGAGAAATTATCACTTCATCTGTTCGGTTATTGCATGAAAACCAAGAAAAAACAGACGTCGGCCTGAAGCCGACCATGGCCGCACGGCCACCACACCAAGATCGGCCTGAAGTCGCCGCCGGCATGAAGCCGCCGGGCGCCGTTGGTCTCGCCGCTCGGTCTTACCGCGCCAGAACGCGAGCACGCGCCCGCACACACGATGCCCGAGGGAGCGGCGCCGCATCCGCCTTGGCTCCATGAGCGCCATCTCACCGGCCTGCCCGCATGCGACCCGCTGAGTGCGCGCCCCGAGATGTGGTTGCCGCCGCCGCGCCTCGAACCTCGTAACCAACCGCCGCTTGCCTGCAGCCGAGCTGGACGCCGGCTGCCCCGCCCGCAGATGGCTGCCGCCGCCCGAACCGCGATGACCCGGCCCGGCCTGCAGGCCGGCCATGGCTCCTCGTTGCGCGCGCCCCGCATGGCTGTCGCCGCTTGGGGTCCCGCACCTTCGCCTAGCGCGCCGCCTGGCTCCTTCCCCGCCGTGCCGGCTTTTGCCCGGCAGCCGCGCTCGCCTTCTGCCGCTCCCGGCCAGCAGCCGCACCCGGCCCACCGCCTCCCGAACAGCGCGCTCGGCTTGCACTCGCCCGCCGCCTCGGTGAAGCCGCCCGGCCGAACGGCTTGAGCCGCCGCCTCGCGCGTAGCTCCGGTCGCCGCGCCATCTAGCCGCCTCGCGCTTGGGTTGCCGCCGGCGGGAGCACCTCCGCCGCCTTCGGGCCGCCCGGCCTGCAGCCGCCCTTCCTGGCAAGCGTGCGCCCGCTCGCCTCCCGTCCCTTTTTGCGCCGCCGCCGCCCGAGTGGAGGGAGGGGAAACCCTAGCGCCTCCTCCCCTCCTGTTGAATGGATCGGGCAGGCCTAATGGGCCGGGGGCAAAAGGAACGGCCAGATGGGCCGCAGGGGGGGGGGAGGGAGATGGGCCGCGGGGGGAGAGGAGATGGGCCGCAGGTGGGAAAAGAGGGGAACGGGCCGGCGCCGGACATTTTCCGAAAAGGGGCCCAAAATTATTAGAAATTATCGATGAGCCCTCGGGTTCTACTTTTGAGCCCCGAATTTTGCATATAAGGCTTCGTAATTCTGAAAATTACGCATAAGCCCTCAAATTTACCAGCGGGTCCAGAATTTTGCAGAAAACCCCTCGGTAAATCAGAAAATTGCGTGAATTTTTCTCTGAACTGGAAATTCGCATAAAAACCCTCTGGAATTGCAAAATTTGCTGAAATTTCATATTCTTGCATAAAAGGGCCTCGAGAATCCGAATTTTGCATTATTTTTAGCATTTGAAGCTTATTTATTTATGCCATTATTATTCTTTGTATTTTCTGTATTTATTTACTGTTTTGGTTAATTGTAATTACTGAAAATTGCTTTTAATCACTGAATTACAAGTAAAATTTATAGAAAATGCATAGAAAATTCTGAAATATTGCGAGAACCTTTTGTACCATTTATTTACCCACAGTGAATTGTTCCGTGCATATCTACCAGCAGTAGACTTATACACATTTAGATGACTAGCATCACGAACTGGGAGTTCGAGGAGCTGGCCCAGCATGGCCAAAACTATCTGACGTAGGCATCCGATGTCGAGATTGTGCTTGGAGCCAAGAAGCTCCATGCTGCTATTGGGATTGGCGGACTGAATGACGCTCAACCCAAACCTGAGGAGAATGATCAGGCACTTCATTTTCTCAGACACCACCTCTGCCTCACTCTCAAGAATGAGTATATGGTGGAGAAACGCGCGCTAGCACTCTGGACCGCACTCAAGAAGCGGTTTGAGAGGCTAAAGTACATCATTCTTCCTCAAGAAGAGTAAGAGTGGATCAGACTGAGTTTTGCCGACTTTAAGACGGTCGGGGAGTACAATTCTGCCTTGCACAGGATTTGTACTAATCTTCAACTCTGTGGCAAGCAGATCACAGACGAGCAGAAGATCGAAAGAACCCTATCCACCTTCCACCCCCAATGCAGTGCAATCCGCATGCAATTATCGTCATGACGGCTATAAGGAATATGCCGAATTGATTGATATGATGCAGGTTGCGGAGGCTTAGGACGAAGTTCTCCGCAAGAACTAAGTCACCCAGCCATCTGAGAGCTCCACTGGCCGTGAAGCCAACGCCGGGAGCAACAATATGCGAAAACCCTTGATAGAGTAAAGGGGAAGGAAGGGTAAGACCGCAGCCCAGAAAGGCAAATCAGATGCTCCACGTGAGAATAAGGCTAGCAAGCCAAAACGGGATTGCAAAGGGCACATGAAGCCCATTCTGCATCGGTTGAGGGGGAGCATTCTGAGCAGCTGCCTGCGCTGATGGTGTTTGAGACCATTACGACAGCAGCACCCCTCTCGACCTAGAAGCAGCCACCATCATGATTTCTTTTGAAGAGAATGTCACCTTGAGAAAATAGCAGAAGAAGTCCAGTGCATTGAATGCATTTCGACTTTAATTATCATTTATTTTGTGTGGAAGAATATGTTAGAATTTGCATGGATGGTACTTAAGAATTGTTATCTTCTCGTGATGGTTGGATGATATTTGATGAATTCATTCATTTATTCAGTTTATGATGGCATGATATGTTCTGATATTGGAGTATTTTATCTATGTGTTGATTGCCTTCTCATGCATATTAATAAAATACCCTATATTAGAACGCGTGTAGCGCCCTATGAGGGAAGTGTGCTTAGTTAGCAACGGCACAACGCATGTCATCTTAAGAGAGATTGAGTATTTTCAGTCGATTCGTAAGAGCATTGGCAGCCTTACGACAATCGCAAAAAGTGATGCATGTATAATTGGTTCAGGAAGAGCCACAATGGGCACAACTTTGGTCATTTGAAGAAGACTTATTGTACCTAGAATCGACTAGAACTCTTCTAAGTTTTAATGATATTCTCGCCAAAGGTTTCTTCATTGAGACCGAAGAAGAGCACGGTAAGGAATAACTGCTCATTACGAAGCGCGAAGAGAATGAAAAAGTGTATTAGAAAACTTCCTTCACTAGAAATTGGGCTATATTATACCAACATTAAGGCGCCTGCAGCGTACACTGTTCTGAAAACAGTATTTAGAAGCTCTGAACTCTTCTGTCTCTGGCATGACAGATTAGGCCACCTAGGTCTTAGGATGATGAAAAACATAATAAATAACTCGCATGGGCATAATATTAATGTGAAGAATTTCCCGAATCATGAAGATTTTGTGTGCCCTGCATGTGCCACCGGAAAACTAATAACTAGATCTCCACTCTGAAAGTGAAGGATGAAGTCACTGCATTCCTGG
This sequence comes from Dendrocalamus latiflorus, assembly GCA_017311315.1. Classification (NCBI taxonomy): domain Eukaryota; kingdom Viridiplantae; phylum Streptophyta; class Magnoliopsida; order Poales; family Poaceae; genus Dendrocalamus; species Dendrocalamus latiflorus. Next base: position 50,613,376 of record CM029628.1, read on the forward strand.
AACGCATCCAGGGGGACATTTGCGGTCCCATTCAAGCCCATCTCAGGCCATTTAAGTATTTCATGGTGCTCATTGACGCTTCTTCGAAGTGGTCATACGTGGGTTTGTTGTCCACAAGAAACCACGCCTTTGCAAAATTGATCTCGTAGATCATTCGCATCAGAAATGTGTTTCCTGATCATCACGTCAAGTCCATCAGAATGGACAACGCCGGAGAATTTACTTCAAAGGCATTTTGATGATTATTGCATGGCGATGGGAATTACAGTTGAACATTCGGTACCGCATGTCTATACCCAGAATGGTTTGGCAAAGACTTTAATCAAGAGAATTAAATTTATTGCCCCACCCCTTTGTAGAATTGTAAATTGACAGCTACATGTTGGGGACACGCAGTCCTGCATGTAGCGAATCTTATCAACCTTAGACATTCGGCCTACAACATCCATTCACCTATGCAACTAGCGCAAGTGTCACCACCAAAAATTTCCCAACATTAGGGGGAGGAAATCAACCCCTTGATGAAGAATGTCGGGAAATTACGTGGCAAGCCTGGGGAATCCATGCAGATGACCCACGCACTAGAGAAGTCCAGAAGACATTACATGGCAAGCCACGAGAATTCATGCAGATGACCCGCGCATTAGTGAAGCAAATAGAGAAATCCAAAAGACAATAGAAGTCCAGAAGACAAGAGAAGTCTAGAAGACAATCGATTTGCAAGAACTAGCAAATCAACTGTCTGATCACTTTAGTGATTTGAAGAGCGTGACTAAGTCGCATGTGCCTGTATGCACTGCACCGGAGAGGGTTGAAATACCAAATAAAACAGAAGGTATCCCTAATCTCGTCCAGAGGCCTCAGAAAAATAATAAAGGACGAGAACTCCGGTTCCTCAAATCCTTAGTAACCGGGGACGCCTGGTGAAGAAGGATAAGAGGGATTTATCACAGCCGATCATTGAAGTCCCCTAGAATGAGAAGGGGAGCCAGTTGAGACCTGGCACAAGTATGACACCTTCAGAAAAGGGCATACCGGATCTGAATATCCCCATCGGCATGGATGTGTGCGCACACATCGGAGCCGAGAAACTAAAGGGACTTGCTACCGCAATTGAAAGAAGCGATGTGCAAGGTAAGCTCCAGCAGAAGCAATCGCTCCAAAAGAAGCAACTCATGAAGAAATAGCTATAAATTATGTGCACACGGGAGAGTCCCTGAATAGGACAACTGCTAATATCGATATCTACTTCGCAAAGAAAATTACCTCCATCATTGATCTTGATCCCGAGCCTGCATCGCTCGCTGAATGTAAGAAATGATTAGATTGGGAAGATTGGAAGGCAATAGCAACTGAATTGCTGTCTCTGAACAAAAGAGAGGTGTTTGGGCCCGTATGCCGCACGCGGCACGCCTCCCCATATACACCCCGTTGGGCACAAGTGGGTATTTGTTCGAAAGAGAAATGAAGTAGTGAGATACAAAGCAAGGCTAGTAGCCCAAGGTTTCACTCAACATCCTGGAGTTGATTATGAAGAAACCTACTCCCTAGTCATGAGTGGAATTACCTTTAGATATTTGATCTCAATGGCAGTAAACTTGAACTCAGAAATGAAATTGATGGATGTTGTGACTGCATACCTTTACGGTAACTTAGATTCGGAGATTTATATGAAACTCCCTGAAGGAATATCTCTCCCGAACCAAGACAGAGCAAATAGAAATCAGTACAATGTGAAACTCAGAAAGTCACTGTATGGACTGAAACAATCTGGAAGAATATGGTATAATCGCTTAAGCGACTTTCTCTGCAAGAAAGGCTACACGAATAATGAAGACTGTCCTTATGTATATATACAGCGATCCCAGAATGGATTTTGTATAATCTCTGTGTATGTAGATGATCTGAATATCATCGGGACAGCAGAAGACATAAAAGAAGCAAACTCCTACTTGGAGTCAGAATTTGAAATGAAAGATTTGGGCAAGACCAAGTTTTGCTTAGGCCTGCAGCTTGAGCATGTCCCTGAAGGAGTCTTGGTACATCAGTCGACCTACACCCAGAAGGTGCTTGAAAGATTTGGCTTCGAGAAGGCATTTCCCTCAAAAGTACCAATGATCGGGAGGTCTTTACAGCAAGAAAAAGATCCTTTCCGACCTAGGAAAGAGGGGGAGGAAGTCCTGGGACCAGAATTCCCATACTTGAGTGCAGTGGGAGCACTCATATACTTAGCAAACTGCACTAGACCGGACATTGCGTTTGCCGTGAACCTGTTAGCAAGTTACAGTGCAGAGTCCACCAAAAGGCATTGGTAGGGCATAAAGTACATCTTCCGATACCTCCAAGGAATGAAGGACCTTGGATTGTTTTACAGAAATAATCAAGATCTGAACTTGATTGACTATGCAGATGATGGGTACCTGTTAAACCCGCATACCGCAAGGTCACAAACAGGCTATGTATTTTCTGTGTGGTTGAACTGCAATTTCCTGGAAATCGTCTGAGCAAAGCCTTGTAGCTGCTTCGACGAACCACTCAGAAATTATAGCACTGTATGAAGCCGCACGAATGTGCGCTTGGTTTCGATGAACGGTTCACCACATCCAGCAGTCATGTGGAATGAACATTGTGCAAACCCCCACAATTATCCATGAAGATAATGTAGCTTGCGTTGCACAAGTGCAGACGGGCTATGTAAGCATATCAACCCCAAGTTCCTCTATGCTCATGAATTGCAAAGATAGACAAGATTAAAGTACTGCACACTAAGTCATGTAGACTTGTTCACTAAGTCACTCCCCGCATCTAGCTTTGAAAGGTGCGTGTGAGGGATTGGAATGATGAAACTTAGAGAAGTGCAGAATTCAGAGGGAGAATTCTCTCAAGCCCGTTATTAAATCTTGATCATGAAGATTAAGTACCCAAAGGAATAAAGTCCTGAAGACCAAATGAAATTGGGTGAATTGTACTCTTTTTCCCTTGACGAGTTTTCCGTGAAGTTTCTCGACCAAGGTTTTTAATGAGGCAATTCGTGCATCGCAACATCACATGTATCATGTGCTCTTTCTCCAAATTTTTCCCAGTGGGTTTTTTATGGAGTTTTAGTGAGGCATGAACATGTCGGATGAGTGCCTAAGGGGGAGTGTTAAGAAACCTGGGCCTGGGCCAGCAGCGCAGGGCCCATGGTGGGCATCTCATTGTAGTCTATAAATAGGGACCTATACCCCCCTTATTATGTACACATGAATGAAAGCAATAAAGAAAGACCAGGAGTTCTCTCTATCTCTCTGTGTGTTTAATCTATTCTTCTGTGATTCTGTGATTGATTCGTTCTTGTTCTAAACAGAGGAATCGCTCGGACTGGTCGCCAGCGACAGTTCCTCAACAGAAACCACCGAAAATAGCGGTGTTGCACTAGAAATGGTCGTCTGGACTGTGCCAGTGTGCCGCCCCCGGTCCGCCATCGCTGGGAAATGGACGGCCGTGCGCGGAAGGGTGTTTGGCTTTGGTGGCTCAAAGGATCATCGGACGGACTAAGAGAGCACGTAAAATGTTTAGAATATATTTGTGATAAATAATTAGCATTTTGGTTAAATTTAAATTAAATGTTGTGAAAGTTTTTTTTAAAAAATCAGATTTCAGATTGTGATGTCAGGTTTCAAGTAGTCTGACCAACCTTGACCTGTTAATCAGGTTTTGTATCTGGTGTTCTGACTGCCATAAGGCAAGTGATCAGATTGATTGTCGGACCCAGATTTTATCATCCCGAAATACTCTGTGATTTTATCGCACTATTCCCTGGATCAGTAAATAGTGGTCACAGGTATATTACTGGATCATTTCATACATGACAAATACCAAACCATTACAATACCAGAGTTCAAATAAGTCGTGTTGGATCGAGTTTATAATAGGGCCGTCAGGCCAAATGTTTACATTACATAAAGTACGGAAGCAAAAGCGGAGACAAACGCGGTAGGGCACATCCCGCCACAGGCAAGTGACTGAGAAAACTTAGGTGCTACCGATATTAGCCAGAGACGTGACTAATATTGAAACCACCACAAGTTAGCCTGGTTGGCTAGACTGAGGTGAGAGACAAGACTACTAAAGACTACTCTAGTTTCCACCGTTTTCATCACCTTCATCGTCCTGGTCTTCAACTCTTCATAGTAGACATATTGGTCTTGATTCACGGACTCTGAAAAGGGGATTGAGAGCGAGAGTGAGCACAAACAACTGTGCTCTGCGAGCCAACACACATAATGCAGTAAATTTGAGCTTAAGAATTTTATGATTCTTAATTGTTTTAAGTTCCTGATGCATTGAACAAGTCTCATATAAAATTTAAAAGTGTTTGGATGAGATTTGAGTTTTGACCTGAGAGATTTTAGGCCTAGAAACAGAGGATCGGTCATACCAGTTAGTGGTCAGACCGGCCCATCCATGGCGGTATGACCGGTCTTATGATAAAGGTTGCTAATTTTGTTGTTTTAGGTCTCTAACTTTGTTTTACTAAGCTTAGTTGGTGTGATGACCCTCATAGTCACTTGAGTAAATATTTTGAATAATGTTAGGAAATTTTTTTAAGAATCATTCACCCTTTGATCGCCAACATCGATCCTATACGGACAGAGTCAGAGGGGGTGTTCTTTTGGGCTGCAATTGATGGCTTTTGTCTATATTTTTTGAGACAGTAGCGGACGGTGCACATGGTTTTAAGCTTGGAAAGCCGTTTGAAGAATCCATTTCAAGAAGCCGCTTCGTTTCAATGTTTAGCTTTTCGACTTACAAAGAAGCCAAAAGATAGAACCCCAAAAGTAAGGCCAGAGTCGAGCCGATGACAAAGTAGCAGGGGAATGAAGCATCGTGTTGGGATCCTGGATGCGACAAGTCCACTTCATGTGGCTCTGGATGACACATCGGCCGGCTTGATAGGTCGAACTGGACATGGCGTTAGCGCCCTCTTCGGCCCTGTTCAAAAGTGCTATGGCTTTTGGTTGATTGCGAGAGAGATTGAGAGAGTAATAGATACTCGATTGAGAAGCCACTTCGATTAAAGCGGTTCCTTGAGAAGCCACTCCACTTAAAAGCCGACTTCGAAAAGCAAGATGCCAGAAGTTGTTTGGAGTCATCTCTCGTCTCCAGCGCATTGTGGAGTCATGCTGGCCCACCGCAGCTAAGGTTTCACACAGTTTTGAGGTGCTCTTACAAAAACATATTGCAATTCTCAGATGGAAAAAAGAAAGCATACTTATTGTAACAAAACACGATTGAGTAGTATTTTTTAGAACCAAGGGCAACACAGCGCGGTTCGGTATTCATCTATATAAATAGAAACAACCGATGATGCTTAAGATATCTTCTTTGTTTTGAGAGCAAGAAGATCCTACAATAATTCTAAAAAGAATCCTAGAAATTCTCACGTCAATAAAAAGAAAAAAGAAAAAAGAAAGATCTCCATCACTTATTTTGGTATGACTAGATTATAACGGTGTGAATTAATCAAATATAAATATTAGAATTATATAACAAATGTAGTTATATTTTAATTATAAAAAGTAAAGTTGTATATTAAAGATAATTTTATCATAATATCTAACTAACTGCATGGTAGGGCCTGTTTGGTTCATAACCAGAAGTTGCCTAGCCACAAGTTAGACGTGCCACAGTTTTTTGGTAGCTGTTTGGTTCACTGACGCAACTGTGGCATGCCATATTTTCTTAGCACCCGGACCCACACGTCATAGACTCAGTTTCTTGCTAAACTTTGCCACAAGTGTGGCTTCGATTTTGTTAGCCACACTTTCTGTGGCAGCCACACATTGCCTAAGCTTAAGCATGACAAGCTTAGGCACCAACCAAACAGGTCCTAAACCTGCTAAAAACAAAAGAAACACGGTTGTTTTCCTCCCTGAAATGAAGGGTTTGTGTGGAACTTGTACGCCTGGAAATCGTCGACCTGCTACTTTCATGGATCGATAGATTGTAATTACGTCCCTTCCGTATTTGGAACAGCACGGGAAGCCCACACCATTCCTTAATCCAGAAACCAGATGAATATTCCAGGAGCACCGTGGATTAGTCCAAGGAAATGTCGCCATTGACCGGTCCAAACACAAGAGGCGTCTGGGACGGCGACACGTCAGCCCCGGCGAAAATTACACCGCAGAAACTAGAAACGCACGGCTGCATTGGCACATTGCATCATCCTCCAACCATCAACCACCCCCGAATCGGAGAAAGAGAGGCGTCAAAAGCGCGTCCACGCAGGGTACACGTATTATGTTCCAGAATATGCCTGCCGCGAGTCGGAAACCATTTTTTGACTAGTAGCAAACCAATTTTTTTTTGAGAGAGAGATAGTAAAGCAATATATATATTTTTGAGTCCTGGTAGTAAAGCAATATATATATTTTTGAGTCCTGGTAGTAAAGCAATATATATATATATATATATATATATAGGAAAATTACATAATGCACCATGGTGCCTAGGCACCAACATCCGATACACGTGTATGATTGATAATTTTTTTGAGTTTAGGTATGAAAATGTTTTATACCCTTGATATATTTATGGTAAGTTAGTTTTGAACTCAGTTCAAACTAGTTTGAACTACTTTTGAGTTCAATGCAACTACAGTGAGTATATACCATAAAAATAGTTCAAACTAATTAAACTGAAGTTGAATTTAAATTTTTTCGGAGTTTGATATCTCAAATATACTTTTTTATGGGTATATGAAGATACCCACATCAAACGTTGCGAATCTCGAAGCAAATCAACGGGTATTGATATTGGTGCCTAGGCACCATGGTGCATGAAACACTCGTCCTATATATATATATATATATATATATATATATATTTTTGAGTCCTGGTGAGTTCACGGGTCGCTATGCCGTCGGGTAGAAAACAGAGAGAGAGAGAGAGAGAGAGAGAGAGAGAATTAAGCCAACAAACAGACACCAGCAAACAAAGATACGACGGACGGACGAACGGGAGAAGAAATCTATTCTTTAGAGCAGCTCCAATAGTTTTATCTAAAAATAGCACAATCTCTTTAATAATAAATTATTTTTCTAACTATTTTATATTATTTTTATCTTTAACTTTTTGTCACACTTTTATTACTTACGCTCAAGTTAACAGCACATTATCTCTCACATATATAAGTAAAATTTTACTTATATAGCTAGAAAACAGTCATTTGATAAAGATGTCTTTCCTGAGCGAGGGCCTCTCCTACTTCCCGATGCATTGACAAAAAATAAAAAAAAAATACGGGCACAAAGCACGCAGATCGAAGGAACGGACGAGTAGTAGCATGAATGTCTAGGCCTTGGCCGGCGCCACGAAGAAATGCTGTGCGACGATGTGGCGCTGGATCTTGCCGCTGGCCGTCTTGGGCAGCTCGTCGGCGATGTAGACCTTCTTGGGCACCTTGAACGCGGCAAGGTTCCTCCGGCAGTGCGCCACCACCTCCTCCTCCCCCAGCGCAGCACCCTCCCGCGGGATCACCGCGCAGTTGATCTGCAACAGAATTAACAATCGTAACATCGTATTAGGTGAGTGTGTGTGACGGCTTGATTGATCATGATGTATGCAGCGCACGAAGCTAATCAGCAGCGCAAGCACGTAAGAAACACAAGCACAGCCCTCACCTCCTCTCCGTACTTGTCGTCGGGCACGCCGAACGCCACGGCCTGCGCGATGGCCGGGTGGCCGAGCAGCACGGAGTCCACCTCGATCGGCGATATCTTCTCGCCGCCGCGGTTGATGAGCTCCTTGATGCGCCCCACCAGGTGCAGGTAGCCCTCCTCGTCCACCACGCCGATGTCGCCCGTGTGGAACCACCCGAACCGGAACGCCGACTCGTTCGCCTCCGGGTTGTTCTTGTATCCCTGCGTCACGTTCGCCCCCCTCACGCACACCTCGCCGGCCTTCCCGGGGGCCAGCCGGTTGCCCTCCTCGTCCAGGATCGCCATCTCCTGCCCCGCCGGCCGACCCACCGACCCGGGCTTCCGCGGCCCGTCCTGCGGCAGCGGATTCGACGTCATCTGGTGGGACGCCTCCGTCATCGCGTACGCCTCCAGCACCGGCGCGCCGAGCACCGCCTCCAGCTTCTCAAGGATGGCCGGCGCCAGGGACGCGCTGCAGCTGCGGATGAAGCGGAGAGCCGGGTACTGCTTCTCCGGCTTAAACGCGTGGCGGTCGATGATGATCTGGTGGATGGTGGGCACGGCGGTGTACCACGTGGCGCCCGCCGCGCGCATGTCGGCCCAGAAGGTGGACGCTGAGAAGCGACCGGCGGCGGGGAGCGTGACGGAGGCGCCCGACGCCAGGGAGCTGAGGAGCCCGCAGAGGAGGCCGTGCACGTGGAAGAGCGGGAGAACGATCACCGTGGCGTCCGTCTCGGCGAGGCGGTACGCGCCGCGGATGTTCTGGACGGACGCCGCGAGGTTGCGCTGCGTGAGGGGCACCCCCTTGGGGCGGCTCGTCGTGCCGGAGGTGTGCAGGAACAGAGCCACGTCGGACGGTTCGTTGGAGAAGCCCGAATGATCCTGGACGGCGGAGTGTGCGTCCGGTAGTCCGGCGAGGTGGACCGGGCCTGCGGCGTCCTTGAGGCTCGCGGTGGCGTGGGCAAGGCCGAGCTTGGCGGCTGCCGCCTGAGCCGCGACGTTGCCCTCGGCGTTGGTGATGAGGAGGCGCGCCTCGGAGTCAGAGAGGTAGAACTCGAACTCCTCCTGCGTGTAGGCCGGGTTCAGCGGCGCCGCCACCGCGCGCGCACGGATGACCGCCAAGAACATGACCACCAGCTGCACCTCGAACACACATGGAAGCACGTCAGATGCAAGAATCCCAAGAATTCATCTTTCTACGCTACTGGGCGAGTGATTGATCGATTGATGCTTTGCCTCGATGGTGTTGGGGAAGCAGAGCGCTACGACGTGTCCCGGGAGGACACCGGCGTCGGCTGTGAGGCGCGCGGCCGCGGCATCGACGAGCGCGTCGAGGGCGGCGTGCGACAGGTCGAGCTTGCCCGGGACAGCGACGGCGCGACGCGACGGGAAGGCGGCGGCCGCCTTCTTGACCAGGGTCGTCAGCGTCAGGGTCTCCATTGGGCTGCCGCCGGTGAGGTGTGCGCGAATGGGTGCTTGAACTTGCTCTCTGCGTGTGTGTGGTATGGCGAGTTCAATTGTTTGTGCGTTTGGAGGCCGGTCGCCGGTGTGTATGATATAGCGTAGGGCGGGGGAGAAACGGAGGGAGGGTTTTGCGCCTCAACCACCACGGATCGGGATTGGGGCTTCTGATAGTGATAGCGATTTCCCCCGGAATTCATGTGGATTTTGGTTCCTGCCGCCCGCTACAGCCTACAGGCAGGCGTATCTGAGCACGCCAGATGGTGCTTGTAAACAGTAGGAGTCGGCCATGGGGAGGGTTTTTCTGGGGCAGTTTCCGCCGTGTGTTGAGACGTCTGCTTTCTGCTGGGACATTGAGGGGTGCACGTGGACGTACGAACAAGACGTACCATTTCTGTATTTCTCACCCCTTTTGAGGAGAAAACTAGGTCCATCCTTCCAACAGACCGTTGCAAGTGTCACGAGTGCAGCTGCAGTCCTGAACCTTGAAAAAGTAGTGGATGGCTTTCACTCACTCACAGGATTGGATTGTCTCACGGCATGTCCTGCTCCTGCTCCTGCTCTTCTGAGTATGTACTGTTGCCGGAGTACCGGTTGGGACCAAGCCATCCATTAGGCGTGTGTTTGGTTCGTGGATGAAGGTTGCATTGTATATTCTAGATGAGTAGATATAGGCTGAGTGGAATCGTATTTCAGAAATAGAAGATGTTTGGTGAGGCTGTATGAGCGGATACAAAAAAACTGAGATGCTGTTTGGTTGCCTGTATGAGCGGATGCAGTCTACCAAACCTGAGAGGCTGACACGTGGGACCGCATAAGATACACTGCATCCACTCATCCAGGATGGCTAGTGAAGCTCATTTTGAGCGTATCCACCCATCCAGGATGAGGGCGTATTTTTGCATCCGCTCATACAGGCAACCAAACATGCTCTTTCTCAGATTATACGGATCCACCTATCCAGGACGAAGGAGATTCAGGCAACCAAACACACCCTAATTTGAGCCGAACCGATTGATTTGGGACCGACCGACCAAAGAGTCAGACTAGTAGCGGGCTTGCGGCACAGCCACTACTGGACCTGTATTTTACTCGAGAAACTAGGCGCTCATATGTTTTATATTTTAAAAAAGATGTTTACTTGCTAGTGCATATAACTGAAGATATAATTATATTTTTTACAACTGTAGTGGTCAGAGCAGATCTAGGCCTACAGCAGCTGGGCTCCATATAACGTAACCCACTGCTCGTGCGTATGTAAGGTTGAATTAGTGGAGCTGAGAAGGCCCAGCCCAAAGAAAGACGCGACGCGTGGAGGGCGCATTTGGACAGGCGGGAACTGGGGGCCAGCCGACGACCAAGCTATTCTGCTGTCGTTCATTCGTTCCCCGTCCGTCTCGGAGTCGCGATTTGGTCTGCTTTCACCGTCCATCCGGTCGCGCCAGATACACCTGCCCCTGCCCCGGCCGATCTCATGTAGACACACGGCCTTGTCATGCATATATATTCACTGGCGTGTCCATTCTATTAGGTACTAGTGAACGGCAGCTTAATTTTTTAAGTAAAATGCATATAATTTAATATTGTATCAAAACTAAAAGTTCTTGAGTTCAAGATTCGGTTGACATAATTAAAATAATAATAATTGTAGCCTACTTCTATTCCACGTCTTACTCCTAAAAGAGCCTACACATGATTAGTATTAAGGTATTAACGAATTGTTCATCTTTTTATTAGTTTAAACTTTTAAGTAAATTAGTTAGTGCATGTAACTCACTACGAAACAGCCCGTGCTGTTAGCTTTTGCATTCCAGGCTTGAGGTGCGTCAGTGCATGCATCCGGCTGGAGCGCCAAGCTATTTTGTTCGGGCATGCATGCTTGCCGTTAGAGATGGCAACGGGTAAATACCCATCGGGTATTGCTATTCCATACCCGTACCCGCTAGGTGTAAATTTACCCGTCGGGTTACCCGTATCCGCACGCGGGTAGGAAAATTTACCCATACCCATACCCACGCGGGTATTACTACCCGACGGGTAATCCGTACCCGCAAGCATACCCGGTTCAACACATAAGAATATCATCAATTTAGACATTCATTAATCATACATGCCAAGCACAAAAGCGTCTAATGATCAAAATTAGTACATCACATAAACATACTTGACATGACCATATCAACATATGACAAACAAATAAACAATCAACAACAAGTAGATAATAAAATTAGCATTTGAGTGGGATGTCTAGTTGTCTAATGCGGGTATTCCTTACCCGCGGGTAGGCGGGTATGGGTAGTATATACCCACACCCGCACCCGCCTACCCGGCGGGTAGAGGATTTCGCCCAATAACATACCCATGGGTACATAAAATTTTCCATACCCGTCTCTTTATCGGGTAAAACCCGTCGGGTATTCGGGTAGCGGGTACCCATTGCCATCTCTACTTGCCGTCTTTATACCCTAAATTATCTATACTAAATTTCAAGTAATTTTGTAAAATTTTCATAGTGTGAACGCAAGTTAGAAATTCCAAATACCGAACATTTTCAAAAAATTTCTATAAAAGTCTATTGGTTCCAACTCCTAGGCCTAATAACTTGTACAAAATATTGTCTCTATATCCGAAATCATCTTTTATAAATTTCAAAAAATTTCATGAAATATGTATGGTGTGAATGCGAACTATAAATTATAAATATCGAACTTTTTCAAAAGTTTCAGACAAATGCCTGTTGGTCCCATCTTTATGTCTAGACCTAAAAATTTGCACAAAGTATTATATTTACACCCCCAATCATCTATAGTAAATTTCAATCAATTTCATAAAACTTTTATGATGTGAACGCGAGTGAGAAATTCTAAATACTGGATTTTTTTCAAAAGTTTCCTACATATACACTTGCACCTGCATGTAGTAGATTAGTTAAAGATTAGTTAAGAGTGGGTTGGTAACAGTTTGAAATGGGTTGAAAATGGGTTTTAACTTATTTCAACCATTTAGGTTGGATTGGGTGAAAATGCTATATAGGTTGGGTTGGATTAGGTCGTGAATGATGCCATTTGGATTGAATTAGGTAAGGTTTTGAGCTTCTTAAGTGAGAACTATGTTGAACTCGAGTTAAAAAAAAGGGCCGTAACCATCATTACCACCCCCTCCGATGCGGTAGTGCATGGCGTTGTTCATTTGTAATGTTGTGGGGGAGTTTGTATCCGGTACGTCTCTAGCTAAAGAAGCACTTGAGTTGTCTCCATGGGATGGATCGACCCATCTTTTTCGTACGTGCGCCTGCCGAGCAAGCGATCCATCTCTCGAATCGACCGTGATGTCCCTAGCTCCCAGTCACATTGACCAGTTGGTGATTCTTGCCAGTTGGTGAATCTTGCCAAGCGAGCAATAATGCATGGTGTAATCGAGCAATTACGCGTTGGCCTGTTCTTAACGGCTTCTAAAAGTGATTTTTAGCTTTTACTACAGTATTAACTTTCAAACAAATTATTTTTCTAAGTCGAGGTCTACAAATTAATTGTAGTACACGTTAAAAACCCAACATATTTATCAACTAAAATCACAAACAAGTATCTCTCTTTCCGTAATCTCTATTATAAATAGCAAAAATTCAAAAATTTTAGCTAAAAGTTATAAGCCGCAGTCTTATTCTAGCTACGTGTATTTATTTGGTGCGGTACGTATCTGGATTGGGGCGACCAACAGTGAATTAATGAAGCCGATCGAGCGAGCGTTATTGCGATTTTATGCGACCTCATCGTGTGGTCCTGAAGGCTGGACCGATCGGCGCCAGATATCTGAAAGTCGGTGCAATTGCGTCAGCGGCGACGCCAACTAAGTACTACCCTTTGCTAGCGAGATGACGGTTTTGTCCAGGCTCCACACGGAGCCTTCTTCCTGAAGAAATTAGCAATACAGAAGAATGTCACGCTTTCAACAATTATTTATCTGGTGCCTCTTACTTACGGCAACCATTTACTCAATTCAACGTAAGGAATTGACAGGACATCTATTTGCATGAACAACGACATCTCTTCAGCGCTATTTAATTCTTACGAAAGAAGACAAAGTGATCAAGTAGTATAGATCACCAATCACGCAATAGACAATAAAGATAAGAGCAACTCTAGCAGAGCCCCTACTTAAGGCCTCAAACCTTATATTTGAGGGCTTGAGGTAAAAATAGAGGTCCAGCAGAGCCCCTACTAGAGCCCTCAAATTTGAGAGGCCCCTCAAATCCCCCCTTCAGCCCTCATTCCTGAGGGCTCTAGGCCAAGCCCTCAAAATACTGTTGAGTCGTTTTCCCCGCCCGCCTCTTTCCCCTCCCGAGCGCGCCGCCTGCCTCCCTCCCCGCGCGCCTCCCTCCCGAGCGCGCCGCCCGCCTCCCCGCTCTCCTCCGCCCGCTAGGTCCCCTCGGCCGCCAGCGCTCGCCGACGCCCGCCTCCCCGCTCTCTTCCGCCCGCTCTCCTCCGCCTGCCTTTTTCCCCGCCCACCTCTTTCCCCGCCCGCCTCTTTCCTCCCGCGCCGTCACCGCTCCCCGGCGATTCCTCCCGCGCCGCCACCGCGCCCCGCGCCGCCACCGTCCTCCTCGGCGGCTCCTCTTCCCCGGCTCCCGACACATGGCGCGCACGGTGAGGATGCGAGGAGGCGGACGAGCGCCTCGGCCTCGCCGTCGTCGGAGGATGCGAGGAGGCGGACGAGGAGGGAGAGAATGAGGAGTGGGTCCCATGTGTCAGTTGTAGTGGAATGGATTTGAGGGCTTAAATTTGAGGGGTGCTGTTGGAGTAGATGCAAAAAAAACAGGGCCCTCAAAAGTAGGGGGAGCCCTCAAATGAAAAGTAGGGGTCCTGTTTTGAGGGCTACTGCTGGAGTTGCTATAAGGAATAGCAAAATTAGAGCTAGTAGCATCTTATTTATAATCGTTATATAAAAGCATCACCGGGCGAGGCACCACTGGATCCGGACGGCCCCCTCTACTTTATCTACAACCACGTCGGCCAACCTCCTCCCCAGATCTGGCCGGCCCCCTCTGCCTCGTCTATGACCGCGCCAACGACCACGGCCATGACCTCCTCTGTGACCGCGCCTCTAACCGTGTATCCGACTGCACCTTCCACCGCTCCTTCAACTGTGCTTTCGACCGTGCCTCTGACCGCACATTCGACCTCGCCTTTGACCCCAACCGTGCCTTCTCCCGGCCGCCTCCTCCTGCCTCTCCTACGACCATGTCTGCCGTCTGCGACCGCGCCCACAAGTCACGCCTTCGACCGTGCATCCTCCTCGCCAGATCTGGCTGGCCCCTCTCTGCTTCATCTATGACCACAGTCGGCTGACCTCCTCCCTGGATCTGACCGGCCCCCTCTACCTCGTCTATGATCGCGCCAATGACCACGGCCATGACCTCCTCTATGACCGCGCCTCTAACCGTGTATCCGACTGCGCCTTCCACCGCTCCTTCGACTGTGCTTTCAACCGTGCCTCCAACCGCACATTCGACCTCGCCTTTGACCCCAACCGTGCCTTCTCCCGGCCTCCTCCTCCTGCCACTCCTACGACTATGTCTGCGACCACGCCCATGAGTCACGCCTTCGACCGTGCCTCCTCTCGCCAGATCTGGCCGGCCCCTCTCTACTTCATCTACGACCACAGTTGGCTGACCTCCTCCCTGGATCTGACCGGCCCCCTCTTCTTCATCTTCGACCACAGCCGGATGACGTCCTCCCCAGATCCGGCCGGCCCCCTTTGCTTCATCTTCGACCACGTCGTTCGACCACGGTTGATTCGACCACGACTAGTATATTTGCATATCTCTATATTTGGTAGTTTAGGATTTGTAATCCGGTGATGCATGTCTTATCTCTAGGAGATGCTTCTTCCTTTAAGCCTTGTACTCTATAAAAACCGCCCTTGAGGTTCAATACAATTAATCCATTGCAGTATATTCATCTTCCTACACAAACACCTGACTTTTCGAATTGATTTCTCTATTACTCTTGCTTCCATCTCACTCCGAGAATAAGACAGGGGTCACGGGTACATCACGCGACTCACTACTATCGCTCTCGTTACGAGCACGTATCTTTCCCTCACTTTACTCATTGCTTATGTTTTTCTTTTTAAAGTCACTTGTTTCATTTATTATTATTATTATTATTTAACTAAAAACTATCAATACGAATGCACTAGACAGAGAGACTCGTGGAAAACTAGAAAGAGAGGCATCGCGTCAGTTTTGAAGTCTTCTGGAGCGTGAAGGCCGGAAGCCCGGAACTCCACGGCAGTGGCGGGCGTTGCACGCAAAGGACGTCTCCAAAATCGATCGTTTTTCCTCCCGCACGGCCATACCCATCCAATGCACCACACCACGCACACCTTCCCCTCCATGCCTTTCCGCCGCGGCACGGTGAGTTGTGCGTGCGCGGCCTCGTCTCAGTCGTCCGCCCCCGTCCACATCCCCCGCACCGCACGCGCCCCATCTCCCTGCCGCGCGCTTCAGCCTTGGGCGCCTCCGTTTCCAATGCCCCCGCCCCTTGGGCTCACGACTGACGGGGAGGAGAGGAGCGCGTGCCATTTTCGCATGGACTTGAGATACGACTTGCGTACGGCCTGCGCAAAGCCTTGTCGGTGCCTCCTCTCAAACACAATACATAAAGACGATTATGATCATCTGCCCCACAATCGATGATTTATTTATGTGATATCTCACTAATACATGAGTCCAAAGCTCACGTATTAATAACATAGATAAGCCAAATCATCAAATCATACGTTGATTTGATTGTACGAGGCAAATGTTCAATTCCCCCGTACATAAATACAAAAGTAAAACGGGAGAGTTATGCGGAGACGAGTTGAAGAAACCAAACACGACTAGGACGGCGCGCGAGGAGCGTGTCTCGTCTCCTCTACGCATTGCTCTCGGACAAAGCTTCCTCCTTCCCCCGCCAAAACACAAGGGGAAGCCTCCTCTCCTCTCACTCACATCGATCTAGCGCTGCCCTTCCCTTCCCCCAACCCCATATCAGCGACGACGCCATGGGAGTGGAGTGAAGAACTCAGGGAGGCGGTGCTTTTCGCGGATTTGCGCGGCATTGGGCCGGATTTGGCTGGATCGGGGCGTCGCCAACTCTAGAGGTGAGCAGATTTGGGCCTCGCTTCGTTTTCTTTCTTTCTTTCCATCTCGGCTCGATTCGGGGTCCTATAATCCCAGGGGATTTAGTTTGTGGATGCCTCCATTTGATGTGGACTGTTTCAATATCCCGGACGTAATATAAATATTGCACCTTTTAGTGAAATGAAAAATATACTAACTCTGCTTTGAATTGGACATTTCGATGTGGTTATGCATTTGTTTGATTTGCACATATTACTTGTCTAACAAATCTCTGACTCAAGTGCAATACAAACAAGGAGATTCTCATTTTTGGAGTGGCTTGTTGAAGGTCAAGGATGATTTTTTGGTCGGTGGAAAATTCGAAGTGCAAAGTGGGGAACAAACTAGATTTTAGGAGGATACTTGGTTAGGGGACATGCCTTTCAAGGAGGTATATCCCAAGCTGTATAGAATAGTAAGGAGGAAGGATGATACGGTGGCAAATGTCCTACGGACTGTACCACTTAATGTGTCATTTAGGAGAGGATTGGTAAACGAAAATTTGGTGTCCTGGTTTGAGTTAGTTTCAAAAGTGGTCTCGGTTAACCTCACAAGTAGGAGGAATGTGTTTATTTGGAACCTCAGCAAAAAAGGCCTGTTCACGGTTCGGTCATGTACAGGATCATGATTCAACAAGGAATTGTACCTGAAAAAAACGCTCTATGGAATTTAAAAATACCATTGAAAATTAAGGTTTTCTTATGGTACTTGCAAAAGGGAGTTACTCTCACTAAAGACAACTTGACTAAACGAAATTGGTAAGGAAGTGTTAAATGTTGTTTTTGTAGTTCATCAGAGACTATTCAACATTTGTTTTTTGATTGCCATTTTGCGAGATTTGTTTGGAACACTGTGCTTGTTACTTTTGGAATTCAACCACCGACTAATTTTTCTAATATGTTTGGTTCTTGGCTAGATGGATTGTGTCTTCAGCTTAGAAATCAAATTTTATTGGGTGCGGCCGCACTTTGTTGGGCTTTATGGTTGAATAGAAATGACATGGTGTTTAACAAGGCTAAGTCTCCTACATATCTTCAGGTAATCTTCAGGGCGACGTACTGGATCCGACAGTGGTCTCTAATGCATAAGAAAGAGGAGAGACCGGCGTTCAATTGCGGATGTAGAAAATTGGAGGCATTGATTATGGAGGTCTTCAAAAAGTTTGGGTGGAGCTTTTGGAATCGAATTGAAGCCTAGTATTTCTTCTTTTCCTTTTTAGTAGATGTTCGTCCAGGTTGGGCTGAACCTTGTTGCTTTTATTTCCTCGTTCTTGGATGTAAGAGTGAGAGCCTTATGGCTTTGGTTTGTACGTAACTCTCAGCTGTGTACCATCCTCGGATGGTAGAGGCTGGAACTTAGTTCCATTATCTAAAAAAATCAAAGCTGTTGCTTTTTTGCTTTCTGTTACAAATTTTTTATGGCTGGAGCAGCCAGTTACGTCATGAATCTTGTAGGCAATGGTGCTAACAATGTTTTTTCTTTTGTGCGGTTTGGTGTAGTATACTACAACATCTTCAGTGGCAATGGCGACATATAAGTTGGGTGTGGAGGTCGTAAGTGCTCATGACCTGATGCCCAAGGATGGGCAAGGTTCTGCAAGCGCCTGTGTCGAGTTTACCTTTGATGGGCAGCGGTTCCGCACGGCTGTCAAGGAGAAGGATCTGAAGTCTGAACCCAGTGTGTAATGAGCGCTTCTACTTCAGCGTGTCGGATCCTTTTAATCTTCCTGAGCTCGCTCTTGAAGCATATGTCTACAACGTCAACAAATCCATCGAAGGTTCCAGGTCCTTCCTTGGCAAGGTCAGAATTTGCCCTTCCCTGATGCTGTTGTCATGCATTATCCACTGGAGAAGCGTGGGATGTTCTCGCGTGTCAAAGGGGAACTGGGTCTGAAAGTATACATTACCAATGACCCCTCCATCAGAGCTTCAAACCCTCTTCCGGCAATGGATCCTGTTTCGAATAATCCTCCTCCAACTCCAGCTGAGCAAATAGCAGCTGATATAACTGGTACTAATCTGAACACTTCTCAGGAGCACAGGTCTGAAGTGAGAACCTTGCATACCGTAGCTAAGGAGGTACATCATCATCACCGTGGCCATCCTCCAGCTTCTTTTGCCGAGCAACCGTCCAAGTATGCTGTTGACCAAATGAAACCAGAACCTCAACCACCCAAGATTGTAAGAATGTATTCAGCGGCCTCCCAGCAGCCCATGGACTATGCACTAAAACAAACTAATCCGTTTCTTGGTGGTGGACAGGTTGTTGGTGGTCAGGTTATACGTGCTGAGAAGCATGCTAGTACTTATGACCTAGTGTAGCGAATGCAGTATCTGTTTGTACGTGTGGTCAAGGCACGGGAGTTGCCTCACAAGGATGTCACTGGAAGCCTAGATCCTTTTGTTGAAGTGAGAGTTGGCAACTACAGGGGCATAACTAAGCACTTTGAGAAGCAGAAGAACCCTGAGTGGAATGTGGTCTTTGCTTTTTCTAGAGAACGTATCAACGTATGCAGACATCTATCCTTGAAGTTGTGGTCAAAGACAAAGGTTTGCTTAAGGATGACTTTGTTGGCATGGTGCGATTCGATTTGAATGATGTTCCAATACGTGTGCCTCCTGACAGTCCACTGGCTCCGGAATGGTACCGGCTTAAGGGGTGAGCTGATGCTTGCAGTTTGGATTGGCACCCAAGCTGATGAGGCATTTCCTGATGCATGGCACTCGGATGCTGCTATACTTGATGATGCATCTGCTGTAACACACATGAAGTCGAAAGTTTATCGTGCTCCCAGATTGTGGTACCTGCGAGTTAATATAATTGAGGCCCGAGATATTGTCATAACTGATAAGACCCGCTATCCAGATGTTTTTGTAAGAGCACAGGTGGGGCATCAGCTTGGGAGGACAAAACCTGTTCAAGCTGGAAATTTCAACCCATTTTGGAATGAAGACCTTATGTTTGTGGCTGCTGAACCTTTTGAGGATCACCTTATTCTCTCACTTGAAGATCGTGTGGGTCCTAACAAAGATGAGGTACTTGGCCGTGTAATTCTACCACTGACGATGATTGATAGATGGGCTGATGACCGTATTGTCCATGGGAAGTGGTTCAATCTTGAGAAGCCGGTACTTGTTGATGTGGACCAACTGAAGAAGGAGAAGTTCTCTACTCGGCTTCATCTTCGTCTCTGCCTTGATGGAGGGTACCATGTTCTGGATGAGTCTACAAACTACAGCAGTGACCTCAGACCAACAGCCAAGCAACTCTGGAAGCCCTCCATTGGTTTGCTCGAGCTTGGAATCCTCAGTGCTCACGGGATTGTTCCTATGAAAACACGAGATGGAAAAGGTTCGTCAGACACCTATTGTGTTGCTAAGTATGGGTCAAAGTGGGTACGAACACGTACCATCATCAACAATCCAACCCTAAGTTCAATGAACAGTACACTTGGGAAGTATATGATCCGGCAACTGTCCTGACTGTCGGTGTTTTTGACAATGGCCAGCTCGGAGAGAAGGGTGGGGAGAAGACATCCAGTTGTAAAGATGCGAAAATTGCCAAGGTTCGAAATCGCCTTTCCACACTTGAAACTGGCCGTGTCTACACCCACTCGTATCCTCTCCTGGTTCTACACCCATCAAGGGTAAAAAAGATGGGTGAACTGCACCTAGCCATACGATTTTCCTCGATGTCATTGGTAAACATGCTGTATCTGTACTCTCGGCCTTTGCTACCGAAGATGCACTATGTACGCCTGGTACCAGTGCCTCAGGTTGACATGCTGCGCCATCAAGCTGTCCAGATTTTGGCTGCCCGACTTAGCCGAATGGAGCCACCTCTGAGAAAGGAAGTTGTTGAGTACATGTCAGGTTTTGATTCTCACTTGTGGAGCATGAGGCGAAGCAAAGCAAACTTCTTCAGACTTATGTCGGTCTTCTCAGGCTTGTTTGCAGTTAGCAAGTGGTTTAGTGGTGTCTGTGCATGGAAGAACCCCATTACCACTGTGCTAGTACACATCCTCTTTATAATGCTGGTGTGCTTTCCAGAGCTCATACTTCTAACGGTGTTCTTGTACATGTTTTTGATAGGGGTTTGGAACTACCGCTATCGACCTCGTTATCCTCCACACATGAACACCAAGATCTCTCATGCAGAGGCTGTTCACCCAGATGAACTTGATGAAGAGTTCGACACATTCCCGACAAGCTGGAGTCCTGAGGTTGTAAGGATGAGATATGATAGGCCGAGGAGTGTTGCTGGAAGGATACAGACTGTGGTTGGTGATATAGCAACTCAAGGGGAGAGGATTCAATCACTGCTTAGCTGGAGGGATCCTCGAGCCACAGCAATATTTGTCCTGTTTTGTTTCATAGCAGCAATAGTCTTATATGTTACACCGCTCCAAGTTCTTGCAGCATTAGGAGGGTTCTATGTCATGAGGCACCCAAGGTTCAGACATAGGTTGCCTTCGATGCCAATAAACTTCTTCAGACAATTGCCAGCAAGGACCGACAGTATGCTATAAATAAGCTGCCATTTGGTCGCTTCATCATTGTAATCCCTATAAATACTCTACACCTGTTGCTGTAGTCTGCTTCACTTTGTTGTTATTGTTGGATTAATTGGGATTGGCCCATTTTAAATTTAGCAATTAATCAAATGAAATTCCTAGGCCCACAACTAATGCTAGGTAGAAAATTGTTTAGTCCCATATGGAGAATTGAATGGGAGTTACACCACTTTAAAAGGTGGAACGTGGTAACCCCCTTGTGGAATTGGAGAGAGCCAATACACGCGCGCGCTCGCTCGCTCGCCGCGCCGCGCCGTGCCGTGCGTGTGCGTACGTACGTACGTACGTACGCAGGCGTGTCGGGTGCGGGCGCGTTTTTCTTTATCTATTCGAAAATCGAAACGCACTGACTCGCTGGCAGTAACGGTGCAGTTACTGGTTTTTGGGGAGCGCATCGGCGCGACTACTCAATCTACGACGTCTACTTCCTGGTGGTGAACCGTTCGCAGGACTGCACTGCGAACATCTTCCTACATCACGTCTTGATCGACTACATCGAATAGGCCATCATGTCGACTGATGGTAACGGCGCCTCCGGTGTCTCCGGCACTGGCCCCGCCCGATGGTATAAATCTAAAACTTTTTTGATGTATTTGTTTCTGTGCGCTATGAATATGTTAATAGATGTTTCTGTTAGCTTGTTCGTTAGCGAATATGAATACATCGTTGATAGATCACTCATGCATGTTTATGTCATGTTTTATATGCTGAATTTCTGGATTAAAATATGCCAAAAATTGACTAGATTTCCAACAGTTATAACTATGTGGTGTTCTGGACTTGAGAGCCAGTATATCGTATTAGCTGCTGAATCCAGGGAATGATGTGCTGATCATTTCTGAAATATCTAGTTATTCAATGTTTAGCATCTTGCTTGCGTGGTTTATGTGTTCTGTTTGCATGTCTGGTTCTAACCACTTGACTAATTACT
This sequence comes from Dendrocalamus latiflorus, assembly GCA_017311315.1. NCBI lineage: Eukaryota > Viridiplantae > Streptophyta > Magnoliopsida > Poales > Poaceae > Dendrocalamus > Dendrocalamus latiflorus. The sequence goes on from CM029628.1 coordinate 50,635,191, forward strand.
GATCATTTTACAAGCCCTTTTCTGTGGCTAATTTCTGCTGTTTGATTTTTCTAGGTTTTTGTGTGCAAGTGAGTTTGACTTGTAATTCTGCTCCATACCATAGAAAGAATGCTGCCTTTTGTAACTATTGTTGCACTCGACATTCGACGCACATTGATAGCTTAACTGTTATGACCGGCATCCCATACACGCGCAGGCGGCGCACGCAAGGAGGAATCCAAACCGGGCATTAGGAAACCCTAGGCATAAATCTATCTCATTAGGATTATTTCTCTTAGCCGTAACAGAGTAGGATTGAGATTTGGAAACCCTAGACATAAATCTATTAGGATTATCTCTCTTAGCCGTAACAGAGTAGGATTGAGATTTGCTTGTAAGGGGAGGATATATACTCTCCAAACTACCATGGAAATAAACAAGCAAGGCAACAGTTAGTTGCAGGGCTTACCTGCGATCTCGTTCTCTCTTGCGCCGGCTGCCTCGTCCTCACGGCGCCTCCCCGCCGCCAGGGGTTCAAGCCCCGTGCGACCCATCGCTACTTCCTGCGAAGTCTCGGCGGTTCCTTGAGCGCTACCATTAACACTGTATGCTTTCTTTAGCTTTCGTTTGCATTTTGGTTTCAGGTACTGTCCATTTTAATAATGCCCAAAAATAAGTGATAGGAGTAGCTGGTATGTTATAGGCACAAAATATTTTGTCTACATCTCACACTAGCATTCTCTGCCATTGAAATGTTTGTGATTTAGAAATAGCCCATTCAGATATCATACTTTGCACTTTCTGTGGTTAGCATTAGCGTCTATGAACTGCAATAAAGGGAGAATTTTAATGCAGACAGAAATTCCATGACAGGTGCTTGCCAGTTGTCACAATTATTGTTTTTCTTGTTCTGAGTATTGTTGCTTTACTTTTCTTCTCCAATCCTTTCTCCGGTGGCTTGTCCAAGGAAACATTTCAGTACTGCTGGAAGCAAGGATGGGCGCAGCTGTCATCTTCCGAGCTTGTTGGTTCCGTTCATGACTTCATCGTTAAGGTCCAAGGCCCATCCCTCCTCCCTCCATTTCTCTCCCTGGCGTTCTTCTTTTTTCATCAAGCATGCTGAGGATTTGTATGTGAAACTTTGAACAAAGCATGTTGATGTTTGAGAATCGATGCAATGGGAGTATTTGAATTCAGGAAAAATAGAAGGAACTTTTCAGTACCTGTGTTTCTTTTCACAGTTATCCGATTTGATTTCATTCTTTAAAAAGAACAATTTCTGGAATAACTTTGCAGAATGCAAGGGGCAATGAAGTGGAGCTCAGCAGATACAGGGGGAATGTTTTGCTCATTGTGAACGTCGCATCTCGATGGTAGTGCGTTTGCGTTTGACAATTTCAATTCCAAATTCTCCAATGAGGATTTGTGTTTTACCACCTGAGTTGATATCCCTGCAGTGGTCTTACAAATTCCAACTACACTGAACTGGGTCAGCTGTATGAGAAATACAGGGACAAAGGTTCTTATTTGCCTATAGCTCAGTACATTTTGTCCTTCCACTTCTCTCAAAATAAGAATAGCTTTTAAGCATTAAATTCACACTAGCTTTTTATAGTTTGAGCAAATTCTGATTTATTATTTTGGCAGGTCCTTAACAAACTCGTTGATTAACTATTCACTATTTGTGTTAAACTTAGCACAATTTATGTAAATGCTATTTATTTAACACGAATTGGTTATCTTTCATATTTTGGGGAATGTTTCTGCTTGTTCCATAACAAACTTTATGTGGATCTTTTCTTTTTCTATATCTTTGAGACTGCCTCATTTTTGTGGGCAGCTCTGTTTTGCTATTCTTGTTTTGTTCTGAAGGAAGTTTGATTTCTCTTGTCAATTTTTTTTCTGTCATCCAGTTTTGCTTTGCATCAAGTTCTTCATTTTCCCCGTGCTATTGTAGTATTGTAGACACCTCAATTATAGTTTATAAGAGCAGGTGTTTATCTGTTGATGGAGGCTACTACTACCCCAAATAGCTCAAGCTTTACTTTATCTTCAAGATTCAATTATCTTTGCCTGTTTTCTGCTGCAATTAGGATAGGAGATATTGGCGTTCCCATGCAATCAAATTGCAGGAAGGAGCCTGGTAGCAATGAGCAGATAATGGAGTTTGCTTCCACCCGCGTCAAAGCACATTATCCTATTTTTGGCAAGGTCTATCCAATGAAAAACCTTTCTTTTTGTATGTGTTAGCTTCCAAAAACAAATGCATTTGTTTCTATCTAAATATGTCTCAGTTTTCAACAGGTTGACGTGAATGGCAGCAATGCTGCGAGGACCCGCAATTTCTAATTTGTTTTAACCAACAAATTACAACTAAATGTAATTAATTAAGCAACTAACTAAAGCAATTACAAGAGAATCATTTTCTTTAAATATATATCAGACCAAATTAATATAATCATTCCCAAATGGCAAGTCCACTTAATAATACAAGCCACCTCATGAATTATAAGTTATACATATGAATACATCTCAACAGAGTTACAAGTAGCGCAAGTTAAATTTTTACGGTCCAGTTTATTCCCAAATTACAAGTTAAATTTTCTGTAGGCGGCAGCCGGTAGTCATCTATATGATCCTAAGTATTTTAGTGTATCACTATTTAGTAGCTTCAGTACTTGTATAATTATTAATTGGTATCACTTCTACCTCTAGGTGTTGTAATATTCGGACAAAACTTGTTAGACCTTATTAAAGAATAAAGCCATTCGTGATAATAGTATTGTAATAATAATAATATACGGTTTCTAGCTATTAATATATGGTTTATAGCTGTTGTTCCGATGTAAGTATGTAACACTCTGATGTTCAATAAAATATAAATTTATTATAATGATAATCATAGACTGATGCTATTTTCGAAGATGGTGATGGCATCAGTCGTCACAGATGCCGCTCCGTTGTACAAGTTGTTGAAGTCGGAGAGAGGTGGTCTATTCAGATTCACAGCATGCCCACCCAGCCAGCTCCCCATTCAGAATCGAGGTGATGCTGTAACTGTAGTAGTCTTTCTTTTTTCATATTCCTTGCTCTGATCGGTTCGGATTGAGCTTCTGACTTATTTTTCACTATTCATAAATTTCATCTTTTTCTGAACTTTTGGCTTTTTGTTGAGCTTTTTTGCCGGTTCTTTTTTTCCCGTATTCGTTTGTATTATATATAATGGGGTAACATATTTTTTATATTTTTTAATTTTTTTAAATTTAATTATGCTAAATAAGCCTCTGTCAGATACAGTGTTTTTTTCAGCCAACTACAGTGATTTCAGCCAAAAGCCACCAAAAAAAAGCCCAACTGATCACCACAGCCCAACAGATGCGTAACAGGAATAACACAGAACCTGAAATGTACAATTTGGGAAATAACATCTCGCTAAAAAAGAAACAAGATTATCTTACTGGAATAACACAGCTCGAAACATAGAACGCTACCTAGTGAACAACACAGCTCCAAACATAGAACGCTACCTAGTGAACAATCTATAGGAAATATCTCAAAAACAGAATAAAGCTATTTCAAAGTATAGTTTTGGTGTTCTTTTGGAAGCAGAAATTTCTGGAGATGGAATTATCGACAAACGAGCTAGCCTCTAGATGAGTTGATATCAATGTTGAAACTTGTCGTGTCAAATATCCCGGAGCTAGGCCACCCTCCTGTTACAGAGGGTGGCGTTAGATTTTGGTTGTGTCCAGAGCTAGGCGACGCGTCTTGCCCGCCGGTGAGCGAGCCGGAGCTGAAGGTCGGCTGTTTCCCGGCTTTCTTGGACTTTGACCTGGACCCGCCATGGAGAAAACTCCCTAGAACCACCTGCACATTCCAATCAGAATTAGAAACTGGAGATGGAATGAAACCACAAGCACTTCACGAAACACTAGCGTATGCCAAAGGAGATGAGGTGATCTGGTAGTGTACTACCTGCACAGTACTGGCAGCTACCAATGCTCCGCCCAGAACGCCTCCAATGACATGCCTTTCGGGGCTGCAGAGCGTCACTCTGAGCCTGTCGCTTTGGTTCTGTGCGCCCTCGTTCAGATTGTAAGAGCCAGACAAGCTCAGGATTTCATACAACCCCTACAAGCATGCACAGCATTGGGTGGGGGTTACAAGGTGAAAAATTTGAGGTGCAGTACTAGCAAGAAAGCATCAGTTGATTCCCTGCGTCGGATTGCGCGCCTACCTCGTAAATGTCAGGATTCTTGTAAGGAGCAGAGGTGTGAAGCCTTGACATGGAGGAGGCATCAGCCGGATGTCGGAGGATGACCCTGGAGACGGAGCCCATCGCCGAGAGGACGCACACGGCCCTCGACGACTGCTTTGCGAATCCCACTATCTTCCCTGCAACATCCTGGCAAGGTGATGATAGCCTGTCAGTTTAGTTCACCAAAAACATTTTTTTCTGCAACATCAAGTGCAAAATAAAAGAGAAGATAGCAGAGGAATGGAATTCAGGTAAACTCAGTGGATTGTACCAATCATTTGCTTTTACTGCAGCAATTATCTTTTTTTACCTAGCTTGAAGTTTGTACCAGTGAGTGGTGAGGGTTTCAGTTGCATTGCGGGCATACCTCTGAAGGGGATGCTGTGATGATGTGCGGAGTGAAGCTCGTTCCAGCTGAACCAGAGAACGCATTGCCTAGAAAAAAATACAGTTACAAACACGTTCGGGGGACGAAAAAGAAACCATCACGCATTCGTTTTCTGCAATGGGGTTTTAATAAACTGCAGATCAGAGTACAAGCTTGCTGCAACAGATGAAGGTCCCTTTTTTCCTATGTATCCAACCTCAGATTGCAAAGTGGCAGAAAACTTGGCCAGAAAGTAGCAGGTTTCTACTGATTGGAATGTGGTAAATGACTTTCCCAACTGGTAAAAACGAGAGGCGCAGTTCGCTTTTGCTGGTATTTGCCATCTCAGGCTTTCGTAGTAGAGTTCTATTGCTGTGGTAAGCAAAGTGAGATGGTACTTTCCACTGAAACCACCGTAAATATTCTTCTAAGGCAACCACACCAGACATATGTTTTTAGCAATATTTTTATACTTTCTCCTCTCATAAAAGTAATAGTAATCTTGAAACATATAAAAAGATAACTAACCATTTTATTGTTGATCGTATTTTAAAAATTATATAAATTACTATTAAAAAAGGTATAGAAGCACATGGTACACGCAACAGATTTGAATAAACAAAAATCTACCGGTAAAGAACTGGAGGGAAAAAATCACAGTGGCACAGTATAAAGTAGAAGCTTACCCAATGGGGACGAGGGCTGCTGTTTCTTCCCTGTCCCCGGCGGCCGCCCGCGCCGCTTCTTCTGCGCCGAGTCCTCCAACCCCGAGCTGCCCACCATGTCGGCCCCGGACATGGACCCCATCCTCGGCGGCGCGCTCACCATCCGCTGTTGCTGCTGCTGCGCCGCCGCGGACACCTTCATGGTCCCGTCCGGCCCATACTTGCGCGGCCTCCCTCTCTTCCTCTTCACCAGCTCCGTCGGGCTTGCGGCCGGCACCGTGCCGGAGGCGGAGCCAGAGACAGACCCCATGCTGTTATGCAGCAATGGGGGCGGCGCGGCGTCCATCTCGAACTGAACGCCGCCGAGAGAGCCCCCGCCGATGGACTGGAGGATCGCCGTGGGGCTCATGTTCATGTTGGGCATGGGGCGGATGACGGAAGGCATCCCGGCGAGCGGGGACGGGTGCTGCGCGTAGAATGGCTGCAGGTTGTCGGACGGTGAGAAGAGTTCTCTGCCATCCATGCATGGATTACTGCTACACCAAACTCGCTCAACCGAACTGAACAGAACACAACTCCCCCCCTTCTCTCTCTCTCTCTCTCTCTCTCTCTCTCTATCTCTCTCTATGCGACAGCTGCACAGTTCCTGCTGCTTCTCTGATCACGATCGACCAGCTCAGAAACAAGATGAACACGCGCGGCAAGAAGCAGTTTCTTCCTCCTCCTCGTACGTGCAGGCCTGTACAAGGGTCGTGCAAGGCAGCAGGAGCACGGACAAGGACAGGCAGCAGCAAGAAAAGAAGGGAGGGGAGAGAGAGAGAGAGGAGATGAGATACTAGAACAGATGAAATGATGGCAGAGCGATAAGACGATGCGGTTGGCCTACACGCACAGGAAGGAAGGGAGGGAGGGAGGGAGGCAAGTGGCGGCGATGTGTTTTTCAGGATGGGCACAGCACAGGTCGATCGGCCACCCCACAGACGCCCACGCATAACAGCTGGAGACGATAAGATTTTTGGTTTCCGTTCCGTTCCGTTCGGCGGGCGGGGGCGGTGGCCTGTCTCTACCCGCGCCTTCTTCTGTCCCGCCCGCCTGCCACGCGCTACACTGTATGAAAAGCCTCACTCCACCTGTCACTCTGTCACCTAAACAAAATTTATATTTTTCACGACTGCTTTGGAAAATAAGTAGACCGGCTCGTTTTGGGTTTTGTTTATTTGGCTTCTAGTTCACTATTTTTTTAAATTTTATTTTTTAGTTTTTTTTTCGTATCCATTTGTATTGTTCATGATACACTAATCTATATTTTATTTTTTAAATTTAATTATATCAAAAAACTACTAACAGATACAGTGCAAAATAAGCCATCTTTAATATAAAATAAGCCCTAAGTAAAAAAAGAAAAACCAAATGAGGAGCCCTAACACATCAACTGCAAACTGGCCCATAAGTACCTACAATTAATATTCTATACAAAACTGAACCTATACAAGTAATTAATAATTTGTTTGGAGTCTGTTATATATAAGTACCCACTCAAAGCCACACAGATCTTAAACAAATTGCGTGGTGAATGAAGTAGGAGTAACTACATCTAGAAGTAAATAGTATTATTTATATATATATATATATATATATATATATATATATATATATATATATATATATATATATATATATATATATATATATATATATATATATATATATATATATAGACACACACACACATTCTACTCTCGGATGTAGTTACTCCCATTCTTGATATACCATCTAAATAAATTTAATATAAAAGTTTGCAAAGGAATACATAGTTTTTGGCATACGTCGTTAATACCTTCATATTCGTATATAAAAAGGAGTATAATCAAAAAAAATATACATAGCACTTAGAAAAGTATATATACTACCTAAATAATCTTATATCCTCATGTATTATACATACTCTCTGATATATGAAATATTCCTTACTTTATAACTTCATAAGGTATGGCATAAAGTAACTAGACTAAAAATTAAAAAGACTTTCTATATATACAGACACAACACCTGGTATGTATGGGTGTGTTTGTGGTGTTCCGACCACCGATCGAACAATCTTAGTGATTGGGTGTGATTGTGTGATGAACATAGCCAACGGTGCCATGCATACAATACAATCATCAATCACGGCGCGTGGATCAATATAATTCTCGAGATTTTCTAATCAAATCATCTCTTTTTGGGGGGAAAAATGGTAACCTCACACTCTCATGGTCCAATATAATTCTCAAGGCATGAGGATGCTCTAGCTGGACAAGTGTAATGTAACCATGCATGTGTACGTGCGCCATCCCGATCGGCGACTGCTCAACGGATGCGCCTCGATGGTTGAGCAGTCATGGGTGGCGCGGGGCGGCGTGTGCGAACGAACGTTCTGACTCCATCAAACCAGCACAAGATAGCTAGCAATTAGTGGTGGAGCTAAAATTTAATTATGCATCGGACTCAATAGTGTAATAATCTAGGTTATTTGGATTAGACTATAAAGATATTATCCAGACTGGACTGATTTACCTAAACTGTTTTACTCGGAATGTACACAAGATAATTTTTCACATCTCGAGTTGAAGCAAACCTGTCTGAGGTGTGGCTCCGCCCCTGCTAGCAAGGTATATAATGCAGGGGTGGATCCACACCTCGGGCAGGGTAGGATTCAGCCCGGGTGTGGAAAAATATCTAACGTATAGTCTAAGTAAATTTAATTCAGCATGAGTAATATTTTCATGTTTCAGTCTAGATCATTCTACCACTGAGCCCGGAGCGTAACCAAATCCTGACTTCGCCACTGGTAAAATGATTTAGACTATTTAGACTAGATCATAAAAATATTGTCTAAACTGGACCGATTTATCCGAATTATACACTAGATATTTTTTTTCATACTGTGCACTGAAACTTACCTGTCTAGGGTGTGGCGCCCCTGCTAGCAATGTATATAATTGCGACGGATCGAGGGAGAGGTTACCTTATCGGCATCCAATCAGCTAGCGGCCGGCCCGGCCTGGCCTCCCCACTGGGTGTATAGTCCGTCGACCTGACCATGACGGCTGTGCGCGCCATCGACGCCATCACGCCACAAACAAAATATCCAAGAGAAGCAGGTGATCCAATCAATCGATCGATGAGGAGGAGCTACTTGCTGCGTTCGTTGTTGGTGGCTCACATGAAATACTATTATTGCTGCCTCAGCTCGCATGATGATATTCCTTCCAATAATATTCCAAGCGTGTCCCTTTCTACCTTGTTTCACACTGCAATGCCAAATTGCCGGTGCCAATGCCTGCCAGATCTTATGCACCGGGTGTGGCTGCCGTGCTCTGCGGCAGCGGCGCCACTTGGCCAGTCATGTCGACGCGGCTGCCGACGTTTGTCGGCCTCGACAGCACGACATGTAGGCTCTTCGTTCGCAAATCGCAATTAGCTCTTCCATGCAAGTTGTGTTTTGGTTGGGCCCGCTCGTTGGACAAATGCTCATGCGCCACTATCATCGAAATCTTTTATCAGTAAATGGCTGTCCCGTCCAATGATCAACTTGTCTAGCCCTAGATCGGAAAAGAGTAGAAGACTCGTTGCAAGAGATGTAGCCAAATTGCAGGTGCTAATTTTACAAATGTTCTTTTTCTAGTCATGAAGCATAATTTCATTCTGATTTTACTCAGTGTTATGATTATACATGATTATGAACTTAAATAACTATATGTTAAGACCACTGTAGGACTGATGCCGGTAGTCAGAGGGGATGAACGATTATTCAAAAATTTTCCTCCAACGATATTCAAAATCTTTACTCAAGTGACTATGAGAGTCACCGAATTAAGATTGCACCAACTATATTTACAAAAACAATACTAGGAACCAAGATTGTTAAAATCATGATCCTGAATCGGTTCGAAGGTTCTTTAGTAGGATCGCAAATCGTATGATAAATGTAGAATCTAAGATCTTATATGATTCTACCAAAAATATTTTAAAAAATCTATAGTGTATTATAACACTATTGTATTTTTAAAATTATATCTTTTGAACTTTTCTTTACAAATTGTAGAGTAAAGGTAAAATCATGTGTTATTTTATGATAATTATAGTGAACATAAAGAGATAAAAGTTAAAAATTTTATTAAAAGGAAGTATACAAATAATTATTTATAATAAAACAATAAGAACATTAATATTCTACCATATTAAGATTCTTCCATAGAATTGGATCAGCCTAATCAATCTTGGATCGTAAAATCTTATGATTGTACGACAAAATCGAGATTACGATAACTTTGCTAGGGAATAAGACAACACAATCAACAGCCTTCAACAAAAGTGGCCGACCAAACCGGCATGAAAGGGTCGGTCTGACTGTAGGGCTAATGGCGGACTGAACGCTAGGGTCGGTCTTACCAGTTTCTCGGGACAAAACTCAAATCTCAAGAATTTGCTCATTTCTCATCCAAACACTTACAAATTTTCATGAGACTTGTTTAGGGTACTATATAACCTAAACCAATTAAGAATCATAAGGTTATTAAGCTTAGATTCATTGAAATGAAGAGAATGGAATTTAGGTAATAAAAACACCAAAAACCCTAAAACTCAAATTACTTGTTTCTCGTGAGGATCGAACACATGAGGTCTTCTAGATCTATTCTCACATGTCTTAGCAAGATAATTTAAGTAACAGTTCGGGTTAGAACTCCCATATGTTAGAATGATCTCAACCCATTTGGCCCAACGGCCAAATGGGCCCCCTTGCTCGCGCCCTGATCGGGGGCGCCCAGCCCTAATGGCTGATGGGCCCCTGTCGCCAGCGCCATATAAAGAGGTGGGGGCCGGGGCGGCACAACTGACGAGGTTGACCGTGCCGCCGCCAGCTCCACCGGAAAACCCTAACCGATCTAGAGTGAGGCGCTCCAGCGACGGGAAGCACCATCGGCTCCTTTGCCTCTTCTCCAGACCACCGGCCGCCAGGAGAACCCCGCCGCCCGGGACGCGCCGCCGCCAAGGAGCTCCGCCTCTCTTCACCGACCACCGCGATGGCCACTTCTTCTTCTTCTACGTCCGACGGTCAGTACCTCACTCCCTCTCAGTGTATCTCTCAAGAACCCGAATGCAATAGAAAGGAACCCCGCTAGATCTTAACCCTAGGAGACCCAAAGTTTAACAATGGTATCAGAGCCAAGCCTAAGGGTAGATCTAGATGGGGAAAGAACAGATGAACGCCGTCGGTTGGCCGGCGTGCGGAAAAGAAAAGATTGAAAAATCCCGAACCCTAGCTCCCCTCGGATCGGAAAGAAACATTAAAAAAAAAGGGAAAAGAAAAGGGGAAAGAGGGACTCACGCTAACAATGGTATCAGAGCCGATGGGGCGGCGCGCGGGCTGGCGACCAAAAGAGTAGCGGCGGCGGCGCACGCCCACGAGGCGACGGCGGGGCGGCCCCTCAGCGCGCCCGCTAGGCGACGGCGGCCCCGAGAGGCGGCGACGACGTCGGCTTCTAGGGTTAGGGTTGGGGGCGGGTTTGTTCGGCCGGTCTTTTCTCCTGGCCGTGCGATCAAAATGAACGGCCGAGATAGGGGGCCAAATGGGCCGCGAGAGCGGCAGATGTCCTGCGGGATTTCAGCCCGCGTGGGAGAAAGAGGCGCCGCGCGCGCGCGTGAAACTGGGCCGCTGCACTCGGCTGGGCCGCGCGCCTGGCTGGGCTGATTGGCCGCTCGCGCGCGGTGGCCGGACCAGGCCGCCGAGGCCGCGCGCTGAGCGGGCCGGCTGGGCCGCGTCCGAAAGAATGGGCCAAAAGGCCGAATTGAACAGTAAATCCAAAATTGGATTTTTATTGATTATAATGATTTTCAGAAGCAATTTTTAATGAATTTCAATGAAATTTGATCCAAATTCTCTGTAAATTTTTGCACCAACGTGTTAATTATTTCCAGAGATTAAAAGTGTACTGTATATTGCTTCTGAATATTGAATTATTTTTAGAATAATTACAGTTTCCGCTGCAAAAAATATTATTGATTGATTTTTTCATTATTAAATTCGAACCAACGGGAGAATTTAATTTTGAAAAAAAAAATAGAGATAAATCCCAGATAATTATGATATTGTTATTTTCTGACCAACGTTGATAATAACAATATTACAATTTTTTAATTGATGAATTTTATGCATTATTTCTATTTCTGCCCAACGGTGATGTAGATTTAATGTATAGATAAAATTGATTTAAATTGTATGTCGTATTTTGACCAATGTTGGAAATAAGGCATATAATTTTGCTGTTAACAGTATTATAGTTTCAATTGATGTTTTTATGCATTATTTCTATTTCTGCCCAACGGTGATGTAGATTTAATGTGTAAACAACTGTATGTTTTATTTTTAACCAACGTTGAAACGAAGGCATGCAGTTGTTGTTATGATGTTTAATTGTTCTCATTGTATATGAATTGTGTCGCCACACCGTGTCCCACAGAGCCTGTGGCACCGGTGAGAGATGAAAATGAGGCTGATGCTGTTTGGCAGACCAGACAGAGGGACTATGCTCCCATAACAATATCATATGATCTTGATCATAAAAAGTGGGTCACTGACAACAAGAAATGTTTGGCTGTAATAAAGAACACGATTAAGCCTGCAATTGTGGGCTCAATCGCAGAGTGTGACACTGTCACAGAGTACCTTGAGAAAATAAAGAGTCAGTTTACTGGCTCTTCAAAGACTTATACTACACAGCTGATTAAGCAGCTTGTGACAGAAAGGTACTCTGGTTGTGGCAGTGGCATAAGAGAGCACATTCTTAGAATGAGCAACTTGGCATCTAAACTTAAACCGATGGATTTGGCTCTCAAGGATGAGTTCCTTATTCATTTGGTTTTTGCTTCTTTGCCAAAAGAGTTTGACACTTTTGTTGTCAACTATAATATGCAGCCCGAGAAATGGGATTTGGAAAAGTGCATAGCTATGTGCGTGCAAGAGGAAGAAAGAATCAAATCCTCACATGGTGGTTCTGTGAACTATGTGAGGGATAACAAGAAAAGAATTGATTGCAATTTTGGAAATGGCAAGTGTGAAATAATGTTTAATAAAGAATGTGTTGGTCTTGCCATTTTACAGAACGAGCTTTATTTGTTGTCATTATGTGATGATGTGAATGTCGTATGCGATAATGAGAACGTCGCGTGCGAGAAAGTGATTGAATCCTCGTCTCCAATGAAAACAGAAAACGAAAGAGAACTCATAATGAATCGTCGAAATTATGGCACTGTCGTTTAGGCCATATTTCGAGGGGGAGAATAGAAAGACTAGTTAAGAATGATATTCTTCCTCCATTAGAGTTCTCAGACTTAGAACAATGCAGAGAATGCATTAAAGGAAAATATGTAAAGAAAATAAAGAAAGACGCTAAAAGAAGCACAGGAGTTCTACAAATTATTCACACAGATATTTTTGTGGAACTTTTCCTGTGAAAAGTGTGGATGGATATGACTCGTTCATAACATTCACAGATGATTACTCCCGTTATGGATATATTTATCCAATCAAACAAAGAAATGAAGCCTTGGATAAATTCAAGATATTTAAGGCTGAAATTGAAAACCAACACGATTTAAAGATTAAGATAGTCCGATCTGATCGTGGGGGAGTACTACGGTCGACATACCCCATATGGACAAGTTCCTGGACCTTTTGCGAGGTTTTTTACAGGAAAATGGAATAGTGGCCCAGTATTCTATGCCGGGCGAACCTCAGCAAAATGGAGTAGCTGAAAGACGCAACCGTACCCTGATGGATATGGCGCGAAGTATGATGAGCTACTCCACACTCCCATTGAGTTTATGGATGGAGGCGTTGAAAACCGCCATTCATATTCTCAACAGAGTGCCTAGTAAGTCGGTGCCCAAAACACCGTACGAGTTGTGGACATGAAGAGTTCCCTCAATAAATCACTTACGTGTGTGGGGAAGTCCTGCTGAGGCTAAAGTATTTAACCCAAACCTTGGGAAACTTGATCCCAAAACAGTAAGTTGCCATTTCATTGGCTATCCTGAAAAGTCAAAAGGTTATCGTTTCTACTGTCCAGACAGATACACAAAGTTTGTAGAAACGAGACATGCTGTCTTCTTAGAGGATGAAATGATGAGGGGGAGCATGGTAGCTCGAGAGATTGACCTTGAAGAGAAGCGGGTGTTTGCGCCCACTCCGATGATTCAAGAGCCATTCTTCACACTACCTGCTGTCGCTGCACCGACGGTGCAAGACACTGTGGTGCCAGTACATGTTATTGTTCCTCCCGTGGCAACAATGAATGAGAATGAAGAACCTGTTCTTCAGGATCATATAGAACCAACTGCCACAGATGAGGGGGAGCAACAACAGCCTCAAACAGTAGATGTACCAAATGAGGAGGCCCCGAGGAGGTCTCAAAGAGTAAGAAGATCAGCTATTTCTGATGAGAAGCCATGAGAAGCGAAAATTCCTCAAAATGGCTTGAGGCCATGGAAGAGGAAATGAGGTCCATGAAGACTAATAAAGTCTGGGACTTGGAAATTATTCCTAAAGGAGCCAAAACAGTAGGCTGTAAATGGGTCTACAAGACTAAACATGACTCCCAAGGGAATGTAGAAAGATATAAAGCGCGACTTGTGGCAAAATGCTTTACGCAAAGAGAAGGGATTGATTACAATGAGACATTTTCTCCAGTCTCATGAAAAGATTCCTTCAGAATCATAATGGCATTAGTAGCACATTATGATTTAGAGTTACATCAGATGGATGTAAAGACGGTATTTCTTAATGGGGATTTGGAGGAAAATGTTTACATGGCACAACCGAAAGGTTTTGTCGTGGAAAGAAATGAAAGAATGGGATGCCGCCTAAAGAAATCGATTTATGGGTTAAAGCAAGCTTCAAGACAATGGTACTCGAAGTTTGACAGTACAATAAGAAAATTTGGGTTTAAAGAGAATGTAGAGGACAACTGTGTTTATGCAAAGTTTAAAGATGGGAAGTTTATCTTCCTAATCCTGTATGTGGATGATATCCTACTGGCTAGTAGTGATGTCAGTCTGCTACTGGAGACAAAGAAGTTTTTATCCTCAAACTTCGATATGAAAGATCTTGGTGAAGCCTCGTTCGTTCTAGGGATCGAAATTCACCGAGATAGAAACAAAGGGGTATTGGGACTGTCACAAAAGGCATACATAGAGAAAGTCTTAAAGAAATTTGGTATGCATAAATGTAGTCCATCACCTGCACCTATAGTCAAGGGCGACAGATATGGGGATTTTCAATGCCCCAGGAACCAGTATGAGATCGATCAAATGAAAGCGGTTCCATATGCTTCAGCTGTCGGAAGCTTACAGTATGCTCAAGTGTGCACACGCCCTGACTTAGCGTTTGTTACCGGGTTACTTGGCAAATTCCAGAGCAATCCTGGAATAGAACATTGGAAATTGATAAAGAAAGTCTTGCGTTATTTGCAAGGAACAAAAGGCCTCATGATGACATACAGAAGATCAGATTTACTCCATATAGTGGGGTATACAGATTCTGATTTTGCGGGAGATGATAGAAAGTCTACATCCGGATATGTATTCACTCTCGCTGGAGGAGCTATATCGTGGAAAAGCTCAAAGCAAACCGTCACTACATCGTCCACAATGTATGCCGAGTTTGTAGCATGTTATGAGGCTACGGGGCAGGTGAACTGGCTAAAGAAGTTCATACCCGGTTTAAAAGTGGTTGACGACATCAATAGACCACTTAAGTTGTACTGCGATAATGAACCCGCAGTAACGTATGCCCACAACAATAAGTCAAGTGGTGCTGCCAAACACATTGACATAAAGTACTATGTTGTGAAAGATAAAGTTCGGGATCAAATTATAAGTCTTGAGCACATAAGTACCGCAAAGATGTTAGCGGATCCGCTTACTAAAGGCTTACCACCCAACGTGTTCAGAGAACATGTAGCCGGCATGGGTTTAAGGGAAAGCCTATGATTCCTGGACTAAAAGATGGCCCAAAAGATTAAAGTAACTATTTCAGAACAGAGAGGTGTATTGTAGCTGTTGAATCTATCGGCGATTGACCGTGACGATGAGACATGTTCTATGCACTAATCTGTGATGGAATGTGTAAAGGCAAAAGTAATTAAAGATAAAGTATAGATTGAGATCAAGGGGGAGAATGTTAGAATGATCTCAACCCATTTGGCCCAACGGCCAAATGGGCCCCCTTGCTCGCGCCCTGATCGGGGGCGCCCAGCCCTAATGGCTGATGGGCCCCTGTCGCCAGCGCCATATAAAGAGGTGGGGGCCGGGGCGGCACAACTGACGAGGTTGACCGTGCCGCCGCCAGCTCCACCGGAAAACCCTAACCGATCTAGAGTGAGGCGCTCCAGCGACGGGAAGCACCATCGGCTCCTTTGCCTCTTCTCCAGACCACCGGCCGCCAGGAGAACCCCGCCGCCCGGGACGCGCCGCCGCCAAGGAGCTCCGCCTCTCTTCACCGACCACCGCGATGGCCACTTCTTCTTCTTCTACGTCCGACGGTCAGTACCTCACTCCCTCTCAGTGTATCTCTCAAGAACCCGAATGCAATAGAAAGGAACCCCGCTAGATCTTAACCCTAGGAGACCCAAAGTTTAACACCATAAACATAAAACCATAAATCTAGCTCAAGAACAAGCAAAACTAAGTAAGAATGCAAACAAGAACATGATTGAGACAAAAGTTTGATCTATTTCCAGTAGAAGGTAAAGTTTACATGCTCAAGGATAATTACAAGGTGCAGCCATAGCACCACTCCACTTTTTCCTCTCTTGAGTTCACTCTCTTACAACTATGGAATGAGATAAGGTGGTAGAACAAAAAATCTAAACCCTAGAATCCTTACATCTAACACCTCCGCTTCTTCCCTTTAATAACTAGCAAAATAACTCTAATGGGTCCAACCCATTAGCCCTACTAACACGGGTTTTACACACTCGTGCATACTTCTCAAAACGTTTACATGACTCAAGCTCTAAACCATTAGAGATTGATCCACTTGGCAATTATATCTCTCCTTGACCTAGAACCACTTCTCCTTTGCATTGCAGTTTTGATAAAGGCACCAACTCGGTATTTGACCAACTACCAAAATACACCCGATGAACTTTCTGGGCACCTTCCCTTAACTTTGTCTTCACCTTCACCTCAAAAGCATCTCCACATGCTTTATCATCTGTACGTGCATTGGTCTCTTCACTTGGTGCACACATGCACCAAGTCGCCTTTTTCACAATCATTCTTTTCTCTATACTTCCCGCTTGAGCCACGTAATCTCACCCGGACTTACATGACCGCTCGGACCTCAGTTCCCCTGCCTAGTCTCAGTCTATTGCCATCGACCACTAACATTCTACAAGCTATATGCACATCCAATGATTAAGCAACTATCAAGTACAAATTCTATGCAGTTGACTCGCGTTAGTCAAAACCTTACATCATGTAACACCACAAAACCAACCAACGACACCTATGTCGTGCACACATTCATCCAACTCAGAATCCATTTTCACTGTTCTTTGACCACACCCACTGGTCTGACAGCACTCCTTATGGCGTCAGACTGTGCGGGCACTGGCTGGTTAAACTTTATCTAGTTTCAGCTCCAGTTTCTAATTTCAGTGGCACCTAGTGCAAATTCATCCCTAAACAAATCTACACAAAATGTTTGGTGTTCATTTTTCCAAAAGTCCATGGCTGGTCTGATCGCTCAGCCCATGGCAGTCTGACCGCTAGCCATCAACTAGTCTAATCGCCAGCCAGCATATGATCAAACTGCTTGAACCCTGTCAGCATAATCTGAAATCTGAATTTTTAAAAACTTTTTCAAAATTTAAATTCAACTCAACTAAATTGTTGATTATTCATCACAAATATACCCTACACCTTCACATAATCTCTCAATCGCATTCTTATATGATGAATTAGAAGAAGATATCTATATAGAGCAGCCAGAATGTTTCTTCATTATAGGAAAGGAGAAGTTTGCTTGCAAATTAAAGAAGTCTCTTTATAGGTTGAAGCAATCACCCAGACAATGGCACAAAGATATTTGACTCCTTTACGATCTCTCAAGGATTCAAGAAATCTAACTACAATAGATATGTTTATTTGAAGACCATCGATAGTCCATCTATCTATTTGCTCATTTATGTTGATGACATCCTGATTGTGATAAAGGACAAGCTGAAATTTCAAAATTAAAGGTACAATTAAGCACTAAATTAGAGATAAAGGATCTCGGTGCAATAAATAAGATTCTTAGTTTGAAAATCATCAAAGACGGTTGGTTTGGAAAGCTATAGCTGGGCAGAGAGGGTATATTAAAAAGCGGTTTGTCATTTTAACCTGCACAAGGCCAAACCGACTAGTACTCATGATGTGGATACGCTCATGTCTTGTACTTTTAAGTTACATATATTATTTGACTGAAAAGAGTTATTGAGCCATATTAAATATTATCATGTAAATTCTAATTTAATTGGGTCTTTAATTATTATACTTGGAGATACAAAGCTACTACTATGTTATGCAATTACATGCAGACCTATACTCGATCTGTATAAGCCTAAATTAAAGATGCGTTTAGAAGATCTCGTCGACACTAATGTATTGTACATCTCTTCAAGTGTACCAGATGATGAAGACATTCCGATTGGACTATTTACGTGAGCATGAGCTAAAAAGAATTCACACATAAATATATGCAAAACACAATAAGATAGAATATAAAAGAATACATCACTAATGAAGCTAACACAACAATTCACCACCTAATTGAGTCTTACATAAAAGCAAAAGAATCTATACACAAACATATTGCAAAACATAGGAATAAGGTAAGACATAGAAGAATACGTCACTAATAAAGCTAACACAACAATTCACCATCAAATTATTGAACATAATAGTTTGAATAAAAGATAAGACATAAAAGAAGCACTACCAGCGCTTGTGCTCAAAACAATGCTAAAATACCTCATCAATTTCATTTCTACCAAATCAAACAAGCAACCAATAATAATGCATTCCAAGTTAAGGTTATGCATGAATCTCAAAGCAATTAGACGGTGGTAAATCTAGATGATTTTTAGGTAGAAAACATTCGGTTGATTGCTAGATAGACCCTTTTTCAATTGTACGTCTGTAGTTCTTTCCTACAAAAGTTTTCCATGTTAAATCTTTTTTCTTGTGTGAACAATTATTCATGGTGTTTCATATCTTACATAATCGATTTCGTATCAATCTGTAAATGGATATCCCGTCCAATGATCAACTTGTCTAGCCCTAGCTCGGAAGAGAGAAGAAGAAGAATAGGGTCGGATCGGCAAGTAGCATGTACGTGTGGAGGGAAGGAGGGCGAGGCATGCGAGGCCTGGACTGGACCACGAGCCGAGCGGCGCGCACGGAATAAGAGAGCCCAGTGGCTTGCCATGGCCAATTCCAATATCCATGGATCCATGGGTAGCTTGCAGTGGGAGGAGAGTATACATGTTTGTGTGGATAAGTTCCACGCCCGCCCGTGCGTACGCTAGCTAAGAGGATAAGATATATTGGTCGGGCACGCGGAAGATACCAACACCAACAGTGACCGCCCGGCTTTGATTTGTAATCAATTCAAAGCACGCAAGCATGGGTCAACCATAAAATTTTAGGTATGACGGAAGGTGGATATGTGGATTAGGAGTATTACGTAAAAGCAAAAGAATTCACACATAAAATATATGCAAAACACAATAAGATAGAATATAAAAGAATACATCACTAATGAAGCTAACACAACAATTCACCACTCAGTTGAGTCTTACGTAAAAGCAAAAGAATCTATACACAAACATATTGCAAAACATAGGAATAAGGTAAGACATAGAAGAATACATCACTAATAAAGCTAACACAAAAATTCACCATCAAATTATTGAACATAATAGTTTGAATAAAAGAAGCACTACCAGCGCTTGTGCTCAAAACAATGCTAAAATACCTCACCAAATTCATTTCTACCAAATCAAACAAGCAATCAATAATAATGCATTCCAAATTTTACAATACTCAACAAAATTTATCACTTAGACACTTACTATTGCAGTTTAGCTAGCTCATTTTCCTAATTTCCTTTAGGCCGCCATGTTCTCAGACGGCCTTTGCTCGCAGTGCACCTACTGCCTGCACCGCGCCCCTGGTTGACGCGGCCGACCGGCCTATGTCCCAGTCGACACGCCCTAGCCGGTAGCGCAACTGGGCTAAGAGCCCAAGCTCTTGGACGTTGTGTGCTTGCTCACCTTGTGTCACGCCCCAGCCGACTGCCCCTCGACCTTGGCTGCATCGGTGCCTCGCCACGCCGCTCCGGTCATCACCTACCGCCACCGCTCGCTGCTCTGGGGTTTGCCTAGATGCATGACAGGACACGGGAGGAAGAGCAATTGAACCCACTTTTCGAAAACGTCGAGCGAAGGCCTCGGTCGACGCACACCTTATGGCTGGCTCGCTTGGTTTACTTAAGTTACTAGGGTGGGCTACACACGCAGGAAGGCCAACAAAACCTTCCGCCCAACTTAGGTCCTGTTTGGCACAGCTTCACCAACAGCTTCATGAGCTGTTGTGAGCTGTTTTTTACCAAACACCCTTTTTGCAAACAGCTTCATGGGTGAAGCTCCTTTTTTTGTGCTCTCACAAAGGAATGGGGAGAGGTGAAGCTGAAAAAAGTAGCTTTTCACAGCTCTCTCCCTCAGGCCCACAGTCCTAGGAACCCACTGCCCCTCTGGTTCACCAAAATTACATGCATTTGCCACTAGTACTTTTGTTAAAGCATCGTGACTACGAAACATAAACAAGGCACTAATATTGCTTCCTAATGATTTTAATTTTTTATTATTTATTATTTTAATTTTTTAATTCATACTCATTCAAATATATTATTTTTTTAATTCATATGACCATATACAAATATACAACTCCAAATGTTAGAACAAGTCAAGTAGACAGGGGCATCTTGGACAATTGCCCTCTCTCAACCATGCATGAAGCTGTTGGTGAAGCTGTTTTGCCAAACAGTTTTCCAAAACAGATTTAGCTTCATCGGTGAAGCTGCTCGTGAAGCTAAAACAAAAAAAAACAGTTTCATTAGTGAAGCTGAGCTGTGCCAAACGGGGCCTTAATAGGTGGTGGTCTTCTACCTTTATTCTCGGCAGCAGTTCGGCACAGCACGTCACGTCTTCATCCTTGTCTTTGCGACCTCACCGGTGACAGTGGAGGGAGGATTTGGCCGGCGGCCGGCCGGGGAGCTTGTGCGGCCACCAGATGGGACACTTGCGTCTGCTGCTCTCCACACTGCATCTCGATCTGCACGACATTCATGATCTGCTCTCCACACTGCAGCTACGGGCTTTCGCCGTTGGGCCAGTGCGCGCGCGCGTCCATGCAATTGCAGTTTGCAAAGCCGTCGCATGCATGCAGATCCAGGTGCCCTCCCGCCGTCCACTAGACTAACTGGGCCGTTCTGTGTTGGTTTAGTTCTCAGCTGGGCTGCCCACTAGATCGAGCAGAACTAGCAAGCAAACGCAACAAAGAGCTACAGAGAACATGCATGTACGTACGTACAGGCATGTATATCTATCTATCTATCTATCTATGGATTGAGCAAGAGCCAAGAGCAACCAGTGACGAAGCCAGGATTAAAATTGAGGAGGGGCTGAAGTATTTATCGGATTAAACTAAGTTGACACAAATATAGTCTTATACTCTTATAGAATTTCAAATTCATACAGAAATTATACAGTTGAAGTTTTGGAGACAAACAACAAAAAACAGAGAAATACAAAATACGTACCTTGACAATAGAAAGCGCATACCCAATAATATATAATTATTCTGCTATGAGTACGGAGTAGAAATAAATCACATGTGTATGAAACATATGAAAATTAGTTATATAATAGAAAATTGTGAATAATAATGAAAATTTAGTTCATATGAATTATGAAACATACCACAAATAAGCTAATTTGAACCACGAGACAAATTTGAATCACGGGGCAAATGCATTCTAAACTCTAAATTATAGCAAAATCTATAAATAAATTATTAGTCTAAAATCTAAACTCTAAATTACTAAATTGATAAAAAAAAAGTACAAAAAATTACCCTTAAGCAATCAAGCTGTCGGCTGCCCCTATCCTCAAATACACAACTCTCTATTCAGTGTTCACAGTTTCACTTCACAGTTCACACAATCAGACAATCTCACTCACAGACTCACTCGCTGTGGAGTTTGTCAGTGGACACTTGTCGGCAATCGGCACTTGAGGAGTCGCGCAGCAGCACTTTTATCCAGCTCGGCCCTCCGCGAGACCGCAACAGCGCAACTCAACTCCCTCCTCAGGCGGTCAGGCCTCAGTCCCTCTCCCTCCCTCTCTCAACTTCCTCAGCGCCAGCCGAGAGCCCGAGAAGACGTCGCTCGCCGGCCGCTGTCTCTCCTCGGCTCCTCCACCCGTCCGCCGCCTCGCCTCGCTTGGAGTCGCCGCCTCGCCTCGCTGGCTCGCTCCTCGGCTCCTCAACCCTCACCGCCCCGGTCCGGCTCCCCCTGCCCTGGCTCGGCCCCCTCATCGCCCCGCTCCGACTCCTCCCGCCGGGTCACCGCGCCGCCGCCAGTCGCAGATCAGATCTGGCTTTGTTTCTTTGTGTCTTTGTGAATTGTGAATGTCTGTGTCTCCTAGCTCTGGATCTGTCGCCGCCTGGGGTGGAGGTTTTGGTTTGGTGGGCCAATAAGACAAATTGCTGGGCCGGGCTGCCACTTGAAGTTTTTTTTGTTGCTTGTTGGGCTTAAAGCCGTCGCCGGGGCTTGAGCTGTGTTTGTCGCCGTCGGTCAGCTGTTCTTGCTGGGGGGAGGTGGGGCGCTCGCCCCGGGGGGGGGGGGGGGTCAGCCGCCGGGGGGAGGTGAGGCTCGAGCCTTACTAAGCCTCCCCCTTGGCTTCGCCCCTGAGAGCAACCAATACTATTCTATGCATGCATGCATATATGTGGTACAGCTGAAAATCATGGCGCTACGTACTGCTCCATCTAGATCATTCATTCAGGTGCAGGTGTATGCATTTTCCAGTCGATAACCGTCTTTGGAGTCCGGATCGACCAACCATGCATATCCATGCTTTTAATTTGTTTCTTTCTTCACTTACATATATACAATCACCAACAGCTAATGCTAGCTCCACTAATTACGCACTCCCATATTTTTACAGTCGATCTCGATCGATGCAGAAACGTACAAGCGCGTGCACATATATATACTCGTTTCGAGTGGCGGATCCACCTCGGACTAAATTTTAATGGATAAAAACTTACTCTAAATGTACTAATAGAAGATATAACAAAAGATATAACGTAAATGCATAATTGAAATTTAAGCCATATGCTTAACAATAAGAATAGCATCGAAAGGATGTAGCAAAGTAGAGAAATACAATTTGAGTACCTAAATAACGAAGATTTGGTCCATCCTTTCTAGTCGCCTATGATTTCTTCATCAATAATCAAACAAGAACTAAAACCTGCAAAGGCAATATACAAAGTAAATCAAAATAGAGATATACACAAATAAAACATACAAAATTTAAATCCACAAGAAACCAACTTACTATTAGCACAAGATAGGTCGAACATGCACAACCTCATCCCTTGAAATCCCGTATATAAGATGATAACGTCATGGTCATCTTCATTCTGTATCCCTAATTCCTAATCGATTAATCATACATAGAAATCGTAAAATACATAGCATGAATTATTCTGTTATCGTTAAGATTTTCAGTGGAACTATGCTCAGTTTGTCAATCATTCTGAACAATACAATCCTGAACGAGCTAAAAAATATATATGAAAGAACACATAATGGACTTCAACCTGAAAGAAGCACATTCCATGAAAAGCCTTACTCCTAAAATGGATAAGTATAGTACATGCACAATCATCAATGGACAGTATGAGTATATGACTATCTATCGGGCTATGTTTATATTTCACAAAACAGTGATTACTGGAGTTGTGGAGGTTATTGAAAAAGCAATGTTACTTGAGGAAGTGATGTAATATTTCCTATGATCAACATTCAGTAGTCATGCAAATACAATGACACAATATTAGTATAATCTGCCTATCTCATAAGCAACATTGCAACAGGGAATGAACCAACACCGAAATCAAATCAACAATCAAGTATTCAAATTTCAACTGAAGCTTGAAGCTTCTGCTCATCATCTTGCTTAGATGCTCATGGCTCACATGCGGTCTTGCCGGCGCTGGAGGGAGGCGACGCCAGTGGAGACGGTCGATAGAGGCCGGGAGCTGGTCCTGGAGGGAAGTAGTGGCGCTGGAGGCCAGGAGCCAGCACTGGAGGGAGGCGGCACTAGAGCCTAGAGGGGAGGCAACACCGGAGGCGTGGAGCCATGGACAGAGGCTAGGAACCGACATAACGCTGGAGGGAGGCGGCACTGGAGGAGTGGATGCATGGATTTGGAGCCGTCAGCCGTGGAAGCGTGGAGGGAGGCCAGAGGCATTGGCCGCTGCCTCGCTAGAGTCATTGGATGGCTGACGAACTAGGGTTAACATTTAGCAGAATAGGAAGAGACAGGGCAAAGCCGAATCGAACAAGGGCGACTGGGCGAGGCCGTGCGTCTTGCACGTGTTGGCTGAATGAGGGTGGCAGGTTCATCTTTATGGGTTGGGTTGAACTGTTCAACACTTAACGATTTTGTGTTGTGGGCTGGGCCACTGCCTACCGTCTCTGGCTGGGCTGCGAAGCCTATACATTTAAGTTTTTCAGCTTATATCGAAAAATTTTGCACTACTAATTTTTCTAAGCTTTGGGCTATAGCTTATCTAGCCCAAGACTTAGATCCGCCCGTACTCATTTCTGATGAATATGTAAAAACATAGCACATGTGTTCAAGACTTAGAACCGCCCCTACTCATTTTTTACGAATATGTAAAGGGAGTGACTATTGCATATATGACTGTTTTTTTCCTTCATCTTCAGTTACATTTTTATACTGCAACCTTAGATGACTTAAAGTGTGACTTCAGGAGGGGATGAATTAGTACACTGCAACTTTAGGTGATTAAAAGTGCAACTTCAGATGATTGAGAAATAAAAAAATTCCAATCGACTATGCAATAGCAAAACCGATATGTAAAAACACAACACATCTGTTCTGCTCTACACTTCTATCTACAACAAGTTAATTCTACGATTCGCATATACTTCGACAAAAGGAAAAGGACAGAGAGAAGAGATCGAAAAGCATACACAGTTCGATCGATCCTCGTATCTTAAATGGAACTTGTCTGGGCTTTACATGTTTTACCCTAATTGGCAAAACAGGTTCTGCCGGCCACTGCCAAATATGCACTCTAAGCAGAGATCCAAGAGGTTAATGAAACATGCATGATGCCGTCAACACCATCAACATGTACAGGAAGGGAGATCGAGCAAAGATTACATGTTCAGAATGCGGTTGTATCCATGCAGTTGCCGCTTGGGATTTCTGAATAATATTGTGCAATTACAACGATCGTATATAAATCATCTACCATTTCGGCCGGGCAAAGACAAAACGAAAGAGATTCTTCAGCTCTAGCTCTAATTACTGTAATTATAGTAGGTTAAACAACAATGCTTTCTTTTGCTTGTTTCGTCTTCTCAAGTTGTTTTGTTTTGTTGCGTAGAGAGAAAGATACCAGTTTGTAGGTTCTGAAAGAGAAAGACAACAAATTTGCACACATGACACATATGCAATCAGCTGCGAGATGCGTACCAAGCAAGGGGATAAACTGAGTAACCCGGCCGGCTGGCACATAAAAAGGAAGGAACGAAAAGAAGATGCAAATTGCCAACGTGCTTAGAGATCTTTTATATAAAGCTTATGCAAGACTGATGCTCTACGTTTGTTTTCGCACTGTCGATGCTGTTGTTACCATTTGTCGCCAATATTCAAGCCACTGAATTGATCCACAACAAAATTAAGCTTGAACAGTGAAGATCCTTGCAACTACACACTCTAATGGTTCCTCACCAATTTCCAAAAGCAAGTAGCCTTAATTAGGGTCACTACCTAGTGCTACATATATGCTACTCGAAATAAAACTATCTCAAATTATAGAAGCAGATATGAATCAATTAATAGAGAAAAATACAAACAAGATGCATGTTACTCCTTTCCAAAAAAGCATGCAACCGTTGTAATCTTAATCATGAATTATTCCCTGTCTAATTACACCTGCAGTTCAAAATTCGGAGTTTTGAGACCCGTTTTTGTCCAACTAATGCGAAACTCCCATCGATCTCTCCTAAGGGCTAAGGCCTTAACTAACCCCACCATCCCACAGAAGAAAAAGAGCTTATATATACATATAATCACCGGTGAGCTCGACATGGATGTTATGTACATATGGTAGAAGTCTGTTAAGCTGTTACCTCCTGGATCCTGATCGATGGCAGCGCGCAGAAGACGGCGACGAGGACGTGGTACCTAGGCGAAGAGACCGAGGCGGAGGCAAGTGGAAAATTCCAAAGGGATTGCACTGATCTTGTCCTCGCGCGCCTAGCTAGCTAGCTACATGCGAACTATATATACATATACACGCCAGACACAGACGCAGCATGCACCTGCTGATTGCATGCTGCTTGGATCGATAATGAATTCGCAGGCCGGCGAGGGCATGCACAGTTGCAGCGGCAGCTAGCAGTAAGCAAGATGAGATCAATGCGATCCCTTTGGAGTCCTCCACTAGCTTCCTGTGAATCGAAGCTGCTAACGAGCTAACCACTGGCACAAGAGTGAAATATTGCTGATCTGATCGATGGTATGGTGCAGCGGGGAGAAGTGTTTATAAAACCATGGCATGGCAATGGCAATGGCATGGATGGAGAAGGAAGGAAGAGGTAGAGAGAGAGAGAGAGAGAGGGGGGGGGGGTGAAAGCTACAGGGCAGGAGTTGGGCGCTTCGCTAGCTACTCATGCTATATAGAGCTAGTAGCTTCCCTGACAGGCTAGCTAGCGGCTAAGCTCACACTTGGGACATGAGAGGGAGAGGGGGTGGGGCCGGGGACAGCAAGGGCCCACCACGGAGATGCTAGTGTGCTCTGCTCGCCCACCCCCTGCTGGCCCAGCCGCGAAATTACTGCTTTGTCCTCCCCTAACAAACTGCCCATCATCCATAGTACTACGCAACGTACGGACAAGGGGAATTATTATACTAGTACACTGCATCCTTGCTTTCTTGGCGCCTTCCCTTCCCATCCCAATGCAGAACAAAGACGTGATGAGTGCCGCCCAGGCCATGCATCGAGTCTCCGTCCACAGTGAAATGGCTATTGCTTGATTTACGTATGCATGCTATTTTATATATAATATGCATGTGCTATCTGAGTTGTTAGCACTTATAGCGTATTTATAGTTCGTATTTATAAAAATCAGTATGTACATAATAACAGTAAAAATATTCGTTTTACCGTTTAGCCACCGGACAGCGACGCACAAAAGCTGACACCTGACCGAAGGAGCCCCGTGACCATACAGCAGGGGCCTACCACACGACCATATGGCAACAAACCATTATACGCCTTCATTTACCCTTAATTAGCAGCAGCAAATTCTCTACTGCACGGTGGTCGTGCGGCAGATGTGGCCTCGAGGTGTTTTTTTAGTTACTTTAGTAAATATGCAAGCAAATGCAGTGGACTGAAGACCATTTGGCTGCTCTAAAAAATAAGTGCTCATGCATACGCAATGAGGGAATAGAACATCGAAAGGGAGGTTGCGTTGCATTTGTCCCCCCTGCACAGTTCACTTCCGCCATTATCGGCGCTTCGTTAGAGCGCTGCGCTCTCACTCGCGTTATAAATTGCTCTCTCGCAGTCACTCTCGCAATTTCTCTCGTAGTCTCACAATTCTACGCAGCCGATTAGCAGTCACATTAGCAGCTAATTCCTGTGTAATGCATATGTGTGCGTGTGTGTAATTATTTATTACATCGTAATTTTTAATTTATAGTATTGTATTACCATTATATGTATGTGTATATATATCTACATATGTGTATATATAGGTGTATATATACACATATATATATACATAATATATACATATATATACACACGTATATGTTAATACACACACATGTATGTATGTACGTATGTATGTAATATATGTAGGTATATGTATATATGTAGGCATGTATGTGTACATATATGTGTGTGTGTGTGTTTGTATGCATATATGTATGTGCAATTTCTTTCACTGTAAATTTTAACTTGTATTATTTTATTGTCATTATCAATCTTTGCAGTAATATTTCTTATATTCCATTTGTTGCAAGCTATGTTTTTATCGAAGCTTCTTGAAGAATTCCACGATTAGAACCATCGGTGCTAGTTGTAAATCGCGGGTGACACGGATGGCCCTTCGCCCTTCAAGTTGCGAGGAGGGAGGGATCATTGGGAGTTGGACAATTGTTACGTTACAATCATGTGGGCCACAGGCTTGTTACCCTTTGTGAGGATGGTCTCTATCGAATGGCAGCTCACCCTGGACGGTAGCCTGCTCTCAGCACTTGTGGACTAGTGGAGGCCTGAGATGCACACCTTCCACTTTCGGTGGGGTGAAATGATGGTCACTCTGCAGAACGTTTCATTATTGACTGGTCTCCCCCTCCGAGGTGAGGCAATTGTTCCAACCCCTCCACTAGTAGACTGGAGGGATAGGCTAGTGTATCGGTTTGGCCTGGCTATCCCAAAAGGGTGCTCGTGGCATCTACTACACTTGGTTGAGGCATTTAGTCGGTGCCCGCAGGATGCACTGGACGAGGTCGTCATGTCGCACCTCGTCGCATACCTTCTTTAGCTCTTTGGTTGGAGCATATTTCATCCACATGTGGCGATATTTGTAACCCCGACTTCATCCACATAGCTGAGTCTTTGGCTGACACGAACAGTACAGCTGGGGATCAGCCATCCTATACGTCACATATCAGCGGTTGTGTGACGCTTGCCAGTGTGGCACCAGTGCTACCCCCAGTCTGGTCATCTGCTATGTGCTCCTAGTACTGTGGACAACATGAGATGCGGTCATTCGACAGACCATGCCAGGTGCGTCGAGCACCCAATGAGTCCAGCCAACCATCACGACATACCAAGTCTGATCGGTGTCATAGCACTACCCATCAATCATCCATAGGCCAGATCGACGAGGAGGTAACTTACGTACAAACCTACATTTTATTTTCCTATTATGCATTACGTTCCACTAACATCATGGTGTTCCCCACCGCAGGTCCGTCATCGAGATGCATCACTTTTACCCTCCGCACACCCTACACAGACTACCGCTTCCCGTTGGTCATCTTCGCTACACATCAGGGAGGTACAAGATTCACATTCTACACCCGAAATATTTATTGTGACTAGCATTGTTCCATCTTGCAGCTTTCAATTCAACGTGGGGATGACGGCCAGTCCACCGATAACGATACGGGCCTCCAGGCTGCTTCTAGCGAGCGGTACATGGTGCTAGAGTTTGCAGCGTGCGTAGAGCAGAGCTCATCGTTCACACCGTACGCAGGGTTTGGAGTGCACGCAAAGTTTGGAGACTTGGGTGGGCAGAGCTCCTCTGGCTTCGCTGACACATCGTATAGTGAAGGCCAGGGCTCATTTGCACAACGAGGATTTCTAAAGTCCATCGTTCAGGGCTTTATCACTAGCGGACCCCAATTTGGCATGTCTCAGTAGGAGCACATCAACGCTTACCACCAGACACTTAATGCTTTACCTTAGCCTATTGGACCACTATCAGCCACTCAATAGACGAAACGGTCTCCATACCTCCAATCCGACACGCACACTCCGGACCGACTGTCGTACCCCATAGGACATGCTCTACGATAGAGAAGGCCACGCCTACTAAGGTAGACGCAGTGAGGAGATAATAGTGGCTCAGATGAGTGAGCCACATAGCATCCCGTGCTATGCGTTTTTTGTGCTGCTATATCCCGTGCCGTGCGTTTTTTGTACTGCTATATATACTCCTAACGTAATTGAATAAAAAATTACACCATCAAGTCTACCGTGCAAGGATCCTTAAAAAATATATAATTTTTTGAGCTTATTTCCTATATTAAAAAATTCCTACAAATAGTTTACATAAATGATTTTTTGAGTAAAATTCAGAATGGAAAAAATTATGAGCAAATTACACAATAAAGTACGCTGCGTGGGGAATCTCCATAAAATAT
Source organism: Dendrocalamus latiflorus (assembly GCA_017311315.1). NCBI lineage: Eukaryota > Viridiplantae > Streptophyta > Magnoliopsida > Poales > Poaceae > Dendrocalamus > Dendrocalamus latiflorus. Next base: position 50,664,822 of record CM029628.1, read on the forward strand.
TTTGTAAGTTTTTGTGCTCATTTACTATATCTAAAAAATTCTACGAGCAATGCGTGTAAATAAATTTTCTAATCACACAATTAAACTAATTAATTGCATCTACTAATTACTTGCTACCCTGTGGCTGTGTGGCAAGTTCTTGGCCGCACGGTGGCTAGGCGGCAAGTTCTTGGCCGCACCTCTTGGCCCCATGGTGGCTGGGCAGCCCCTGCAGCACGATCACGAGGCTGTTCAGCCATGTGTCAGCTCATATGCGTCGCCGCCCGGTGACCGAACGGCAAAACAGATATTTTGCTATTATCACGCACATATACATATTTTTGTAAATATGTACTCCAAATACGCTATAAGTGTCGAAAACTCTGTGCTCTCGACGCGTGCGTGTATGCATAACATGATTTTCGCAACCATAAAAAACTTCATGCACTAAAAATGTTGTAGTACATATGTGTTACAAAATGAACTCAATGTGGCTCCACTCGTTTTTGCGATGGCTTCTGGGTTTTAATTCACTATTCTGTAATTTCGTTTTTTTCTAGTTTTTGACTTTTTTTGAGTTTTTTTTGCCTTTTTTATATTCATTTGCATTGTCCGTGATGGATTAACATTTTTTTAATTTTTTTAAATTTAATTACTTCAAATAAATCACTTCAATTACAACAAAAAAAAAGTTAACCACTAAAAAAACCCATAAGCGATCGCCCCACGATTTACACCAACTGTTCTTGATCTACGCCATCCACCCAAGTGTTGCACGCATGTAACAAAAAAAGTTTGTGTGTACAGTATTGCCATTTTTCACCCTCCCGACAGTGAAATGGATTTGATATCTCCTAGCTAGCTAGGGTTCTAAATTCCTAGGTGGAGCTAGCTAGCTCGCCCGGCCCATAGGATTTGAGCAGCCTTATTATATTTAGACCGTATATTTGGAACGAGGAATTTTCCTAATTTTTTTGTGAGAATTAAATTGTACGATGTGAAATTTCTGATGGCATAATTTCTACCTACCTACTACTTCTTTCTCAGGCCCATAAATAATTTATGAATCTGAAACCCTCCGACGAAGATAGGGCCCCCACACGGAACAAATTAAAGTCCATGCATGCACTAGGTAGGTACGCGGATTCGATCGACCCTCTCCTCTTTAATGGCACTGCCACATTAGGCAAGCCAAGCATGATGGATCACATCGCGCGTGCAGAAGCGGACCATCTATCCATGCATGCCCTTGGCGCCATACGCCGCCGTCGGCGCGCATGCGACCCCGACCCAACAAAGCCAAGAAAAAGGAATTAGATCCTGTGTATTTTAGCTTAAATTTTTAATTTTAAACTTTTCCTGATGTGTTAACTTGTTTTTTATTTTTATTTTTTTTAAATTTAGTTAGGTCAAATAAGTTGCCATCAGTTATAGTATAATTTCAGTTAACTATAGGAAAATTTCAACCACAAACCACTTTTTTCAACCCAATTAAGCGACACCTTGATTAGAGGTAAGCCATGCAATTGGCCACCAATGCAGGACAAATTAACAAACTACAAACCCCACAGTGAATCATGGCGTAATCTCACCGGGATAAAAAAAACAAAAAAACAAAGGTCAGGGCAATTAATCAGTTGCTGGGGGCATTTGGGTCATTTGAGGCGCAGCAAATGCCAACAAGGTACGCTCAACCGTTTTGTTCATGCACTACCTCCATCCAGATCGATGCACGAAAAGAAAGAGAAGGCACAGCACGGTCCAAGATATTATTATTATGCGCATGGCATGCCCTGCCCTGCCCTGGCGACCAGACCACCGAAACGATCGACCCACGATGGCGACCACAAGAATTATCAATTACTGTCACTGCGATATCCTATATATATATTTCCATGTCAAGACAACCCCTGTACTTTGGACGGGCAAAAACAGTTGATCGTATTCCGGTCCTCTGCAGAATGATCGACCGCGTTGGAGCATCCCATGGAATATATATATCGTTGTCGTCAAAAGAGTAACATTGATGGAATTATCCCGGCAAAGTTGAGTCATGCGATTATTTCAATTTCACCCCAGATAGCTAGCCTTCCAAGCAACTAGCCGTACGTGTTAATTAATTAGTTGCTAAAATGCCCGGATGAAACGGCCATTAGGTTGAATTCACACCGACCGCAAAGATTCTCCGTAAAAAAGGTGGATGAATACCAACCTAGCTATGCGGTCCATCAACCGGGCGGGTGTGTCGGCTTGTGCAGTGGCAAAATTTCACTGAGAAGGATCTTTTCATTTTAATTCCTCCTTGTTTTTACTGAAGTTGGTACAGTGTCTACTACAATCCATTAATAGACTCATGGAATAGACGAAATATTACTGCGAAGATTAATAATGATAGTAAAATACTACAAGTTGGTGATTACATGCGTGTAACTACATACAAATAATTCATTAATGATCGACAATTTCATTACCTGTCCGAAAAATTACGAGTAATTCATTACCGTCATCCATAGTACCTAATTACTTACCGCTAACTCATTCGTTAACCCTAACTAATTGCTACTATAGTAATTATGACTGCTTAATTACATACTACCATGCAATAACAAATTATGGTTACCGTATATACACAAAAATAGAAAAACTACATCTAAATTACAACGACCTACTTACTTTGAAATACAAACTATGTTAATTATGACTAACTAAATAATACTAATTAACTACGACTGCGGGAATAACGTCAAAAGCATGCGATAAAAAATTACCTACCTTTCGGGAAAAACAATCAGCACTGTTGTGTCCTCCTGCCGCGTCTTTAATGAGATATGCACTGCCTTCCCAAAATAATGAGCTACGCACTCTTAATTTTGAGCGACGAGCGACTAAGATGAATGATGATGAACTGCGAGAAATTTGTATTTATGGCCGAGCGAAAAGGGAACCTAGTGCGTTCATCCTGCAAATTAAGGACTCCTTGTCGATGAGCAGCACTTCGAAAGAGGGGGGACGACATGGTAATACTAACAAATGTGCAGAAAAAGGAGTGGGTGAGGAGGATGGCACGGACATAATGACATTAGTACGAACGAGAGAGCGCGCGAGGGCGGTCGACATGGATAGGGTGGCAATTGTGCAAAAGACACAGCGGGAAAGAAAAGATAGCAGTAACAGGCTGACATATGTGCGAAAGATAGATGTCAGACACTGCAAAAGATGCCTGAGCATCATTAATTTCATAATTAAATTAACATGAATTAACGTGACAAATTTGAAGCACATAAAATTTCTAAAAAAATACAAAATTACTATGTTAGGAGGCTTCCCACGAATTTTTAGAGCTCGTTTGCTATATGTAATAGCTCCTACAATATCGAAATCATATAAATTTTGAGTAATATTTATAGTGGATAAAATTACTAAAAAAAATTATACAGCTAAGTACGTTATGTCAGGAGACTGCACATAAAATTTTATAATTTTTTGAGCTTATTTACTGTATTTAAAAATTCAAATAAATAGTAAATAAAAAATAAATTAGAATAAATAATTAATCTGACTAATTGGCTGATTTAATCACATATGGTGATGAGATGGCCGGTCCCGGGACGGCACTGGCCAGTGGTGTACGTGCGTGCGTGTTCCTTTCCGTATGGTATGGCCGCGTGTGTGCACAAGTAGGGGCCCACGTGGCATCCCCAAGCCAAGACAAGGGTCATGTGAGTGTCTGCGCCGTGGGCCCAGGTAAGAGCCAGCGTGGCCCACGGAAACAGAATCGGGCCCACACGCTGTAAGCTTACGTCCTCCTGCCTCCCTATTGTGGCTCACGCGGGCCTATCTGTTCTTTCAAGTCCTTCCCCGCCATTATTCTGCTTCTCTACCTCCCCCTCCTCTCCTCTCCTCTTCAGTTTTACCATTGCTCTGCCAAAAAATTAACAACACTAGCAACTCTTCCAAGTTTATCTCATATAGGTATACGAAAGGTAAAAATAAATCTGGGAGGTAAACCGACAAGCAAAGTAGTTATCACTTAAGTGCTTTTGTCCTAAGTACACTTAACAAACTGGCTCTGTTAAAATTCTCCCAGAAGGGCGTGATTTCAGAATAAGATCCTTGTTTATTTTTAAAAAAGATTTCACAAGAAGATCTTGATTCTCGAGGGAGAGGGGAAAAATAAACAAGAATCATGTTCTAGGAAATTCAAGATTGGTGCAGCATATGATAAAATGTGCATGGCGGATAGGCGGCAGCCTAACGATTCTTGTATTTTAGCATGATGATGTTAAAATTTATCTTGCATTGCAGAAGCTTTTTCGTTCATGTCTTTTGGTCTCTCTCTCTTTATCTTGCGAGGGCACCATGAATTACAGGTTTAAGTTATAGGACCGATATGGCAACAGAGATGAGTGAATGTTGTCTTTAAATTTTCCCTAAATATTTCTCTAATTTCGTTCATGTCTTTTGGTCTCTCTCTCTTTATCTTGCGAGGGCACCATGAATTACAGGTTTAAGTTATAGGACCGATATGGCAACAGAGATGGGTGAATGTTGTCTTTAAATTTTCCCTAAATATTTCTCTAATCTTTACTCTAAATAGTTATGAGAAGTTATGAAGATCAAGAAGTCAAAAATCAAAAAATTATCGGAGCTATTGAAAATTTCAACCCGTGAATAGAGATTTCAACACTATTTTAAATATGAAAAAACATGCAACTTTTGATCCATCGATTCAAAATCATGTTTGTCATGTGTAGGTGCACCACTATCTTGCCATGCATTGATAAGTCTCTCCCGCTCCAGTTCTATCGGACCATACCTCACTTGGACCGATCATGCCACATGATGCAACCCAGCTGTTCGAACTTACCTTTAACATTTTTCGCCTTTCTCATATCATGCCTGAGCTCACCGTCTCACCCAGCATTCTCGATCGTTCTGGACCTCAGCTCCGCTATGTGCGGAGCCCCAATCTTCCCCGTTGACCATAGTCGACTCCGAGCGACGCTGCATATCCAAATACAAAGAAATCATTTTCGGGCGTAAGTTCTTCACAACTTGACCCACGTTAGCAATGACATGTCTCATGCAATCTATAATCACTGACCTAGGTCACCAAATCATTCTATGACTCAAAATTCCCAAAATTATTTATTTCTGTAATCTATCTAGAAAAATATACAAATATACAAATTCCATATTCTCACTTCTCTAAAATGATAATGGTTCATCACAACAAAACTATAAACCTTCTCACATGGTCCTTCATAGGGTTAGTATTTGCGATGAACTGAAGAAACACTTCATGTCATTTAATTCACTTGGCAATTTACAATAGCTCAGAGTATATTGCAGATTTGTTCGAGATATTTAGGGTGTACTAATCTCGCTACATGCTTTAGCTTTTGTAGAAGAACAAACCCATCTCTCCATAGTAGTAAAATTGACTTGAAAAATCCTTGCTGGTTTGAACGTGAAGCAACAGAATGTAGACAGCTCATGTGATTTGGACAGATCACTTACCTTGAAGAAACACAGGATCGAGTCGAGTCCAAAATTTCAAGAACCCCATCTGAAATTGTCTTCTCGCCTTTTCCTTTTGCCAACTTTCAATCCAAGACGGTATCTCCTTTGAATTCCCGCATTGCCAGCAAAAGATGAGGCGAGCTTTTACATATCTTTTCTTTTCCAATGTTCGGAACAGACTAAAAAAACAAGAGGAAGTTGTCATTGCATAGGACAGCAGAATAGTGGCATGATTCCACCTTTTGAAATGACTTGTTCACTGACGGAAATGCTCCACTTCTTGGCCAATTACACCACCGTGTGTGTGCGCGGCCAGGGGAAATGCAAAGTTCTTGGAAGTCACTACCACTTTGTGCAGCCACTTTGAGCGCACTTGCTGCGAAACAGATCTCCATAGAGGTGCACAGAAACAGCAGTTAGTCAAGGTAGATAGATCTTGCTGCCTGCCTATGAAAAGCCACTTTTAACAGTTCCTCCAAAGCGATGGCAAGATATTTATTTGCAGCGTCGAGTAAAAAATATTTATTTAACATGGTGGTAATTCAACCATACAAAAACAGGGTTACTTTCAAAAGGGGGAAAACATGCAAACAGACATGAGCCGACTACTTGAATTTTCCGGGCAAAACTTTGTCTGCTTGGATTTTCTCAAGATGTATAGACTTAAGTGTGTGTTGTTACTCCCTTTAGATTTCTATTCACCTGCCATGAGCAGTCCATGTACTCCTTTCTTCTTAATTGAAAATCAAAGAACTGTCTGCTTGAACAATGAGGACAGACACCGATCCACAAACAGTAAATGCGAGAACAACGTTTCTTTTTTAGAGAGAACAACATTTCACTGTGGGGAAAAGCGGACTGGCTATTTGCATCCTAAAATAACTGCAAAACCAGTGCAAGGGGAGATGTTTGAGAGTTGCCTGTAAGGACTTTGGTGATGCAAGGTCGCCGTTCAACAGCGTCACGTTGCTTTCCCAGCTCCAAGAATGTACGAAAAAATGGAGACAGCCATGCGTGGTGGGATTTGGACGTGAAAAAGGACGTCGAGGACGATTGAATTGTCGGGCATTCGATGAAGGGAAACAGATCAAACCAGGAACATTTTCCTGTGTTTTAGTTACGGAGCCAGCAATGCGTTCCTCTGGGATGGAAATTGTGAACAGCCAGTGGCAAATTAACTACAGATCTAGCCGGTAGCTTTTAGGCATCCAAGAAAGCACTTCGATTATGAAACTATTGCGGGCGACTTTATGAGCACAAAAGGTAAAGAAGATGCAGGAAAGCTGACCTCCACATGGTTTAGTGTCATAGATCAGTAGTAGTCAGAATTCTGTCATGTGAACTGAATACTGGTTAAGCATGCAGCAGGTGCATCCAATGTGGAGCATTCAGGAATTAAACCGATAAAATGTACTACAGCAGTAGCACTAAGGGTTTCGTAGAGAGATACCTCCCTTAAGAAGAAGCCTTCGCCCCGTAACACTAACGCCGCCACCAAGGCCTATAACCGAGTGTGCTGAATTCTGGTGCCGAAGAGCGTGAGAGAGAAAGGCGATTCCGATCCAGATCATACAGCTCCCCGAATGCTGGGCAATTTATACTCTGGAAAAGGATGCTGCTCGCCACTGGAAAGGCAGTCGATTAGATTCAGCATGTTGAGGAAGCACCGGTGTGGAAGTCGGATGATGATGATGCACCAGCCAGCTGATGCCCACAGCCACAGCACAGTGCTCGCATAGTGGATGACATGAAAGTCCGGCACACCAACCAGAAAGATAGAGTCTTGCCAGACAACGAGAAATTAATTGGTCCTGAAGCTTGGAGATGCTCCAATCCAAATCACCAGCCACTGCAGAAGCACAGCTACATGGACAAGGTGAAAGGGCCTCAATGGACAGCGGCGATGCAATTATGGAAGGGAATTTACCGCGACGACAGGCAGGTCTGACAGGATGCATAATAGTGTGTCTCAAGACAGACAGGGTGGCTGATTGGCATTAGCGCTGGCCGGCAATTCGTCGAACATTTGGTCTGCGTGTGCACAGTGCGCTATAACAAGCTATGCCATGGCGCGGTCGAGGCAGCAACAGCGCAACCTCGTAACCAGGCTTCTTTTACCACACCAAATCACTGCAACATCCCATGGATGGCCAAGCATTGGCACAGCTTGCAAGAGCAAGAGGTCTGGTGCACGGTGCACTTCGTTCGAGCCTGCAACCGCGGAGAAAGGATGAGGAATCGAAGTGGGCGGCGCATTGGTGAATTGAAAAGGCCTGTTTGGGCTTAGCCTTCTCATGTGCGGAGTTCCTCGTAGGTTAATTGGGCTCTATTTACATATGGGCTTTTTTACTTTTCATAACGCTGTGCATGTTTTGGCCCTTTTGAGAAGAATTTAGCATTGCTCAAGAGAGAGAGGGGAAGAATACGACGAACTTAGCAGCGTTTGTGTCCAGTTTGGCGAGAACATCAGTGATTTCATGAGAGCTAAAAAATGGAGCAAAGACGTTTGGCCCAAAGAATCTAGAGATAGTGTATGTAACTATTTCTCTCTTTATACTGTCTCTTAGTAAAATTCAAAAGCACAAGTGACAAGACAAAAAAACCCGCCCGGTAATAGCAACTAGTCCACGAACACGCACGCGTCATGCATGTCAGGGCAGCAAGGTCAAGTGATAGTTGGAACTAATGCCCAACGTAACGGAGAAGAGAACGCAGCATCATTGACTAATCAATCTAGGGGTCGGCCGGCCGAGATGATGGGCCCCACGTTTTCCTTTTCCAGGCTCTCCCGATAATGTTAGTTGCTGATTTGACAGGGCTTATTATACCCGCAGCTAGCCAGCTACAGCCCAGCATTCCAGCTCGATTTTTCTCCTCTATAGCCTTCTCTTATGAGATTTTTTCAGTATTATCAGTACGACTTTATACATGAAGTGTATTACAATGGTTAACCTAGTCTGGAAAATATGAATATTTGTATGTAAGAATTTCAGAGGGAAGTGAGCATTTCACTCCCAGACTCCCGATGGATGTTGGATGTGGAGCTTACTCTGAAATTCGTACGAGAATCATGCTCTTGAAATAGGATTTTAATAGATGGATCATAGTTGTAGCACAGAGCTTTCCACTGGCCGGTGCGCGACTGAGGTGGGCATGATTGAAGTAATCAGCCTTTCCGTCTTCTCTAACAACGCAATCGTGCAATCACCATGGAAAAAGTACAAAATAGCTGTACCATTAGTTGCTCTGTCTAGCTTGCATTGCGTCCCGATAGGTTCTCTTGGCTTGATCTTCCGTATGATCGCAGTATCAACGATGGAGACAGCAAATTATGTAGGTAACGGAGTATAATTTTCTGCACTAAATACAAGTACTAATTCAGCTATTAGCAAGCAATCAAGCAACAGAATAGTATTCATATCGATATCTTTACTGTTCATTGTTGGTTAAAAATACATAAACAAAAGTTACTAACAATAGAAAAAAACCTTCAGACATGGACCAAAAAATAATACCAAAACCTACGTGGCGCGAACGAGCCGAACACTCAAGATACAGGTCAATCTACCTGTTTCCTTGCTTCGTTGGGGGTGGGGCCCACTTAATCGCCGCTTGCCGCGGCTGCCAGCTCAGCGCCCGTTGTTCCCAGAGCACGAGACGAAATTAATGACCTGTCCGAACCGAGCTGAGACGATTGGACGAACCAATCAGTTCTTTCATTTACACATTCCCATATCATTTTGGCTACGTTAATTAGATTTTAACTATAGCTGATAATTTTTATTTATATTTTTTAAAATAAAAGTATATGATAAAAACATCAACGCAGATAACGTATATAGTTTTAGACTCAATAAACTATTTGAAGAAACAGTTTGAACAAACTATTTGAAAAAACCACTATGTTTATTTCAGCCTTCAAGAAATCTTTGAGTTTCAACTTTTGGCTTGTGACTTCTAGTTTCTTATTTTCATCTTTTTCTGATTTTTCGGTTTTTTATTTTTGCTCTATTATTTTATATTGGGCTAACATATTTTTTATATTTTCCAATTTTTAAAATTTAGTTGTGCCAAAAAGTTACAAGTAGCTATAGTACAAAAATAAATTAGCTGTAGTGCCAACATGAAAAATAGACTATAGGTCATAAAAAAACCTAAATAAGCAGGGAAAAAACAAAAAAAAATGATCTGCTCTGCTGTTTCGTGCGTGCAGGCCTCTCCTCTCCGGCCTCTCTTACCCCTTCCTCTTACCAGACAGAAAGCACTAGTTGTAGTACTCTACTTGCTTGTTTAATTATGCGTGCGTGTGTGTCCGTGTGAGCTGCGATCTTTTCAGCAATTTCATTTCAGGTCATAGACTACATGTTCATGCCATGATAGGTTTGGCAGGACAGGACTGGACAGAATACTGTTTACTGTCAGAATAGGTCTTATTATGGTACGGTTTAGATAAGTACTCACGAACCGAGGTTAGGACACTTACTCTTAAACCACCATGGGCTATGACCTCGTCAATATTTCTGGACTTGGTGGAAGAAGAGATAAAGATACTATAAATTTTATTTATTCTTTGCTTATCGAAAATAGTATAAAGTTATCCACTTTATATGAATAGCTAGACTTACTACTAACAAATATATCATTATTTTTTAAAAAAATTAATTTTTAATAATAGAAAAATATTCATAATATATGAAATAAATCTAAAACAAAATAAACATAAATAATAAGAAAAATAATTATTAAAATCATAATTAACGATAGCAATGTGTCCTAGCCATGGCAATAATTAACACCTCTCCTCTTTGCAGATGTGAACATGAAGATGGTTTTGGCTTGGTTTTGCGGGCGGCGTTGCTGAACGAATGGTCCGTCAGGCCGTCAGGTTCATGACCTCACACAGTTGATGCAGCGATTTCTTTTCCCTGTCGTGGGTTTGCTAGCTTTTGACGAATGTCAATCTCTGAACGCTCTTTTTCTTCTTCTTTTCAGTCACAGATAGGTACTGCTCCTCGGTATCACTCTCAGTGCTATATACTCAACGCAAATATATATATGCATCTGTCACTGACAGAGTACAGCCGAGAAGGATACTGCCATCGTCTAAGCAGAATTGCAGCAAACAGCTGAGCAAAACAGGATGGGCGGTTGGGAACTGACCATGTAGGAAGTTTTTGAATGCTGAATGTTGATGAATGCTAGAATTTTTTGACTTTTGCGCGCGCAAGCGAGGGTAACATTGCTTACTGCATACACTAATCTTTTTTTGAATCATTCGAATAATGGTCAAACATCACTATTCAAACCTGCAAGTTGCAACGAACCGCAACATGTCGGTCGGTCGGTCGATCACAATTCGCAAGGAAATGAGACTCGCTGATTTCCATAAAGATTTTTTTCCTTATTTTGAAGATCTGGTCCCCGCATCTCACATCTTGGAATAATCTTTGAGCTGGAGCCATGCCCGGAGAAACTATCACTCAAAAGTGACAGAAAAGAAAGCGTCAAGACTTCGGCTGGCAAGGCAGATTTATCTATTTTTTTTAAACACAATTACAAAATGTACCAAAAGGAAAATCGTGTGCAAAGTATTTTTCTTTCCCTCTAGAGCGAGAAAAAGAGCGCGTGCACCTCCTGCGGCAACCGTCCTGCCCGGTGATGGCACCGCACCGCCGCAGCAGCCTCGTACGCGGCCGCCGCAAGCTGCTGCTAGCCCACCAAGGAACCACCGTCGTCGTACACACACACTTGCGCTTCCAGAGGCAAGTCGAAACGCACTTGCCAACTTGCCGTGCCGTTTAGGCATTCTTATACCTGACTGAGTTTTGGTTTTGCTTTATAAACAATAACAGTTTATAGAGAGCTGTATAGAAAGAGAAACTCACGTACGATTTTAGTCGATATAAATAAAGTTACTATAGTGTATATTATAATAATTAGTAGACTCCGTCTTAAAAACACTTTATTTTAATAAGGTACTGTAGAAAGTTATTTACTATAGAAAAACAGATTTTTGAAGCTAATATGAACCGGGTTTTACTATTACTATTATAGATACTATTCAGATTTTATCTATATTAATTAAAATTGTATACGAACATTTCTCTTATGAATAGATAGAATTTAAAATTTTAACATAAAAATCATAAGTCACCGTACAAAAGAGCCGCCAAATTCCTTTTTGTTACTCCAGTCCAGTACTAGTATGCTACTAGTTATTTACCGCACGATTAAACTCGTAACCTGCTCCCAACCCAGTAGAGTACAGGCATGTCGGTATAAAAAATATTCCCGGCGAAGTAAAACCACTAATAAAAATATAGCAGTATTATATTAGCAAATAATACTACCAGCTCCCAAACCCAACTCCCCAGCCACTGAAGAAAGCCGAGAGGGAGGGGACTAGGGGAGATCCAATCCAATCCCCCTCTCCTCCTCCTCCTCCTCCTCCTCGGCGACGCCTCTTCGATCCCCCCCTCCTCCGGGTTGCTTGCTCAGGCGAGGCCTTCGATTCGGTTTGATTCGATTCTGTGCTCAGATCCGAGGGGGGTTTGAATTCCGCTTTGACCTCTCAGGTGCTCTTCTGTCTGCTTCCTGCAGGTTTGCTTCGATTTTCTCTCTCTCCCTCTCTCTCTGGGGGGTCGGAATGGGCGGGCGAGTGTCCAAGGCGACCTGCTGCTGCTGCTGCTGCTTCCGCGCGCAGCTCCACGGGATTACGCTCGAGAATACGGATACTGGTGTGTAATGCTTGTTTGTGCTTGCCGGCTAGCTAGCTAACATGTATCGGTAGTATTTTTCTCTCTGCTATTTTTGGTGGTTAGCTCTTCCCTTTTCGAGAAATTGTCGGCGTCCGCGATTTTGTTTTATTTTCCCTCTATTTTTACCCCGATATTGTCGGTAGGAATAGGATTTGCGAGTGGTTTTTCGATATGCATATGGTTACCATCACCGCATTTGGAAGCTTGGTAAATTGTGTCCAACGGCCATTTATTCGTTCCACCTACGCATTTCCCTCCATTTCGGTTGTGATTTCTGCAGTAATTTCGTCAAACTATTTCTGCTTTGGGTGCTGTTTATATATAAGATAGCTAGTGATTTGTGGTGCAAACTAGTTTTTGTTAGGTCTGCATATTAGATTTTTTGGGTCGAATTTGGAGCAGATTGAGTGGAACGCTTTCTTTTGCCCCCTTGTAGTGGTGGAGGAGCAGGGGGAGGCCTACGAGCTGCCGGCGTTCCAGGAGTTCTCCTTCGAGCAGCTGCGGCTGGCCACGTCGGGCTTTGCGGTGGAGAACATCGTGTCTGAGCATGGCGAGAAGGCGCCCAATGTGGTATACAAGGGGAAGCTCGATGCGCAGCGGCGCATCGCTGTCAAGCGGTTCAACCGCTCCGCCTGGCCCGATCCTCGGCAGTTCTTGGTATCCCCGTCTCCTTCACTTTAACCATTCCTGCCGATTCGCATTTGATGGGTGTTAGCGGTACTTCGTTACCTGGTTGGTTATTGTGGGGGTGGTAGATTCTTTGCAATTTTTCTGTTGATAAATCTATTTATCTAGCCTTGACAATGATATCTCTTATCATGGAGGTTTTTTATTTGTACCTGTTCCTGAGATGATATGCATGCTTGTTATTTACTTATATTCCTTTTGGATGGATTATGATGGCTTGCAGATGAAATGGTGGCATTTACCAACTGTTTGCCCAACAAATCTTTTTTTGTGTGTGATTATTAGATTCCAATCCTAAAGCAAGTGTGATACAGCAACCATTACCAGCTACTACTAGTCCCATGATTTTGGGGATTATCATATTTGATTGTGAAGTTACTCTATTAATTGCTCTCCCGCTGAAACTGTTGGTTTAGGTAGAGCATTTAGCAAACTTCTCCTTTTTGCTTTATCCAGATCGACAATGGTCAATATGAGCTTGCACATGTATGTAGAATTAGCGAGTTATCATATCAGTAATTCTGTAGTGCTGAACAAGTGAACCTTACAGGTGTAGTTATTCAGAATTTTTATCATCAAATAATTTCCATCGCCTGCTGTCAACAATGTGTGTTTTTCCCCCTGTATTTAGCACTAGTGCTTTACATGCCTTGTTATTTGTATCTCACTACTTATTATGCCATTTGCTTATGGCTGATGTTATAATTTTTTTTGTTTACTTGCCAAGTAATACACAGATGATTTTTCTTAAGTTTCAGCAGCGCATCCTCCATATGGATGACATTTTCTTGTGTGAAAACAACTTACTGTTTGTTGGCACAGATTTTTGTTTGCTTTACCCATAATATGGTTCTGGTAAGTTTTCTAAAATTTGCCAATAATGACCTTTTGGGGAAATAATTATGCTTCAGGAAGAAGCTAAATCTGTTGGCCAACTCCGGAGCAAAAGGTTGGCTAATTTGCTTGGCTGTTGCTGCGAAGGTGACGAGAGATTGCTTGTTGCAGAGTACATGCCCAATGACACACTAGCAAAGCATCTTTTCCATTGTGAGTTGCCCTACATTTCCTGCTGTAATTATGTTTATCTCAGTTTGTTATTGTTATCTATTCTCGTCCTGAACCAATGCCTAATATCTTTTAGGTTTATGGTCTCACAACTATTGATAATTAGTTTCTCTTTTTCACTTTTTTGGTTACACTTTCTGCATCATGTATAAATGACTTTTTGGAGATCTATGGCATCAAATGAGAGGACATTATGCAGACCATTCTATTGTTTCTTTTCAAAACATTGTCCGCAATGACTGTTGGTACTTGGTAAATAATTGAGAAGATTATCTGTTCTATAGCTACATAAGATCATGCAACACAAATATTTGTTGAAAGATTCGTGCACTTGTATTGTATTGAACCTCTAACTGGACCAAGACATCAGGAGAGATTCCCTTATTATATCAAGCTTTCTCTTTGACCCTCTAAGTGGACTGAGACATTAGGAGAGACTCCCTCTCCATCCCCCCCCCCCCCCCCCAACAATTTACACTGCATTGCCTGCCATACATTATTTTTAATGCCTTACAAGATTAATGATTTAACATTTTCCTATTATTGTATACATTTCACAGGGGAGTCACAAGCAATGAAATGGCCCATGAGATTAAGGGTTGTTCTCTATCTTGCTGAGGCTTTAGAATATTGCACCAGTAAAGGGCGTGCTCTGTACCATGATCTTAATGCCTACAGAGTTCTGTTTGATGATGTGAGTATCATATAAATTGTTTCTGCAGTGTGGTCAGCTGTGTGTTTTGTAACATTTTTACGTTGTTCACATGCTGCAGGACTGTAACCCTAGACTTTCATGTTTTGGCCTCATGAAGAACAGTCGGGATGGAAAAAGTTATAGTACCAATTTGGCATTTACTCCTCCAGAATACATGAGGACTGGTCGGTCCCTTCTTACTTTCTAACATTCTTAAGCTTGCTTTTATGTAGCAGTCCTTCGATGTGAGTTTGATGATCTAGGTAGAGTCTTTCTGGTCACGCTACATTACTGCCGGTCTTTCTTAGAAAGCTGATTTGTTGTAATCACGCCGTCATATTCTGTGAGATTACACCTTGAGTTTGCTTTTGTGTGTGGAACATCCTTAACCTTTGTAAAGTGAGGAGGGCTCAGCTATTCGATGGAACATCACATATGATGCAATTTAATGTTATGTTATAATTTAGCACCATTTCATGATATCCTACATTAAATTCTTAGAAAAAAACAAATTTGCACCTTAATGGTCTGATCTGTGAAGTAAAATATACTCGGTACAGATGATTCTAAATTTCTACTGGTCATCACTTACAGTATTTATAAATTCATAATATTGACAGTTTGTCCTTTTTAACGGACCTAGGTTTAATGTTAGCTTCAGAATTATTCATGTGGTTTGAGCTGCTTGAAAATATGGATTATTTTATTCTATGTTCCTTGTACCAGGCAATAAAAGTTCATCTTCGGTTAACTATGTGTAGCACTTAACTGCTGCAAAAGATGAAGTGCTAAAACTTTTTTACAATAGTCTGCCTCTAACATGCTATCTCATTCTTGCATTTTCTCCTTCTGTTTACCTGCAGGACGTATCACTCCTGAAAGTGTCACATACAGCTTTGGCACCTTGCTGTTGGATGTTCTTAGCGGGAAGCATATTCCTCCTAGCCATGTATCAACTTTGAACTTTAATTCTTCCACAACATTTTCTATCTTATTTTGCTCACTTTTTAGGCATGTTTTGCACTTACTGCGATGGCGGCATGTATATAATAATTTTATGTGGACATAACAACCCCATAGGAAGGCTGATTTCTGAACAAATATAGTTATCTCTAGGGAGAATCGATCTGGTAGTCTTGCCTCACAGTGCTTTCTTCTAAAGTCATCATTTCCCTGGAGCAATGTGAAATCATGTATGTAGACATTGGCCTCCATCTCCATTGAGCAATGTGAAGTATGTAGATATAGGTCCTCATTTCGACCAACTTGCATGCCAGAAATAGAAGGGTCTTATTCTGACACTAATATCATTTTGCCTACTTTGGATTATGTGGAAGGGCTCTATGATGAAATAACTATTTGGGATCTTTGAACCAAGTATATAAATGTTAAGAGTATCTCCTCTCTCTCTCTCTCTCTCTCTCTCTCTCTCTCTCTCTCTCATTCTCCTTGTATACTTCTATAGGGCCCATAGAGTTTGTCGCCCATGACCATGAGGCCCACTACCGGTGTGCCTCTTAGTGTATTTACTCCTGTACAACCAACAGAGAGTAGTGATTTTGTGGGAAAGAAATTTGCTTCACATGGTATCAGAGCCAGGCCCCCAAAATCCCTAACCCTAGCGTCGCCACTGGCGTCTTCTCGCCGCCACCGGCCTCTTCATCTTGTTGCCACTGCGCTGCAGTCTACCCGATGTCTTCGTCAACTGCATCGCGCAACGTCGCCGGCGGGAATCGCTCCGGTCGACACCTTCACCTCGTCGGCCTTTACCTCATCTGTAGCCGCCACCGTGCTGCAGTCTTCCTCTTCATCACCGGCATCGTCGTCCGCTACATCGCGCCGCATCGCCGGTGGGAAATCGATCTAGGCGACGGATCCAGTCGACGACTTCTTCCCTCGTCGACCTTCCCACTAGTCGAGTCATCATCTTCTTCATGTCCACCGGGCTGCAGGCTTCATTGTGGCCGCCGAAGTAGCATTGCAGTTGGCTTCTTCATCTCCGTCGGGCTGCAGGCTTCTGCTTGGTCGCCGCACCGCTCGGCCGCCTCGGCGCTGTGAATCCGCTGAGGTTGCAGGCTTCGTTGCGGCCGCCGAAGCAGCATTGCGGTCGGCTTCTTCATCTCTGCCGGGCTGTAGGCTTCTGCTCGATCGCCGCACTGCTTGGCCGCCTTGGCGCTATGAGGGTGCAGTGTAGCAGCCAGTGTCTTCATCGAGCTCGACGTGCTCCCCCCATTCCGCCATCAACTCCTTCAACCTCTGCTCGGCCGCCGGCAGGTGTTGCAGCTGCCCCAGCCTTCTCTCAGCTGTCGAAGCTGTTGCTGCAGTCTCTCCTCTGTCCATTGAGCAGAGGGAGCAAATTGTTGTTGCAGCTGTTTGTACATTGAAGGCTGCTGTGCAATTGGTTGTGCTGAGATTGAGTATATATGCTAGCTGAAGCTTGAAGTCTTTGCTGCTGTTCTCTACTACCATGGTAAAGGATGGCTCCCTCCTAGTCATTGACATCAATCTAGATGGTTCTAACTACAGAGAGTGGGCTTTCTCGACCATGACCATTGTGAGGGCAGTCGGTCTTGAGGATCACATGAATGATGATCCTCCCGATTCAAGGACTGATGATGCTATCAAGAAGGCTTGGAAAAGGGCTGATGCTAAGGTGATGGGAGCTCTACTTCCGAATGTTATTTCTTCACTTCGAATGAGTCTTGAGCATCACCACTGCGCCAAAGAGATATGGAAATATCTTGAACAACGATGTCTTCAACCTAGTGGAGCTCTTCGTCTTTCCTTGCTGCAAAGCTTGCACAATCTTCAGCAGCAGGACATGTCTATAGAGGAGTACTATGGAGCCTTCACTCGCATCACTAGTTAGCTTGCCTCTATGACTCCAAATAGTCACTCTGGATATGAGTCTTGTATGGCTAAAGAAAAGCATGAGCATCAGATTTTCATGTTTCAGTTTGTGATGAGCCTTAGGCAAGAGTTTAAGTACAGTCGTACCTAGTTACTTGGCTGTCCAACTCTTCCTACCTTGGATGATGCACTTGCTTGCCTAATTGCTGAGGAGACGAATCTTCGCTCCCTTGCCACACCTATTGCACCGATGACTCACACCAATGTTCTTACCTCTCAGCACCAAGGTTCTTCCTCAGGAGATGTAGTATGTTCCTATTGCAAGAAGTCTGGACATACATTTGATCGCTATTTTGCCCTTCATCCTAAGATGCTTGCTGAGTATTGTAAGAGGTTTCCTTTGCAACACCGTCGTGGATCTTCCAGGAGGTCCACCACTGCAGCCCTTGAGTCAGAGCCTTCAGCGAAGAGTGCCTCAGTTTCAACTGCCTCACAGTCTACTTTTGGTGCTGTTCAGCCTTGGATACTTGATTCAGGGGCTTCGTTTCATGTGACCTCTGATTGCTCTCAGCTTGTATCCTGCCATCCAGTAAAGGACAGTCCATCCATTCAGTCAGCTGATGGTACATCTTGTTCTGTTACACATCAGGGTTCTCTTTCCACATACAAGTTTTCTGTTTCTGCTATTTCTTTTGTTCCACAGCTGTCCATGAATCATATGCCTATTGGTCAGCTAGCTGATATGAATTATTTCATTGGTTTTGATGACACCTCTTGTTATGTGCAAGATCGTCAGAGCAAAATGGTGATTGGTATTGACCATCACCGTGGAGGATCTATGGGCCTCTATGTGCTTGACACCTTAGAACTTCCAGTTTCTGCGTCATCTATCGCTTCTGCTGCTTCCACTTCAGTGTCCTCTTTTGCCTAGTGGCATCATCGTTTAGGCCATTTATGTGGTTCCTGTCTGTCCACCTTAGCTCAGCAAGGCGTTTTGGGTCTTGTACTGTAGATGCTGGTTTCTATTGTAAAGGGTGTAAGCTAGGCAAACAGATACAACCTCCTTACTCTTTCAGCACTACTTGTTACTCTTCCAGCACTACTTGTTACTCTTCCAGCACTAGTTACTCTTCCAGCACTACTTGTTCTAGTCATCCTTTTGATTTAGTGCACTCTAATATATGTGGTCCTTCTCCTTTTGTTTCGAAGGGTGGTCACAAATACTATGTTATATTTGTTGATGATTACTCTCGATATACTTGGGTCTATTTTATGAAGCATCGCTCTCAATTGATTTCTATATATCAGCCTTTTGCTCTCATGATTTATACACAGTTTTCTAGTGCTATTCGTGTTTTTTGTTCTGACTCAGGAGGGGAGTACCTATCCACAATCTTTCATGGGTTTCTCTCTTCTGAAGGTACTCTTCCTCAACTTTCATGTTCAGGTGCCCATGCTCAGAATGGTGTTGCCGAGCGTAAGCATTGTCATATTATTGAGACAGCTCGCGCTCTTATGATTTCCTCTTTTGTTCCTGCTCATTTCTGGGGTGAAACTGTTTCAACAGTTGTCTATCTCCTTAATCTTCAGCCTTCCTCTCGTCTTTAGGGCAAGTGCTCTGATGAGATTCTGTTTGGTTCCCCTCTCAAGTATGACCATCTTCATGTTTTTGACTGTACCTGCTATGTTCTTTTAGCACCTCGTGAGCGCATCAAGTTGACCGCTCAGTCTGTTGAATGTGTTTTTCTTAGGTATAGTTTTGAGCATAAGGGATGCTGTTGCTATTATCCCTCTGCTCGTCACATTCGTTTTTCTCGAGATGTTACCTTTATTGAGGATCGACCTTTCTTCTATTCTTCTTCCACTCAATTATCATCCTTAACTTCCTTAGAGTCTACCTCTTTTCTTTCTCTTCCACTTATCTTCTCTCCAGATGAGTCAGTTTCTGATCTGCTATTACTGTCTATCACCAGAGCCACCTTCACAGGTTCCTTCCTCTTCCTCGCTAGTTCCACCTTCAGATACATTTCCTTTGTATTATAATCGTCATCCCAGAGTTTCATTTGATTCAGAGCGTCCCATTCCTTTGAGCTCTGCTCCTCTGGCCAGTACTACCGATCCCTGCATCGACGACTCCTCTCAGACATCGAGATATGCATTTCGTGATCGTTCTTCCATTAAGATTCCAGACAGATATGGTTTTTGTGCAGGAGCAACTCATGAGCCTAGTATTTATCAGGAGGCAGTTCTACTACCTGAGTGGCAGCTAGCTATGTCTGAGGAGCTTGCAGCTCTAAAGGGTATTGGTACATGGAATTTGGTGCCACTACCCCCTTAGGCAGTTCCTATCACATGCAAATGGGTGTACAAGATAAAAACCAGGTCAGATGGTTCTGTGGAGCGCTATAAAGCTCAACTTGTTGCTAGAGGTTTTCAACAAGCTCATGGTCGAGATTATAATGAGACTTTTGCTCCAGTTGCTCACATGACGATAGTTCGCACTTTGATTGTTGTGGCTGCTGTTCGGTCATGGAAAATTTCTCAAATGGATGTTAAGAATGCTTTCCTTCATGGTGATCTACATGAGGAATTCTACATGGAACCACCTCCTGGTGTTGAGGCTCCATCTAGGCATATATGTCGCCTTTGCAAAGCTCTCTATGGGCTCAAGTAAGCCCCTCGCGCCTGGTTTGAGCGTTTCAGCTATGTGGTTCGAGTTGCTGGTTTCTCTCCTAGTGAACATGAACCTGCGCTTTTCACTCACACCTCTAAGCGTGGGTGTACATTACTTTTACTCTATGCGGATGATATGTTGATTACTGGAAATGATTCAGAATACATTGCTTTTGTTAAGCAAAAATTGAGTGAGCAGTTCAAGATGTCAGATCTAGGGTCCCTCAGTTACTTTCTAGGAATTGAGGTTGGTCATACTGATGAAGGCTATGATATCTCTCAGCATCAGTGACATAGGATTTGATCTCCCGCTGAGGTCTTACTGATACACGCACTGCTGCTACACCTATGGAGTTCCATTTGCAGCTACGTCCTACTGATGGCATCCCTCTTGAGGATCCCTCTCGCTACAGGCATCTTGTAGGCAGCCTTGTGTATCTCACTGTAACTAGGTCTGATATTGCTCATGCAATTCATGTTCTCAGTCAATTTGTTAGTGCTCCTACCTCGGTTCATTATAGTCACTTACTTCATGTACTTTGGTGCTTAAAGGGGACAACTTCTCATCGCTTGTTTTATGCTCACTCTAATCAGCTTCAGTTTCATGCCTACCCCGATGCCACTTGGGCCAGTGATCCTATTGACCGTTACTCAGTCGCCGGCTATTGTCTTTTTCTTGGTACCTCTCTCTTTGCCTGGAAGTCCAAGAAACAGACTGTAGTGTCCCGTTCCAGTGCTGAGGATGAGCTTTGAGCCCTTGCCACTACCACATCAGAAATCGTGTGGCTTCGATGGCTTTTGGCTGATCTTGGTGTTCTATGTGATGCACCCACATCACTTCTTTGTGACAGTATTGCTGCTATTCAGATTGCAAATGATCTTGTCAAGCATGAGCTGACCAAGCATATTGGTGTGGATGCTTCATTCACGTGTTTTCATTGCCAACAATCAACTATTCATTTTCAATATGTTCCTTCGGAATTTCAAGTAGCAGACTTCTTCACGAAGGCTCAAACTAGAGAACACCACAGGCTTCAAGTTCTCAAACTCAATGTGTTAGATCCAACTTAAGTTTTATGGGGTGTTAAGAGTATCTCCTCTCTCTCTCTCTCTCTCTCTCTCTCTCTCCTTGTATTCTCCTTGTATACTTGTATAGGGCCCATAGATAGAGTTTGTGGCGCATGGCCATGAGGCCCACTACCAGTGTGCCTCTCAGTGTATTTACTCTTGTACAATCAACAGAGAGTAGTGATTTTGTGGGAAAGAAATTTGCTTCACAATAAAAAGCAACACTTTAATAACGGGACAAAAGTAAGAATTAGATAGAACAATAACTAACACTTGACTTTGCAGCAGTATAATCCTTTGATATCTTCATCTTTACCAGACCTGATATGGTGCAAATATGTGCAGGCCCTTGACCTGATTCGAGATCGGAACTTCAACATGCTTACAGACTCCTGTTTAGAGGGCCAATTTTCAAATGAGGAAGGAACAGAACTGGTGCGATTAGCTTCAAGGTGCCTGCACTATGAACCCCGTGAACGACCTAATGTAAGATCTCTGGTTCAAGCATTGACTCCTCTTCAGAAGGATGTTGAGGTGAATACCTTCCCTTTCTCTGTCCAGAGCACTTGAATTCAAGTTTCCTTTCTCTAGTATTATGCTGAGACAATTGCACCAGGGATTTTAATTTGTGCCATTTCAGTCCTTGTCTTCAAATGGCTCATATCTATCTTCCAACTTTATGGGCATCACTTTAGTCCCTACCTAACATTTTTCTTAGCCTGACAGAGTAATTGGACATGGCAAGGGTCAATTGAGCTTGGAGCACATTTTAATTTTGCAGTGTGAAATGTAGACCTGTCTAAGTGATTAGCTTGAACTTGAAGTATATAATGTTATAATTGTAGCAATATTGAAATGTTTTGCAGACTCCATCTTATGAACTGATGGATATGCCCCGTGGCGGTGCATCGTCTGTCCAATCATTGCCTCTTTCTCCTCTTGCTGAAGCTTGTTCCAGAAAGGATCTGACAGCAATACATGAAATTCTAGAAAAGACGGGGTACAAGGATGACGAGGGAACAGCAAATGAGGTTTAGTTTTATTTCTCATTTAATTTATTGAAGGGTTTAACAACATTGCCATTGGGTTTATGTCAGCCTTTTGATGTGAAACTTTGTTTGTATGTGTCATACCTTGGTACAGCATTATCAGAAACTTAAAAGTAAGCAAAACATCTCTTCTGTGTTGAACAACTAATAAAATCATCAGTGCTTTTTGTCATTATGATACATTTACTGTTTTGACTCAAGAGATAATATTATCCCTTTTTGATGGCATTTGAATTGCATGTTGTTTTATTATATCTAAATATTTGATGTACCTGTTGGAAGACAGTAGTGTAAGGTGTCTTTTCATGACCATTTCAATTCGATCCTAGAGCAACTCATGTTGATCAGCTGATCTGCCTCTCAACTCCTTTGTTGCAGCATGTCAAAGACAATCATATTATACCTAATGGTTACGCAATTAAAATTTTGTCCTTCAAAATGTTTTCACAATCATACTCTGATTCTCAATGTAACATTTGATATAGTTGCAGTATGTGAAAGCCAGTCAGATGCTATGAATAGTTAGTTACACAGCTGTAATAGTTATGTCCTGCAAAATGATTGTGCAATCGTCTTCACTGAAACTGAAACCACTTGTTTCACTGAAACTGTTCATATTGTTTTGCTGAAATTATGTGACATTTGATACGCTATTTGTTTCACTGTAACTGTTCATATTGTTTTGCCTTTCTGTGATCCTTTTTTTCCTCTTCTTTGCTGCAGCTCTCATTTCAGATGTGGACCAATCAAATGCAAGATACATTGAACTCGAAGAAGAAGGGTGACAATGCTTTTCGACAAAAGGATTTTACTACTGCTATCAATTGTTATTCCCAGGTTGCTTTCCTTTCTCCATTTCTTGTGTTCTTTTACATGATATTGTGACAGATGCTGCATGAGTCACATGATCAAATGTCACTGGTATCATACCTACAGTGTGAACAATTCCCATTTGGTCTCGTAATTTTTAAAGCACTATTAGTGACTTTTGGACTATGAAGCTATCTAAAAACATTGCAAAGCCATTGATGTTCTTATGAGGGCACAAGAATATCAATGTTCATAGAAGACAAAACTTTCAAACCTCAAAGCTGTTGTTGACTTTGTTCCTTTTGGTTGATTTGTTATTTGCAGTTCATTGAAGTTGGTACGATGGTTTCCCCAACCATTTATGCTCGGCGGTGCCTGTCATATCTGATGAATGACATGGCAAAAGAAGCTCTCAATGACGCAATGCAGGCTCTAGTAATATCTCCGACATGGCCGACTGCATTTTACCTTCAGGCTGCAGCGCTAATTTCTTTAGGCATGGAGAATGAAGCTCAAGAAGCTCTCAAGGATGGTTGTGCCCAAGAGACGAGTAGCAGCAGCAGACACTAAATGTGGACGGATTTGTAGTCCAGAAAATGCACATAATTTCAGGTATATGCTTTTAACAAATCCTAATATTGAAGTAGCTCCCTTAATCAGTAGTAGAACTTCAGCATCTGGGGGAACCATGTCCTACATACGGGCATGACTAATATCTGAGTTTTGCTAGGCTGGGTTATCCCAGTGATTTCTGAACATGTTTGTGCAATATGGAGTTTCTATTGATACATTGTAGATCATGCAAGTCCAATACAGAATACAACTGAAACTGCTACACTATTTTATTTTGACTAGAAATGGCGTTAGCCGGTGAAGTGTGAAAAGTCCACCAGTGTCATCACTCGAAAAACTTATGTGCAATCGGAAATGCTGTTATCTGAACTTTGTTACTCTAGGCTCAAGACATTTTATTAACAATGGATATTTTGGAGAGATTAATATGATCGAGTTATTAGTAGTCAGTATATCTTCTATTTCCTCATTATTCTTCTTGTGGCACAGGTGCTCGCTTGAACAAAATCATTGGCTATGGAAGCAGCTGTTGGTCATTTGTCAATTTGGCTAGGGGTTCTTTAACCTTCCTCTGATTTGCGCTTGCGAAACGTCGTCCCTCGTCCATATGTTCATGCAGGATGTATATATGGAAGAAAGCGACAGCAGAGACCACGAAAGAGATGGCAAAGACATCGAGGGTGAAAGGTGAATAAGTCCTGCGGACAGGAATTTGGGGGGAGGAAAAACTCCGTCTTGGTTGCTCCTACAAAAAAAAGGGTGGAGAAAGGATTGTTGTCAAAAAGGCATTGTTGATGTACATGTCCATCTTGCTGGTAGGTGTGTAAACTTGTACAGCAAGCGTTGTTTTTTTGCCCGTTCTTTGTTTCATATGTGTTAGCCCCCATTGGTATATCTAGACAGAATCGTGGAATTCTTTTTAGAGGCGGAAAATGGCAGTATTCAAGGGCTCGTTTCATTTCGAAGCCTTGGACACGCTGTCACCTTTACTAGTGTGGATTGCGGGCGTCAAATTGTTTGCGCGCAGCCCGAATTCAGCTGCGCTGTGCGGCCCTTTTTGACAGATTGCAAAGCTGCGACAAGTCTTTATGCGCGAACGGGGTCATGGTGTGATGAACGGCCAGGTAGCGGCAGTGAATAAAACTACGTCCGTCGACTGCTAGGCCGAGCCGGCGTGATGAGCAGACGACCTCCGGGCGTCCGCGCGGTCACGAGGCGTGCGGCTAGCTAGGCGTACATCAGCGGCGGACAGAGCGGTTAATCGACAGCGCACGTTCCACGCCGAGACGGGAGGCCACTAGCACTAGGCAGGCAGGGGCACGGGCAGCAGCACGGCGTGGCCCGAGGTCTCCTCCTCCTCCTCCTCCTGGGTCATTGGCAACTACGCTTTGTGATCACTCAACTTTTGAGGGCTGGCCGAGTTTCCTCAACTAATGCAACACAACTACTGCATCTGCATGCTACATACGGCTTGCATAGCAGTTGGAAACCACTCCTACTCTGCTGCTCCCTATCCCCCCAACCTCCCCGCTCCCAATCTCTACACAAACTTTCACTTAATAATACTAGTAAGAGTAATGATGCATAAACAAAAGATCCCAACAACTTCATAAGGCTCTTCTACCTCTATAAATCCCTCCCTAGCCTTGCAAATGCAATCACGCAATTAAGTTAAGCACTTGTCATCGCATAAACCACTTAGTTAAACCCGGCCTCCTCATCCACTACTTACGTACGTACCGTGCCTGCTGCGCGTACGTTACACGAGCACCGAACATGAGCACCAGCGAGGCCGGCCCCTCGACCGTCATCCCCATGCCCGACGTCGCCCCCGGCCACGGCAAGGCCCCGGCCCCTGTCACGGCAGCACCGCCACCTGCGGATGCCCCAGCCGCCGCCCCTGCCGCGACGGCGCCACGCAAGTTCGGCATCCCATTCTTCCGGCGCAGCAACCGCGGCAGCCGGTGCCTGGCGTTCCTGGACTTCCTGCTGCGGATCGCGGCCTTCGGGCCCACCCTCGCGGCGGCCATCGCCACGGGCACGTCGGACGAGACGCTCTCCGTCTTCACCCAGTTCTTCCAGTTCCACGCCAGATTCGACGACTTCCCGGCCTTCCTGTCGGTATCATTGTCGTACACTGCTGTCAGAAACCGCAGCATCAAGTTAATGGCAAATACGCGTACGTGCGTGCAGGTTCTTCATGGTGGCCAACGCGATCGCCGCGGGGTACCTGGTGCTGTCCCTTCCCTTCTCCGCCGTCGTCGTGCTGCGGCCCCAGGCCACCGGCTTGAGGCTTCTCTTGCTCGTCTGCGACACGGTAATCACACATGCCCGTTTCTCTCTTCTTTCTTTCCTTTCTAAACTCAAACGCGCGCGCGGCGCCAACATGACGCGATTACTCTCTGTGAACATGCGGGTGAATGGGTGATCAACGTTGCAGATCATGATTGGGCTGCTCACCGCGGCGGCAGCGGCGGCGGCTGCCATCGTGGACCTGGCGCATAACGGGAACCTGCGCGCCAACTGGGTGGCCATCTGCATGCAGTTCCACGGCTTCTGCCAGCGCACCAGCGGCGCCGTCGTCGCCTCCTTCCTCGCCGTCCTCGTCTTCATACTCCTCGTCATCCTGGCCGCCTTCGCCATCAGGAAACGCTGAAAACGCTAGCTGGCTTGGTCTAGCTGCATCCATCGTGCTTGTTTAACTGAGCTCTATGCTTTTACTGCTTGTAATTTCGACTTG
Source organism: Dendrocalamus latiflorus (assembly GCA_017311315.1). Taxonomy (NCBI): domain Eukaryota; kingdom Viridiplantae; phylum Streptophyta; class Magnoliopsida; order Poales; family Poaceae; genus Dendrocalamus; species Dendrocalamus latiflorus. The sequence goes on from CM029628.1 coordinate 50,691,291, forward strand.
TCATCTCGTACATTTTCCCTGTAATTGTGAGCATTGGCGGGTAAGTGGCAGTGCGTTGTAAATTCATCTGTGCATGCATCATCGGCACGCGTTCACCTTGTTGCTTGCAAATACGAGGCGACCAGCGTGTTCTGATTCCTGAAATATGAATTGAATTTGAACGGCATCAAAATCTTCACCTATCTACTCAGTTGAACTAGCAGTTAACATGCATGTTCGTCAGAGCATTCTGTTGGGTTGTGCATACGTTACATTGCTCGACACACCACAGTTAAGGCCCTGTTTGGCACAGCTCAGCTTCACTAGTGAAGCTGTTTTTTTTAGTTTCAGCTTCATGAGCAGCTTCACCGGTGAAACTAAAGCTGTTTTAGAAAATTGTTTGGCAAAACAGCTTCACCAACAGCTTCATGCATGGCTGAGAGAGGTCAATTGTCCAAGATGCCCCTGTCTACCTGACTTGTTCTAACATTTGGAGTTGTATATTTGTATATGGTCATATGAATTAAAAAATAATATATTTGAATGAGTATGAATAATATATTGACCAGTTTCAACCGACCTTGCTCGCGAGGTGTGTGGCTCTCTCTAGTCGAGTTTTGTCTCAAATTAATTGACCAGTCGTTTCTCAACCAGCCATCATCAGCCAGATAGCAAAAATGTTTTGTAGTTGACCGTTCCAACGTGCCTCAAGGTGTCGTCAGAGCGAGAGAGACGGGAGAGAGCGTTGCGGAAAAAGCGATGGTGAACGGGTGAACGGGATGGATGTTCGGATACGGGCCTGTTCCAGCGGGATTGAGTGGCAAATGCGTGTAAATATGTGTGAACTAGAGGGGCAGTCGCTTCCTAGAAATACGGGCCTGAGGGAGAGAGCTGTGAAAAGCTACTTTTTTCAGCTTCACCTCTCCCCATTCCTTTGTGAGAGCACAAAAAAAGGAGCTTCACCCATGAAGCTGTTTTCAAAAAGGGTGTTTGGCAAAAAACAGCTCACAACAACTCATGAAGCTGTTGGTGAAGCTGTGCCAAACAGGACCTAATTAAACACCAAGTCAATAAACATCATGTAAATAGGAGGTCGATGCACCATGCAACTCAGCTAAGTACGTAGTACGAGTACTAAGTAATTACGAAATGGGCCGAAATAGATGAGGCTCCGGCCCAGTCCCACCGCCTTATCCTCCTCCATCCCGTCGTCTTCTTCTTCCCGGCCATTCCAAATCGAGATCCCCAACCGCTCGCTCGGCTTGCACGGCAGCATGTGCATGCTGATGCAGTTCCTCTCCATCTCCACCGCCTCCTCGCCCGCCCACCCACCACCTCCCTCCCAAACCCCTCTCCCCTTCCTCCTCCTCCGCCCCCAAAGCCCTCCCCTCCACCACCATCGCCTCCTCCTCCACCCCCAAACCCCTCGCCTTCAAGCTATGGCTATCCGGCAAGCTCTCCGCCCCGCTGCCGCCGCCTCCCGAAACACTAGAGCAGCCTCTGCCTCCTCCGGAGCCAGAGCCAGATTCGGCGCCACCGCGGCTGGAGGATTTCCGGCAGAAGGGCAAGGTTTTTGTCGGAAACCTCCCGCTGTGGGCGAGGAAGGCGGAGATCGCCGAGTTCTTCCGCCAGTTTGGGCCGCTCGAGAAGGTTGAGCTCGTGCGCGGCCACGACAACCCCGAGCGCAACGTGGGATTCTGCTTCCTCTACTACGGGGGCGACGACGCCGAGGCCGCGGCCGCGGCCGAGCGCGCGATTGAGGTGGACGGGGTGGACTTCCTGGGGAAATCGCGCACGGTGAGGCTTGACGACGGGAGGAAAGGGAAGGCGAGAGCGGAGGAGCGGGCGCTCTGGGTGGACCACGGGCGGAGGCGGGAGGCGCGCTCGCCGTGGCACCAGGGCAGGGAGGAGGCGTGCCGCGAGTTCCGTAGGGTGGTGGAGTCGCGACCCGAGGATTGGCAAGCCGTCGTCTCTGCGTTCGACAGGATCCCCAACGTGGCTTCTCGGATCACGTACAGTGCTTAGTCATTCCTTTAGGATGTCAACTGCACAATTATAAGGTGTATGTGTGATATATCGAAGAATTCCTTGAGGATACCAGTTGCACGATTATAGGAGGGAGGCGAAGGTGTCTTGTTAACGGTAGATGATCCGCGACTGCAGCCATCACGGAGATCTTACCTCCTATGAATTCCTTTTAGCCTCATACAGTTGCTGCACAAGCACAGCCCTTAGAATCAGCTTAGTCTAGGATGCCGTTAAATAGGTCCATGCTAGCTATGTAGTAAGTTTGGATTTACATGGTATCATACCCATGAATAGTGTCTGTTTCATGCCATCTTCAACCAACTGTTAGCTTACCTGACAGCTGCACCTACCGGCTACTAGTTCAGGAGGGGGGGGGGGGGCACTTACTTGCCAGCCGGAACTAATCCTCCATCTGTGACTTACTCATGTAATCAGTGAATAGATTCCCCTTTTCCAATCAAAATACAAGATGTGAAGTCGTTGCCTGCTGGAAAAACTAGCTGCTCGCCTGCTCCTCAAGGTGTTCTTCAGTTACATGAACAACAGATGTTACATCTCTCCCTATTATAGTGGATATAAGTTCTTGTAGTCAATATATTTCACAATTTGTGTATATACTGTAAGTAACCTTGTGCGAGAATAGCAATTCTATGACTTACTGTAGATTTATATATAGTTAGAGAGCCTGTAATTTTGTTTTATGTGAACAACTATGTTTCAACTCAAAAATATTAAACTGTTTAAAAATATGCATGATGAATCAATGATAGTTATGCATTCACAAGTTCCTACGGAAGTTGCACAGCTTAGTATGTTGGTTGAATTGATGCTTACTGATTTTTCTATTTTATTTTATTTTCCTGTAATTTCTCTTTTGATCTCATTCATTTATTATCTTTATTTTGATCTTGATGATACAGCCATCAAGGAGAGAATTTGGTCTGATGGTTGTGTATTATGCTAAGCGAGGTGATAAGCATCATTCTCGTGCAACGTTTGAGAACATGAGAGCAAGAGGAATAGAGCCCAATGCGTTTATCTTTACAAGGTAGGTGCATATTTGCTGTTATTTGATAATCTTCGTTGTTGTTTCTTTCCCATGATAGACAAACTGATGTAGGATAAAATGCTAAGCCAGAGGAATTGTGTAAATAATTATTTGAAATAGGCAAACCACAAAATTTTAGTACATAAAGATTGCTCATGGAAATTGTTTCTGCATGATTACCAGCATGAGAAGGTGACTGGAAGAAAGCTTAGTAATGAACTTACCCATAAATAGTATAGATGGTCACTTGAAATGCTGGTTCCCTAGCATGAAATAAGTACACCGATAAAAAATATTGAGATACAAAGGCTGGTGGTTCTCATGGTCACATCTGGCAAAAAGCCTTGCAGATGTAGCGTGTTCCAGTTATAATCTTTTTATTATCTTCAATTCTTCATTATTCAATACGATGGACCTATATGGTGAAAAGGTATACTATTACAATATATAATACTATAATCATATATGTGTGTTTGTGGTTGTAAGCTAGCTTTAGTAAAGTCTTTATGGTTGCTCACATTGCTGGCTTGTCCCCTGCATTAAATTTAATTCATTTCATGCAGCCTTGTTCATGCTTGTGCAGTTGCTAGAGATATGCATGGGTCGCTGTCATGTGTTGAGGAAATAAAATCTGAGTGCATTGAGCTGACCAGGGGCGGATCCAAGTGTATTCACTGGGGTCAGTTGACACCAGTGCTCACCGGTAAAGCCCAAAGGAATCCCTTGTGTTGATAGCAAGTGACCAGACTACTTAATGTGAGTGACACCGGTGAGCTTTTGCACTGGATCCGCCCCTGGAGCTGACAATCGTTACTTACAGTATCCTTATGGCAGGATTTGCCAAAATTAATGATGCTCACCGAGTATTTTCCCCCCATCAACTGAAACCCAGCTCTCTGTGCTATCCTTACATGCTTTATTCAGAATTTCTGATATAGCTATAACAGCCCTTTTCTATTTGACGCGCTCAGACATTGCTTTGTGCACCAGGTCACTTGACCTTTTCATGTCTGGTCTTTCTTAAACCAGGACCATTGGTTCTTGCTAATAGTAATATCTTTTATCTTGTTTTGGAAGATCTGCAGACAACTTGTTCAAAGAGGCTAAGACCAAGCTCAGCAATCTCAACGGAATCATGTATAGCAACATTATACATGCTCACTGGTTAGTATTTGCCAGATCCATAAGCCCCTTAAAATTGAGAAAAAGTAATACTGTTGTAGAGGTGGCCTCCACCTACACCTAGTCGGCCTGCTGGGCCAAGAGGCCTAATAGGGCATTTAAAAGGACACCTACACCCCCGGCACAGTCGATCACGGGGGGGGGGGGGGGTAATTATTATAATTAGGCCTTATGGCTATATATGAAACACCTCAAAAATTCAAAATGCTTCAATTCTTTTTTGGATTTTTGCTTGAATTCCAAATTCTTTCCCAATTTGGTAATCCTCCTTGGTTTCTTGCTTTCTCCTTTTGCTAACCACCTTCCTCTTCTGCTGGTGTCCTCAAGTATCCGCCTCCCCACCGCCTCTCTGTTCCACCCCGCCCATACAGCCGCTCGCCAAAGCCCGTTTTTACGGCCGCTTCTCCTTGGCCGTTCACACCCGCCTGCCAGCTCTTGACTCCGTGGCCCCACCTCCTAGCCACATGCTCTTCCTTGTTGACCTCACGTCCCTCCCTTGCACTGCGCGCCTGGCTGACTTGCTCCTCTCCTGTCTCAACTCAGCCTCCCCTGTCCGACATGCGCACCACTCCGTGCTAGCTGCCATCATCATTTGCCAACTTCTGCATAGCCACTGGTGCCACCTCCCCTCCACCCCTCATCCCCGGCAGAGCCCCCTCTGCCTTTCCCTTCCACGCGCTGACTTTGCCCGAGCAGCTCTACTGCTCCCACTGCCTTTCTCCGCCCTTTTAGCTCGATTGCATTCACAGAGAGCTTCGTGCCACTCCCAGTTGCATAACAAAGCCACTCAATTGGACTCACACCACAGCTCTTCCGCCATCATCCCCTGAGCTCAGTGAGCCATTTGGCCAATCTTCCACTTCCGGCCACCATATTTCGATTGTTCGCTGCCGTAGCACCCACAAGATACCACAACCATATAACCGAACTCAAATCCACGAGAGCATTTCTATAGAGCTTCGGCACCGAGAGCCACCGTTGGCTGAAACAGCTCTCTTGTGGATAGCTCTCCCAGGGGTTCCTTAACCTAAATTACCACCACTCTCGTGTTTCTTGTGAACCCTAAATGGTAAAACCACCTTTCTCTTGCCGGAAGATCGCCAGAGAACCCCAAAGCCGTAAAAGAACCTGAGACCTTCTCTCCTGCTGCCGGTCACCACCACCCACCTCCACTCCTCCTAAAGTCCCAAAATGGAACCGCCGTGAGCTAAGCCCGTCCATGCCATCCTTTCTCGCCAGAAAGCCTCACCTGCACCGGTTCGTTAAGGCAGCTGCGCCCCTGTTTTCCCGCTGCTGAGAGCCGGCCAGAGGTAGAAGAAGACCCCCGGGTGCGACGTGGCACGATCTTGTCCGTGCGTCGTGCATCGGACGGCACGACCCGAGCCCGGCCAGGTTGAGCCAGCCGTGCGCGTTGTGGGCCGAAACAGCCGACCAAAGTGGCCGTTTTGATTTTAAAACGCCTTGTGTGTTCACTGTTTAAACCAGGCCGGCCTAGCACTGCAGCTATTGTAGCAGTACTGTTCATCTGAACCCTAATTTCCAAAAATACCACTATTCCGATCGTTTCGACACCATGAATTCATTTTTTTACCTCTGTTCTACCAATCCAAGCTCCAATGAAATCCAAACCAACTCTATTTGATTTTTATTGCATTTTACTCCTTTTTATTTTATTCATTTTCCTAGCTTGATTAGTTTCAAGCCTGGAGTTTATGTTATTTTATGTGTTTGCATTAGTTCCCGAGTATTTTGAGGCGACCGAAGTGTACAAGACAACAGAGTTTGATGAACAGTAAGACAAGTTACAATTTTTTGATCATATTGAATCCTATGAAATTTAAATTATTTAATTACAGTATTTGCATCAATGTTATTTGCGTAAAGTTATTTAATTAAAATAAATGTTTAGAATGACTTGTTATTTAGATATGTCCTACCACTGAAAAACGTCCTATTTAATTTGAAGCCATATTCAACTTGACAATCTTAGTATTATTTAATTATTTTAAAATAATCGTAAATTGGCTCACCTAAAATTTTGTAATGCTAAGTGAGTTGGTTTTTGGCTGGTAGATTTATTTAAACAGTTCTAGGGTAAGGAGGTGTAAGGAGATATCGTGGAAAGCCACTAGATGGAGTTCACGACCTTACCGTAGGGAGGTGGCTTGAGTAGATGGGTGGTAGTACCATCGAGCATTGGGGATCTGGATTGTGGATGACAGGCTCAAGTGAAAAGTAAATACTGGAATCTTATGTTGGGTAAAGGACATAGAAATTACTCAACCACAAGAATTGACGTATCAATCCTAGTCTAGTAGCTACAGGTGGTACGAGTAAAGATGAAGGAGCGTTGGTATGGGAGTGGTGTAACCAGGTGCCACTCAGGACGGGCAGAAGTGTTTAGGCCTCTTGAGTAGATACCCAGGTCTGAGTGGTGATCTATTGGGTAGAGGCTATATAAAGAGTTGAGCACTGAAACAATCTTATTTTTTTAACTCGGTCATGAGGGTTAAGGAATCTTGTGGGTAAAATTAGGCAACTCTGCAGAGAAACAAATGGTATTTGAATACGCTGTGCTTCCAGTTAATGTAACTGTGTTTAATGAGTGATTTCAACAGCAAGACATAAGTAGATTTTTTTATGTTTTAAATTGGTGTAATATGAGAAAGCAACTGTTGAAAACCCCTTTACTCTTAAGAAGTTGTTTTATTATTTTTTGTTTACAGATAAAATTGCATCCACATTCTCATTAATAAAATCAGTATATTTCCATCCTTTGAGAAGCCTTGCAAGTAGATAAATTATGTTTTACCTTTGTGATTTGCTGGGTATGGTTATATTCATTACTTGCTAAACAATAAATAGAAGAACAATGGAACTACGATAAACAAGCTGTTGATGAAGAATCGGAAGAGCCCTGCTTCTTCGACGACCAGTAATCTTAGGTAGCCTCGCTCAAGTACGCATGTGGAAGTTTCTTGTGTTGTAAAATAACTTTAGGCTTGATCGCTCGATGCGTCCAAACTTGGCTGTTAAGCTTTATTTCTGTAATAAAGTTTGATTCTTTTGTTGTAAGTATGTGTTAAACTGATGCTCATTCTTGTACTGTACTCCGCAACTGAACGGTCCTGAGTAGTTGCAAGGATTACCGGCGCTCGCGTTACAATGTATATATATAGCCTTGAGAAAGGGGAGAGGCATAGAGCTCGTTTTCCACACTTAGGCCCCGTTTGGCACAGCTCTAGCTCCGAGATCTATACTGGATCTGTAGTTTGTTGACTAAATTAAAGTGATTTAAATATTTTTATTTAATATATAATATAAATGAAATGAGTCATGTAAATGCACTTAACATGCCTGCAACTCTAGATCCAGGATTTCCTAGAGCTAGAGCTCTGCCAAACGGGGCCTTACTCTATCAATCCTCTTATTTACTGTTTGGTCCGTAACCACAACAAATACATTATGTGGGAAATGATTATGGTGTTATCTACTTAGCAATATTATCATGTCAGTTTTTTGTTCATATGAGATTGATTTAGCACTCAAATATATGTACCTTTTGCAGCCAATCTGGCAATATGGACCGAACTGAAGAGCTGGTCTGCGAGATGGAAGAGGATGGAATAGATGCTCCTAGAGATGTATATCATAGTATGATGCATGGATGTACTATCATTCAGGAAGAAAAGAAATGTCTAGTTGTGTTTGAAAGGCTGAAGGTGCAGTGGGAAATGGCGCATTCTTACATTATTGTGCTCACCTTTCTGAACCTACAACACATCTGGGAGCTTTTGTGTTGGGGGTGGATGGGGGCACTGTGTTGCATTTGCCTTTTAGATCTGAAGTTCTTTTTTCCTTATTTGCAGGAGTGTGGCTTTAATCCATCGATAATTTCTTATGGGTGCCTCATTAATTTGTATGTCAAGGTAGAATTCTGTGGAAGTATCTAGTCTTCCATCTTTTTACTTTTGTTCTTTTCTGTATGGATCACTGCCTGACTATCATAGTTACAAGGAGGAAAAAAATGAGGAAAAATCAAACACTTGGTAAAAAGAAACAATTTTTTAGTCCTGCAGCCTAGACCAACAATGTGAATATTCTCGAAAACCATTATGTGTATTTAATCATCTTTTTTTCTGCCTTATTGATTTCTTATGTTTTTATCTGTGTCATCATCTGAATGAATAGCAATCACTGATGCAGCTTTGGTATCGTTGCTTTGTTTTACAGATTGGTAAGGTTGCCAAAGCCTTAGATATTAGCAAAGAAATGGAGTCATATGGCATCAAGCATAATAACAAAACTTACTCTATGTTGATCAGTGGATGTATCCATTTACATGATTTTGCAAATGCTTTCAGCATATTTGAGGAAATGCTAAGATCAGGTCTTCAGCCTGATCGTGCCATATACAATTTGCTGATAGAAGTATTTTGTAAGATGGGAAATATGGATCAAGCTATTCGCATTTTGGAAAAAATGAAGAAGGAACGGATGCAACCATCAAATAGAGCATTTAGGCCTATCATAGAGGGGTTCACAGTTGCTGGAGATATGAAAAGGGCTCTGGATACTCTTGATCTGATGCGGCGAAGTGGCTGCGCTCCGACTGTTGTGACTTACAATGCTCTTATTCATGGGTTAATTAGAAAACACCAGGTATTTTCCAAATACATATTAATTTCTTCAAATTTAAACCATGTTAGGCATGTACCAGTACCATTGCCATTTACTTTATTTGTGTCTTTGTAGGTTGAAAGAGCCATCTCTGTGCTTGACAAGATGTCTATTGCTGGCATTACACCAAATGAGCATGCATACACAATCATTATGAGAGGTTATGCTGCTAATGGAGATATAGGAAAGGCTTTTGAATAATTCATGAAAATCAAAGAGAGTGGTCTAAAACTCGATGTGTACATTTATGAAACATTGCTAAGGGCCTGTTGTAAATCAGGGAGGATGCAGAGCGCTTCAGCAGTCACACATGAGATGAGCTTTCAAAAGATACCAAGGAATACATTTGTATATAATATTTTGATTGATGGGTAGGTGCTCTAGATAATCTCTTTAGCCAATGTAGGTTAACCTTATTCTTCTGCAGTCCTACAAGGTCAGAATTTTTTATGCCCAGTAACTAGAGACACTTACATTCATTTCATGACTGGTGGAGTGGATGGTACTACTTGACCAACTGCTAACTCAGGGATATGAAGAAACTATTACAATACCTTGTTATTGAATTAGTTGTACACTATTTTGGGCTGTCCATACTGCATTCTGATTTCAGGGTTTATTTCAAAAAGCTTGTTAGAATTTTCCTTTGCTTATTTCATCATTAATCTTTTGTGTAGTTGGGCTTGGAGAGGAGATGTTTGGGAGGCAGTGGACTTGATGAAGCAGATGAAAGAAGATGGGAGTCCCTCCTAACATCCATACATATAACTCCTACATAAATGCATGCTGCAAAGCAGGAGACATGCAGGTATGAGAATTTTGCACTGAAATAATTAATTTCTAGCTTATTGTGTGACTGCACAGTGGAGATAGCTTGACAGTGATAGTACAATTCAATGTGATGAAACATGACTACACATTTTTTTAAGGCAGCTCAGCAAAATATTTGTAAGGCCGTATAAAACTAGCTTTGCCAATTTTTTCAGCACAATAAGCTTTATCCTGCATGGCTTCATCCTATTATAATTGGATAATTGGGAATGGAGAAGTATTTCTCTTGGGCCCTTCTTTGCACGCTATCCATTAATTTGTTTTATTAAATGATTTATTTGTAGAGGGCAGAAAAGGTGATTGAAGAAATGGCAGATGTTGGACTGAAACCTAATGTTAATGTCAAGACATATACTACCTTGATTAAAGGTTGGGCAAGGGCGTCACTTCCAGACAGAGCGTTGAAATGTTTTGAAGAGATGAAACTGGCTGGGCTGAAGCCTGATGAGGCTGCTTATCATTGCTTGGTAACCTCACTTCTCTCAAGGGCAACTGTTATGGAGGGAAGCACCTACACAAGAATCTTGAGTGTTTGTAGAGAAATGTTTGACAATGATTTGACTGCTGATCTGTGCATTCAGAGAATATTTTCTCCTGGTTGGAATTCATTAGAAGTTTTGGGAGAGGCTTCTGATTCTTTAAGCACCGGGGATTCTGATTATTGCAGCGATACTGATTTTAGCGATGAGGAGGATCAAGATGCTGATGACAACCGACAAAATCTAGAGTGTGTTTTTATTATTCCACACTGCACTCCTTGCTATTTTTCCTTGAGCTGCGCCGAAGTTGACCCAACAAGGTATATTGTATGTGTGTGTTTAAGATATCACTACCTTTTGATGATGTTTTTAAAAATACAAATGTTTATATTTCCATCATGAATTGATTGACCATAAGTTTGTTAACAATGTTTTTTTTAAAACCATAAGTTATTAATGTTTCTTTAAAACAAAAGTTTACTAACGATCATTAGTCATTGCCACTTTGTGGAGTTTCTGAAATTAGTGTTCCAGAGTATAAATAACACTCTTTTATTTGAAATGACAGTGTCTTTGATCAAACCCTGTGTCCTCACATTACAGATCAGTAGTTTGGGGACTATCCAAGAGTAGGGTTTGGAATCTTATAGTGCAGTGAGCATGAGCTGTCTGGCCTCTGCGGCGTTTCTTCAAGAGCTGCAGACAGTAACAGTTCTACTGGGGCTGAAGGCACAGGCTGTCAATGCAACAGGCGAGGCTTACTCAGTTATGTGTGTTGCTGTACAGATCAATGACTGGTACAGTCGTACAGGTAAATATGACAAGTTCATTTTTGTTATTCTTTCACTATGGTCCAACTTGTTATATACTCCTAAATCAAATCCAAGGTCATATATGCAGAATTTTTTAGCTCATTAACCACCCATCGCTAATTTTTGGCCGTGTTTTTGTGTTTTGCTGTGGTAAATGTACCAGCCATGATGAAGTCTGTGCGCTCATTTTGCAGCATCCACATGTTTCAATTTTTTTGGCAGCATCCAAATGTTAGGAGTAGGATGCACGGTGTTTATAGTTCTATGATTGAATACCACCACTCTGATGGGCATTGAGTAAGCATTTCACAGTACAGGATTCCTAACTGCAATAGAGCAGCACAGTATGTCTATAAGGTTTTGTAACCTCATCCCTTGACATGCCGGGGGGTGCTTAGCTGAATACTACACAAACCAACTGTAGTGAAATAGTACTAAAAGGTGAGATCATTTGAACTTGTAGTAGTAATGTGTCGTGGAACGAACCTTCTCTTTGTTTTGATGATTTTAAATAAGGCAAGGTAAATAGGAGCATGGGTTGTTGCCTTGTACATTATTGCGGTTTGGGCTGGGAATACCCCCTTGAAACTGAAGTACAAGTCCAATCAAGTGCTAGATGATGACTGTTTTCTCATTTAAGGTTTGGCATCTTCCAGTACAGCAGCTTCAATCAAATGAGCCTTAACGTAGCACAGCCCGATTCAATATTACTTGGAATTGCACGCCTCTGTCCAAGCTGAGAGCTTTTACTAGTCGGGACACTTGAATGCCTGCACAAGACGGCATTAATGCGGTGCTTATGAGCCCAATTTCTTGAGACTGGTGTGTGTGCGTATGTGTGTGATAGTATGAGCTGCGAATCTTAGCTGGCCGGTATCTTTCATTGAATCAAAAGTGGCCTCCCCATTCAAGTCTTGCCCACAAGATAAAACAGTGCTTCATTTATGCCTATTATTTAAGTTTGCTTAGCTGCATTGCCCTTCTCATTCATACGCACCATAAATTCTTGCAAGCAAATGTTGATTGTTGTTGCAGTATGTTTTTTTTTCTTGATATGTGACTTGGTGTTCTTCCGATGTTAAATAATTCACGGATAAAGTTTTGGTTGCTTCATGCACGTACATTTTTCTGAAGAAAGATTCCGCATTACAGCCTCTGCCTTGTGACAAATGTACAACTCTGCGAAAGTGTGTTTGAGTTGGATACAGGAGTATAAAGGTGGAAAAGGCATGTCTAGTTTCATGATGTTTTTAGATTTTGCATCCAACTGAAGCCTATGGATGGATGAGGGAAAGGGGAAAGCGACTGGAAATGTCTTTGTTCTTACAGGAGTAACTAGAAATGACACCACAGGTGGGCAGCGATCCAAAGCTTTTCTTTTTGTAAATATTTGACTTTTGGAACTCATTTGTAGTGGAAATTTAACTGCTCCAAAAGTGAGCGATAGTGGCAGCTATGTTGATACTTTATTGTTTTTTTTCTTAGAAGATGTGACATGTAAAAAGGATTCATGTCTCGGACGGCCGTTTGGAATACGGAAATTTCCTATATTCCTGTTGGAATGGAACCATGTAAAATTATTGTGTTCCAAATAGATCTTAAATTAAATAGTACTCGATGAGAGATGGCGTTGTATGTTTTTTTCTAAGTAAGTTGCACTATATGTACAACAACTTGTGAGATGGATGCAAAATATGGTGGGATACAATTGGTATATGGTGGCACATCCACGCGCACATGGAGCTAACTCAAGATGCCATCTAACCCAATGAAAACTCCACGCCTCTTGACTTACTCAAACTCATCTTTGCCATTTCAATTAAACACCTCAAGGTCCTTAATCTCTCTTCCATCTCGTTGTAGCCATGCATGGATCCTCGGGCCAAGCCCAGCATCGCACCGCAAAGATGGCCAAGAGGCTGGTGACGAAGGTAAACATAGTGGATAGTGGACGATATGTTCCTATAGAGGAATCGGAAGACACTCGCGATTCTTTAGTTAACCATGTATATATCATGACTTTCTACCATAATAAAAAGCAACTCCAATATACAAGATAGCTAAGTCAATTAGAAACTTAGGCATAAGTAGTACATGCACGATAAATTAATCGGAATTAGTAATTGCATAAGATTAATATTAGAGCAATCAAGCAACAACATTGCACCTGAAGTTCATACTTCAAACTTTAGGAAATGCTGGATTGGACATGACTTACAACTTGCAAGCGTGGCTCTCAGTTTTAGTTGCTCACTGGTGGTGGCTATCGGTCAAGCTGCGAGCAAGTGCGCAATAGAGAAGGAATATGAGGCACGCCCGTGCGACGAGTATGGTCGATGGTGAGAACCATTAGCCATGGAGCAGGAGATTAGGACACGGTGGCTGAGAAGGATGAGTATGAAGTGTGTTGACCGTTAGTAATTTGGTATTTCACTTTGCACGGGAATGATGCGGTAGTAGTGGGCCGCTATAGCGGCTACTAAGTTTAAAGTCGCTATTTTTGACCGCTACTTCGTATCGGTAGCGCTTATACTCCGCTACACAATTACGGGTTCTATTGCGGACGGTACGAACGCTATTTAGTACATTGGTTGTGCTAGTGGAGGCGGAGCTAATAGACATGGTAGTTTGGACGATGGAGCAATATGTTATACGAATTTGGAGAACTTATGGCAACGATAAAAAAGACCATGGAACCGGGCGGTAGCATGGTCCATTGACGAACGTGTAGCACATTACTACTGTGGCCTATTTGTCAGCACCAGTGGCCACTGCCATACATGGGATGAGGCGTCCGCCTGCCTCGTCAGGCCATCATGCAGCTACCACGTGTCGTGCATGGCCTGGGCCTCCACAAGGTGCATGCTGCCAAGAAGATGATTTATTCTATGTAGCTTAGAGTGTGGTTATGTGTTGCATCGGTTGGTCATAGAGTGCAGAGAAGGAAGGGAGAGGGCGAAGAGTTGGGGAGAGCTGAGAGGAAGAAGGTGAAGTGATTACGTGGCATCTCTGTTAGCGTGACGTGTGTTTAGATGTGTCACTGTGTAATTTTAACCGACTATGCACTACTTAGACAAGTTTTTGCGACCTATTTAAACATTTCTTAAGTTTTGTGATATAGTTGCATCCATCCCACAAGTTGTTGTGTCTGTAATGCAGCTTACTTTTTTTTAAGATAAAGATAGGTACTCCGTGAATTTTGATGCAGTGCAGACTTCAGACTTGAGATAAAGGGTGTGAAGGGACCAGTGTGAGTTGGTCCTTACTTTGATATGACTAACTGTTCCAGAATTAAATTTGTACCCATTTTATTTGAAAGAGCACGAAAGCACAAGCCAATAAATAATATTTAATTTTCTTAATTCATTTAGCTCCATTCCAACTACCGCACAATGACGGTCTTTATTTTAGAAAAGAGGCCATCAACAATTAAACATATATAGTATTGTTAACCGGGGAAACAGTGAGCAAGGGAAAATTAATAAAGTAAAGAAATTCGAAGGCCTTAGCTGTTCTTGCATGCAAGTGGCGCCACGTCGTCCCCTCTTCCTCCCCAAGGCGCGGCACTATATATAGGAGGTGCACCATTCATTCTCCCACAAGACAAGCATAGCCTCCTCTCTTCCTGTGCGCGCACTCACCAATACACAGTCGCATTGCCATATATATCCACCCCCTAGGACTTGACGAGGTTGCACTATCTATCTATCTATCTAGGCAGGTAGGTAGGGGCACGAGCCTGCAGGGCAAGAGCTCGATGGCAAGCACGGTGGAGTCGCCGGCGAGCTCGTGCGTGTCGTCGGACGCGGAGGAGGAGGCGGCGGTGGTGGCGAAGCCGATGGTGGTGGTGGGGTGCCCGCAGTGCCTCATGTACGTGATGCTCTCGGAGGAGCAGCAGCAGCCCAAGTGCCCCCGGTGCAAGAGCCCCGTGCTGCTGCACTTCCTCCGCGGCGCCGCCGACGCCAACAACAAGAAGCAGCAGGGCAGCAAGAGCTAAGCTTAATGCTTGCTTGCTTGCTGCTTGTTGATCGAGCCGCTAGCTTCTTCTGATCTCCGTCATGTTTTAGCGCAACGCATGCCATGTATTTTGCTGAACTCCGTAGCCTCTCTTCTTCTTTTGCTTACTTTGATTTTCACCTCCTCGACCCCTATCTAATTCTTGGTACGTAGTGGCATGCCAGTAGTAGTTCGATCGATCAGGTTTTCTTTCTGAATGAATTAGCTAGCTAGCTGCATGAGAGCTCTTCAATCTAGCTTGATGATGATCGATCGATGCTTGCTTTCTCTTTTCCCTTTACTGCTTTGAAGACGGACGAATCAAGGTCGTTTGCAATGTACCGTGTGGCTAGGGGCTCTGCTCGTTCATCTCTTAATTGAGCATGCATCCTGTGGACGATCGATCGTATGCAGACTGCCTAGCTAGCTACTTTAATTTAAGTTTGCTTTTGTTAAAGATGGGCACGTGAGCAATCAACCTCCAGCTAGCCATAGGCATGCAGCCCCGACGGGGACGGGAGAAATCAAAAGGGGAGACGATTTATGAGGGATCATGCAAAACTTGTGCCCCTTTTAATTAATTAGAGATCAAGCAGCAGCAGCAGCAGCAGCAGCATCTAGTCGGTCGAGGAGTAGATGCATGCATGGAAGATGGAAGATGGAATACTACTCCATCCAGTCAGTCCGTATGCAATGCAGATGGAATAAATAGAGACAATAAATAAATAATTAGGGGCAGTTGAGAGGAGGAATCGGCCGGGCTTAGCACGCACGTCAGCTCGTCATCAAGCACGCATTTATATCCAACGTCCTCCTCTCCTCAGCTCCCGCCTGTACTGGCTTCCATCACTCGTTTTTCTTGGCGTGCGACTGCATGCTTTCTTCTGCGTGCGTGCGCCACCGCCGTGCCGGGGGCTCCCTCCAGTCCGCATGCATGCGCGCGCCCACGGTCGCACGTCTTTTTTTTACGTGTCCGTATCTACTGACGAAACGAAGAGTACCCCTCCGGCCCATGCTGTGCATTCAGCAGAAACTATCAACAGATCGGATCATGAGATGCATGCCCCTCTCTCTCTCTCTCTCTCTCTCTCTCTCAGAGGACAAGAAGAAAGTTAATCCATGGATCTAGACGGCACTTATTTAATATAGTTAAGAGACAGTTAAGGTAATGCTATTGGAGATACTCTAACTGGAGTAGCTAACAGCGTCTCAAATGGTTGTAAAAAGCTTCGGTAGTATTTCCTTAGAAAAACAAACCCCAGTAGCACCCATGGTACGAAGCAGCACAGGCTGCAATATCAGAAATGGAGCTCGAGGACCTCTTCGTGGAAATGAAATCACACACTAAGCAGAAAAGAAACTATGTATTTGTTTTAATTGTAGTATTGAATTTCGAAAGTTCCGTTTATTATAGTGTAAGACCGATATGATAACAGAGAGGGGTGAATGGTGCCGTCAAATCCGAAAAATCATTTAACTTTTGATTCGTCGATCTAAAAGATTTGAAACTTGAACCAAAACTAATTCATGACCTTATGAACCTATCCCAATTAAAAAACTTGAAAGAACTTGAGAGATTTGGGATATTTTGGTTCGTGAAGTTTTGCTACACCAGAACCGGTCCAAATCCTAAAATTGAGCTAACTTTCAAACAAAAACTCCAAATCACTTAAAATTTGGTATATGCACTTTCTCTATGATGTTACGAACCTATTTCAATCAATGATTTAGAAAGCTATTGTCAAAATTCTAAGATTTTTTTGTTTGAATGCAGATTGCATCGAAACTGGATCAAAAACCTAAAACGGTAAATACGACTTGCTTGTGGGTGGTTGATGTCCAAGATGACCCTAGATGTATTTTCACATGTCACAGTAAGTTAGAATATTAAAGAAATCAAGCCAAAAATGCTCAGATCAAGAAATCACTTGAAGGATAAAAAACGTGCAAAAACCGAGTTTCTTGATGAACTTGCTACCAAAGTGACAAGATGGGTGGAGATTGATTTTCTGAGATTATCTCCATCTTTTACACGTCCTTGGCACAACAAGATGAAGAAGAGGGAAAAAAAAGAGATCAAAACCAACCAAATCAATCAAAACAAAATATAGCCATGAAGATAATCAAAGATTGATGTATTACCATTTGAGGAGGTAAGTTTTACAGCCACTCCACCTTAGAGAACAGAGAACACATTACAAGCACTCAACTCTCAAACCCTAACCTTAAAACAAGAGAGCACATAAGAGAGGTAGATTGGATGGTTAACCATAAGTCTCCATCTCAATCCCTTTAAATAGATGGCTAATCAATCACATCTAACTCTTAGTATATACTATCCATTTAGTACAATGGGGCAAACCCAATAACCCCATGCACATGGGTTTTAACTCACTCGCTACACTTATGCACACTTTTCAAAGCGCATAAGCATGAATCCGCTAAGTCCTAAGCTTTGATCCATCTTGATCATACCAGCTTCTCCATGATCTAAACCATTTTCCCAAGTGCCGCTCACGCGCTGCAGTTTTTTTCCAAAATCATTTCCAGTATTTTGGTCAAACTACCAAAATACCATTCCTTGATCCGGTCATCTCCTTCTGTTATAAGCAATCGCCATGCTTGCCATATGTAGGTGCGCCACTAGCTTACCACATGTCGGTAAGTCTCTCTCGTTCTAGTTCCATCGGACCCACGCCTCGTTAGACCGACCAAGCCACATGGTGCAATCCCGCTGTTCAAACTTACCTTCAACATTTCTCGTATTTCTCATGCCATGCTTGAGCTCACCATCTCACCAGTATCCTTGATCATTTTGGGCCTTGATTCCTCTATGAGCATATCCCCAATCTTCGCTATCGACCATGGTTGACTCCAAGCGATCCTACACATTCGAAGACAAAAAAAATTATTTTTGGGCACAAGTTTTTCACAACTTGACCCACATTAGCAATGACATGTCACATGCAATCTATAACCACTGACCTAGGTCACCAAATCATCTTATAACTCAAAATTCCCAAAATCATCTATTTCTGCAGGTTGTTGACAACAATATGCAAATTTTAAATTTTCACTCCTCCAAAATGATAATGGTTCATCACAATAAAACCATGTATCTTCTCACATGGTCCTTCATATAGCTAGAGGCGGAGCTAGGATTTGGACATGGAGTGCCAAGTAGACAATGATTGTAGATTCCACCGTAGCATGGCATAGCAAAGCATGGCAACATATTTACATTTGATAATACAGAAGAAAATTACATGTTTATCAATTTAAATTTAGCTCTACCACTATGAAGTAGATTATAGAAGTTAATAATTTCATTGCAACTAAACTTAGTTGCTAATTCCTTTTCAATATAAACAACTATCCAAAAACTTTGCACATCCGAGCAACTTGGTTAATATGTCAGCAAGCTGATCGTCAATCTTCACATGTTCTACTGTTATCTTTCCACTCTCAACACATTCATGGATGAAGTGATAATGTGAGCCAATGTGCTTGTTCCTATCATGATGAGTGGGATTTTTGCGAAGAGAAATTGCAGAATTATTATCCACCATCAACGTGACTTTACTCGATTCTTTATTCTTTATGTTATTCATCAATCAACTAAGCCAGATGCCTTGACATGCAACCGTTGTAGTGGCAATGTATTCAGCTTCACATGATGATAATTTCACTACCTTCTTCTTCTGTGATACCCAAGTTATCAGGCTTAGACCAAAGAAATATACAACTCTTGTAGTATTCTTCTGATCATCAACATCTCTGGCCAGGTCACTATTGCTATACCTGATATATAAGGACATCCCGATTAGACCATTTACGCAAGCACGAGGTAAAAAAATTAATCAATAGGTAAAGTCGCTCCTAGTTGAATTTGGTTTTAATTTAAGTGAGAACTGGGTACTACCTCATAAAAATGTTTTGTGCATTCTCAGGTTTGAATGTTGTGAAGCTTTTGGAGTCGAAACAATGAAGGAGAAGCTCATGGAGGCCAAGCAAGGGGAGATAAGTCCAAATAATCAAGGCCAAGTTAGATCATCTGCAAGTTCAACCAAACTCATGAATCCACTCAGGACGTTCGGACTAGTCCAATCAACATCAAAAACAACTTCTGGATCAGGCCGAACGACTTCAGATACAGTCGGCACCATTCGATCGTCTTTGGACCATTAGATTGCTTCAGTGACATTCGGACCACTGCTGCTTTTGACCACGGTACCTACGACCACAGTGCCTTCAACCACAGTGCTTTTGACCATGGTGCCTTCGACCACAGTGCTTTCGACCATGGTGCCTACGACCACAGTGCCTTCGACTAAGGTGTTTTAACCATGGTGCCTTTGACCGCTTCACCAACCACAGCTTGTCGACCACAGCTTCATCGGCTGCTTCACCATCCATGGCTTGTCGACTAGCATTTTCGACCACATAGGTCTTCGAGCATCGACTGTTACTACAGTTTACGACTGTCGACCTATGACTGTGACTGCTATGACCACTGTAACTATGACCACTACACAGCTACGTCTGCGACTTCTATGACCTATGACCACTGCATAGCTCAACTTACGACTGCGACTGCTATGACCATATTACTATAGCCATTGTTCGATTGTACGCGAACCACCCGATCACGTCGGTGATGTTCAGACCAGTCTGAACATTTGCACCGTTCGATTGGCTTCGAAGACGTGCGGATCCATTCGATCGGTCTCGGTGATGATCAGATCAGTCCGATTAGACCCTCGACTGTGTTCAGAATAGTCCGAAGGTATATCTTATGAATAAAAGGCAATAATTTTCACATGTGAGGTCTGATTGAGGAGTTCTTGGACACGTTGGAAAGCTTATTTCAAGAACTACGTAATGGAAGAGACTGCATCTTCAAAAATGTCATGGGTTTTTATCTCATTTTATTTTAGTTTCTTTTTTGTGAGGGTTCGAGTCTAATACAATATAGGGTTAAGTCGTAGATGATTAGGAGTCTTGTGGACCCTTCCAAAGGGCTATATAAAGCCTTGTAATACGTAACCTTTTGACAGACCACATTATTTTTAAGATAGCCAATATTGCTTATTCTCGGTTTGATGCTACGCGCTGCCTTTCGGGAATCAGGCAATTTTCTTGAGACTACCTCCGTTGTTCTTGTACTTACTTATGATGCGTAGGAGCGGCTACACATTTACTTGTGTGGTCAGGTTGACGGGATCATGAGCATGTGGTTGGGTGAATTTTTTTATCATAGATTGCTATTCTAATAGTGGTTGGCGCTATCGGTTCATCAGGTTGCACAGATCCAAGTTATCATCATCGATCCTATATTGTGAAGATCAGACATTTGATGATGTGTTTCCGGAGGAGATACCAACGGGACTTCCACCATTGCACAGAATAGATCATCAAATTGATCTAGTTACCGGCACATCACTTCCAAACCATCCACCATACCATACCAATCTGGAGGAAACAAAAAAATTCAGTGCCAAGTGCAAGAGTTACTTTAGAAAGGGTATGTATGCAAAAGTATTAGTCATTGTGCTATTACTGTAATTATTGTTCCTAAGAAAGATGGTACATGGAGAATGTGTGTTGATTGTCGTGCCATTAATAATATCACTGTTAAATATCGTCATCCTATATTTAGGTTAGATGATATGCTAGATAAACTTAGTGGTGCAACTATATTCACTAAAATTAATTTGAGAAGTAGATACTATCAGATTAGGATGAAACTTGGTGATGAATGAAAGATTGCTTTTAAAATAAAATTTAAATTGTATGAGTGATTAGTAATGCCTTTTGGTTTAACTAACGCATCTAGTACATTTATGCGATTGATGAATCATGTTGCAAAAGCATTCATTGGCAAATTTGTTGTGGTATACTTTGATGACATATTGATCTATAGCAAAACCATGGAAGAACACATTGATCATATTAAATAAGTGCTAGAAGTGCTTAGAAGTGAGAAGTTGTATATTAATCTTGACAAATGCACTTTTTGCACCGAAAAAATTATGTTCTTAGGCTATGTTGTTTCTAACCAAGGCATTAAAATAGATGAATTTAAAGCTAAAACAATTAATGATTGGCCTACACCTATGAATATTAGTCAGATCAGCAGCTTTCATGGGCTTGCTAGCTTTTATCGTTGTTTTGTTAAAGATTTCATCACCATTGCTACCCCATTAAATGAATTGACTAAAAAGGGTATTGTATTTGAATGGGGTACTTCACAATAAAAATCTTTTCAAAAACTAAATAAATGATTAAATGAAGCACCATTGTTTGCTTTACCTGATTTCACTAAAACTTTTGAAATTGAATATGATGCTAGTGGAATAGGTATTGGTGATGTTTTAATGCAAGAAGGAAAATCAGTATCATACTTTAGTGAGAAACTAGGAGGTGCTCAATTGAATTATCATATGTATGATAAAGAATTATATGTTTTAGTGCGTGTGCTTGAAACTTGGCAATATTATCTTTGATCTAAAGAATTTGTTATCCACTCTGATCATGATAAGATTTCATGGCATGCTAAGGACAATTGTTTTAGACCGTGATGTCAAATTTATGAGCTATTTTTGGAAGACTTTGTGGGCCAAACTAGTTTGGGACAAAGTTGCTATTCTCAATAACTTGTCATCCACAAACGGATGGACAAACGGAGGTGATGAATAGAACACTTTCAATGTTACTACGAACGATGATCAAGAAGAATCTCAAAAAATGGGAAGATTATTTGTCGTATGTGGAGTTTGCATACAACAGGGTGGTACATTCTACTACTCAATTGTGCCTATTTGAGGTGGTGTATAGGTTTAAGCCAATCACGCCAATTGATTTGTTGCCACTACCACTACTGAACATGCCAATATAGAGGTGTTCAAACGTGTTGAATATGTGAAGAAGATTCATGTCAAGACTAAAGAAGCAATTGAAAAGAAGGCACGTTACTATGTTGAGAAGGTGAACAAGTCAATAAAGAAGATGTTATTCAAACCGGGTGATTTAGTTTGGGTGCATCTATGCAAAGAACGCTTTCTAGACAAGTGTAAGCTCAAGTTGATGCCTCGAAGAGATGGTCCATTTAGAGTACTCGAAAATATCAATGATAATGCATATAAGATAGAAATTCCGGGCAATGATTATGCTGTGAGTTCTAAATTCAATGCTACCAATTTGTCACCATTCTTTAGATCAGAAGAATTAGAGTCGAGGACGACTCTTATTCAAGAGGGGGAGGATGATGAGGACATCCCGATTGGACCGTTTACACGAACATGAGCTAAAAAGATTCATTAACATGTGAAGTTGCTCCTAGTTGAATTTGGTTTTAATTTAAGTGAGAACTAGATATTATCTCATACAAATGTTTTGTGCATTCGTAGGTTTGAACATTGTGAAGTTTTTGGAGTCGAAACAATGGAGGAGAAGCTCATGGAGGCTAAGCAAGGGGAGGTAAGTCCAAACAATCAAGGCCAAGTAGGATCATCTACAAGTTCAACCAAACTCATGAATCCACTCAAGACATTTGGACCAATCCAATTGGCATAAAAAACAACTTCCGGATTAGGCCGAACAACTTCGGATACAATCGGCACTGTTCAATCGTCTTCGGACTGTCAGATCGCTTCAATGACATTCGGACCACTACTGCTTTCGACCACGGTACCTACGACCATGGTGCCTTCGACCACAGTGCTTTCAACCATGGTGCCTTCGACCATAGTGCCTTCGACCACGGTGTCTTCGACCGCTTCACCAACCACAGCTTGTTGACCACATCTTTGACCAAGGCATTAGGTTGCATGAATCCAAGTTATCATCATCGATCCTACATCATGAAGATCGGGCATCCCCCATATCAATACCCGACTAACTGTAGTTGCCTCTCGCCTTTCCTTTCATAGTGACAACCACAACTCAAAGTTCCACTTACATATCTTAGTATGTACTTCACGGTTGCCATGTGTTGTGCTGTGGGAGTTTCCATGTAGCGACTCATAATTCCCACAGCGTAAGCTATATTCGGCCTTGTGTTTACCAGATATCTCAAGCTACCAACAATACTTCTATAAAGTGTTGCATCAACAGGCGGATTAGTGCTTTTCTTACTCAACTTCAATCTTGGTTCCATAGGGATTTGACTAGGATTGCACCCGCTCATGCCACTTTTCTCCAAGATCCTAACTACATAACTGAATTGACATAAGGAAATTCTAATTGGAGTTTTCTTCACTTCAATACCAAGATAATAACTCAGTAATCCCAAGTCACTCATATTGAATAAACTCTTCATATCCTTGAATTTGTCAATCTGTTCAGGATCTGATCCTATGATAATTAAATCATCAACATACACACCAACAAGCGGACTTGATTCTTTATGATTTCTCTTGTACACCACCTGCTGAGGTGGATTTCTTTTGAACCCAAGTGACACCAACATTGAGAAATATTGATTTATCATCCGTATGATGCACTTCCCAACTTTCTTGTGCTACCATTGCAATAAGGAGTTTCACTATCTTAAGTCTCACCACTAGGGAAAAAAACTTCCTCAAAATCTACTCCCTGACATTGGACATACCCCTTTGCCACAAGTCTTTCTTTGTACTTCACTATTGCACCTCGTGTATCTTTCTTTACTTTGTATACCCACTTTAAACCTATTGTCTTGTGATCACGTGGTAGATCAGCCAACTATCGTGTGCTATTTTCTTGAATAAATCTCATTTCTTTATTCATTGCACGTCACTAGCATTTATTCTTCTCAGCCTCTTCATAGTTCACTGGTTCTTCAGATATCAGCAAGCACAAACCGACATAGTCTAGTTCCACTTTACGTGAGGCATCATAGATCTCTTGAAGAGATCAGAAATGATGTGGCCATTCTGAATGTGATAATGATGAGAACATAGCAGAGCCTTCAATGCTTATCGTTGGTGACAATCTTGGTGTTGGTGTTCCTATCTCCTCCACAACGTGTCAGTACTCATGCCACCACCAAGGCTGCTTGGCACTGGACTAGGTGGTCCCACTGACGGCACACTTTCAGTGCCTCCAGCTGGTGCATCACTTATATGATCAATATCATGGAATACGGTAAACACATCACCATGTCCTGAGAAACAAAAACTTGGCCAAGGCTCGGCTCCCACTCCCATTGCTTCTCCTCATCAAAGATCACATAGCGACTGATGTGCAGCTTCTTCTTGGGATCATACACACGGTACACCTTGGATCCCGATTGACATCCAAAAAATACTATAGGAGTACTCTGGTCAACCAATTTCTTAAGATGAGGCTCAGCTGTTCTTACATATGCGAAACAACCAAAAGTCCGAAGATGTGTTACCTTCGGCGTCTTCTTGAACCAGGCTTCGTACAAGGGCATCCCGTCTAAGCTTCACGTTGGTGCGCGATTTAGAAGATATACGACGGTGACACCGCCGCTCTCCAGAATGCTCCAAGCATGTTCTTACTTTTTAACAAGCTTCTTTCCATGGCCACTACTATTTGGTTGTGACGCTCCACAACTCCATTCTGTTTTGGTGAGTATGATGCTGTGAGATACCACTGTAGTCCCAGCTTGTCGTACTAGAGTGTGAACTCATTCAACGTGAATTCACCTCCATGATCTATCCTCAAGACCTTCACCTTGTGGCCAACCTCCATCTCAGCTAAAGCCTTCACTTTCTTGAACATGTCCAAGGCCTCATCCTTCGTCTTGTGTAACCATATCCACATATATATGTTGTGATAATCAACTAACAGCAAAATAAATACTGGTTAGCTCCTGGAGTTGTAGGTGTTATAGGGCCGCACAAGTTCCTATGTAGTAGCTCGAGCGACTTGTCTGCTCGGTACATCGAGTTGATAGGAAATGGAGTGTGGCACTGCTTGCCTACCAGACACCCCTTGCACAGTTGATCAACATGGTTCAGATGACCGTATCATGCATGCCACAGCCACTCCTTCGGTTGATACCTTGCTAGAAGACAAACTAGTTGTGCGTGATTGAGATTTAGCACATGCAATCAATTTCAGGATCTCCTCACTTTGGCCAGCAACCTCCTTTCCCTATCGAAGATGTGCAGATACCCATCTTCTATAACGATTTTGCAACCGTGTTCATCAAGTTGGCCCAAACTCAAGATAGTGTGGCGCAACTATGGGATGTAATATACATCTATCAGCAGCTTGTGCTCCTTGGTTTGAGTCTGAAACATGACTGAGCCACGACCACATATATCCACAACTGAGCCATCACCAAACCTCATCGAGCCATGTATCTTGGCATCCAGTTTAGTGAACATCTCTCTACACCAAATCATATGATTACTGGCCTCGATATCAAAATACCACATCTTGCTTTTGTAGTCTTCTTTGACTTTGACCTTCGGGTTCACCTTCTCCTCATTGAGCAGCACATGCTCAGACTTGTTCTTAGTGGATTGCACAAACTCACATGTTTCCATTGTCAAGAGAGTAGGCTCCTCGTCATTGTGTTTTTTCTTTGCAAAGTACGCCCTCTCCACCCTGTTCGAGTGATATTTGGACGTGAAATGGCCATAGTCTTAGCAGTTGTAGCAGCACATTTTTCCTTTATCAAACTTAAAACTCTTCTTATGGGAGTCATCAGTGTGCTCGCCATTGCCATCGCCGTGCCCACAACCACAACCACGTCTGCGGCCATGTCCACTTCTACCATCTTTCCACTTTGATCATCTGTAAGAGTCCTTGCTCTCTTTCTTGCCTGACTTGGCCCCCATTCAGCACGGGTCAGCAGTACATGTTTGTCCTCCTTGCCACCATAACCCCGGAGTCGCTCCTCATGCATCTTGAGTCGACCGAATAACTCATCGATCGACATCTTCTTTAAATTCCCGAATTGCTCTAACGTCGAAGCAATTTATAGAAACTTGGTGTCACCACATGTAACACCTTCTTCACTACGTAAGAGTCCTCAATTTTCTCCCCGAGTGTGCACATCTTGCTAATCACCGTGGTGATTCTCATAGCAAAATTATCCACGGACTCCCCCTCATGCATCCGGATCCCATCAAACTTAATCATGAGGGTTTGGAGCTTTGCCCTTGTTACACGATTGGTCCCCACGTACATGGACTTTAACGTAGCCATGCTTTTTTGGCCATCTTCTTCTCTGAAAGAAGGAAAAGTGTTTCCTTGCTCACCCCTTGATAGATGGCTGCAAGTGCCATCTTATCATGGCGATTGTCGATCTCTCCCTCGGCTTCGACCACGTCCCAAATACCTTGCACCTCCATGTAGGCATGTATCTTGATCAACCACATTGTATTGTTTGTGGCCGTTAGCCGTGGGTACTGTAGAGCCATCAAACTCTCCTTCCTGGCTGCCTATGCCGTCGTAGCGTCACCGATACCGCTTTTCACAGTCATCTATGGTATCAAGACTCTGATACCAGCTGTTGGCACTCATTGGTATAGTTGGACCTCACCAATGGGAATTAAGGAGACACAGAGGAGAGTTTGATCAAGTAGCAGTGAAGGAGAGTGCTACTACTAAGCTGAGGAAAAGGATTGCAGCAGAAAGTTTAGCAAGAAAACGCATAGAAGAACTGCTTGCATTACTTCATCCATATCATATACATAGAAGGCTACAAGTCATTTTATAGACCATTGAGGAACCGATTCAACTCCTACAGTTAGCAAACAAACACGATTTGATTTTCTAGAGCTAGAAAACTTAGACACGTTGCTCTTATTCAGCTAAGCAAAAAAAAAACTTCCAAGACTCTACTTCCTTGCCGGCATGCCTGTAAGCCAATAAAACCAGAAGCTTTGTGTATTTGCTCCTGATAACATACTGTTGTCCCATGCCGACATGCACTGAAACTTCCAGAGTTTGGCTTGGCATATACAGCTTGTGTTTATATTCGACAGCTGGGACATAACTAGAAGCCTCTCCACAAAGCATTACTGACACGCAACAAGATTACAACAATACCCACTATTACAAAAAGGCTAATATTAGATACCACATCATAGACGGTTACCCAAAACCGTCAGTATTAAATACAATCACAGACGATTTTAGTTTATAGACTGTTTGTGTTGCTGTAAGCGCTAAAAACCATCTGCGAAGCACCAAATACAATCACAAACGATTTGTAGTTGAAATCGTCTGCGATATATCAGATATCACATACGGTTTCTACTGAAAATCGTCTGTGATAGTTAACTATTACAGATGGTTTGTTATTGAAACCATCTACGATAGTTTGCATCACAGACAGTTCGAAAGCCGTATGCGATTACCTCATATCATTACTAACCTATAAACTCAGATGATTTATGAAACTGTCTGTGATAACGTTTTCAAATCGTCTGTGATGATCTTTTCTGCACTAGACCAACTCTACATATAGCTCGGTTATTTTGTTTCATAGATGTTGATGATCACAAGTCAACTTGTACTTACGGCTTGCCAGTTTCCCGCAACTTGTGGCTGCTGGAGGAGCTGGACCGCGGCGAGAAAGGCATCAGCGACGGCACCGTCAGCTACGGCATGGACGACGGCGACGACATCTTCATGCGCTCCTGGACAGGCACCATCATAGGACCACTCAACGTAAAGCACGATCTCTCATCTGATTCAGGTCATCCATACATGCTACGAATTCAGACCTGTATCTTGTCTGATTCTGATCATCATATCCATGTGCTGATGTGCATGTGCGTGCTAATGTATCATTGGTTGCTCGCCTGATCTGCATCCATCGGATCATCGGATGCGCGCAGTCTGCGCACGAGGGGCGCATCTACCAGCTGAAGCTCTTCTGCGACAAGGACTACCCCGACAAGCCGCCCACCGTTCGCTTCCACTCCAGGATCAACATCGATCTCCTACATCAACCCTGACACCGGACTGGTTGGTACCTTCATTCCCCTCTCCTTCACCTTACCTATATTCCTATGGCCTAATGTCCAATGGGTAAAACAACATGCATGTGCCATAGAATAAATTGCCTTCTGTTGGATTAATTGCTACTGTAAACTCGCTCTGATTTGTATGGATACCCATTCTACTAGCTCCCGCTCCTTCTTTTCTAGCGCAACATTCTGGAATCTGATAGAGGAGGTGCTAACTTTGATACATTGTTCCAGTATATATACTACTTACAATTTGATTAAGTTGAGCTACACCTGAAATCTGAATGACAAGTAGTCAAGTACACCTGTACTATACCTCTTCAAAACATACAGCTCCTATGTATATCTGAAATGCTGCTGGCTATTGAGGCTAGGGAAGTGAATTGAAATGCCAGGAAAGATCTTTGAACTGTATTATTGCCATCGTTAGATGGTAGTGAATCGTTTGAATGGCCAGGAAAGATCATCAGTTTTCAAACAAGTAGACATTCCAATGCAGTGATTATTAAAGTTGGGGGTTACATATAGTTTACCCTAACAGTTAAAACTAGAAGAAACAAAACTGCATGAGTTAAGATCATAAATAGGTTCACAAAGTTAAATGCTTACTACTTTCCACTTTATCCGAAAGTGGTTTTGATAGCAAACCTTAATGAGATGCTGAGATTTCAAGGTATTTCACCTCAGGTCGAAGGCAAGAAGTTCCATATGCTGGCCAATTGGCGGAGGGAGTGCACCATGGAGGCCATCCTGACGCAGCTGAAGAAGGAGATGGCAGCGCCGCAGAACCGGAAGCTAGTTCAGCCCCCAGAAGGAACCTTGTTCTAGTTATTGTGAGCTTGGGATGAAGCAACTAAGCAAGTATGAACAAGCATGTGCTCCCCTTGGACTTGTCAGTAACTCTGTACTAGCACAAAGCTGAAGGCATGCTCCTGATAGCTGTATGACATGCACCGAATTTTCCCTAAAATTGTGACCTAAAAGCTGTGTAGCGCATTCTTGGTATCTCGCCTAACTTGCATTATTGCTACTGCTCCCGCTTGCCTATATATACAGACTGGTTGTATCTTGTTGGATCCATGGCATAGTCATGGACAAGTTTGGCTTGGTTTGAACACTCAACACAAAGCTCCTTGTATGTTGTTGTAAGACCGGATAGGCAACAAAGGGGAGGGAGGGTTAAATGGTACCTTTAATTTTTTTTAAATATTCATAAATCTTTTATTTCGATAACTACAAAGCTATAAAGATTAAGGAGTGAAGTTCACCCGAAAAACCAGAGAAGTGGATAGAGAGTTGCAAAATTGGAGCACATGGCGATGGTTTGCAACTTCTTTTGATACCATCACTATTCTGTGTAGGCGAGGAGTCACCGTGTGATTGACATACAGTACCCCGATCCCTGTATCAGATATTCAGATATCTCTGGTTGTATTGTGAGTTGCGGGAGAGCTTGTCTTCAGGACCCATAAAAGGTTCGCTAGCGCATCAAGGAGTAGCCTTTTTTTCGTAAGATTTCGGATGTCATTTCACATCAATCAGGCTATCTCGATAGAGCTGGCAAAAGAAATTCTTCTCTGTCGCTGACAAATTTTTGTTTGGCTTTGTACAGGACAGGGACATACGCCAATTGGACAGGAGTAGATAACTAGAGATTGATGTCGACATTTTATAATTTTATTTTAAGAGCAGCTAGCCAACGATATACCATTGAAAATACTTTCAACGATATAGGGTGGTACCTCGTCGCTGGCCGCCAGCGTCGCACCGCCCTGGCAGCTTCGTGCACCTCCTCCTCCGCCCCCACCCCCTTCACACCACTAGCGGCGCGGCGACGGCGTAGCCCTCTGACCCCAACCCGCCGTGCTGCCTCACCCAACCTAAGTACCTAACTGCCACAGCTGCCGTTGCCACCGTCCTCCGACTCTGCTCACTGCCCTTCTAACCTGCTCATCACCCCCGCCGCCACCTCCCCCCGACCTCCTTCTATGCTTGGGGGGAAGGGTGAACCAGTAGCGAGGGAGCCAGATTTTCCTCCTCCGATGCTAGATCCAGTCGCGGCGCCTCTCCAGGCCACTGGATCCAACGCACGGCGGGCCGGCAGTGGAGGAGAGTTGAGGGGATGACGTCGGCAAGGAAGGAGGGAGAACGAGAGGGAGTGGGGAGAAAGGAAGCTGGAGCAGGGAGAAAGGAGTCAGTCAGCTGGGCAAAGCGGAGCGGAAGTAATAGACGGCTTTGAGATTCATGCGAATTTGGATCCAACGGCAGTCGCCTGCACCGTTGCAACGGTATAAGATTCTATAGTATTTCTCTTTTATTTTTATTGAAGTAATTCAGCCTAATATTGGTTTGCTATCAACAAATCCATAACAAATTCTAGATACAGGAGTATATCAGAATTTCTATTCGGTGTCTGGTATTACTGAACAATTAAGGTATTTTTGTTCAAGGTATCTTTTACACAAAAATAACAATGTTGTAGGGGTGTCCAGCCCCTGCGCCCGTTAGATTTAGCTACTGAATCTTGAAACAAGCCCAGTAACATATTATTGTGTATAGAAGGGAATGTACTAATTTATTCTCACCTTTTGTAATTATTAAGAGGTACGATGAGAATTTTTCATCCTTCCTTATTCATATATATAAACCCCCAAGAGGGGTGCAAGATGGCCAGACCCCCTCATTTTGGGCTACACATTAGCTCTCTCTCTATCTAATCCGTATCCTCCATGGAGAGGGGTACCAGTACCCACTGTTGTAGCGCATGCTACAACAGATGGTGGTGTCTGTGGGGAGTGTACAAGAAGCTATGCAAGGAAGAGTCACGACCATGAGAGAGATCTGCTATATTTCGACTGGCTGGAAGGAAAGCGCTGCAAAGGCAAGAAGATAGAGAAACTTCAAACTGATCGTGTAGTATGCATGTATGATATTTGGCACTTGTTGGCTTTATCATTCATGTCAGGCCACTATTCGGTCTAGTTGGTGCTTAAATCACGCGGTGGCCTCGTGCCCCAGTGTACTTTGCGGAGTATAAAACATAGGGAACCTCGTGTGTCCCGAGCCACTCTACGGAGTATAAAAGAAAATTGTGTGGTGCGGCCTTGTGCCCCGATGTATTCTACAGAGTATAAATAAATTGCATGGTGGCCTCGCGTCTCGGCTTACTCTGTGGAGTATAAAGCATCGAGAACCTCGTGTGTCCCGGGCCACTCTACAGAGTATAAAAAAAATCGTGCAGTGTAGGCTTATGCTCCGGCGTACTCTACGAAGTATAAATAAATCGCATGGTGGCCTCATGCCCCGGCGTACTATGCGGAGTATAAAGTGTTAGGAACCTCGTGTGTCTCAGGCCACTCTATGAAGTATAAATAAATCACATGATGGCCTCGTGTCCCAGCGTACTCTGCGAAGTATAAAGCACCAGAAACCTTGTGTGTCCCAGAACTCTCTATGGAGTATAAAAAACACGCTGTGCAGCTACACCTCTACTCACCACCTGCATCGGAGGCACGACCTCAACGCGATGGCTCCGGCTGCATTGAGGGACCACCCTCACAGTGTATCAAGCACTCCGTGCAACTCGCCAGAGAGTCCCCCACTCCAATGACACCCTTGCTTTGTATCGAGCACTCTGTACGCCTAGCTAGGGAGTCCCCCACTCTAGTGGCGTCCTTGGTATATATAGTGCACTCCACATGTCGCACCAGGGAGTCCCCTGTGCTAGTAATATCCCCAGTACACATCATATACTCATGCAGGGCCCCCCAAGTAGTCCGCTGTTTTTATCGGCGGCCCTATTTTACAGCGCACCCGCCTTCCAAGGGCACTGCTTTTGAAGGTAGGAGAATGGAGGCACGTCCTCGGCACAGCGGCTCCGACGGTAGGGGATAGAGCACGCATTTCAAGCCTTCGTTCCACCACCAACTTCGTTAACACTCACGACTACGCCATGATCATAAAGCTTCCTACGAGCATGACATGGTCATAAGCCTTCCAACGACCACGTCATGATCGATATAGTCGTAAGGCATTCTATGACCACCTCATGGTCGTAACTTCATCGATACCCGTCTGAGAGGTCGGGGAAATAGTGCGCACTACAAGACTTTGTCCCACCGCCGACTTCATCGATGCCCATCTGAAGGGTGGGGGACGGAGTGTGCGTTTAAGCCTTCGTCCCGCCGTTGACTTCGTCGATGCTCGTAACCACGTCATGATGGTAAGTCTTCCTACAAGCTTGACATGGTCATAAGCCTTTCAACGACCACGTCATGATTGACGTAGTCGTAAGGCATTCTACGACCACCTCATGGTCATAACTTCGTCGACGCCTGTTCGAGCGGTCGGGGACAGAGTGCGCGCTTCAAGACTTTATCTAGCCACCAACTTCATCGATGCTTGTGACCACGTCATGACCGTATGGCTTCCTATGAGTGTGACGTAGTCGTAAGGTATTCTACGACCACTTCGTGGTCGTAACTTCATCGACGCCCATTCGAGCGGTCGGGGATAGAGCGCGTGCTTCAAGAATTCGTCCCACCGCTGACTTAGTTGGCATCCATTGGAAGGGTAGGGGACGGAGCAAATGCTTTAAGCCTTTGTCCCGCCACCGACTTCGTCGACACTCGCAACCATGTCATGACCGTAAAGCTTCCTATGAGCATGACATTATCGTAAGCCATTCTATGACTACCTTCTGGTTGTGGCTTCATCGATACTCATGACCACGTCATGATCATAGGTTTCCTATGAGCATGACATAGTCGTAAGTCATTCTACAACAAGCCTATGGTCGTAAGCCTTTTGATGACCACATCAGGATCGACATAGTCGTAAGGCATTCTACGACCACCTCATGGTCATAACTTCGTCGACGTCTGTCAAGTGATCGGGGATAGAGCGCGCACTTCAAGACTTCAGCCCGTCGCCAACTTCGTCGACATCTGTTCGAAGGGTAGGAGATGGAGCATGCATTTCAAGCCTTTGTCCCGCCGTCGACTTCATCGATGCTTGCAACCATGTTATGACCGTAAGGCTTCCTATGAGCATGACGTTATCTTAAGCTATTCTACGACTACCTTGTGGTAATGGCTTAATCGACGCTCGCGACCACATCATGATCGTAAGGTTTCCTACGAGTATGACGTAGTCGTAATCCATTCTACAACAAACCTATGGTTGTAAGCCTTTCAACGACCACGTCAAGATTGACGTAGTCGTAAGGCATTCTATGACCACCTCATGGCTATAACTTCATTGACATCCGTCTGAGCGATCAGGGATGGAGCTCACGCTTCAAGACCTCGTCCCACCACTAACTTCGTCAACACCCGTCCAAAGGGCAGGGGACAGAGCACGTGCTTCAAGACTCCGTCCCGCTGCTGACTTCGTCGACACCCGTCCAAAGGGTGGGGACAAAGCACGTGCTTCAAGCCTTCGTCTCACTGTTGACTTTGTCGATACTCGTGATCACGTCATGACCATAAGGCTTCCTACGAGCATAACATGGTCGTAACTTCATCCCGCTGCCGACTTAATCGACGCTCGCGACCACATCATGATCATAAGGCTTCCTATAAGCATGACATAGTTGTAAGCCTTTCTACGACCACCTTATGGTTGTAAGCCTTTCAATGACCATGTCATGATCGATGTAGTTGTAAGGCATTCTACAACCACCTCATGGTCGTCACTTCGTCGACGTTTGCGATCATGTCATGATCGTAAGGCTTCCTACAAGCATAACATAGTCATAAACATTTCTACGACCACCCTATGATCGTAAGCCTTTCAACGACAACGTCATGATTCACTCTACACGTCATCTACGTCGGAGGCACAACCTCAATGCGGTGGCTCTGCTTGCATTGGGGGATTTCGCCGCCCTCCTCGTGGGCATCACCTCGGAGGGCGGCCCAGCCCCGGCTTTGCCTCTACGCACCACACACGTCGGAGGCATGACCTCGACGTAGTCTTGGGACGTTCAGAGCGTTCAGACCCCCGGGGAGCTCGAGCAAGCAGTTGCTTCGGCTCGCACCTCGAGACCTCTATGCTTGCTGTCGTGGGACGAGGGTTGAGCGGGCAGTTAGTTGTGCAGATCGCCCGTCAGGACTTCCGTGCGTATTGTCAAGGGAGTACTATTGTGGGCGTACACAGCTCCTATGCCTGTTAGGTTCAGCTACTGGGCCTTGGAACAAACCCAATTGTATATTATTGTGTATAGAATGGAATATACTGATTTATCTTACCTTTTGTAATTATTAAGTGGTATGATGGGAATTTCCCATCCTATACTCTATAAGGGTGCCAGATACCAGTTCGCACTATTGTAGCGCATGCTACAACAAACAATAATAAGAAAACGACTTGAAAGGCGTCAAGAGATGATTCGGAATGAGCGGTAAGCTAATTTGTTTGTATGATTGTTCCTTTCGCGTGCATTAGAGTTAGGTGCTTGTTAGGTTTGAGAGAGATAGCACTGTCTCGATTCTCAGTAAGGTATGAAGCTGAATTGATGTACCAAATGTCTCGTTGTCAAATCTCATTGTCAAATAGGCACAGGCTGACCCATCCAAAGCCGACTGCATGTGCGTTGTTTACGCTACACGTAAGAGACAAACTGACGTTTGCCCAACTCCATATAAGAGCAAGGCTAATGGATACGCCCGCTCGCCGACTGCAAGAAGCGCCATGTCACCTGAGCTGCCCAGCCGTAGTGGCGGACCCCACCAATATTTAATCCTTAGCTGCTACGTGGAAGAATGGGATTGAGGGAAGAGTAGCCACAGTACATTTCGCCCGCTTTTTGCCGGCGTCTCAGACGTCGCCCGCTTTCTTCTCTCTCCTGCTTTCTCGCTCTCCCACGTCAGATTTCGCCGGCTCTTCGCCGCTTATAATACTTGCTCTAAGCGTAATTTAATCAGTTCGTGCCCCGCGCTGCTTTTGGCGTTAGGCCGACTCCATACAAACTGCTCGCATTATTTGGAGTAGTTTATCGTAGGGCTGTTGCTGATTTTTTTTTGGTTGAAAATAAATAGTAATGATTTTTAAAAGGTAAGTATAAGCGATTAAAAAAAGAAATAGATATATACGTGAGATAAAAAATGAGAGAAGTAAAGTATATAATATATTCATGATCCTTATCTTATTTTTTAAGTAAGATAGGAACAAAAATAGTGAAAAAACTAATTTAAAAAGCTAGTTGTTTATATTAATTTCACCAACGGCCGCATAGACAGGGGCAGCGCTCACCATCACACGCACGGAAATCGATCGACAAACATGACTTTTGCTGCACACTGTCGCCCAACGGACGGCCTCACGGAACATTGGTAGTATATTGTTCTTCCTAGCCTCATGATTTCATCCCCTTTGAAATTTCTCTCAAAATACCTACTGAACTCTAATTACTATTTTCATATCTTGAGCAAGATTTCACCCAACTCAACTCTAGAACCGATGCTAACGATCATAGAGGTGTGAACCATTGTTCAAACTTCCCCTATATTATTTGAAGTCTTCACTCGAGTTACTATAGAAGTTACCAAGTTCAAATTACACCAACTATATTTTACAAAACAAAGCTAGAGCTCTGAATCAACAAAATAAGCAACTCTCGGTCCAAGGTCAGTCAGACCATATGGATGGGTCGGTCTGACCATCACGGCTGGTTTGACCGTAGGTACAAAACCTGTTTGACTGGTATTACCGTACGTCTAGGGTCAGTTTGACTAGTCCCTTGTTCATAAACCTGAAAGTCTCTTGGGAGAAAACTCAAATCTCAAGAACTTGTTCAATTCTCATCCAAATAATTTTTAATTTTGCGTGAGACGTGTTCAAGCCATTAGAAACCTAAACCAATCAAGAATTATAAGGTTTTTGGGCTCGAGTTCACTAAATTAAAGAGAATCAGTCTAGATCTCAATAACACCAAAAACACTAAAACTAAAATTACTTTTCACTCGTGAGGATCGAAGGCATAGAGTTTGTTAGATCTATTTTCATATGTGCTAGTAAGGTAATTTAAGTAAGATATCAAACTAGAACTCCAACGAACATGAAATCACAAATCTATCTTAAAAACAAGCAAAACTAAACAAGCTTGCAAACAAGGTCATGATTGAGAAAAATCTTTGATCTATTTTCATTGAAGTATGAAGTTTACATAATCAGAGATGGTTACAAGGTACAGCCGAAGAACCATTCTTTCTTCTCTCAATTTTCCTCTCTCACAACCATAGAAGGTGACAAAATGGTAGAACAAAAATCTGAACTCTAGAATCCTTGGATGTATCACCTCCTCTCTTTCCATTTAATAACCAATAATAACCCTAATAGGTCCACCCATTAAGTCTACCAAGGAAACCCGTTAACCCACTAACACGAATTTTACCCATTCGCGTACGCTTCTCAAAATATTTATAAGATTCAACATGCAAACATCTTAGTGATTGATCCACTTAATAATTTTAGCTCTCCTTGACCTAAACCACTTCTCCTTTGCACCTCCCCCGCGCTGCGGTTTTGATCAACACCAATCCAATATTTGGCTAACTACCAAAATACCTTCGACGAAGCTTCAGAGCACCTTCGCTTGACTCTATCTTCTCTTTCACCTCAAAGCATCTTCACGTATTTTGATACATAGCTCGTAGTGCCTAATGACTATCTGTCACGTCGTTACGCATTCAGTCTTCCACGAACTAACTCTACGTGCATCGGTCTCATCACTTAATGCACCACATATACCAACTCACCTCTTCACGATTTTTGTGTTCTCTGTGCTTCCTGCTTGAGCCACATAGCATCACCTGGACTTACACGACTGCTCGGACCTCAGCTCCCCCACCTAGTCTCGGTGCATTCCCATCAACCGCTAATGTTCTCCAAGCCACTTGCACATCTAAAGATCAAGCAACCATCTTGAGCACAAATTCCATACACTTGACTCGTGTTAGTCAAAAATATGCATCATGCAACACAACAAAATACAACCTACCAACTGCACCCATATCGTGCACACACTCATCCAATATCTAGCCGCAACCACCAGTCGGACTACTCTCCCAATGATGGGTGGACCACACTGGTCAAATCGTCAACCAACAGCCAATCTGATGGGCCCACCGGTGTGATCGTATCTTCAATGCCGATCACACCGCCCAACTCGATTCCGATCCAACCGCTAACAACAGCTGGTCAAACCACACGTGCCCAATTCCAAAACGCATTCTCTAAAAAACAGCCGCCAACTAAAATCCAATCACACTGCACCGGTGGTTCGACCGTCAAACAGAGTTCAGTCACATTGAACCGGCAATCAGACTGCCAACTCTGCGATATGAATTTTCTGAAACTTTTATAAAATTTAAAATTAATTCAATCAAAGTACCAATTATTCATAATAAATATATTCTAGACCTTCACGTGTTCTCTCATCAACCCTCGAGGCTGAAAACATCCCTGTGAGAGTGCGATACGCAAATTTCAACTCCCTTAGCAACAAATGATCTTATCCGCTATGATTTATAACTTGGTCGCACTTCTTGAGAAATAGGCCTGAATGTCGTGGGCAACCTATGGAGCCTCCTCAGAAGGAATGGTAGTATGTTCGGGGGTGTCTATACTATACATCAGGCGCCTAACTTATGTTTGGCATAAGTTAAATTTCTATCCAGCGGATCGACATCTGACAACAGAAGCACATCCATCGCCAAGCACATCTAGCGGCGAGACAGACACCTGACAAGTAGCTAAACCATTCTCTTCATGCACTTGTCATAAGATGCTAGGTGACTGTATAGTCCAACAGACGGATGCAAGGGATAAATTAAACAATCTAGAACTCTAGAAGCGTTGCGACGATGTGAGATATACATATTCGATACCCTTATTATACGGAAGGACCAGATTTGGCAAATTTGCATCTCCATTTGGTTATTGGAAGGAGAGCCCCGAGATCCTGGAATCCTGGTAGAACCTTTTTGAATTTGTGATAGCCAATCCACTTTGGGTTCCCAGCAAGTGAACAAGCCCAGATGCATCCTATGGCTAACAAAGAGATAGTCCATTTGACATTCAGAAGCAAGATTTGATGCCACTATTTCTTTTTTCCATTTCTCTCTAGCTACCGTTGTTCTTGTAGCTATCCTAACAAGGAAAATCAATTTCGGCCGAAATTCGGTTTTTTCAGCCCATCTTGAAAAAAGCCCAATATAGCTTAAAAATTGGTCTATTTTGAATTTTTCAGCCTATCCACCCACTGGCCCATCCCAGCCCGTCCTCCATCTCTCCCTCTCTCAATTGGTCTCCATCTACTATTGGGGAGGCGGAGCCGGGGGGAAGACACGGCGGCAAGGGAAGGGAAGGGGGATGCGGCGCGGCGTCTCCATCTCTCTCTCATATGTTTGTATTTCTTGAATTTGAATTATATGTTTGAATATTTCGACCAAAATTTTCTAAGGTTTCCTATTTTTGTCTTTCCCGGAGGGTTCCGATAATTTTTTTTCACCGAAATTGTTTTCAGTGGATAGCAGAAAAGGAGGGACATGTTTTGCATTATTGCGGCTGATCATTTGCCGCCCCCCACCCACAAAAAAAAAAAGACTGTAGTTTATTTTTGTTAACAAACAGAAGGCTTCATCATTGATCCAGGAAACGGAGCACAGTACTTTTGGCATCCTTACTGGTCCTTGCCTCTACAAGTCTACAACCAACCAGGAGATATAAACAGACCGGTGATTACTTTTGAGAAACAAAAGACTGCATTTCTGCATGTTCCAGAACAGTGGATCTGTTAGCAAAGAGGCCACTTGACACAAGACATTTTTCCTGGGTTGCCTCAAAATTTTACTGCAGACCTGCTTCTGCCTGCTATATTTTGAATTGTATTCCTATTTTTCCTTGTTTTGAATCAAGTAAATCTGAATCAGAGTGTCAAAACGAGGAAGCAAAACTTCTCTTATTCTTGATTCAATAAACGAGTTCCATGCATATATCAGTTACTCCGAAAGCTTAAGCTGTTGAGTAAAGACAGTGCAAATTTACTCAAACTTCAATGCACAACATGACAATAACCGTTCATTTCAGAATAACCTGAGGAATGTATGCAGATAGTTCTCCCAAAACTTACTCAGTGTAAAATTGCTAGTACTTGAACGTGAAGCATGCGTATGAGATGAGAATACGTATGCCCTGTTGCTTGCAGCACATGCTGATTCCGCGATGGAAAGCTGCCACATAGCATCTGAGATGTGTTTTTGCAAGAGCTGACTGCCAGTAATACTATTGCAAACAGTGCATACAGGCTTTCAGCTACAGGCATCTTCTCTGCAGCATCCTACAGTGTACCAAGTAGGCAATGGCATCAGCCTTACCACTGACTAGCGAGTACGGTAACACACGATACTTAGCAACAACTACCTTCAGCTAATACTAGTGCAATGCTGGGAAAACAACATGTCAGTAGTAAATGTTACTGCAAGAATAGCAACAGCCTTGTTACTGAAGATTACATAAGGCTAAAACTGAAAGAGTTCCTGGTCATGCATGGCGTTCTGGTAGATTAGTCGATCCGTCGCCTTCAGGACAACGCTGTGGTTTCCTTTTGTCGCTACTTCATGTTTTGCAATGCAAATTTATGCACGCATCAATTATTCGAGCCCTTGTTTTGTGCAAGAAGATCCTAGATAAGATTTTGCGCATAAATGCTCTCAAATTCTGTGGCCAGTCCTTTGTTTTGTTCAAAAATGCTGAGAAGAATACGAGTGGTACTACACTACACTACTAGAAGAGATGGCAAGTTGGCAATGCAAAGGGAATTTTTCGTCAAGCGGTCGCCACCATAGATGCAAAAGCAGAACCGAAAAAATCAAGAGCACATTTATTCTGATCCCATGTCTTTGCCTTCAGGTCTTGCCATTTCTGTTATTTAAACCTCAGAGGAAGTAATACTTGAGTGCTGCTTCCACAGCTAGCTGTCACTTATGCTTTCTTCTTGTCCTGATCAGATTTGGCAGACTGGAGACACGCAAATTTCAGATAAGTACATGCATGTGTCCTTACCTCTGAAGAGCAATGCGGGCCCTAGTAAAGATAATTATTGGGTCTGGTTAATTCTGCTTATATCAGTTGAGTTGATTTCTTGGTCAGAAATTGTCTCTGAAACATATTGCCAAGGGAGGAGAAAAGCATCTTTACTGGCTGAGACCAGCTAGCTACCTTGAGGATCTTGGCTAAGGTTAGGTCACGCTCACACCGTCTCTGCAACTTTGCCATGCATGTAATTTCTCAAGCAACGGGCAGAGGTACACGAGCAAAAAAAAAGCACCAATTTTGAGGAACAACCTTGCATGTCCCCTACCTCCTGCATCTTTCTTGACAGCCGCAATCACCCTGCGATGCAAGCACAATCATAGAGCAGCAGCCAAGTTGCTGACCATCATGTGAATTCTAAATTTCTGAAACGCACAAGGGGTATTAAAATATAGAAAATGTTGTGTGATCCTCGCAAGCGTGTTGTGCAGGATTTGAAGTGTTAAGGAAACATCACTGCTCTTTCTTCATGTATTGTTGGTAGAGAACAATGGAGTGATGGACTAAAGGAGCGGGCAGTTGATCCTTGCTGCTAATAATACATCAAGTGAGAACTACTAGAAGTATAGGAAAACATATACTCTTTGGTCTGGACCACTTGATTAGTGTGGAAATGAATGACCCGTGTGATTATAAGATGCTAGTGCTGTCAACGTCTATCATGCTAATTCAATGGATGTGGTTTGTTTCCATGTTGGTGCTACGGCTACACGATTGCAAATCTACATTCTCACATAAAAGATGTATGTTGGTACCAGAAACATACCTTGCATATGCTTTCCTGTAACAATGTAGCTCCATAGATTATATACAATGTAACAGCACATAACTTTTGTATTCAGATATATGATTCCTAGCTGACAACCACCCGGTGGACAGTCCAACGGAAGATGTGCGGATAGACAAGAGGAGACTCCCAACTCACACAACAACGATATATACGACCCACACCCATCTTCCTTCCAACTCCATCGCCCACGCACATGTCCTTCTCTTTAAAAGCCATCGCTCCCTGCCTGCCTCCCGAAGCCAACTCAGACCTCCGCCTTCTCCTCTGCTGCCCTGCGTATCCATATCGAAACCTCGATCACAGGCAGCACGAGCTAGCTGCCTAGCTCTCGCAATAACAATGGTTAAGAAGCTTGCCCTCACCTCTCTCTTCTTCAGCAACAGCGACACAAGCTTGTCTCCTTGCTCTCCTCCTTCCATGTCTGCATCCTCGAGCACGTCGACCTCATGGCAATGGCCGTCTTGCACGCAGGCGAGAACCCTCTCCTTCCGCAGGAACGACGGCCACAACGCGGAGATATCGATGCGCCAGTTCCACCACCACCACAAGCACGAGGAGGACTACAAGACCAGCACGATGAACCCGGCCTACTTCCTCGACTCTGCCGAGCACTCCTGCCTCTCCAACTCCTCTGCTTCGGCCGGCATTAACATGTCCGAGAGCCTCTCCACGGCGTCGGAGCCGGCGGCCGGCGACGTCGTCGCGGACGAGGACGAGTTGATCATCCGTGGGCTCCGGTCGAACCGCCTCTTCTTCGAGCCCGAGTCGACGAGCTCCATCGTAAAGGCCACCGCGGCGTTCGACGGGGCCACGGTGATGGCCATCGACTCCGACGACCCGTACGGCGACTTCCGGCGGTCGATGGAAGAGATGGTGATGAGCCACGGCGTGAACGACTGGGGCTGGCTCGAGGAGATGCTGGGGTGGTACCTCAAGGCCAATGGCAAGAAGACCCATGGCCTCATCGTGGGAGCATTCGTGGACTTGCTTGCGGCGCTCACCTCTCCTCCCTCACCTACCTGCTGTTCCTCTAGCTTCATGGGCCTTCAGGTCATCAAGAAAGGCAAGCAGAGTGATGAGTGCTAGAGTTTAATTATCTGGGCTAATGCACGCATGCAATTGCTTACAATTTGTGTCGAGAAAACATCCAGATTGATCAAGTGGTGTTTTGTTCGTTAAGGCATGCGGTGGCCTGGGGCGCCTGGCTAGCAAGCAAATTTCAATCAATGTAGCTGTTGACTGGCCATCGTTCTCTCACTCACCATGCATGGTCTTTGTCTGCGTTCATTAATTACATTACATTGCTTTGTGATGTGTGAGATGGCAAGCTTCATTTCTTCAAGTGTGTAGGAAAAATTACTGTGCCTTTTCTTGCAATTATGTCATTGAAGAGCCGGCCCTGTTTCAAAGAACTGTTTTTTTCCTTGAAATGACACTCTAGTTGCTTAGTTTTTTCAAAAAGTATTCAATTAAAAATAAAGAAAAATAAAAAACCAATATATCTCTACGGATAATATAAAAAAAGGGAGAGAAAAAACATATTAATAAGCAATGCGTTTTAAACGGTGTTTGGTTTTTGGATATTCATTTTCTGACATTAGAAAGCTATCTAAACATGGAAATCACTGGAACGTCCTGGTTGGAAGTCCTTCCGAGACAGGTGATTCGTGCGCTAATCTCAGCCGATATATGTCAGGTAGTAGTAGGTCAAGAAGGAGGGAACCAGAAGGCTGGAGTACTGGAAAGCCTGAACAAGCACTCACTAGATACTGTATGATTAATATTCATTTCGCGTACAGATCATGCAGAATTTCACGTACGATCAAATAATGTTCTTGCAAAAATTGCAAACCGAAAATACAGTGGTCTCGTGAAACGTGCTATAAGACGCACGCACTGTGAATTAGTACTGCTAAGGAGTCATGCACTCTGGTGGTTTCAGAAGTCAGAATTCAGAGGCGGCAGAAGTTAAATTTGAAAAGCCATGGCAGATGCTTCACCCTTCAGGTTGCACGCAAACTTCCAACTTGCACCACAAACTGCGGGAAGGAAGCATGCAGTACAATATTTCAAAATACCCAAGTTAAACACTCCATAAACCTTTTTTGCCATTTTTTGTAAATGTGATACAATAAGAGAACACTGAAACAAGATTTGGTAAATATTTGCATAGTTGTTGCTCCATATTTCACTTGCGAATTGGCAGCCAGCTCTCCTTTTTCACACCAACATGCATGATGGTAGTGCCCTCTAAATAACTTGTTGGCAGTGTCAACAATTGGCTTGGCACATTTTACACACCAACCAAAAATCTCCATTGCCACCACCCGTACTCAGCTGAAACTGCGACCCTTAGGGGGTGATCGATTGGGCTTCAGCCTTTAGCTTCCGGCTTATTTTTCATTATTCATAAATTTCGTTTTTTTTTGAACTTTTGGCTTTTTGTTGAGCTTTTTTGCTGGTTCTTTTTTTTCCGTATTTGGTTGTATTATATGTAATGGGCTAACATATTTTTTATATTTTTAAATTTTTTTAAATTTAATTATGCTAAATAAGTATCTGTCAGCTACAGTGTTTTTTCAGCCAGCTATAAACCACTAAAAATAAGTTCAAATGATCACCACCTTAAGCTTGCTGAGTATACGAAGGATGCATAACCTCTTCATGGAAAGACGCCAAATTAAACACGCAGGTACATTTCGGTTTGGACGGCACAGAGGAAAAAATTGTGTTCGCATGTGGGCGCAGATGCACCGATCGACGACGCCACTGTTTGGAGGCCTCGATCCACAGCCTAGCCAAATAGTGCTTCACCCGGCATCGATCAGAGGCTGTGGACCTTATCCTCACAAGTCTCCTTGAAGCTCCAAACGGGTGATCCCCAAGTTGATCCCCTTACCAGTCGCATGAAGACCTTTCATGTACATATCATTTCACCCGAGCTACTTCACCAGTACAGTATAGTTGAGGTGTTTCCTAGAGCAGCAATGGTGATAATGCTACGGTTGGCCAAGCAACAGGAGTGACCAACAGCATTTCACCATGCTTGTACTGCCTATATATTCTTCCCTAGGCTGCAATTGGACAAGTGACTGGGAGAAAACTGTGCTCCTCTTTCGGTGGAATTCTATGGAGGAAATCACGGGGGTGATAGCGACACTCCGTTCACAAACATCCAACCCTAAACACAAAGATACCATGCACGGCAGTACTAACATGGACCAGGTAATGCTGCCAAGGGGAGGCAAAAACAGTCACCGAAATCATATGATGTTTAAGAAACAATCATCTACACGTACATCATGCCGA
Organism: Dendrocalamus latiflorus; assembly: GCA_017311315.1. NCBI lineage: Eukaryota > Viridiplantae > Streptophyta > Magnoliopsida > Poales > Poaceae > Dendrocalamus > Dendrocalamus latiflorus. The sequence goes on from CM029628.1 coordinate 50,735,459, forward strand.
TGAAACTGTAATATGAGCCATCAAGAACACTGGTGTCGTAAAGTTTACGTGAAGAAAAGCCAATTGATCATCATTCTGTACCACGGCGAATGCTCAGACTGTACCGTAATACCTGGTTAGCCCATCACTGGCAGCTTGCCTTTAAGGATTTCAACAAACTGCTTCCTGTATAAGCAGATCGCATAGTGAGCTCAGAAGCTGACAACAAATTGCCATTGTTGGGTCGTATGCGCTAATCAGAACCTGGCACTAGTCCCTGTGTTGCAACCACACTATTAGGTCCACTGAGATGAAACTGTGCTCCTTTTGGATGGGGTCAAGAGCAATATTATTGGTTCTGGAACGAATTCACAGGGATGAAACAGTCGCACCACAATATACATCAGAAACCTTGCAAGATGTAACTAAAATACCAAGGGTACAGACATATCAACTTGGATCGAGGTATCACTATCACACAAAATCCACGCAATACTACCTACCCAAAAAAGCAGAAGCCATAAACTAGATAAAGGTTCTGTTCACACCCAACATGAATTTTCTTGGATTAGGCAGCAATTTCTCACTTCAGATTGCTAACAAGCTTTCCTACCACATTCCCATAACTTCTAAAAATATGATAAGTGCATATTAGGGCAGCTATGTCATAACAACATTCAGGTTTTTGTGTCATAACAACATTCAGGTTTTTGTGTCATAACCAGTAATTGGAATAACAATATTTCTCCCATGGATTTAAACTGGACAAAAAACATAGCAAATTTTGGCAAATCTCCTTGAGGCTTGAAAGCTATGATCACCTCCTACAGCAAGTCTCAAGAATAGTTTGGACCTAAGCCTTTCCCTTTGAAGATTTCTTGTGAAGTTTCTTCTGGGGCTTCAGCTTATTTGATGCAGAAGATTTTTCTTTTTCTTTCCTTCTTTGTTTTTCCTTCTTCACCTTGTACATTGTAATTGCCTGGTTTCAAAATTATATGCAGCTGTTGTTAGTTCACCCATCAAACAGGAAGCACTGCCAAGATGGCGGAGTACATAAATGAATGCAAGATATTGAATCCTGTAGCTTGCCTTGCTGACATCCATCTGATCCTCGGAACTTTTGGCGAGTAGAGTGTTCAGGATTTTGTCATTTTGCTGTTTCTCCCGGTTGCCCATTCCTTTCCCTTCAACAACAGGGAGGAACTGCAGAAAAGAAACAGTTAAACTAATGCATATTCACAGAAGGCAAAGAAGTTCAGATAATAAAACCTTTCTATGTTGGTTCTTTGGAGGTTTCTCGCCGGGCAACTTTTCGTCAAACTTCCCACCACTAGCTGTTGCTGAAGAAGCCATGCCAGCAACACCCTCAAGATCTTCTTTTCTAGATTTTTTAGGTATATCAGCTTTAGTTCCCGTGATGGGCAAAGCTGTGGCAGCAAGCTGTATATGACTGCAAAAATAATAATAAGAAGAAAGTTGTTATATGACAAACTTGAGTTGCTAATGTAGTGAATAGCTAATGTACAAGATATACAGAAGTTGTTAGATACTAGGAAAGCATAACAACCTTGGCAGAGCACCAACTTTTGCAGCTCTCTTTAAATTCTCTAGTCTGTTCTTTTCTTGCTTTTCAACCCTCTTCTTCTTCTCATCCCTTCTTTGAGCAAAAGGATCAACACCAGGCCCTGTAACAAAACAATAGCCAATTAAAAGGGTACCAAATTGAGAAATCAGGTTTTAAGACACTGACATTTTTGAATGGATAACATTGATAATGAGGTTGTAAGACACAGGCATTTATGAATGAATAGCATTGATAATGAGGACTTGTCACATTTCAGTCGGTCTTAAACTACCGAAAAAAATAGTTGATCAAAGATAAATGAAGGATAGAGCATTGCAGATTTAAAATGAATGCTGGATTAAATCAGTGTGCATCAGCAGAAGCATGTAGGTTGTTAAGCATTTACGTTGTAGCACATGATAGCTGCAATAGGCTACCCAATAAGAGGGAAAAGCAAAAAAGATTGTTAGTCTTGCTGCAGAACAAGTTTGCTAGCAACAGATGAAGAAGACAAATTACTAACCATCTGTCGCTTTGGCTTCAATGATCGGAATGTCTTTGTCATCATTAACACGGTCATAGCCATAAGTCCGCTTCCAGGAATTAGTTTGCTCATCCCATTCACGTTTGTTCTTCGTGCGCTTCTTAATCCCTGCAAGTATGTTATTGTTATATTAATCCAACCAAAAGAAACTAAGTACAATTCCAAGAAAAGTCATTCAAGAAGTAAACAAAAATAAAATTTCACCTTTCATCTTTGCAAACTGCTCCCACTTAGTAGGTGGCTTCGGCTTTGGTAGCTGGTGGCAGGGAAAGAAAGATTAAATTAAACATACGGCAAACACACGCATACAACAGCATAATGAACTTTTGTTCAGCTTGATTTCACGTTGCATGGATTACCGCAATGCAAGAACCTATACAAGCACGAACAAAAATAATGTGCCAGCACCTAGAGTTTCATGCTAGTGTGTTACTCCCTCAGCCATGGCCTAATGGCCTACACGGATCGCTAGTTCGGGACTCGAAGAAAAAAAATGATACCAGAATGACTTAGCTATAGCTACATGTTTGACATAGAAATTCTCAGACTTAAGCACGAAATTCAACTGCAGTATGAGCATATGCAAACACAGGTTTCGGCGAATAGCACTCCCACTCCAATCTACTCTCATAGTCATACCGCAGATCACTTTCATTCGCACGCTGAAGGCTAAACCAACAGTTCATATGATTCTATAACAGATGAACAGCGAACGATGCTCTTGAGAACACTAGCGAGTAGAATATATAAGAGAGAGTTTGTCTTCTCACATGCTTCTCGCGGGGGAGGCGGGTGGTGGGCGGCGGGAGGCGGACGATGGGGCCGTCGCGGTCCTCGTTGGCCGGAAGCGCGAAGAGGGCGTCGGCCACCGCCTGCGCCAGTTCCGAACCCTTCCGCAGGCACTCCTCCCTCAGCTCCTCCCTGCATCAAGCGCAAAATTTTGTCACGAAACAACACGGCACAGCGGTTACCGCTCGTTCGTGTGATGGAGGGAACCTGGAGGAGGGGGCGGCGGCGAGGTGGTGCGAGGGGTCGTAGGCCATGAGGTTGCCCAGGTCCACCTCGAAGTTGGTGGCGACGGCGGCGGCGGCTGCTTCTTCCGCCATGGCTGGCTGGGACGCTGCGCTGCGGAGTCGGGAGGTTTGGGGGAGAGGCGTGGGAGTTGGGGCTTACCGGTTTAGTAGCCTGGGCTGCAGTCCAGTCCAGGCTATTACTTGGAGAAAATAAAAATAAAAGAGTGGAGGCCTTAATCCTATTGTGTGCTCCAACTCTTATGGGCCCATGTAACAATATAGCATGGGCCGTGTTTGTTCGGGTTGAGTGAGTGCGATCGTGCGTTCGATGGCCCAAAAACAAATGTAAATTTGCTCCCTGTTCGTTCTTACCTTGTTCCGTGCCATACCAGTGGCTGGCACCAAGCATACAAGAAAATCCTCCGAGACGTCATCAACTTTAGACTCTTATTATACCTTATCAATCCCAGGACGCGTGGTAGAATAAATCAACTATCTATTTGCATGGCCACGTGTCATGTTTTGAAATGGGTCCAAGCAAGAGCATAAAGGTGCATGCAAACAAATGACATGGTAATTGTTGTGGTAGAGTTCCCGCTTTACAGAATACAAGCTGAGAAAAAAATATAATAAAATAATCAAAAAAGATATAAAAGGATATGAGTTTGGACGCATAGAGTTTAAACAATGATTGGTTTGACTAAATGAAGTTAAAAATGAGTTAGATGGGCTCAAGACGGACGAAACTGGTATATATGTGTTTAACGGGTTTTCTATGAACAGTAACAGGCTGGTACTACTCACATTGGGCTAAGATCGGAACAGTAACATGTCTAGCTGAACAGTGTTGGATTCGGTGTTTGGGTTGGATTTAAATAGTAATGGGTTCTGGTTTTTGGGCTTGGTCCATGTTTTCTGTTGGTTTGCGTCAGCCGGTTGGTCCATGTGCATGTGGTGTGGTGTGGCCCATCGAACGCAGCCTGCTTCTTCTTCAACATGCCTTGGCGCCAAGGCGAAACAGAGGACATGATGGTGGCGCAATTAGGCCCCGGCAATGAATTTCAGCGGTGGACAGTGGTGCATGGGGGATAAAGTGAAGGCCTAGGATCCTATTTTTGAGCTTGGTCGGTTTCGAGGTGTAACAGTGAGGTATAGCAGCGGAGGGAGTTGACCGGACCACCTTCATGGCATGGTGGAAGCTCGATCGGACTCCGGCGAAGTGCATGGTTAATTGAGCATCTACGGAGGTGGGGGGCCATGGGTGAAAGTAGTTCCAGCTCTAATGGCTTAGACTAGCCTGTCCACGTTGGCTTGGGTCGGGTGGCAGTGGTGCTCATCACCAACGAGCTGGGGCGGGGTGGTTCGCGGCGAGGCCGGGGTTGGGTTCAAGGCGTATAGGTGGTGCTATGGGTGAAGCTAATTAGGTTTTGGTGAAGGCTTGTGCAGGATTGAAAATCAATGCTCACCGGTGAATTGGCGGCGGTGAAGGTGTTACGGTGGTCGGAGCGGATGGGTAATAGTTTGGGTGGGTGATTGGGTGGCTATGGGGGCTGATGGCGAGGTCGGCACACTTTTATAATTCACGGGAGGCAGTGGGAGTAGTGCCTTATCTGGTGTAGCGGCGGCGCGTGGCCGGTGGAGGTGGCACTTGGGGTTCTCGATGATCTTTGGTGGGATAGCCGGTTGTCGCAGTGGCATTTGGGTTTTCGGTCTCCTCTTGGCACTTGTGAGATTGCAAGTGGCGATGTCAAACGCGGGCGCATGCATCGGGCTGGGGGCTGTGCTATTTGGCTGCGGCGGCAAAATGGACGTCAATGGCAAGTGCGCATGGCCGAGGCGACGGGATGAGCATTGATGGGTGGCAGAGTAGGGTATGGGTGTTAATGAGCTCAGCCGCAGCGGGTGTGAACAATGGCGGTGGCGAACAGGAGTGGGCCAAGTGGCGCTCGAGAACAGGGGCGGAGGCGGGGTTTGGAATGAAACCATGGTTTGGGGGAAGCGGCTGGCCAAAAGGGAAAAGTGGTTTTTGGCTAAGGAATTCCAAATCAGACAGGAGATTCAAATTCAAATAAAATTAGGGAAATTTCAAATTTTTGAAAAATTTTGTTTGTTTCAACCTGTCTCCATGTGATCCCGGTGATGTCCCGGCCATTGGAAATTTGGAATTAGTAGAGAACCATGGCACAGACGGGATAGGTTTCGCCGTCGTCCTCGTCACCGAGATGGACTGGTTGTGGCCTAGCATTATTGTGTCGATTGCGAACTGGACACGACGATGTGGTGTTATCCAACCACGCCGTCAACCTTTTCACCCCATGACCCCAACAGTTAGATATTGGAGCAATTTTCCGTGTGTTAGTTGCAGGCTTAACCTTGAAGCATAACAAATTCAGATCCTGCTGACCTTGCTTGAATGCTTCCGTCAACGGAAGCGGCGATCTTTTTTTGTTTGTCTAATATGTTCCGATGACAACGACGCAAACCTAAAGAAAACCCAAAAGAAGCGCTGTCACCGGCACATCACCAAAGGTTTCATGGATTAGAAGAACCTGGTGAAGAACTGAAGACGAGTGGCTGGGCACCGAAAGGTTTGCTCATTCAGAGTAAAGATCGCACATTTTTCGTGCGTGTTACTCTCACCCGACCTGTGAATTTCATCACGTCACATTGCGCCCGCCACGGGCTATTCCGTCTGTGCTCATTCAGAGTAATTTTTTGTATTTGTTTGTACTGTCCGTGATGGGTTAACCTATTTTTTCTATTTTTTTATTTTCTAAAATTTAATTACATCAAATAAGACACTGTCAACTTACAGTGTTTTTTCAGTCAGCTACAATACTTTTCAGCCATAGCCCATAATCCACTCAAAATAAGCCATTTGGAGCAGCGCCACATGTTTCACCACAAAAGCATTGCGGAATACGCGCATAATTCTCACAATTTCGGTAGCATCGTAGGTCATAGTAGCAATAGCTAAATCTGAACTATCAATAGCAATAACAAGTCATGGATCGATAATATGTGCATGCCGTTAGCTGAATGCCAGAGACTCCCACAGAAGTATTCTAAAAATCTAAACCACGGAGATGTACAGCAACATCAGCAGGAACTAATCCCACCCTACCAGCAACAAATCCAAAGAAAGAAAGAAGGAAAAAAAATCCATACAACTAGCAGTAACAATAGGCTAATAATGATAGCAGTACCACCAACAAAGCAATCGATCCCCCTCACTCCAAGTGTGTGATGTGTGAATGGATCAGAACCAGACTTTGCAGGTGGTGGGCTGGAACGTGGCGGAGGTGGGGATGGACAGCGGGCAGCTGATCTTGGTCTTGGGGCCGGAGACCTTGAAGGCCCAGACCTTGACCCTGAGCTTGGCGTTGAGCTTGACCTCGACGCTGAACTTGCCGTCGGACTGCTGCGACCTGAAGTTGGCGGCGGTGACGTCGCCCTGGAGCAGCTGCTGGCCGTGGAACTGCGGGGTGACCTGGGTGGACGCCTCGGTGGCCTGGTAGAAGGAGTCGAGCTGCGCGTAGCCGAATCGCTGGTCCTCAAAGTAGGCGAGGGACTCGACGTTGTCGTAGTAGAGGCCGACGCGCTTGTTGGGGTTGCGGACGGTCATGGCGACGGTGAGGTTGTAGCTGAGCTCGGAGTTGGGGGCGAGCGTGAACTGGGCGAGGGAGGCGGAATCGACGGTGGCGGTGATCATGCGGGGGCGGAAGATGAGGTAGAGGATGAGGGCGAGGACGCCGACGGTGACGAGGAGGGAGATGAGGATGCTGCAGAGGCAGCTGAAGAGCCCGCACGCGAGGCACTTGCACGGGCAGCACAGGCAAGACACCGCGCGGCTCGCCGTCCCCATCCTCCCCTCCCCTTCTTGAGATTTGGAGCCCGACGGCGAGTCGAGGCGAGGCGAGCTTTCCCCCTTTTTTTCCTCTTGTGACGGCCAACAGGTGGTGGTGTGCGGTGGAGCTGAACGGTCGATCCTCTCTATTATCAATGCTCTCTTTTGTCGCTCTAGATATATATACACCTAGAGTGAGATAAATATACATAAAGAAAAAACTCTTTAAAATTGAATCGCTCAATCTTTATTTTTCTCAACTCTTTTTTTAGCTCTTACTGCTCAACAGTAATTACACGGCTTAAATAAACCTCATACATACTACACGCACCCACTAACTCCATTATGACCTATTCTCATGCCACAAACCTCCTAGAATCTCTCTATGATCCGTAAAACTCGCCCCCCCCCTCCTGACTCAGCTGTTGCTTAGTTGTCCAGAACAACTTAGGACCATGGCTACTCTGCTTATGACCACGGTTGCTACTCAAATTTCCGACTACTCGGTACTTGACACTCCGACTGCTAAAGTGTCCTACCGAGTACCGATTGCTACAATATCCTTCTGAGCACCGACTGCTACAGTACTCTTCCGAGTACGACTGCTACAACTACCGTAGCTACGACCATTGTAGCTATGCCTACTGTAGCACTCGGACTCATCGACTACTACAGTCTCAAACTCACTGAGCACACAGACTCCACAATCTCAAATACATGAGTACAAACCTACAACAAGATTACTTCTAATAGTGTGGACGAGACGGGTTACACTCGGGGCTTTGTGCCGTGCGGGTGGTTATAAGTAGGGGAGCCGAATTTGGGTTAGGTCTCAGTTGATTTTGAGCTGGTCACTAAACTTGAAACGATTTATGCAATAGGTTGTCTATAATTTATATATATATATATATATATATATATACACACACACAATAGTAAAAAGTCATCTATTAATAAGGTTATTTGTTGTATTCTAGGTGACTTCTCTCTCTCTTTTTTCTCTTGTCCATATAATATCTTATATAGCAAGAATTACAAACGACTAATGTCATCTCCACCCCACTGTGCATGCCCCATGCGCTGGAGAGGTTTGTTTCCTTGGGTTCAATGGTTTTGTCATATAAACGAGCATGATTATTTGGAAGGGTATGGTTTGGCGGGGTGGTGTTCCGTTGGAAGAAGGCGCGGCGGACCGGTGGAGGTGGGCGATGCCGATACGATGCGTGCCTGGGGTGGGTGGGGGAAAGGCCAAACGCACGCTCGATTGATTTGACCTCGCCCACCGATTGATCGATTGATTGCTTTCCGTTTCAGCCGCTCACGCCGTCCCCGGCCACAACCTGCATCGCTTTTGCTGGGGAGGAGATTAGAGATTAGCGTGACAAATTCATCTCTCTCTTTTTTCTGCGTGCAAACAAGTTCATCTTCTTTTTTACCGACCGTTGAACGCTGCTTGCTCGTAGGCCCTACCCTAGGGTACCATGTGAAAAATCACCCTCATGCTGGACACTCGGCGAGCACGTGATCAAGTACTACTGCTTGCTTATCGGATGGACAGGGAGAACTGAACGTGGTGGGCCGCGCCAATCCAAATGCATCTGCTCCGAAATCTGAATGTGCTACTTCAACACGCTCACGCCCCGCTGCCTGCAGCCTGCTGTTGCAGGTCAATTTCTTGTTCTGCAACCACCACCATACGGATATTTTAAGATTTATTTCAAGTTGCTAATGCGATCTTTACACATGATCAGGATCCCAATCAACCCGTGCGACTTTTAAGAGAGTTACTTGTCGAAATCGCTATTCTGCTTACCATCACCGGAAAGAAATTACAAAAAGAAAAAGGGAAAATGAACCAAACAAAACCTGCAACCGTGGCCCCGCCCTGTCGCCGGCGTTATTGATCCCCCGGCGGTAGTTGAAACGTTCGCTTCTGCAGCTGTGCTTGCCATTATTTTCAATCCACTCATGGCCACGTCGCTCACATGTCGTTTTCAATGTCCTCGACGCGTGACGACTGGCAAGCAGGGATGGCAATAGGCCCTAGCGAGTGGGGATGACAGTGGGCCCTAGCAGCCCCATAACCCGTGAAAACTTTTCCTATTAGCTGATGTAAATGAGAGAGATTTTGTTTCCGCTAGATTATACCGGATAGACCTCCACATTCCTGCTAATCTCTAATATATACTCATATACATGTAGATTAATACATTTATATATTTAAAATGTAGTTATCTTGTCTTAAGACTAATATATTTTGATATAATATATGGTATATAACTCATCTAGTATTATTATACCGTCTCATGTATTAATAAATTTACCTATTTCTATACAACCATGGTAAATATATAAAATTACTCTTAATGTTATTAAAATTTAAGTTTTTGATGAGCCTGTTCTCCATCAAAACTCCGGAGGAGATAAGGATAGAAGAAAAATAGTTCTCAATAACTAAAAAGGAGGGTATCCCCTGTTGCCATCACTACTAGCGAGGTTCAAAATCCGTCACTGACATTAATGGCATGTTGACTTAGCACCTCTGGCTGTATATAACTATATGGGTCAGTTTTTTTTGGCTTATGGCTGAATCTTTTAGATTTTGGCTAAAATTTTCGAACTTTAAACTGTTCACAACAGAGATTACGGATAGAAAGATATTCGCTTACGATTTTAGCTAATACAGATGCTGTGCTTTTAACGTGTACTACAATTAATTTGTAGACTCTGTTTTGATAAAATACTTCGTTTGAAAGTTAAGTACTATAGTACAAGCCAAAATCTGCTTTTAAAAGCTACAAAGAACAGACCCTACATTTACTGGTTCCGACAAACGGACTGGGCCTTGAAGCAGAGGCAACACGACCAACACTAATCCCATCAAGCATGACTCCATCTTATGGCAAGATCTTTGCTCCAAATGGCTTAAAGCTCTAGTTTCTAACTTTTAGAAGTCAAAAACCACCTAAAACACACCGATTTCTTAATATCATTACCTTTTCCCCTTTTTTAGCCTTCTCTTTTCCCCTTTTGACAAGGATATAATAATCTCTAAATTATTATTTATTTGTAAATGATATTGTTACGTTATTATACTCCTCGAATATACCACTTATCTATAAGGAAAAGATTCCACAAGGTAGTCATAAGCTCTCCAACGATAACTCCTTAATCGTAAACTCTTCTACGACTGCTTCATAGTCATAAACTCTCATCAAATTACTCTTAATGTTACTAAAATTTAAGTTTTTGAAGAGCCTGTTCTCCATCAAAACTCCGGTGGAGATAAGGATAAAAGAAAATTAGTTCTCGATACTAAAAAGGAGGGTATCCCCTGTTGCCATCACTACTAGCGAGGTTCAAAATCCATCACTGACATTAATGGCATGTTGACTTAGCACCTCTTGCTGTATACGGGCCAGCTCTTTTTTCCTGAGCATCTCCAATGGTTATAGCTAGCAACTAACTATAAAAGCATCTGCAATGGGTCTATAGCAGCTCTCTACAAGAGAGTCCATGTCATCAACTGTCCTACGTGGAAGATATTAAATGAAGAAAGAGAACGCAGCTCTCTACAGCTCTAGAGATAGTCTATAGCGCCAAACGAGGCAGCCTCCATAAATTCTGTGTGTGCATGTAAGCATCAAATAGCTATCCTTATAGATAGTTCTTTAAAATGCTAACTTTAGTGTGTACTATATAGATGATGTGGAAGTCTTATAGTTAGTTGCTAGCTATAACCATTGGAGATGCCCTAAGACTTCCACATCATCTATATAGTACACACTAAAGCTAGCATCCTAAAGAACTATCTATAAGGATAGCTATTTGATGCTTACATGCACACACAGAATTTATAGAGACTGCCTCGTTTGGCGTTATAGACTAGTGCTTAAGGAAGAGCTGGCTCGATTTTTTTTGCATACTCTCTTTTCTCCACATAGGATATATGCTGATGTGTACATGCATATAGCTAGCTGACTCAGACCATTGGAGATGCCCTTATGGCTGTGTCTTTTAGGTTTCGTCTAAAATTTTTAAATTTTAGGCTGTTTGTAGCAGATATTATAGATAAAAAGATATTCACTTACAATTTTAGCTAGTACATATATTATGCTTTTAACGTATACTACAATTAATTTATAGACCCCGTCTTAAGAAAAATATTCCGTTTGAAAATTAAGTAGTGTAGTAAAACCCAAAAGCTGCTTTTAGAAGCCACAAAGAACATACCCTACATCTACCGGTTCCGACAGACGGACTGGGCCTTGAAGCAGAGGCAACACGACCAACACTAATTCCATCAAGCATGACTCCATCTTACGGCAAGATCTTTGCTCCAAATGGCTTAAAGCTCTGGTTTCTGATTTTTAGAAGTTAAAAACCACTTAAAACACACCGGTTTCTTAATATCATTACTTTTATTTTTTTTGCCTTTTCTTTTCCCCTTTTGACGAGGATATAATAATATCTAAATTATTATTTATCTGTAAATGATATCTAATACTCTTTTTTTCATTTGCTTCACGCTTCATAATGAGTAGGTATTCTTTATCATACTCTTCTTTAGTCTCAACATGAAAACCGTTGGCGCGAATATTCTTAAAACTTACGAGAGTTCTAGTCGATTCTAAGTACAATAAGGTTTCTTACATGAACAAAGTTTTAGACGTTCATTAAAATTTCTAGAGTTGACCATTAAATCTTATTTTAATATAAGTAACCATTTTAAATATTTATAAACAGATATAATATTTCTTTTACCTATAACTAAACGTCTAAATTGTTATGGGATGTATGACAGCTCCATTCTCAAAACGTGGGCGTTACACTGTGCTAGTGCGCTACGCTACGGCCTCGTTCGTCGGTGCGCCGCCATATTGCGCGCCTTCTGCTGGCACGTAGCAGCTTATTTATGTCTGTCTCGCTGTATATGTACGTGACGTCCGTGCAATATTGTGGCCCGATCACTTCAACAAAGCCCAACTGCCCAATTGCCCACCCAGGCCCCCAAGTATTGCAAGCCCTTGAATCACTTTGGAAGAGTACAACCTCACTCTACCGTTGATCGTCATACTCACCGAATACCGAGGACTTAGAGCAACTCCAGCAGGACCTCTACTTGAATCCTCATCCTACTTTTAAGGACCGAGGGGCAAAAAACTCACTTCAGCAGGGCCCCTACTTAAGCCCTCAAAAGTAGGGGGCCATCAAATCTCCCCCTCGAGCCCTCATTCCTGGGGTCTGAAATATTAATTGCAACGAAGAGGGTGGCCCTCAAATTCTCGACATGGCAGTGACTTGGCGCCACGCAGGCTCGAAAGTGGCACAATATTAATTGCAACGAAGAGGGTGGCATTTGAATAGGTGGTATTTTTAAAAGTGGCAAATAGTTAAGGGCCTGTTTGGGAGAGCTCCACCAACTCCAGATCCACCTAGATCCACCAGATTCACCTGGATCCACGGTGGAGCAGCTCCACCGTGGATCTGGGATTCGTCAAAGTGTTTGGTACAGCTCCACCTCCCTCTCTATCTCACTTCCACCTGGGCCCCACGCGTCAGCAAGCAAAATGAAAAAAAAATTCCCTTCCGGCTCAGGCGCTCCAGCGGCCGGCGGGCCTTGCCCCGGCGGGCGCAGGCGCGGCCCCGGCCGGCGCAGGCGCGGCAACGGCCGGCGGGCGCAGCCGCAGGCGAGGCGGAGAAGAGGAGGCGGCGCAGGCGCGGCGCAGGCGGACGAGGGGGAGGCGGACGCGGGGGAGGCGGCTGAGGCCCGGGAGGAGGCGGCGGAGGCGGCGCCGGCCCGGGAGGAGACGCGGGAGGCGGCGCCGGCCCGGGAGGAGGCGGGGGAGGCGCGACGGTGGAGGGAGGAGGCGGAGGCCCGGGAGGAGACCGCGACGGTGGAGGGAGAAGGCGGAGGAGGAGGGAGGCGGAGGAGGCGGGGGAGGCGGCGCCGGCCCGGGAGGAGGCGGGGGAGGCGCGACGGTGGAGGCGGAGGCCCGGGAGGAGACCGCGGCGGTGGAGGGAGAAGGCGGAGGAGGCGGCGGTGGAGGAGGAAGGCGGAGGAGGCGGAGGAGGCGGTGCCGGCGCAGAGGGAGGCGGACGCGGGGGAGGCGGCGCCGGCGCGGGGGGAGGCGGCGTCGCCGAGAGGACGGGAAGGAGGCGCGCGGCTGGGCGGTGGAGGGGGTGGAGACGCGCGGTGGAGAGGACGGGCGACGGGAAGAGGGAAATAAGATCGAACCGTTTTTTGTGTGTAATGAGTGGCATGGTGGGTAATTTTCCCCAACTCCACCAACTTGAATTTGGTGGAGCACCCCTTGAGGTGCTCCATGGATTTGGTGGATCTGGAGCCAGATCCATGATTTTGGTGGAGCAGATCCACGGTGGAGCTGCTGGAGCTGGAGGTGTTTGGCTTGGAAAAGTGGATCTGAATCTGTTTTTTGTGAATCTGGAGTTGGTGGAGCTCTCCCAAACATGCCCTAAATTTCTCCACTTTTGAGTGGTATTTTGCAATGATGCTGCAGGGGTGAGCAGACGCAGAGCGGTTGATGCGAGCGAAAGGGACTTGGCAACAGAAAGCTATCTACCATCCATTCTCTTCTAGTACTCGTCTAGCCTAGAAAGATAGGCTGTATGCGTGTGAGCCACCGACTATACTGTGCAAGCTAGCAAAGCTTACGCACGTAGCATTTGGTAGCGAGCATCCATCAACCGTGCATGTTAGGTGGTGATCAAAAGAATTTCAGCTTTTGACTTATTTTTCACTATTTATAAATTTTATTTTTTTTTTCTGAATTTTTGGCTTTTTGTTGAGTTTTTTTGCTGGTTCTTTTTTCCCGTATTTATTTGTATTATACGTAATGGTCTAACATATTTTTAAAATTTTTTAAATTTAATTATGCTAAATAAGCCTTATCAGCTACAGTGTTTTTTCAGTCAACTACTGTGCTTTTCAGTCATAAGCCACCCAAATGATCACTCCCTAATCATAGCACGCGCGAGCGATCACAAAGTACTAGCTAGCCTAGTACCGTCATCCACTGGGAGTACTAGTGGAAGTACTAGTACTAGCTATACACTCCTACCTGTTAGAAATTTAGGTGCGCTCTAACAGACCTTCGCATTAGGGGTGAGTACTGAATTGGGTTCTGAATCAAGCCACCACTCCTGCCTAGTTCATTCATTCATTTATTAGTTAGGTCCCTAATCCATCATTCAAGTGGTAAGTCGTGTGACAACTTTGGCTTCCTTCATGGACTCGCGTGATGAAGAATACATACAGAACTGTGAAAGAACCATAAGCTGGTCAATGATGTACTACTAGTACGAGCTAACTCATCATATGCTGGTTGACGTGCCATTCGAGCTGCGTCATTTGGTTGGCAGATAGATTAATTGGCGAAGGAAAATATAACAATAGCGCGCGCGCGGCTGCGCTAGCTGCCATCGCCATGTGGAGTGACGTGCCCCGGTTTCCAGCCAAGCCAGCTAGCTATTGGTCCACTCCACTCCTACAAAATAAACTATACTAAACAACTATATCATAGACGATTCATAGAGAACCGTCATTGTTGTAATCATCACAAACAATTTTACAAGCGTGATCATGTATTATCTGTGATACGTAATTACGACAGATGGTTCATATGAATAACCGTTTGTCCGTCTGTGATAGTTTCATATCACATATGATTTATGGTGAAACCGTATGTGATACGCCACGTTATTAAATAGTTAGCGCACGTGGTCTCGACAGATCTTTCTTTTATTGCGCTATATTGAAGGAGGCGGCCGACTTTGGATAGTTCGGTGAAAACATACAACTTGTAGATCTAGCTCGTACATCGATTTGTTCTTAGTGATTAGAGATTAGTATTTGGTTCTAATAACTTATATGCCTTGTAATAGAAAGTGATGATAGCTAGGTTTAGAGAGAGATGGTAGTTTGCTCCAATTTAAAAATAGGTCAGTACTCCTAGTTTACTTTAATATATTCTTATACATACATGCATATTACTTCATGAAAACGTGGTTAGCTACTTAATTTAGATATGGACAATGTATTATTAGGTGAATGACAATTATGTGTATAAATAGCTAGGTTGGTTAATTAGCTATAGTAGTATTAATAATCTAATTTGACACTAATTTAAAGAATAATATGTGATACTTGATATATTACAAGCGGCTATATTAAAGAATAGTCCGTGATACTTGATATATCATAGACGGTTTGGGAGCCGTCTATGATAACCACCTATTATCACAAATATATAAATTCAGATAGTTCAAAAACCGTCTATGATGAAAATCGTAAATGATGAGTATTTCTATAGTAATGCTCATAACCAACAACTCACTAACTAGGAGTACAAGACGATCGTTATCAATCTTGATCGTTTTCAAAGCAACACTTTAGGCTAAAGCTGAGATCCAACAGAAATGTCTCTAAGCTAGAGTAAGAAGAACCAAGGAGAGAAACACGACGACCTTCTTCTTGCCAAATGCAAATCAAATTAACGCAATTATGGATAAGTAGTTACTCGATCTGGTGGAGTAGTAATTAAGCCATATGCATGAGCTTCTGCTAGGTTGCATGATCCAACATTTACCAACCTTCACGTTTACTCCCTAGCAATCTTTTCCTAATTTAATTTCCCTTCCACTCCAAGCTAGATTCCAACCAACCCAACTCTGCCGAGTCGATCACACATTAACTAAAGAGCTGAAGCTCCAATATTCATTCATTCATTCATTCTGCTCAAAAGAACAACAAGCAAGAAAGGAAGAAAATAGTAAAACTTAAACGTCGACGGAGCATGCTGCCGCCTGCTGGAACCGGAAGTATCCGTATCCGCCGCCGGTGTTGGCACCGTAGCTTCCCTTGCCGTCGTTGACAGTGAGGAGCGCGGGGCAGTTGACGCGGAGGTGGTAGTGGCCGGAGATCCAGGAGGTGCCGACCTTCCAGCGTATCCATCCGTCGACGCGGATGTCGATGAGGACGTATCCGGCGGTCTCGTCCTGCGCGAGCGCGACGGCGAGGTAGGGCGGCAGCTGGACGTTGTCCATGGACTGCAGGTAGGGCGACCAGACGGACTGGTCGTTGTGGCCCTGGTACTCGACGGGGAGCTGCGTGGGCACGGTGATGGCCATGTCCTTGTACTGCGCGTACACGTCCACCTTGTCGTAGTAGACGCTGACGCGGTCGTTGTTGTTGCGCGCGGCGATGGTGGCCTGCATGGTGGTGAAGAGGTAGGTGGACGCCGGCGGCGTGACGTTGAGGCAGAGCACGGAGAGGTCCTGCAGGTAGAACATGGGCTTGTGCGGCCGGAGCGCCAGCCAGACGATGAGGAAGACGAAGAGGACGAGCAGCACCAGCGAGACGAGCACGACGCAGCACTTGCGGTAGAGCTTCTCCCGCTCGCACTCGCACCCCTTGTGCCCGCTGCAGTCCTTCACCGACATGATCTCCTCCTCCTCCTCCTAGTGCTTCGGCTACTTGGGTCGGTGTGTCAATTGTGAGGCGATGTATGGAACTGTCAAGTAGCTAGTGTGGTAGATTTGATTGAGTTGGTTGCAATTGTGACCTGTGTGAGAGAGAGAGAGAGAGAGAGAGAGAGAGAGAGGAGGAAGGAGCTCTCGAGGCAGCGGGTGCCGAGGTGGTATATATATCGCACATGTACAGCAATTGGGAGGATTGATTGGGATTAGGAGGTTGCAATTGTTACCGGTAATTTAATTACAGGATGGGATGGTTTAGCTTTGTAATCCTAAGGGAAAGGGGCGGCTAATGATCATGGAGCTGGTGGGGGTGAGCACAACGTACGGCCGGGCACACCGCCTAGTCACCGGCAGGTAGCAAAGCACGAAGGCTTATTGGCAGTAACAAGAAAGAGGGCAGCCAAGTGGAAAAGTGGCGCGCGGCCGGTAGGTTGTCCACCGGACGAAGCTAGCCTTCCCAAACGAAAGCTGAAGGGGGCGCTTGAAACGGCTAGAGCTTTTAGCTTCTGAACAATAGTTGTTGAAAGTAGAAGTAGAAGGTTTTTAATTTAGCTAGTGCTTTTGGCTTTTAGCTAAGCCGAAGTGAAGTGAAGGAATTTTAGCTTTATGCGGCACCGGCCATCCCTCGTCGTCTTCCCCAAACCTTGCCTCATCATGACAGATCGGGCGGCGATGGCGCAAGCTCGATCGGCGGCTTGAGCTCCAGTGGCAAAAGCGCGAGCTCAGGCGGCGTGAGCGCGAGCTCCGGCGGTAGCTCAAGCTCGAGCAGCGACGGCGAGAGCTCCATCGGCGACCGTGGTGCAAGCTCAAGCGGTGATAGTGAGAGCTCTATTAGCGGTGACGCAAACTCTGGCGACAGTGGCTCAAGCTCGGGCGTTCGTCATCGGTTGCACCGTGACCGTAGCCCTCAATCAAATTCGTCACATCCGAGGCATCTACTCATCGCGCTCTATCTTCCCCCACCTCCGTGGCGTCCAAGACGCACTTCTCCAACCTCGCCACGACGAGCTCCCACCACCGGCCACCTATAGTGTTCGTCTATGCAAGTTAGAAGTTAGAAGCTAGAAGTTAAAAGCCGAAGTTAGAAGCCGAAGCCGTTTTAAACGCCCCCAAAGCGGAAGAAGCTAGCCGTCCCTCCCGTAGACAAATGGGTCCCCGTCACCCTCGTTCCATGTCCAGTGGAGTCACCCAACCAGCCATGAGCCCCACTCCGTTCTCACCTCCAAAAATGCGCAAATCGAGCGTGTACACGGACTGGCAAGGGCCGTCCACAGTCCCGTCTACTCTCTGCACTTCCTGCAGCAGAGCACATGTACACATTACCTAGGAGTAGGACATGATCGAGTTACACTGGGCTACACCTGGTCATGGTTGGCTATATATAGACGGCATGGTTCACCGTGCCCAGCAAGAGTGACGAAATTCCCAGCATATGAGCTCGGGAGATCGAAGCCGCCGTCCAAGCCATCCATCGCCTCATCGTCGTCTCCTATCGCGCCATCGCGTTCTTTCGCGGACGTGGTGCGGGTTGGGGTTGGGGCGACCATGGCGGCTCAGGGCTCGGGCGGAACCTTTGGCCGCGGCGGAGGGGGAAGGGCGGCGGGCTACGACCCGGGATTCGATCTGGGACATGGGAGACGGGGCAGGGGCCGAAACTTAGGCCCTTCCCGTGGGCGCGGCCAAGGAGGATACGGCGGTCCGGGCTCCAATGGCTACTACTCCGGATTCAACGGCGGTGGCCGTGGTGGTCGTTCCTACGGCGGGGCATATGGAGGAGGGCGCGGCCGTGGTAGCTGGCAAAACCATGGCCGGCCGTACTACCAGCTCTCCTCGACACCAGGACAAGGCGGGCTTCAGCCTCCCTTCCAGGCGGGTGGCACGTTCGGGGCTGGGATGGCTGCGAGCCCGTCACAAGCGGCTGGTGCCGGTGGCGCTGGCAGTGACGGCGCGCACGCAACTGCTGGCGGTGGTGGCGCACTTGTGACCATTGGTGGCGGTGGTGAAGCAGGGCGAGGGGAGATGGAGGTTGGTCAGCAGGCACCTACGACTACGACTTCAACGACAGCACCGGCAGCACCCGAGGCCCCCAAGAGCGCTGTCCTACCAATCTCCAATGCCTCAATTGGGACAAATGAAATGCCAGAGTCATCTCACCAAGGAAAGCCGAAAAGCAAGGGTAAACCATTTTGTTATCGCTGTCATACTAAAGGTCATACTATGGCAGAGTGCACTGTGATTTTGTGTTGCGAAATTTGTTATGGAGATCATGTCACAAAAATTTGCCCAAATATGAAAAAAATGAATATTACTGCTATTCCTTCTGGTTATGCGGTTGAAGGCTTGGGCTTTTATTTTATTCCAGTCGCTGAAACTCCCAAGGTGAATTTAGAGGAAAAATCAGCTGTGGTACGTGTTTTGGAGGGTTCACTTACTGCTGATCAGTTAGCAGTGGAACTTGACAAACTACTACCTGGAAAAATCAAGTGGGTGATTGAGGAGAAAGGTACTGATGCCTTTATCACTAATTTCCCATCCTCTGAGCTACTGGATTGGGTGGTGAATTGGGGTCCTATGGATACAAAGTCAGTGAAAGGTAAAATACGTTTTGAGAAAGGGGTTGAGCATGAGGTATATAAGTATGAAATTGATAAAGTGTGGGTTCAGTTTCGTGGTCTACCAAAGGAGTTTCGGGAATTTCCTATCATTTGGGCGGTTGGTTCCATTTTAGGTGTTCCCAGAGCTGTAGACACAAAGTTTACTAAGAAGTTTGGCCGTGCCAGGATGAAGGTAGCCGTGCTGGATCCTAATCTTATCCCGGACCTGGTGGATATAGTGATTGGGGATTTTGTTTATGAGCTACAGTTCCGTGTTGAGCATGATATATCTGATGGTGAGCCTCAGGTCATTGACATGGACTCTGCCATAGATGAAGATAAAAAAAATGGGGACAAACAGGGAGACCCTATGGATGAGGATGGTAATAAAGATGTGGAGTTAGCACAGAATGATGCAAATGGTGACCACATTCCCGGCTCTGGAAAGCACAATGGGGTCACAGTCCAGCAGGAGGTTATGGGTGCTGGTTCTGGGATTCAGCAGATCAAGGGCGCGGGTGCGAAGCCGGCTTCGGCAGGTGTTAAAGCAAACAACAAACCAGTAGTAGTGCTTACTCAGGGGTTAACTTCAGATGGAACTGGCCAATGGAAGGCTAGCTTGATGGCTTCCCAAAATGACTCTGGCTTATCCAATAAAATGGGCGTGCATAATGGTGAGATAGTGTCTCCTATAAGATCCAGTAAAAGAAATGCGGCGGCTACCGATCAGGACTCTTTGGAGAAGGCGTCGAAATTGAAAGCTCGCAAAAATCTGGACTCTTATTCAGCCAAAGGTACTATTCAGGGGAACTCACTGGCTCCGACAGTGGGCAAAGTTGCAGCGACGTGATGATCTACGGGATCGCTTGGTCTTAGCTGGGCAACATCTTGAGTCGTCAGCTTTGCAATTCTTCGGTTCCAATGGATGGTTATCAACAAGATTTATTGGCCTTTCTTAGTCAAAACTTTACTTGCGTTTTATTTCTCCATGTGTTTTGCTGTAAAGTTGGAACCTTTTCCAGCTTTTGGGCCAGCCTTTGGGCTACCTTTTGTAATAATTGGCCTGATTCTATCGGTTGATAGATGAAGCCGGATATTTCTATCCTTTATCTAAAAAAAAATGAGCTCGGGAATATTAGGTGAGATAGAAATCAGAACCTTGTTTGCGATTCTGTCATCCACGTGCCAACAAGACCAGCTTAAAAAATGGAGGTAAGGGTAGAAGCAAGCATGCAAGAAGTGAACGAACGAGTAGCTAGACACGTACGGACGGACACGGAATGGAAGCTTCTCCTCTGGCCGTCCAGTCCCGTCCACCACGTGAGTTTGGTGTGGCGTTTGTCCGGCTTGGGATTGGGTAGTGCAGTACCATGCCAAAACGAAGGGCAGGGCAGGGGGTTGCACTAATCTTAGGGACTGTTCCTTTTAGATTTAAAATAAAAAGTTGTTTTTCTGTTTTTTTATAGTAACTAGTCTTTAAACGAAGTATCTTTTTAAGATAGAATCTACTAGTTAATTATAGTATATACTGTGCCGATTTTATTTATATCGGCAAAAACCGCACACGAGTTTCTGTTACTCTATAATCTCTCAAACAAACAGTTCAAAATTCACAAACTACAACCAAAAGCAAGCCATAAGCTTCAACAAAAAAAAAGAGGAAGTCTATACAACATTCGATTGTTTTTTAGGACAGAAACAGTCAGATTGATCTGGGGCTTAGATCTCCATCCAACGGATCCACCCATACAAGCCCCCCTTAAAAAAATGACCCCCTCAAAAAAATGATCTAGGGCGTTGGATCTCCATCTAACAGCTCAAAATCTGACTGTTTTTATCCTCAAAAATAGTCGAATGTTATATAGACACTCCAGAAAAACAGGCCCTTAATTGAGCACTAGCCTGCAGAGCACGGTTGTTGGAATGTAGGCAGGTGGAGTCCAAAGGACAACTCAGAGAGGGAGGGACGCCATGTTAGGGACGTCTCCTAACCCAGTGGGCTCCGTTAGCTCCCAGCTAGCCCACACGTAAAACCACATGCTCAAGTTCACACGGAAAATGGGGGAAATATGCCTTGTGGTTTCCATGCTCTTCACCAATAGTGAATACCGAGTAGTACTTGGAGCCTGCTGCCATAGCCTACAGGACAGGAGTCAAACCTGCCGGCCATGTCACACGCACGACATTAGGGCAACTGACTAAACGTCTTGCTGCTTTACTAAAAAGAATGGACAAATGTATCATATCACCTGCCTTGGCGGAATATAAAAAGTATGCTTTTAAATGACATGCCAACTCACAAAAGTTTCATGGACAAACGAATCCTAACAGCAGAACATCAGGGGTGCTTGGTAATTAGATCTTGGCATCCCTTGCCCTTGTCTAATGTTCTCTTCAAGTCATTATTGCCGCTTATTGTCGGTGAGGTATCCGTAGCATATATGCAACACAAAGCTAGCACGCTCAACTAAACAATGTTCTAATGGGATAAGCATGATACAAAGTTGTAGGCAGGAGGGATTTATTGATTATTTGTCAGTTGCCACTTTGCAACCCATTTTAAATCGAGACAACCACGCCACCACACAAACAACCTGCGTAGTTAGTTTCACAGGGCAGTGAGAAAAAAGGTTTCTACCACGAGAAGGAAATAGGAAAGTTAATATGCTAAAGATCAAGGTATATCAGACTCTGCAGGTTTGTATTTCTAGTGCAGTCCTTCACATCATCTGAAAGATAAAAGACACATGAAATTGACCAACCTGTTCCCTCTGCTAAGTGTTTTCCTGCATACGAAAGGTATGGGTCATGATTGTGCTCTCTGACCCACTCAATTAACTGTGATAATGCCATGAAACGACTAACAAAAACCATCCTTTTCTCCCAACCTCTGTCTGATATATACTTGTTGAACATAAAAAAAAACATCAAACATCAGAAGAGCCAGAATTTTTTGTACGGATAATCTATTTTTTATTCGAAATTACATAAATATACCCGCGGGAATTTTTTTTGCAAAAATAGGCTCCAGTCGCCTAATGGTTGGGCGACTGGAGACTTTCGCCCAACCAGACCGCGACAGCTGGAGAGTCTACGAACGGTTGGGCGATTAATTGCAATCGCCCAACCGTTGGGCGCCTTCAATGTAGTCGCCGAACCGTTCGGCGACTGTGATTCAGTCGCCCAACGGTTGGGCGACTGAAGGTGGATATAAGGCGACGACGCAGCGCCGGACTGTTCTTCCGTTCGGCCAGCGCAGAGAAGAGAGGGGAAAGAGGGAGAGGGAGAGGAGAAGAGAAGGGGGAGAAGAGAAGGGGGAGGAGAAGGAGTGCGCGTTTTTCAGGTAAGTTTTTGTGTTATATTTTTTGTTAGTGTAGAAAAAATAGTTTAAAAATATAGTCTAGAAAATTAGTTTAGAAAATATAGTCTAGAAAATTAGTTTAGAAAATATAGTCTAGAAAATTAGTTTACAAAATGTAGTATAGAAAATTAGTTTAGAAATATAGTTTAGAAAATTAGTTTAGAAAATGTAGTCTAGAAAATTAGTTTAGAAATATAGTCTAGAAAATTAGTTTACAAAATGTAGTATAGAAAATTAGTTTAGAAATATAGTTTAGAAAATTAGTTTAGAAAATGTAGTGTAGAAAATTAGTTTAGAAATATAGTTTAGAAAATGTAGTTTACAAATTTAGTTTACAAATTTAATTTTCAAATTTTATTTAGTAAATATAGTTTAGAAATTTAGTTTACAAAATGTGTAAACTAAATTTTGTATACCATTTATAATGCATTATTGTACAAAAAATAGTATTTAAATGTACATGTACAAAATTTAATTTTGCAATTATTGTACAAATTTAGATGTAGAAAATTTAGTGTTGAAATTTACATGTAGAAAATGTAATGTTGAAATTATTGTACAAATTTAGATATAGAAAATGCATCCCTGGGTCGAGCAGTGGGAGGGTGCGCTCGACGACCGCGTGGAGGAGGACCGCCCGTACGACAGCACGGAGTACGCGGAGTACCTTCGCTGGTACCAGCCACAAACCCGTACCAGGCTCGTATATGTGGTAGACCCGTCTGCCACACACGTCGCCGCTCCGACGGACACGTACCCCGCGCACTTCGCGCGCGACGCTCACCTCGCGGTACGTTAAATGTCATTTCAAAGATTCCCGAATGGTAATGTCGTTTCGATAATCGACCATTTCATTTCATGTCTTTGTGTTCAGGCTGACGTCGGTTCTGTCCTATGTGCCGACTCCGGCACAGTACTTGAGAGGCTCACCAGTGGTGGGCAGCTGACCCATGACGAGGGCGTCAGCTTTGCCCGTCGGATGCACGATGGGTGTAGACGTATTGTTAGCCTACTGTCCTGCACGAGGCTACCGGCGGTCTCCACGCCCACCGCTCGTCCACCAGTGCCACCCCGACCAGCGTGGCACTACTCTGGTGCACCGACATGGACACGTCCTCCACCGCCTCACCCGGAGCAGCCAGGGGGTTCAGCCTGGGCAGGGCCTCCTACACCGGTTCACTTCACACCTCCTACGCACACCCCTGTCTTTCCCACCTCGATGGCGCCAGCTACGGGTACGCAGAGGTTCTTATATCGTGTTTATCCGAAGACGACATGCAACGAACTAACGTTATTAATATTGCAGGTACTTACCAGCAGCACGGCGTCTCCCCAGGCCCGGACGAAGTGGACCAGTTTTTCGCGTCTACACCGGAGTGGCCTGGACACTTCTCCGACGTAGCACCGGAGGTTATCTCTGGCAG
Organism: Dendrocalamus latiflorus; assembly: GCA_017311315.1. Lineage (NCBI taxonomy): Eukaryota > Viridiplantae > Streptophyta > Magnoliopsida > Poales > Poaceae > Dendrocalamus > Dendrocalamus latiflorus. Next base: position 50,759,283 of record CM029628.1, read on the forward strand.
TGCCCTCCCCGGTGCACCAGAGAGCACACAGCCAGAGGTGCAGCTGACTCCACCAGCGCGGGGGCGGGATAGACACCCTCCTCCTCGTTTTACTTTTTCGGATCGTCCTAACCCGTTGCACCGGAGGAGGGCCAAGCGAGGCCGTATGGGAGGACGCGGGCGCGGTGACGGGGCACACCAGGGTGACCAGTGAGGCGTGTTGCAGATGCTATATATGTTATGCATGTAATGAAAAAACATGCGGCATGTTACTCTCAGTTATATTATGAAGTTTATTTAAATTTACATAGTCTATCATCTCTCTCCCCACATATAAACTATCTCACTTAACAGTGTATGTATCGATCGTTTTCTACTCAATCTTTCATAAAAAAAATTTTAAAAACTTTTTACATACCTACAATATACAATGAACATAAACTTTTATTACAACTTCACCGTATTTTTTACCGGTTCAACGTTACAAAATTCACAAAATTTAAAACAATCACGGGGGCTACATGCAGTCACCTAACGGGATGGCGACTGCATGCTAGTCGCTTAACGGGATAGCGACTACCGTTAAGTCGCCGAACGGTAGAGCGACTTAATGTAGTCGCTCTACCGTGCAGCGAGATAAATTGTGTCGCGGTCTGGTTGGGCGAAAGTCTCCAGTCGCCCAACCATTAGGCGACTGGAGCCTATTTTTGCAAAAAATTTTCCCGCGGGTATATTTATGTAATTTCGAATAAAAAATGGATTATCCGTACAAAAAATTCAGAAGAGCCACTACTGATAGCCCGCTGTCAATATCAAGATCCACAAACGAACAGGTGAATGCAAATTATATCCAGAAACATACTGAAGGACAGGAGGTCTTCTCGACCATTAGATCAAGCCTTAGATGGCTCAGATAGGCTGCTGTTCAACCCAACAACGTAGAGAACGAGTCATAATTCAACCTTAAGCCATCCTAGGCTTCATCAGACAACGGTGAGAAGATCTCCCAAGTTCCCGTGGTCCAAATAACATGAAGTCTCCTAATAACATGGCATCTTAAACTGGCCGAAGCATGGCAAAACATCAACCTATGCAGCATGTGAAGAATAAATTAAGAAACTGAAACAGAATCCAATGATCAAAAAGAAAACTCGTACCCCAATAAATAGTAAAGATCATCTTTAGGTATAGTGAAGCGGAAAAATTCAAAAAAAAAGTTAAAAGGGAACTCAAACCAAGTATATATACCAAGCCTTTGAAAGGCAAAACACCAGAAAGTATGGCAGCCACAAAGGTGTTGTCATCTTTTTTAGTCTACATATGGATTCACATCCACAATGTCATCATAAAGGCAGCAAAGTAGAATTTTGGGATTAATTTTTTGTACATTAAGCCCCAAGATCTTCACAAAAAGTTTATGAAAAGCAGGATCGTTTATCCAGGAACAGAGATGAAACTATCGCTTCAAAAGTGGGGACCGTACATCTCAATGTATTGACAGAATGATCCTAACCGAAAGGATAACCAAAAGGATGGATACGAAAGAACAAGAATAAAGAGAGCAGATAGGGCCATGGTATATACTACAATAAAGATGGCAAATTATGATTCTTCTGCATTGGTCCCAGGCAACCTAGTTCACCTAGTTTGTGCTAAAGCTTAAAAAAACTACTTTAAACTAAATAGTTCGGCAAACATTTCATTAAAAACAAAATGAAAGCACGCACACTGGAAATTAAAGCAGAAAAAAAGCAACCGAAGTGGAAGAAAAAGCTTGAAAACTGATGGTTCGTTCTGGTGTTATAATTGTTGAGGTCCGAGTTGTGTGCGTGTCGTGTTGTGTGATGAGTCGTGTTAGAGTTGAATTGTAATCCTTGGCACTATAAATAAACGGTGTAGGGTCCTGTGGGACAACACGCAATTATTCAAAATTCTACATGGTATCAAAGCCAAGTCCTAATCCTGAAAACTGACCCTAGATCCAATCTGCCGTCGTCACCGTCCCGATCCAGGCTGCCACTACTGTCGCCCCTCACGGGGCCGCCGTTGAGCAGCCATGCAGGAATGCCGGGACACGCCACCACGTAGGTCGCCTCCGCTAGATCAAAGAAGGGAGAGAAGGCCAAGAGGTGTGTGGCGGCAGGAAAAGAAAAGAAAAAAAAGAGAAGGGAGTGGAAGAAGAGAGAGAAAGCCAAGAGAGGTGAGGTGGAGAAGAAAAGAAAAAGAGAAAAAAATTGTTTTGTTGTTTATTTTTATGCCATCTGCCGGTTGTCGTCTGCTGGTGATGTATAGACAGGTTGCTTGAACTCTTAACGTGAGGTTGCCGTGATCGTGGAAGATACACGCGACATAGGTTCGTGATTGGCATTGTTCCAGTTGTTCAAATATAAGATAAGCCCTAAGGGGATCGAAGCTGCGAGGAAGGTTAAAGATGAAGCTAGGCGAAAAGCTGCGGAGAAGAGTATTGTGAACATAATGGTAGAAGTGGAGAATCCTCTTTGGTTACAAAAGGTGAGATGAGAGGAATATAGCATGACCTCGTGGCGATGGGTCTAAGAGGTTCTAGCGCTGGAACAAGATCATCAGAATTGAAGTTGGAGCTGGTGTGAATGATGTGAAGCTAGAAGGGAGTAAGAATTATCTAAGTTGGTCTAGAAGGGATCAGCTAATTCTAAATACGAAGGAGATGGAGAAATATCTGCAGGAGACCTGCGTCGAGCCAATGGACAGGGGAAGTATGGATTAGAGGGTGTGGAATACCAACTCTGTGGTGGTGCCATGGTTGTTGACTTCAATGTCCCCATCCATTGCTAGGATGGTGGAGGCGATTCCAAGTGCATCGGTGATATGAAAGACATTGGGAACATGTACTCTGGGGCTGGCAATATGATGACGATGGCGGAGGTTCAGGGCAAGGTAGATGCCCTGAAACAGAAGGAGAAGTCTATTCAAGAATATGCTAGTGAGCTGCAGTAGTTGTGGGCGGATTTGGATCACTATGATCCACTACAAATGACGTGTGCTAGTGTATTAAGTTCGGTAGGACGTGGCTGCAACATAGGAAAGTTACTCACTTCTTGAAATGTTTGAACTCTGAGTTAGAGTTGGAGGGCTGCAATATGTCATCAGGTGGCATTGCCAACTATGGAGGAGGCTATTTTAGCCATGGTGTCGAGGAAACTTGACAGAGAGTGATGGTGGGTAGCAACCCTATAAGGTTAGCATATGTTGTAGCTAATGATAGGGAGTGCTACAACTGTAAGCAAACAGGATACCTGAGTTGGGCATGTCCTCTCTCACGAATTGGAGGTCGCCAAGGTGATTGGATTTGCCATGATGCAAGATGCGGCAACTTGAACTTTGCAAGAAGGACCGAGTGTTACAGGTATGAGGCATCTCGCCCTAGTGGTGGTGGTGATGGGAATAATAGGTTTGCTGAAGGAGGTCAAGGTGGAGGTAGAGGAAGAGGTGGCCCTAGGACCAATGCAACCATGACAGAGGAGAAGACCACACAGTCTGAGAAGTAGTGAAAGGGAGAAGAGAGCTAGGAAGAAGATTGGGACTGGACTCAAGCATAATGGGCTATGGTAGAGGTAGAGATGGTGGAGGCCGAGGCTGGGAGTGTGTGGGCAGAGGTGGCGGAGGCTGAGTGCGTGTGGTAGAGGAGGAGGTTGAGGCGGGGACAACTGGTAGATGGTGGTGATGGATTTGGTAACACTGGTAGAATTCATAACGATATTGGTAGCATCTTTTGGTCTTGGTGATGGTATTTGCTATGATGTCAATTGTATGTTTGGTAAAATGTTAGATTCTAGTGAGGATATTTCTATATGTAACAAAATGGTCATGATTCTTATCTCATACCCATCTTGCGGGGGAGGGTTGAAGAGTTAGATAAGAGTCTGAGTTATGTGCGTGTTGTGCCGTATGCCAATCGGATTGTAATTCTTGGTGCTATAAATAAAGGGTGTGGGGTCCTGTGGGACAACATACAATTATTTCAAATTCTACAATAGTCATCCACTGAATCAACCTAAACACTTCCATATCCTCTTCAAGAATGAACTCACATTCGAGCTATGTAAAAATAAAATATTCAGAAGCTCAATTCATCCTGTCAACATTGAGTCCAATATTTGTTGTGTGGACCAGTAGTGACAATTATACTCGTACTCCAGCTATAGTACATCCTTAATAAAGATATGGTAACCATTTATATCATCAATGGTCCATATCAACTGAAAATGGGTAGCGGATAATATACAAAACCAAACATTTTCTGCTATACTTTGCACAGAATGAGTTGTAGTAACACAAGTACTTGCGATCATTGCCAACAGATGCGCCATATTCTTCAGCTATAACCAATACTTACCCTTCTTACTACCCATCCACGACCATGTGTGGACACTATGTTGGCAATACAGTCCATGTGCAAGTGTTCCTTGCATACCTAAAAGCGTTATTCTTACTATTCTGATACTTTCCTTTTGTTTTGATATAAGTTAAATCTAACTCTGGAGAATCTTTTATTGCAGACTAGACTGCATGCTGTTAGACCATGTGGTGGTCATGGATTAGTTGATGATGAGTAATTATCATTTGATTTTATTGAAATTTGCATTCGTGAATATTTGGGTTGATGCGCTTCTGTGCTTGAGTTTTCAGGTTGGCTTTTCGATTATGATTAGCTTCGACCACGGTAAGGCAACCACTGCAGATTTTGATCACGTTCAACTTTGACCATGTCTGATTTTGACTACGTTTGACTTCGACCACATCAGACTTTGACCACGTTCGACTTCGACCACATCCAACTTTAACCTCGACTAACTTCGACCATGTCCGGCTTCGACCATGACAGGTAATCATAGATTTCGACATCAAACAGTGACCGGTCGTAGGCAACATTTAATCTATCATAAGTACAATGAATTGGTCTTAGCTACAATGAACTGGTCGTAGGTTGTAAAGTCATATGTTACAGTACTTTTTCATGGTTGTAGCTACAGTACCTGGTCGTACTCGATAGTCATAGACATTACTGGTCAATACTCGATAGTCGTGAACTTTACTGGTCATACTCGATAGTCATAGATTTTTCTGGTCGGTAGTCATAGACTTTGTGATCGGTAGTCGTAGACTTTGCAGTCGGAAGTTGAAGACTTTGTGATAGGTTGTCGTAGGCTTCACGGTTTATACTCGTAAACTTCATAGTCAGTGCGAGTGATTTAACTCTTGCTATCTTTGATACTTCAGATACTTGTGTTAGGCCAACAGTAGCACTACCTGGTGGTGATCGGTGAACAATGTTTGGAGGAATAGTACTCGTGGTCAGAAGGACTCGGTACTCGGTAGCGGTTATCAGTGATGCTCGGAACTTAGTTATAGATGATGCAGTGATTGATTATCGTAATCATAGCGATCAGTACTTGGTAGTCGGTACTCGATGGTTCTGGTCGGTAGCGATGCTTGTTATGCCCTAATGTTTTGAGCGAAGTAATGATAATTCCCGAGTACATGTTGTTTTCGAGTACTTATTGAGCTAGCGGTTTTATTGAGTGATCTAAGGTTAAATTCTAGATAGCAGTGAGATTTGTGGTCATGTATGACCTAGTTGGGTTTGTTGGTTGGTTGAGATTGTGGTTATTCGTGTGTGCTAATGATGGTCAATTTTGGAAGAAATTGTGTTGGAAAAATGTTTCTTTGGTCTTTGAATGTATAGGTGAGCGTGGAGATGATCATGGTCGGTGACGAGGAGAACCGGAACTAGGATGGAGAGATATGAGATCCAAATGGTTGAGAGTGTCATGCGGGGTGGTTGGGCTAACGCTAGAGCATGTGGAGATCAAAGGAAGTGATACATGGAGAAGCTAGGGCGGTGCTGTCCTAAAGGCTTTGACATGGAAGTTGATGAGGTGTGATAAATATACGGGAGTTATAATCTTGGAGGCTTCGTCACATGTTATGTTAGGAATTGTGGATGGAGTCCATAACTAAGAAGATTAAGAGTTTGAATAAAACCTGTGTTTGAAAGGGTTTCAGATTCCTTGATTTGAGGAAGAGATAGGATTTCGTGTTCGTATTTGAGTCAAACACGGTTTAGGACTCTAACATATAAAAACAGGTAGAGGCTAAGAGGTTTAGCCGCTGTTCTTGAGAGCTTTTTGTGCTAGTGTTTTTAGGGGTGCTTGCGAGGGCGCTTTGTAAATCCACAGAGATCTAGCAATAAAAAACATCTTGAATCAATTTGATTTGTGATGTATTGAAGATTTCTGGGGATTGCTGTCGCAGCGAAAGCGTTCGACTACGTGCAAGGGTGATTGAGAGGCTCTACTTCTAGATTGATATTTTCAAGTACATTCAATCAGACCGAAAATTAGAGCTGAACGATTTGACGAGCGACTGAGTGTCAAGTAGTCGATCGAGCTATCGAAACCTTCATCGATTACTTAAAAATTTTAAAAAACAAATATAAAATTTTAAAAAACAAATATAATCATTCACCCGTCCAATCACGCCTTATAATCCTACACATACTAATACCTCTTACGCAGCTACCACTTATTTGATGGGGGGCATGTACTCATGTCATTTGTCTGTTGAACAGCTTACCACTTATTTGATGGGGCATGTACACATGTCATTTGTCTCGAGACGAATCTAAAGTAGATCATGTAGTCAATCATTGGGAGTCTGGGATCAGCTTTATATTTTTTTTAAAACATTTTAAAAAGAAATCTTCATGGGTTGGTTCGAGCCTCCAGGCTTGGAGAAAGATTTCACCACTTTGCGCGGTAGCATGCATGTCTCCGTGCGAATTTAAGGCTCTATTTGTACTAGCTTTTGTTTTAAAAAATCAAAAATTAATAGTCAATTAGCTTCTTAAAACAGTTTATTCACTCCTCTCGCTCAGAAGATAAAGCAGAAGATTTAACAGAAGCGCCTGTGGGATTGGGGCGCAAACATACCCACGGATCACTGTGGGCAAACATGATGTACTAAGTTATCCCACTATTCAGAACTGGAAAAGGGGAGGCACCGGTAAATACATGAACGTTGGATCGTTGCACTTGCACATATCGAAACAAGACTAGTACCTACCAGATCAACAAAAACATAACTGATACTACCACCATACATTCTATACAAATCCTGCACCGAAACAAGGATCAATGCACACGACAGCAGTTTTGAGTAGCATCAACAACGCAATGCTAACCCGGGCTCCAATTTAAGGAAAACACCATCACATCATGTTGGAGGTATGTCACGCAGTGACACATGCCCTATCAAGCACGCTCTTGTTTCCCTTCAAACAAATTACCAAGAAATAGCTCAAGCTGTTCAGGCGTGTGCTTGACGTATTTTCCTTGTGCTTTGCTGTTCTCGATGAGAGGCCTACAGATTGACAAGGTAATTTTATAAGCACCATCGACATGAACTGAGAGCCATAACCTTGAAGGGACATCCATATTTGTAGAAGAATGACACCAAAAGAAATCAAGGATACTTCACGAGATTAAACAAGCTGGCAAATTCTGTCAGTTCAGCGTAATTCAGGTTTATCAATAGCGTTACCAACAGAGAAAAAAGAGAAGTGCAGTTAATTCATACTCAATTTAACTAATTTTTCCTCTATTTCACTTCATTCTTCTGTTTCCACCCATTATCATCCTAGATATTTCACCACCTTTCCATCATCTCAAAACCCTAAACATCTCACATGTTGCTGCAATTGACAGTTTATAGTGTTATGCTGATAAATAACTCTAGAATTCACAAACTGGTAGGTCAATCATGTCTTCATGTTTTTTATTACTGATACTGAACAAACTTAAACGAACTTTGGAAAAAGAACAAGAAATACACCAATCTACATTTAAGATGCCGCCACCAGGGTTAAAAACATAACAATGAAAAACAGGAAACTTTGAAAAATGATTGAAAAATCATACACTAAATTTCAATGTTTACAAGTAATAAGATGTCAAGGAGACATACCCAAAACGCTTTAGGAAAGATCTGTATGCAGGCAACAGAATTTCAGCAACCGCAAGTCTTAATGACTCACACAACTCAGTATCTGGAACAGACCAGCCACACTGCTTTTGATAAATCTCTTCGAATAACGTATTGAAAGACCTGAATCTGATAGCATCACAGAGGAAAAAAACAATGATTCAGAAATTCCGTAGTAGAACGTCGTCATAAAAGGCGAGCTGAAATAGTCAGTGTATCTAACCAACCTCTCTTTGACAGCTGTTCTTGAAGCTCCGCTACTATTGCCTCCGTCACTTCCTACTTGACCACTACCTCCCGATGAAGTTAAACCTTGACCAGAGAGGCATTGCAACACCTGCAACATTGGAGTGAATTAAAATAAGGTGATGCCAATAAATACTATTGCTTTAATTTTTCTAAATAATACTATATCATATTGCACATCCAAAAAGATCAAGCGGTGACCCAACCAATGTTGAGAAATTAGTGATATGCCCAAAGCCTTCTTCCTGATCAATCCTAGATCACTTAAGAATCCTATCAGCAACAAAAATTAGGGAACAGCAGAACGACTTGTTGGCTTGTTGCAATAACTAGGTCAATCCCATGATACAAATTGCATCAAGACTAGTAAGTTTAAGGCCATCAGTGTCTCTAGAAGCCTACTATCTATTCTGGAGTTAGTAGCAACACGGATACTGTATGTTTGAATGTGTTTGGACAGGTATTCATAGTGAGAACATTTATTTATGAGTTTGAATAAGCCTCAACAAGGTATCAAATGCAAGAGAAATAAACGCAGTGAGTTTTAATCAAAGATTTCTAGCAAGTGAACCTTTGACCAAGCAACCCTTCTATAATGATTCGCATTTTGCTGTACAATCCTTCGATGCCTTTGAATCCAGTCATCACCCAATAAATCCTTGGCTTCTGATCTGGAATAAAGAAAACAGAGCATTAGATTGTACCCACTCACTTATTGTAACTTTGTTTGCTACCATATTTCACAAAAACATACCTGCGGACAGATTTGACAATATAATGAATGTTATTCATCAAAAATATGTGCATCAAAGCAGGATCCTTGTATTGCTTTGCTTTTGCATCCAAATTATTCTGTAAAGCTTGCATAATACTCATGGTTACAGCTGCCAGCTCAGAACCTGTTCCATCTTCCCTTTTGAACTCCTGGAAGAGCTGTTTTAGAGTTGACTGGTAGCTGCACAAAGATTAGCAAAACAGTTGTCATTTTTTTTCCCTTTTTGCAAAGCTACTGCCAGTATGAATGGAAAATTACAGGTCAGAACAACAAGTTCTGAAGGGGCATTTAATAGGTAAGACATTTGAAATTATGTCAAGAAGACCTTTACAACAATGGTACAAAATAAATATTCTGGTTCCGTTCACCTATAAATGAGTGTGATCTCTTTGTTCTGGTCAGCAAAACAGTTAGATAAAAATTAACAATCCGGTTCCTTGTGAATGAGAAGGCTATCCAAAAGCATCAAAATACAACAGCAGCGATTGCAAAACACACATCAACATAACCTGATGGATAAATTCAAAAAAAAAAAGAGAAAAGAAAACAAGGCCATATGCCTATTCAATTACATAAAATAAAAAGAGTTAAAAGTGCAGGTGACAGACTTACTCGAATAAAAACTTAACGTAGTTAATCACATAGCTTGTCAAAGGATGCACCGTTCCATCAGTATGAATATTCTTTGTCGCATCCTTTTCAACAGCTTCCTCAAAATCACTGAAAGTCTTCTGCGCAGTTTGTGCTAAGCATTTCGTCAAGCTCAGTGCAGATTCACGCATTTGAGAGCACGATTCTCCAACAAAGATAGTGTCAATCTAGATAATCAATTCAACAAGATGAAACTTTTAGTTCTTTCCATACAAAAATGACCCCAATATCTAAAATAAATTTACGTTCAGTTGAAAGTCTACAACTCTCCACATTTCCTATGAGATTTGTCTAGTGAAAACACTTTTTTTATTAAAAAAACAGAAACAAGGAAGTCCGAACTCCAAAGGCCTTGGTGGAAATTGGTTTTTGATCAAAGGTGAGCGCAAATACAGATGGCCCAACACTTGACTGATGGAAAATATGGTATTGAACTGTGACATATGGGTACATGACTGCCCCTCATACTTGTATAATTGCAATGAGAAATTGGTGTTTTTGGCTTAGCATACACAACATCACTTTTTAGTTTTAACAGTTAATCAGCAAAAATGTCATCAAAACCCAAGTAGACCAAGCTTACGAAAGGAACCGCAGGATTTCTATCAAGCACAAGTTGTGAGACAGTATAAGGTGTGATGAACAAGCACAATAGGGGGGGGGGGGGTAATCATCCGTCAGAGACAGGTCGGACAGTGATGATTTGAAGTAGAATGGCGCTAGGTCAAGGAGGGCACTGATTAGGGGAGGAATAGATCTAGAATAACTGGTCAAGGGAATGACCACAGCTGAACCTTAGGGACTAGGGACTTATTTATTCATCTTTGTTTAATTAAAGAAGATACAGTGACATCCTTTTTATAGCGATAAGGTTATTAAGACGGTAAGACAAGGCGAGGCGACCCACCCCCCACACATTTTAAGTGGTAAGGCGCGAGGCGAGACAACGCCTTACACACATCTTAAGGTGCTAAGGCAGCAAATAAAATGAACATTAGTAGCAGTGCAACTCATATTAGCACATGAATATTGTTTCGTTAGACTGGTCCTTTATTAGCTTGCATATGATCATGATATGACACAGCACACAACAATGCAGCAATGGTTCAATGAATCCTTATTTATCTTTACACATATAGATCAATCACTTTGTACCCATCGGATGAATAATCAACGGTCCATATCATCCTACCCAGCCCATATAAAAATCACAGCCCACCCCCTAACCCTAACTCCCTCACTCCCAGTTGCCGCCACTAGCACCCACCATCCCATCCAGCGCACCTCCTCTTCCCACGCTCGGCCACGGCCACAAATCACACTCGATCACTTTCCAATCTCTCACCTCCCCTCCCCACTTCCCACAACGGCCAGACGGCCAGTCCCTCCCGGCCTCCCCTCGGGATCTCGCCTCCACCACCGCCGACAAAGGAGTAGACGAGGATGGAGTAGATCGGCGTAGCCGTGTAGGAGAGGCGGCGAAGGGAGAAGCTCGGTGAAGGGGGAGGCTGAGGGGAGAACACATCTATACTGTGTTGTGGGCAGCCAAATTCAGCGAGGTGGAGGGTGAACGGCGGCATCGGTAGCTCAACGGCGCCCTAGAGGCAGAGGCGACACGAGGACGCGAGGTAAACCTAGTCCGCCTCTTCCGCCTTGGACTGCCTTCTTCCCGCCCAGCAGCCTGCTTTCTCTCTCTCTCTTGTTTAGCCGCCGCCTTAGTCACGCACGCAAAGCGGGGCGACGCCTTGCCACCCTAGGATCGCCTTACCGCTTAGGCGATGTTTAAACATCGTCTAAGCGACGCCTTAACAACCTTGATAGCGATTACTTGACTTGGCCCCTAGGAAATAATCTCTAATTTAAAAAACAAACTAACCGAAGATAAACTTACAAACTAACCAAACCTCTAATCTCTAAGAAAGGAAACTAATTGTAGGTGAACAGTACACTCGTGCTATAGTACCACCCACGCAACATTACACCTCTCCCGGTGAAACAACTCGTTCTCAAGTTGTTTCATCGAGCGACAAACTCCTCTGACAGGGGTAAGTGAATCTACTGGTGCATGATCTTCAATATCATCGTCATGTGCTCCATTAGATTGTCTACTAGGGATAACTCGACAACAGAAGCTATAGTGTTGACTCTGATACCAATTGTTGTGAACTAACATAACAAGGAGTAATCATCTATCAGAGAGAGGTCAGACAACAATGACTTGAAGTAGAATGACGCTAAGTGCAGAAGGGCACCGATTATAAAAGGAATAGATCTAGAATAGCTGGTCAACCGAACGATCATAGCTGGACTTGGACTAGGGACTTGTTTATTCATTTTTGTTTAATTAAAGAAGCTACAATGCCATTCCTTTTATAAGGATTACTTGACTTACCCCGTAGAAAACAATCTCTAACTTAAAGAAACAAACTAACCGGAGATTAGCTTCTAAACTAACTAAATCAATCTAATCTCTAAGAAAGGAAACTACTCGTGGATGAACAGTACACACATGATACAATACCACCCACATAACATAACGGGTCTAAAATTTGGGTCAACCACGAACTGAATTTAACTGTAAGTTCAGTATGCATATGGTGAGAGTGGTGGTTGACCAGTAAAACAAGTTGCAGGTAGCTATGGTATGAATCAGAAATTTGCCTCTGTTTGAAGTTCACACATTATCTCGTACATGTCTAGCAGAACAAACAGCTTCTCTGGTGATCTTTTACTCATAGCAATTGCCTCTCCAAAGCTAAGTAGAGTAGCCAAACTGTTCTTAGTTATTGCAGCAATGCACTTATCCCTCAAAGATTGGCTGCATTCAAAAACTTGGTCACAAAGCTGACGCTCCCCAGCAAATAGAAGTTTGACCTGTTTCAAGCAGAGGTAAATATCACCAGAGGCATGTTATAGCATACAGTAAATCCAAGGAAAATACCTACAGCAATTCGCATGAAATGAATCCAATTCCCTATTTTAGACTCCAATATTTCCCAAGGCATTTTCTGCACTTCGTCTTTGCTCAGTTTTTCAACACCCAAGTTCTTCAAACTTGATTCTAAAGCTGAAGCACGAGCTTCACTGCACAAAAGAGGATAATATGCTTCAGCATGTGACTCTCTACAGTAGAACTATATCTCATATGTGCATAGGAGGAAGATAACACACAGACACATGCAAACAAGAAAAAGAAAAGGTAAAAAAAGGGGTCTTGCTTGCTTCAATACTCCTCCCAAAAAAGTGTGAATCTTAATCAATTAGTAATTAGTAGGGGGGAATCTGTACTAAATAAATCAATTAGTAATTAGTAGGGAAAATTTGTACTAACAATAACTTTGTAGCTAATATGAATTAGTTAAGCCTATTCTAGCTCTATCCAAAACTTATTTCGATGGCCTGATATTTTTTATCACACGTCCTACTTGAGACATCCGCCCAAATCAACGCTAATGAATTAATCTACCTTCAATGAATGTGAGTTCTTCAGTTGTTCAATACGGTTTGATAAGAGACAAAGAACAATTGACCTTAACAGCTGAGACAAACGTAGATGGTTATGTAATCTCTGAACGATGATCTCTGTTCACCATCATCGCAGCATAGCATCTCATATCCTGTCGGTCGCCGCAGCACCCAGCTGTCCATACAACGCAGTTGTTCTCCGCCATGAACAGATATGGACGAGCAACATAATTTCTGTTGGACGTACAAGGTTCGTTCCTGACACTTAGGGACTCAGCAAACTTGGCAAAGATGCCCTTTGACAAGAATCTATTATGACTTAATATGCACCCTTTATGTGCTTTAAAATTCGTAAGTTTTCTAAAAGAGGTGTACTGAAGTTCTTACTGCAGGAGCCAAGTAGTTTACAGGAATTTTCCTGGAAGTATGCCCGGTAAAAACATTTTTAGGTTTATTTTATTTGGCTGTGAACTCGTATTCAAAACCAGTTTTTCAACCCTTGTTCATGGTTTTGACTAAGGCCAAAATAGTTGAATTAGATGTCCTCAAATTGACAAACATAACAATGCTAGTTATAGAAGCTGCGGCCACTAAATCTAGTATTATTTGCTTCTATGTTCAATCCAGAGAAACATCTGCTTGTGTTCATCTCATTATTCAGTGAACTGTAAACATGAAAGGAAAATGATAACTAGAAATCTCAATAAAAGAATAACTCCAGTTTCAATTTATCCATGTACGTGATGAGACCATGTGAGTGATGAGAGAGAAAAGTATATTCTGAAAAAAGTTTACAGTATAGCTCCTTGTACCTGTATACTTCTGAACATTGCTGTTGGCATCCAGCTTGAACCAACTGTTGTGCTAATTTAGCGAGCAAAGGAACAAACTTTGGCTCAATAAGAGCAGGAGGACTGTATACAGCAGCCTCTGAGTTTTGCTGATGTTCGGAATGTGCGCCAACTGATGGGTTTTTTCCAACTTCAGGCTGAGATTCAGACGATGGTCGAAGCGTACTTGGAAGGCAATCGAAAAGACGATCAGGCTCCATAGGTTTGCTGGAAACAATTAGGAGGGTGCACAATGCAAGAGTTAGATGATGTAAAGGTAAAAACAAATTTAAATTGATAATGAGACATAAACCTGTGCTGAGACAATTGATTCTGGAATTCACCCTCCATCTTCTTGAGGGCCTTAGAAAGGAGGGCATTCACGTGGTTGAGCACCCCATCACTGCTGCGGTAACTCCTATTTGAGCTAAAGAAACGCTCAATACTTCTCAGCCGATCAACTGCATCTAGAAAACCCTGAAGATTCTCACGTGGCCCCTTCTGTATTTCATGTTCTGCCTGTACATATGACAACAATTGAAGGCATGCCTTGCTCCTGAAAAGCAATCCATCACAAAGAAATGGCTAGTTTTTTCTTGAGACTTGCTCAAGGACCTGACTAGTTTTTCTTGAGACTTGCGCAAGGACCTCAAGTTCTCCATTGAAAAGAAAATCCACATCCAATCATTATAGTTACCTAATCTAATACAACCAATCCTGAATACACAAACGTGGCAAATCATTGATTTACACATTTTATCACTTCCATAATACGACAGACGTTTAGTCGGCATTGAGGTGCACTTGGAATAAGCACATTTAACAAACTGATTTTGATTAAAAAAAGGGCTGCTTAACCAAAATCTTCTATGGCTTTTGAAACCAAATCAATTAATGGACTGCTTTTACAAAGTTGGCTACTTGATTGATTTACCACGTAGCGCAGCATAACAAGAAAGTCCCAAGCTAAGCCCAGTTCAAAGTTCTAACCATGCACATGTACACTAAAGTAAAACCCGAACACACAATCACAATCTTCCCACCAACATGTTAAGATCTGATTCCCGCCAAGAACATTCCTACGTCAATCACATGCATCAACAAAGTTCAAACATACAACAACAAATGAGATGTCGACCATGGGAGAGGACAGACTATATGTTGGGATATCACATTAGGCAAGTGCTCATTCTCCTTACCCACAGAATAAGCTCCTGATTCAGCTAAAACCATCTCCTGTGCTAACCAAACGCAACGAAGGCTCTGAAATGCATGATGCATCTGATAAATACATTTCGACCTCTTGGTGCGGACTAAATGGTATCACACCAACAACACTTCCTCACTCCTCGCCTATACAAACTACAGTTTCGTACAATGGCGGCACCTGCATCCTCAGCAAACATCAAAGACCATCCAGAAGAAAACGACTAAGGTTTGAAGCTCCAGTGAGCAATTGAACCGGGCTATGCATGCTCCAGCACTCCTCAACCACACCAGATCAAATTTCCAACCAAATATGCATCAAAAACCATCAGAAATGTAAGGGCTAATCGACAGTAGCAGCCTGGAATTAAACATACGCTCAATAACTTCAGATATAGAACAGAAACGGACTGATCACACCAAACTACATGCTCCCAACACTCATGAGCTACAGATTAAGGGGAAATTGATTATATAGGACTGAGTTGAGAGGGTTTTAGCAAAATAGGATCAAGTTATTTGTACTCGTACATATAGGACTGAGTTGAGCTACTTCTTGCAAATATAGGACTTTTCCAATTTTAATTTCATTTTCATTTTCTAGCCCTTTTTCTCTACGCGAAATGACTCTTTTGCTCCTTCCTCCCTCGCCTCCGGCCGCTCCAGCGCCGCGCCGCCGCCGCCCAGCGCCGCCCCGCGCCGCGCCGCTGCTCCCCCGCGCCGCGCCGCCGCTCCCCCGCCCAGCGCCGCGCCGCTGCTCCCCTGCGCCGCGCCGCCGCTCCCCCGCGCCGCGCCGCCGCTCCCCCGCCCCGCCCCGCCTCGCTCCGGCGCGGCGCGGCGCGGGGCGGGGGAGCGGCGGCGCGGCGCGGGGGAGCAGCGGCGCGGCGCTGGGCGGGGGAGCGGCGGCGCGGCGCGGGGGAGCAGCGGCGCGGCGCTGGGCGGGGGAGCGGCGGCGCGGCGCGGGGGAGCAGCGGCGCGGCGCTGGGCGGGGGAGCGGCGGCGCGGCGCGGGGCGGCGCTGGGCGGCGGCGGCGCGGCGCTGGAGCGGCCGGAGGCGAGGGAGGAAGGGGCAAAAGAGTCATTTCGCGTAGAGAAAAAGGGCTAGAAAATGAAAATGAAATTAAAATTGGAAAAGTCCTATATTTGCAAGAAGTAGCTCAACTCAGTCCTATATGTACGAGTACAAATAACTTGATCCTATTTTGCTAAAACCCTCTCAACTCAGTCCTATATAATCAATTTCCCCACAGATTAAGTACAATTTCAATCGCACAAGAGGATCCGGATACAATTAGAGCGCGTAGCAACTAAGGAATTTGGGTTTGGAGCAAGCACCTCTCGAGTTCGATCGAACTGGGTTAGGATCACATCCGCCGAGCGCAGCGTCCGGTCGATGTTTTCGTGGGCCATCCGCACCGCGTGCGTCCTCGCCTGCACTTCCACAAAGACGCCGT
This sequence comes from Dendrocalamus latiflorus, assembly GCA_017311315.1. Classification (NCBI taxonomy): domain Eukaryota; kingdom Viridiplantae; phylum Streptophyta; class Magnoliopsida; order Poales; family Poaceae; genus Dendrocalamus; species Dendrocalamus latiflorus. The sequence continues at coordinate 50,775,910 of CM029628.1, forward strand.
CAGAACACCAGTAGAAAGCTAGCCACGCACGAACCGTAAGAGAAGCGCAGCTCGGGGGGGTTGCGCCACCTGGATGGGACGCATGGCGGCGTCGAGCGCGGAGAGGCGGCTGTCGAAGGAGCCGAGGATGGAGACGACGGCGTCCGTCGCCGACTGGCTCTTCTGCAGCGACTCCCGCAGCAGCGCCGCGCGCTGTGCCAGGTTCTCCATCTCTCACCAAACGCCACGCGGCCGCCACCTCCTGCTGCTGCTCGCGCTCCTCCCACCCTAGTCCGGATGCTTCTGGAAGGTTCCGGAAGGGAGGAGTGGACGTGGGGTTGGGGGGCTTGGTTGAGCAGAGGGTGGATGGAGGGGACCCCACAGTGTCCAGCGGAGGAAGCGAAGACGAGAGAGAGAGAAGGGCGATTGCCATAACAGCCAAGGGAAGCGAGGAGAACGGAAACGGCGGCGGAGCAGAAGTGGTCCCGGCTTGGACCGCTTGCCTACTGCTCAACCGCATTGTGCTTCTACGCGTGATGTTACAGTCAAGATAATTCGTGACATTGTCTATTATCAATTATTGTATTATATTAGTCTTTTTTAAACAGGGTTTTCCCATGACATCTCTAAGAGCAGCTCCAACAGGTAATGTAAATATCATTCCAATGCTATTTTAGATTATTTCAGGGCTAATTAGTCCTCCAACAGGGACTGTACATGTCTCGCTATTTTGCCTCGCTCGCTATTCCTTTGGTTCCACAGTGTATTCCTGGTGTACGGACTTCGCTTGCCAGTTGCCTCCCTCGCGCGCTCTCCCAGCGAAATCGCCCTCCTCCCGCGTTCCTTCCCGCGCGCCAATTCACCTCCCGCGCTCCCGCTCGAGCTCTTCCCGCTGGTCCCTTCCGCTGCCGCCTTCCCCCTGCTTCTATCATACTATATGTCGTCCTATAGCACGATGAGGGCAAAAACATGTGCCGGCAAGTAATGCATGGCACATATTATTAGCTGCGAAAAGATTAACTATGTGCCACTAAAAAGTATCATGGCATAAATCATGTGCCGGTAATCCTTGAATACAGGGGCATATATATGTGCCTTGAATTGTCATAGCGGCACATAGCATGTGCCGGCAATACTTGAATACAGGGGCACATATGTGTGCCTTGAGTTGTCATAGCGGCACATAGCAATACTTGAATACAGGGGCACATATATATGAGATCGATTGCCTGCCAGATGGAAGAGTACGTGACGAGGAGTCGAGGACGCGTTACCGGACAGCGAGGCTTCTCCGGACTGCGCTGCTGCGATGGACAGGATGGGATCGCCCTGCTGCGGCGATGGACAGGACAGGATCGCCCTCGACGCCTGCCGCGAGGACGCGGTGTCGACAGGACGGAGGCGAGGACGCGGCCTCGACAGGACGGGATTGCAGCGCTGCGGCGATGGACAGACTTGATCGCCCTCGACGCCTGCTGCGAGGACGCTGCAGCAAACAAGATCGCCGACCTTGCAGTGATCGCGATCGCCCCAGGACAGCGCCCGTGCGTGTGGTCGCGACTCGCGAGTCCAGGCATGACGATATGCTGGCCGACCTCAACTGCCCAGATGCAACGGCCCAGGCCCGATTTGAAATTGTGATAATCCAAAATAGAAAGGCTGCTGTAGAGGGGGATGTATAGGAAGTATAGATTAGCCTTTTGACTCTCTAAATATGAAGTTTAGCCTACCTATTATGGATTATCTCGTGGAGATGCTCTAATCAAATCATTTTTAAGGAGATACAAGTCCTTAGAATTGTTTCCTCAAGCAATAAAAAAATTGAAAACCAAACTCTCAACTTGGTTTAACTTTACAAAAATAGAAATTTTTGTATGAACTCACCTGTTAGTCTTGGGGCAAAGAAGATAAAGGGAGGCGATTTCGTCGCTGCCGGTTTGGCATCGTTATTTGCCTCATCGTCGTCTCTCTTAGTCATTTGATGCTAGTGATGCTCGACCTTGATGCCATCGTTGCTTAACCTCATTGTTGTCATGTTTGCCTTCCATTGCTGTCACTACTTGTCTCGAGATATCCGTATTTGTAAAGACGTCTACCTCTCTCTACATCCATCCATTTCACTGTCACTGGGTTTAAGAGAAAGGAGGTGCCACCAATAGCAGTGGTGGTGGAGGGGGAGGGGGTTTGAGAGATAGAAGGGGGACAGGGATAAGAGGTGGCAGTGGTTGGCTAGGTCTAATAAAGGGGATTGGACTGAGAGAGCGAGAGGTGAACTGATTTTACTTATGTTCTTTTTATTATGAATTGGAATCTTACTTAGAAAAGATAAACTAATTCTAAACATTGGATAAAAATGCTAAGTTTTTGTGACCTCTTAGGTCGCATGTCTTTGTCTATACTGATTTCATACCCTATGAATACCATTAGATAATTTGCTAGATGTATTTATATTTAATGTAAGTTCACATATGATTGTATACCTCATTCGGAAAATAAGAAAAAACACAAGAGATTTGTTTTTGATGTTTCAAACATGAGATTATCCCCCCTTTCTCTTCCGTACCTTCATTCCTTCTTATTCTTTTACCAAACAGGAAAAGCATTGCCTCTTCTATCCCTCAGTTCATTGCATAGAAATGTTTGTTCATAATAGCAATTATAGCAAGAATCTCTCTATCTTACTTGAAATAACCGTTTGTAGTTATTCGCAAATGAAAAACCATGGGCAGAATGCATTTTCCTATGGGCACTGATCGTAGTTCCATGTGGTATTTAATTTTGCTAATCTCAAAACGTTTTGGTAAATCAGGAATGCAAAAGCTAGACAAAAACGGTGTGTTCAGATCCAGAGCTTGCTATGGCAGGTTGATTGTTTTTGGATAGCTTTAGTTTGAATACTAGAAAGAATTAACTTCAATTGATTGCCACCAGAACAAACATAAAAGCACAGAAATATCCGCATCAAGGGCAAAAACTCTCTTCTAATACAAGTCTAAATAGTTATCGTCTTTTTTTATTTTTGCAAGAAAAAAAAACCATCATCTGGTTCTTCGGATGAATTGTCCTCCACTATATATCAACTGGTCACGGAGATATCAATGATGATTCCACGTAGACGTAGCACTCACAAGTTAATTATATTAAAATCTAAAAATACCAGCTCAACCATACGAGCAAGAATCAGGAAGAGATGAGGACAGCGTTGAGACTTTTCTTATCCATCATGCTTAGGTAGCACAGCGGAGAAAAGACCTTCCATGAATTTGATCTGTTCTTTTCTTCCTTTTTCCCGGAAAGCCACGGAGTTTGATTTCTCACCAGGAATAATATACGGCATATCATCGTTCCGTGCCTGAACAAATGTAATAATTTCGAAAGAGTTGGAGGAGCAGATGACAGACGGCAGAGATTCTTTTTATAATTGTGCCATCCAGGGGCGGATGTTGGAGGAGCAGATGACAGATGGCAGGGATTCTGTTTATAATTGTGTCGTCCATGGGCAGATGGACATTCACAAATGTGAAGACATAGTCCTACGTCGATTTTAATTTTTATTACTTATAGTCTAATTATACACAATATATACCTTTATATATTAAAAACTAGTGCCTCCATATACTAAGAACTACATCTATCTAAAAAGATGCTTAAACACGTTGATAAACAGAGGGAGAAAAGAAAAAAAAAAACACGCAAGACGTTGACAAAGCAAGATACTTAAAAAAACGTGTAATAGTAGGTTCTCGGATTCATCATAGATCATTCACTAATAGTAGGTTTCTTGATTTTGGTATATTATTTAACAAATAGTTATTTATTATTGAATTTTGTCATAAAGTTAGTTGATATTATAAAATTTAGAATACATTACTATCTATTATATTATTGATGGATGTAGATGTGCAAACAGAGCGGATAGTTTCCGTCTGATCGATCGACCAACTGAAGGCTCGCAGAGCGAATACAAAAAGAATAAATGGGTATCCGAAACTATCCATATCCAACTCCATGGAAAAATATGGAATAGAATACGGGATGAGTGATATCCGTCTGTATTATTCGTATGTCAAGTAATATGAGGAAGTCTGTTGTAGTTTTACTTAGGAACAAGATAACATATAGACAGATTGCTACATCTAAATATGTAGGGAATACTGAGTGTTTTTTCTTTGACATCTCGACGATTAGTCTCTCCGTGCTCGCATTGATTGCACTTTATTGTCCAATGTCCTATGTAAGAGTGCAAAAGATACGGATAATTTTTGTCCGACCGATCGTCCAAACGCTTATGGAACGAATACGGAATGGAAAAATGGGTATCCGGTATTATCCGTATCTAATCCTAAATTTGAGAAAAAAAAATACAGAATAGAATACAAGATGAGCGATATCCGCTTCAATTACACCCCTAAATAGATACATTAGTAAGTATATACATGAAACATAAGGTTCTTATGTTATTTATGTTGTAGATCCGTCAGTGATGTTATCACATTGCTAATGCCGCGCCCGCTGACGAGGGACAATGCCGCCATGTGTACAACAAGTTCTTTTTTGAAAAAGAAAATCTTAGGGAAAAAGCAAGTTCAAGTTCCTTTTTTTCCTTGTAAACAAAAACAAGCAGCGGCCACCGTTGTTTTGGACCGCCGCGCGTGCCGTTGGGTTCAGTGGAGAGAGAGAGAGAGAGAGAGAGAGAGAGAGAGCATACATGCCTCTTGAGCTGACGAGTTTCGACGTCTTTCCCGCGAAAGTAGTAGTAAGCAACTGGAGGATGGGCGAAGCGGGAGGCTGGAAACGTTCGATCGATTAGTCTCGCCAAACACACGGTAAGTACTATTAAACTAGATCTTGTGTTCAGCGGCGGCGACTTGTCGGATGCATTGGCGATGGAAGTAAAACTAATGTACACACTGGTACGTTATATAATAATAATACGTCATGTACTTGTGAAGAAACAGAGTAGAGTTGCCCAGGGGTTATAGGACATGTACGGTTATAGGACATGTTCTTTTTATTTGTGTTATAATTTTATTTGAATAAATAAATCGGATGATTTCTTTGTTATTGTTTCTAAACAATTTATCGATATAATTTTTTAGAAATAATTTATCAATTTTTAATTTATTGACACGAAAATTGGTACTGGGACAAAAGGCCTATGCCGCGGCCCAAAAGCCCTATTCATTCCGTGGAAAATGCGAGCGACCGCACATGTACGTCGCCATCAAGCGTGCGTGGGTACGTTAACGTACGTGTAACTGTGTAAGGGGACTTAAATATCCTCGTTGAAAAATAAAAAGTGGAACGGCCATTTTATGGGTGTATTTTCGCCATCTTTAATTTCTAGATCAGAGAACTGAATATTTGTCGAGATATGTAGTCGCTAATCAGACCGTACAAATCCCACGGAACCCTCAAGATTTGAAGATTTACCATACAACACGCCAGTCCAGTAACGGACTGATCGTTTTCTATGACCTGCCCATTTCGGCCCTGCTGTTTCGGCTTTTAACTTTTTAATTTTTGGATTTTTAAGACCGTTTTGTCCGTGATGAGATAAAATATTTTTTTCTATTCTAATTTTTTAAATTTAATTATGCTAGAAAACTACAGTAAAGAGTCTTAAATAATAAAAAAGCTTTAAGCTAAATGTGCATGACTGATCGTTTTTACGTCCACCTGTCTGCTTCGCGGTAACCAGAAAGCCTGGAAGTAGGGGATAACGTGGCTCGTCGCTCTTCACAAACACAGCAGACAAATGTAAAAACTGGACACAGTTGCGTCAGAGACTAAAACCTTCTTCTGCATATACCACTTTGTTTGATATACGAGAAACAAATTGCCATCTCTCTCTCTCTCTCTCTCTCTCTCTCTCTCTCTCTCAACAAAAACAAAAGAAGAGAATTCCAGAAATGGTGCGCAGTCTCTGGACTCGTCCAAGCCACATTGCTCAGGCAGGCACCACCTCATACCATCAGTCACGTAGCACTATCAAGTAACCACTAACCACCCCATAAAAAAAGGGAAAAAAAAGAGGAGAAAATTTCTAGTAGCATATGGCTAGTGCCGTTGTTTGGAAGGCAGGCTCCTCCTACGTGTCCAGCCTCCTCTGGACTCGCTCGCACTGGCTGGCCGCTGCCTTTTTCCTTCCTTCCCATGTAAACAACACACTGCTGCTCCTAAAAGCCAACCCCACACGCAACTATCACATCCTCATCATCCCCAATTCCAATTACTCTTCTTTTTTCCCCCTTCTCCTCTTTGCAATTTCTTCTAATTAACAGCTAGTAAATCGGCATGCGGCCGGGGCTTGCCGGCGGCGAGGGGGACTTCTTGGCTGGGCGCTCGATTGGGCCCACCGGCGAGCGGAAGGCGACGGTGACCGGGTCGCGCACGCACCAGTGAAAGCCCGGGTCGCGCACGCCCGCGGCCGCCTCCTCGCACCCGGGGCAGGCCTGCCGCGAGCGGGCCCGCGTGGACCAGAGAGGCGGGTCCTCGCGCTCCGGCGTGAGCGGGGCGTACGGATCCGCCGCCGCGGTGCGCATGAGGTACCACGCACGCTGCTGCTGCAGCTCGCGCAGCTGCGCCTCGTAGTCCCAGGCCCCGAACATCACCGGCGGGGGGGACGCGGCCAGGGAGGCCAGATCCGTCGGCGGAAGGCGCTTCAGGATGGTCCTCTCCGACGGCGGCGCGGAGGGCGCGACGGCTTTCGCGGCCGCTGCCGCGGGCGCCTTCTTCTCACGGCGCGAGCGGCCGCCCCGGCGCTCGCGGCGGGATCGGCGGAGGACGGCGAGGACGTAGCAGCCGGAGCCCTCGCGCGCGACGGCGGCGGCGAGGTCGGTCTCCACGTCGAGGGGCACGCGGCGCGCGCGGCGCGGACGCGCGAGGAAGGCCGAGATCTGCTGCGTCGCGACGCCCACGCGGTCGGCGACGACGGCCTGCAGCTTGCGGACGCCGAGCGAGGGCTGGACGGTGACCGTGCCCAGGTCGACGCTCTGGTCGCCGTCGACGAAGACGACCGGCAGGACCGCCGTCGGATGCGCCGAGGAGGCCAGCTCCCCCATCTCTTCACGAAGTGATTCGTCTGGGATTCCGGCGAGCCGCTTGTGGGCCGGGCACCACAAGCATCGGATCCCTGGAGAGTTTATAACGGGAAAATTGTGGGCTTTGGAGCGGGGAAGAAGAGGAGGCTTATATAAGGCAGTTGGGTGGGGCCATGGTAAATGGGATAGGCGCCGCGGGGCAAGTGGTCTATTTCCTTGGCCACCAAGGCACTGGGCGGTGGGGCCCAAAACGCCGCATTGCCCAAGACGCCCGGTGGAAAACGTGGGGCGTCCGCGTGTTTGATTTTTCCTGCCGGTTTCTGTGCATCCCTCCGTCTTGGCGTCGGCGTGGCGGTCCTGGCTGGCGACACGTGTGCATCATCCATCGGTAGGCCACTGGCCATGGCCACCTCATTCCCCACTCATGTCGCCGGCGCACACGTGTTCGGGTCGTCTCCGCATTTTGCCCGGCTCGACTGGACCACTTCGTGCCTATCGAAAGAAACCACGAGCGGAGAGGGAAACAAAAAAAAAAGAAAAAGAAAAACGTGATTCAGCAGCAACACCAGCAATAAACAAACAAAAACCAACGTTTAATCGCTTGATTTCTTTGTCCTTGTTCTTTTGGAATCAACTGTTACTCATTTTGAAGTTTAAACCCACCATTTGTGCGACCTTGAATTGACTACGTATGGTTAGGCCCCGTTTGGCACAGCTCAGCTTCACTAGTGAAGCTGTTTTTTTTTGTTTCAGCTTTACGAGCAGCTTTACCGGTGAAGCTAAAACTGTTTTGAAAAACTGTTTGGCAAAACAGCTTCACCAACAGCTTCATGCATGGCTGAAAGAGGGCAATTGTCCAAGATGCCCCTGTCTACCTGACTTGTTCTAACATTTGGAGTTGTATGTTTGTATATGGTCATATGAATTAAAAAATAATATATTTGAATGAGTATGAATTAAAAAATAATATATTTGAATGAGTATGAATTAAAAAATTAAAATCATTAGAGAAGTGCGAACGGTAGAGAAGTGCGAACGGGAGGAGAGGAAACAGGCGTGGGGACCCAGTGGCAAAGTGCTGTAATTTTTGTCAACTACAAGGGCAGTGAGTTCCTAGAACTGCGAGCCTGAGGGAGAGAGCTGTGAAAAGCTACTATTTCCAGCTTCACCCCACTCCATCCCCTTGTGAGAGCATGGTTTAAGGAGCTTCATCCATGAAGCTGTTTGTAAAAAGAGTATTTGGTAAAAAACAGCTCACAACAGCTCATGAAACTGTTGATAAAGCTGTGTCAAACAGGACCTTAAACTCTCCTGAAGGTTTTGGCATTAATCGCAGTTGACAAGATGTGTACAGCATGCAAGTTAAAATACTCTCTCCAAGCGTTCGTCCGAGTAAAACAGGACGTGTTGTACAGCATTAGCTAGCGCTTAGTTTACAATGATTTATATTTTTTTATTATAGCTGATTTATTTTTACTATAGATGATAATGACTTATTTAGTATAATTAAATTTAAAAGATTTAAAAATGAAAATAGTTTAGTCCATCACGGACAACGCGTAGAAATATATGGGAAAAAAAATAAAAGGTAAAAAGTCAAAAAAACTAGAAAAGACGAAATAAAGGAATAGTGAATTAAAAACTAGGTAGAAGCTAAACTGAAACGAGCGGCTCGGACGAAAATACCACAAGAATTACCGCTAATTTTTCTTTTGGGAAATTATACTACTGCACTGAGTTCATCACGGTAAACAAATGCACCACCTGAAGAACGTACTACAAATCGAACGGTGTGTTCTCGGAAAGAACTTACATAGGCTGGCAGTAGGAAATAAAATAAATGTCGTTTGATTTTTTTTAAAAAACAATTGGGCTGGGCTAGCTTTCCAGGGTGTCCAGCATTTTCTTCAAGCTAAATACTAATGGGCTGCCCCAACCAAGTAGGCCAGACTAGCCCAGGTCGTAGTATTTTTTAAGTTTCTTTTGCCCATCTTTTCTGGCACTTGTGGTTGCGCTGCATGAACGTGGATTAGGCTTCTGGCTTATTTTTTACTATTTATAAGTTTCGTCTTTTTCTGAACTTTTGACTTTTTGTTGAGCTTTTTTGCCGATTCTTTTTTTCCCGTATTTATTTGTATTATACATAATGGGCTAACATATTTTTTTATTTTTAAATTTTTTTAAATTTAATTATGCTAAATAAGTCTCTGTCAGCTACATTGCTTTTTTCAGCCAGCTACAGTGTTTTCAGCCATAAGCCACGGGCTTTTCAGCCATGTTGATCGCCACCTTTATCAGAAATTGTTCTACCTGTTAAACACCTAAAGTTTCGTGGAATGCTTCGAGGAACGATCTGTTCGAATTGTTCTACCTTAACTTTATCAGAAATGTTCGAACAACGGAACTTGGTTTCACCAGGTTGGTTGATCAGCAAACAAATAACTTTCTTTTTTTCGCAAACAATCATCTTTTTTTTGTTTGAGAAATAAAGATGGAAATGTTATTCATTCAAAGCACTGTTTACGTCAGTGAGTACAAAAGATGGTGGGGGCAGTTAACCACAAATGACGCTCTACTTATATAGAGCATGTACAATAATATAGATAATAATAGTCTGCAATACACCTTTATGTTATCTATAGACAGGACTAAAGACAATGTATATAATGTGTTGTATATGTAGTTGTCTATAATATCCTTATGTAATTAATGTGTTGTCTATATGCAGACAATAAAAAATATCTATAAAATCGTCTGTTAAATAGTAGGCATCGTCTTTCTCTCCCCTTCTCTCTCCTCCATATTACCCAAAACCCTATATAACATATGTTTACATATAGCTGATATGTATTATTGTACATACCCTTAGACTCCTGCCCTTCATGTCTAAATTCAGTTTTCACAAAAACATACACTTACGGACCTCAATTTCCTTCAACACTGAAACATACTAGCAGTTAGACATCTTCTTAATATTTGTAACCAACCACCTCTAGGTAATCTATGGTGACGCATACCTGATCGGCACTACAATCTGCAGCAAGACACAAGGCTTCATTGCCACCCAATTAGGGATGGCAATGCCCCCGGCACCCAACAACCTGTGGAGAATTCCCCTATAAGAGGATAGATATAAGGGCGGTTTTTTCCCGCTAGGTTATATGGAATGGGGATGGGGTGCCTTCCCTATCCTCGATCTTCACTATTTTTTGATATATATATATATATATATATATATATATATATATATATATATATATATATATATATATATATATATATATATATACTCATATACACGTAGATTGATATTTCTATATATTTAAACTATAGGTATTTTGTCTCGAGCTTATATATTTTGGTATAATGTATGGTATACAGCTCATTTAGCTTATATATTTTGGTATAATGTATGGTATACAACTCATTTAGTATTATTCTACCATCTCATGTATTAATAAATTTACTTATTTCTATATAACCATACGATAAATATATGAAATTACCCTTAATGTCATTGAAATTTAGGTTCTTGATGAGGCCTTGTTCCACACCAAAACCCCGGTGAGGATGGAGACGAAAAAAATAGCCTCGATAGCTAAATAGGGGTGGGAATGGGAGGGTATTCCCCACAGGGAATAACCCCATTGCCATCCTTGAACACAATGCTTCCAGCTTAACCGAATCACTCAAGTTTTCCCATACCACCAATGGCGGATCTAGGCATCGGGCTGGATAGACTATAGGCAGGATCAAAGGCTAATGGAAATTCTCTTAAAAAATCACAAAAAATGCAAGTCCAACCCAAAAATAGCTGCCCAATCCGAGGCTTGGGTCGTGGCTAGCCCCACCCTTGCATACTACTACACATACTCCCAAAAACTTCCCATTTCTATCTCTACAAACGACACCAACACTTCCTTTGTTACCATACCATGACACCACTGCATCTGAATTCAGTGCCACCATACCTTCTGGTGGTAGCTGCCAATGATGTTCCCTTTCTCTTCTTGTTCTCCCTTTCCAGTACATATTCAGGATAAGTCAATTGCATCCACTTCTTTAATATAATTCTTAATAAAGTTAAAGGTAGATAGGGGGCTCTGAAAAAAATTCATCATGCAGTGCTTTTCTTCTTGCATGCCAAATTGCCCAACAGATAATTATTAGTTTAATAATCTCATTCGAGGACAGAGTTTTGAGCATGAAGAAAAGCCAGTCCTTCGGTCTGTAATTGAGATGGATGCTATAAGGATTGTCAGTTCGTCTACTAGCGCCCAAACACATTTAGCCATCGTGCACTTTAACAGCCTGCTCAGTTTGGTTGAAAAAATATGGCTTATAGTTGAAATTACACTATAGCTGACTGAAATTATACTATAGCTGATGATGGCTTATTTAGCGTAATTAAATTTAAAATAAAAAAATAGGTTAGCCCATCACAGACAATGCCAATAAATATGGGAAAAAATAACCGGCAAAAAAGCTTTAAAAAGCTAAAAGACAAAAAATAAAATTTAGAAATAATAAAAAATAAATCAGAAATCAGAAGTTTAAGCTGAAATATATGGACCCTAAAAAAGGTATGCTCCCAAGAATCCTCAACTGCTCCACATGCACGGCAACGTTTTGAATTAATCACATCTCTTCATACGTACCAGATCTTTCGGAAAGGAATTGTGAGCCAATCTCCATGCAAACACCCTGATCTTCGAAGGAATTTTAATGCTCCATAAAGATTTCCATGAACTTGCCGAGCCTCGAACATTTGGGTTACTAGCTCTCGCATCTAGTAAATCTTTCCGTTGTCTAGTTTGTCTACGAAGAGCTAATCTAATTATATTAGTTCTATAATAGATTTTTTATGTGGAATACTAATGGATAGGGTCTCGTTGCTAAGTGTTACAAGATCTAGTGCATTGGAACTCGTGGTTATGGACCCGAATCATTTAGTATGGAACATTGTCTTTTCCAAGTAAAAACCCCTAGTATATGACAGAATAAAAAGGCGTCTTAGTTCTTGTGGAATAAGAAGTCCTCGTACTTTAATGAAAGAAAAATATGAATTTTTCGTTAGGTATTTGACTAAATAGGATCGTCCAGTTTCTATAGAACCTATCACTAAAATACCCGATAGGGCTAAGCGGAACGAAAAGGGTTTTCCATGGGATGGTAAATGAAAACGATTAGCCCCACATGAGGTTTGGGAATAAATGATTGTCTGATAATGAGCAAGGAATATACGTCTTTCTGCTAAAGAAGATCTATTAAACTCATAATTCATTAGATCCTTGCTATTAATGTCAACTAGGTATCATATGTCTTTTCACTTGGAGTAGCATCCTATAAGCAAATCGGACTGAGAAATCGCCATTCCTTTCATAATGCCACGCCCCAAGTGTCTTGCAGGTTCGTAGAGCTTGATGGAATGTTACAGAATCAACCCTTTATCCATATCGACGAAAAATTTATCAAGGACATCTAATCACCACCTTCTTGTGGAGGTACCAATAAGCTCACGACCCATTTCAGGAGATTGGGATTCCTTTGTACAAAAAGGCCGCAGCATCCAATCCCGGGGAATCCAGTTGTGTTCCCATGTCTGAGTACTTTTTTCCCCAATCCCCTATCCTCCTGGTCAAGCCTTGCTTAAGAATATCACAGCCTTCTAGAATCGCTCTCCATGTTTGAGATGGTCGACCTCTCAAATTGAAGTCGTGTGGGTGGCCAGCGGGGTGTAGGCCGGTGCATGCAGGTGGCCGGCCGGCGGTTCATGCGATACATACGGGAGGCACATGTGTTTTTTTTTTCAATTTACAGTGCAATCAACATATACTCTTTTGCACAAATATACCGATCGGCTTGACCGGCGACTCCAAGTCTGCTTGCGTTAGATTTAGAGCGGATTTGCACCATAGAAAGTAATCTAGAAAACAAATTTTACGGAATTTAAAGCGATCTAGATATAGGCAATTCAATCTACGAGCGTTTTGATGATTACCTTCGATTCACCAGAGCGATTCGTGCTGATAACGTATTGAGGAAACCGTCGTTGGCGAGTTTAATCCGATCGTTTTCTCCTATACAAAAGATATGATCAAACACAGATAATACAAATAATAGATTAAACACACAAAGAGGTAGGCGAGAATTCCTGTATTTCCTTATTAATTTCTTCCTCACAAATACAAATTTACAATAATTAAGACCTCCTATTTATAGATTAAATGGAGGAATGCCTATTAATGGACCAAGCTTTAGAACTTCAATTGGTTGCAAGTGTTGTCAGTTGCCACATCACCAAAACAGAGGCTGACGAGGCGGGCCCACCTGTCATGCAGGCGCTGGGCAAATGCTATTCGCCACCACACCAGGCTCCTCCTGACCGATCGAGTGGGTTGGATTGGTCTTTGTTTGCGGGATGGGATGATGGTGGCCGCCGCACACTGCCTGTTTCTGAGCCCCATCTGCCGCTCCTCCTCCGCGCTCCGGCCCCCCAGAGTCACCCGCCCGCGGCTCTCCTCCTCCTGCTCGGCCTCGCCGCTCGCTGTGGTGGCCTCCATGGACGCGCCGCCGCAGGGCTACCGCACCAACGTCGGCATCTGCCTCGCCAACCCGTCCCTCACCAAGGCACGCGCGCGCCTCCTCCTTACCTTTGCGGTTTCCTCCAACTTTTGGATGTGCTTCTCTTTAGGGTTTTGATCCGCTGGCTGATTGTTTCTCTCCTCCCCAGATTTTCTCCGCGTCCAGGATTGACATCCCCGGCGCATGGCAGATGCCTCAGGTGATTTGGGATCTGATTTTTATATATGGTTTTGTTGTGCCATTTAGTAGTACTGGCCTTGGGTGTTCGTTAGTCTATTATTGATTACTACTAACATTGGTCTTGCATTCTGATACCTCAGGGTGGTATAGATGGAGGAGAAGAGCCGAGAGCAGCTGCTGTTAGAGAATTGAGGGAAGAAACCGGTGTTACATCCACGGAAATCGTGGCCGAGGTCAGTTGAGAGCCTATCACCTGCTTCCCAAGTTCTTCTGATCATGATTAATTTTCAAACCTTGCAGAAATGGCTACTTTCAACCATCCTAAAGATTAAAGAGGCGAATATTAGCTCATTTAGAAACCTTCAATGCTTCCTCCTAATATGAGCTTATGCTAATTGCTTTTCATAATCGTTGTTGTAATAGGTTTTGCTGAGTGCTTTGCATGTGTTCGTGTAGGCTCCCAATTGGCTAACATATGATTTCCCGCCGGATGTGAGAGATAAGCTGAATTCTAGGTGGGGAACGGATTGGAAAGGCCAGGCTCAGAAATGGTAAGCCTGCTAAATTTCTTTAGCTAAGAATAATGTCCAGCCACCACAGTTTGTTGTCGCTCTTTGTCTGCTTCAACCTGCAAGAATTATCTTATAAGTACAAACTCGAATAGCCACTCACTGACAAACATGTTTCTATGAAACCTAATATTAACTCGTTATTTTGTTTCTCTGAATGAATCATCAAGAAAGTCAACCCGTTTTTAGATAGCATAGCAATTACTAGGCAGAGTACTCCAAGTAGGGCTAGGTAGCTGTAGCTGTTGTCTCTCTGCTAAAGAAACACACTATTATACAAGCTAAATCTGATACCAGTGAATTTGTTAGCACAATCCACTGGAAATATGTCACACTAGAAGCATCCATGCTGATATCATAACATGCCTTATTGCCTTGCTATATTTATCCTTTCTGATATCAGAACATGCTTTATTACTCACTAGACTGTATGTATTGTAACTACTGTGGAAGATCATATATACCGTACTTGTATGCAACATACGTGTTACAACTCCATTTCCGAGGAACCATCTTGCATACTGTTAGAAGTCTACATTTAATGCTTAGATACCTTTCAACTCGCAACTATTAATGAATCATCTCCCTGGATGCACTTGTATGTGTGTGCGTGGTACATTCGCATACTTGTCTTGCACGGTGTGCACATACATATGCATGTGTGTCCGGCTGTGATGCATTGAAAACTTTTCGTATGAGATATAGGGACAAAAATTCAATAGGAAGCTTCTTATGGAGGGGATGGGTAGGAAAATCTGAGGAGCCATTATACTGTGAGTGATGGACAGGTCGTATCTATCCAACCCACTCACATGCGTCCAAAGGGTCATGCTTGTGCTGATCCGAGGTTTTCATATTGTATCCCTTGGTAGGGAGCTTCCTATTGAATTTTTATCCAAGATATGCAGCTCCCCATACAATCTGAAACGGCTAGACAATTTTGGTGTTAAGTGGAAGTATGGAACCCCTAGTGGTCGATTGTTGAGCCACTGGAAGTCAAAGCTAACTATAATAAGCTCCAGTTCTGTCTTTGTGTTGGACTGACATAGAAATACAATGTTTTTATTGGTGATTGTAACTGTAAGCTATTTTTTGTGATACCATTGGATGGTTTTAAAGCTTCGTAGTAGATACAATGATACATGCCTGTTATCTTTCCAAAAGATCATGTCACTGGTATAGATTTAATGGCTGGTAGTTGGTATGGTATGGCTATCCAAATTTTTAGATTTGAGCCTTATTGGGTGGGTCTTATTTGGGGTGGACAAAAATTTAGCTTTAGTTAGATTTGGATAGAGATTTGTTATGGGTTCTGCTTGCCCATGGATATATGGTGCAGCCCACTTATACTATCTCCTCACATCTCTCATACTCTTTCATTTAGGCCTAGGCTTGGGCCCAGACTTGTCATTTGGGCCTAGGCTTGACTTGACTAAGCTGCAACATGGTCAGATATTATTCAATTGTGTTAATTCCCATCAGTGGCGTTGGTTATCTGGTCTAGTTCTTGATTGAAGTTCCAATGTGTATCTATAAAGGATTTATGAATTAACCATATTTACCTGTTTGTCTTCATGATCCACAATTCCCTAAACAGAATATTCAATTCAATGTAATTTTATGTAAGCAAGCTCACCTGCTTTATAGAAGCCATTTGGTATGTGATTTGTGGACCTGTGGTGCAAATAAGCAGGTTTCTATTTAGATTTACTGGGAAGGATGATGAGATTAACCTTAATGGTGATGGATCTGAGAGGCCGGAATTTTCTGAATGGACATGGATGACACCTCAGCAAGTTATTGAAAAGGTGGGCCATTTTCCAGCTCGATATAATCTGATCACCCAGCTTCTGGAATATCTAATATAATTTCGTATTGAACAGGCAGTTGATTTCAAAAAACCTGTATATGAGGAAGCACTGAAACACTTTGCCCCATACCTACAGTCAGATCCAACAGCTTCGTCATAGATTTGACCAGTTTCCACAAGTTTTTTATATAGAGCTATGCTATGTTACCCTGGATCCTCAATAATTTCTCATGAAGTACTTGAGCTGTGCGAGTATTTTAGAATGCCTGGCATTGGATCCTCATCGTTTGATTATACTCCAAGCTTGCAATGAGATGTGTAGACTGTTACAATAATGATCTGCTACTTTATCCCTACAGCTTCCTCCCATAATTTATTTGGTTTCTGGTTGTGGCTAATTTTGGTGTCATGTAATGCTAGCAGCGCTAGATATCGGAACATATTTTGCCAATAGAACATATTGCTCCTATCATCAGTGTTTTTCAAGCTGTTGTTATCGCCATAATTCAACGCATAGGGACAGCCTTCTTGATAGTATCTGATACTTCTATTTCAACATCACGAACTTGATAATGTTCCCATATGGAGTACTGTGTTAAGCAATTCCTGGAGAATGATCGGCGTCTTTGCCAACAAATATCAAGGCTTGAAGGGTGTTGTTGGCTTTTGTTGTGGGAGGACAAGCCGTCACCCTTTGCACTGCGTCATCATATTGTCCCCTTGGAAGAAAAGGAAATCTAGTTAGGAAGATGCATTGCTTGCTCCACCTCCAGATCGATGTGGTACCGATTACTACACGAGATTTGTAGCAGCATGAAGCATGGGAATTCTTAAATGCCGATAAAGGTAGGTCTCTCCCTCTAGCATCGGGGGCGGAAAGCAAATTGGGGTATTAGCCTCAGTTTCATCTTGTGTGTTGGCTTCTTTTCCTCGTGAACTGGGCAGGCTTGATGCCCATGCTTGGCCACCAGCTTTTAACTTGTCCCTTTCGTGACTGCAACAGCTGTGATTTCAGGTTCCTGCCATGCACCTGAACAGTAGAAGTATTCCTAAACCGAGAGCATGTTACTGGAAGCTGCCAAAGCAGCAGCAATACCTGCGAGAAGGATCATTTTGATACACTTTTTTAATGTTTTAGTAATCATCCATGCTACTAGGAGTACTCCACACCAATCTGGGACGAGCTGGACTGGAGGAGTATGAGCAGGACCCATGACACAACCAGCTCATCCGACCGTTCTTAATTGCAAGCAACTGGCCGCCATTTCTTCGGTGGGACGAGAGGAGTAGCTGGTATGGTAGGGTACCACTGCCACGTGGCTTCAATAATTGCCGTGCTACTATGGCACTGCTCTTGCCAAAGAGGCGAGAGCTTCCTGTGCAACCACATGGCGCTCATGTTTCTCAACAGCCTTCACATGCAAGGTCAAGTTGCATCTTTGGTTCGCTCATTTCCGCTTTAATTTCTAATTTATTTTTTACTATTTATAAATTTCATCATTTTTTAGTTTTTTGAATTTGAAAAATTCTGTATATTTGAAAAAAATTTATTGTTGTTAGTGCTGTTTGATCCCTCTTATTAGATATAATTATATTATACAGTTTATTTAGCCGCACTCGTTCCTAAATAACGGCTCCGTCTCTGCACCCACGCAATGATATAATACACTGCCATGCCATGGACCAGCGTATGTGCGTATACTTTAGACAAGTTTAGCCGATAAGATGTGTGACATCGTGTCATGTCAATCATACTAGTGCTAGTATAGAGGAATTGTGTTGTTCAAAGGCCAGACCTTTCTACGTGATGCAGATGGGCCACCTGAGTGGGAACAGCCCCGTGATGTCGTATGTATATACAACGAGCAGTTCACGGCAGCAGCGTGAGCGTGGGAGCAGGTACCTACTAACTCTACAGCCTCGCTCATAAGTACGTGGTGATACCAAACTACAGTATGCTGGTAGAATGAATAGCATGCTGATAGTAGAGGAGTAAGCAGTAATCGTTGTGATGTGTACATCGCTTACCGAAAGTCTCTTGGCTAGCAGCCCACTCTACAGTATCTGCCGATGCATTTATGCTCACCAAGAATGGCGTCCGTCCAAATCAAACTTGTCAACAGACAGCACCACACATGGAGATGGAGGGTACAACATTATTTTGATCTCATGCATATACCTGTAATCTACATACACTGACGTCTCCATAATGGAATGTGCCATCCGTGCAATATCTCAAGCTCAATATAGTAGTACTACTACGTTGCAGTATCCGTGTGATACCAGTTTAGCAGCAGCAAGCAAGCAAGCAAAGCGTATGTATGCAGATGCAGTGTCCTCACTCAAAAAACAGGGTCGCTTTTCATCAACTCCATCGGCCGCTAAGTTAATGCATGCCAGCTGGTCACATCATTAAACAACAAATCGATTTGATAGCGCTGATGAGTCCTCGAGAATGACACTCATTATTGGAGTCATTGCAGTCAAAGAAAATCAGCAATACCAACAGTGTAACGCAAGTGAGTGAGTCGCAGCCAAACATCACTAGTTCCCATCAATTCAATTGTATAGACCATTTTTTTTTTGAACTGAATTGTATAGACCATTGGCGTAATGCTAAGAGAACAGCAGTAACGCTGTATCTGCAAACACCACTAGGCAGAGGACTCAAAGGATCTGAATACTTGATCTCATGATCGGGCTCTGCAAGCTCACAATTAATACCTCCAGTAGACAGTAGTGTTAAGAGTGAGTTCCCTTGTTTGTGTGGTAGGATATGTTTCGTCCGTATAGGATAGAGCATCGATAATTATATAGGCATGATGCATCCAGTGTAGTGTAGAGCTTTAGAAAAGTGCCAAATGCAAGCCTGGACTGGTAATAATCGCTCCCCCAACACTTCAAGGCTCATGATATGGATCACTGATGCTGTCCCCTCGCAGCATGAGACACCAGATGCCATTGCAAAAAATTCCAAGTATAGGAATTAAAGGAAATTATATGACTTGATGACTAGGAAAAGCCAGAAATTTCAATCTCAAGAGTGGAGTAATAGAAAAGCAATCCTACCAAAAAAAAACAAGGATATCTATCTACAGAAGCAGAAGCAGGAGCACATGGACGGCGCACTCTTTTACCTACAAGAACAGTGTGCGAAAACAGGTGAGGTCCAGAAGAGAGACATGTACTTATTTGCAGACATGATGCTTCACCGGCCATCGGCCGAGGTGAACGATTCCGCAAACCCGGCCGGCCGTGCTGGGATGCTGCCCTTGCTGTCTTCAAGGCTGAGGATGCTTCCATCTGTCATGCTGGCCTCCGCGTCCTGCCAGCCCTTCACCATCTGGAGCAGCGGCTGGTGCAGGTCGATGCCCATGTAGTCCTCGGTCTCTTCGTTCACAGGCTTCCACTTCTCCACCATCGGGACGAGCACGCTCACGGCGTGGCCCATGTCTGGCCGCTGGGAGGGTTCCCGGGATGTGCAGTGGCCAGCAAGCTCTGCGATCACCGAGATGCTCTCGAAAGTCTCGTCAGTGAGATCCAGAGTAGGGTCGATGGCTGCCCTGAGCTTCTCCTCATCCTTCCTTATCTGACAGAACCAGGAGGCCAGATAACGTGTTTCCTCATCCAGACGGCTCTCATCAATGGCGGTCATTCCAGTTATCAGCTCCATCAGCACTACCCCAAAGCTGAAGACATCTGCTTTTGTTGTGATTTTCCCAGTCACTGCAGTGATCATGAGTCATGACAGCAACTTACCAATCACACATTCAGGAATCATAATAACAAGCTGGCATGACCAACAGGAAAAGGGGAAAAAAATACTAGCCTAATTTTCATCAAATGATAGCTCTCATTTGCTGCATCAAAAAGAGGTTGAAATTTCACAATATTGGACGGGACTACAGGTTGTGTTGATTTCATAGATAGAAACAAGGAAATGATCTCATCAAGTAGATCAAGAACTAATGTATAAACTCAAAATATGATAACGGCAGTACATTGCAAGCTAACAGTGACAAGGTTTTTTGAACGACTATTTCATCAGAAATTCCAAGATCATTGTCCTATCAATTCGGTTATATGACAAGAGGTTATTCGCACAGCAAGGATTACTCCTACATCTAGTACAGCCTTAGATTCCTCAAAACAAAATTTTGTGCTATCTGATAATTGGTCCGGCCATCATTGGCATAGGATTCCAGCCACTGATCCAGGTAAACGATATATAACTAATAGAGAGGCAGACAATTCAAATCTAAATTCTGTGCTATCTGATCATGATAATTAACACACGATGATCAGAACTACAACGAAAGCAACCAAGTGTAACATGACAACCATACTTCCAGGTAAAATCAGGCAAAGCAATTCTTACCAGCATATTCAGGAGCCAAGTATCCAAAAGTTCCAGCGAGTCTGGTTGCCACAGAGAAGTTCCCATCCGGTGCAGGTTTAACGAGCCCAAAGTCTGACACCTTTGCTCGGAAATCATCGCCAAGGAGAATGTTTGCTGATTTGAGATCCCTGTGAATGTAGCATTGGTGCGCCAGGTTGTGCAAATATTCCATTCCGCGAGCAACATCCAGGGCAATATTGAGCCTCTTCTTCCACGAGAGCGGCTCCAGCTCAAGCTGCTTCCACTGGAACAGATGCTTGCTCAGAGCCCCATTAGACATGTACTCGTAGACCAGCAGCCTCTCATTCCCTTCAATTGAGTAGCCCAGTATTGACACCAAATTGCGGTGCCGGACCTTGGTTAGGATGGCAATCTCGGCTTGGAACTCATCCAAGGCCTTGTTGCTGATCACTGCAGCCTCCATCCTCTTCACAGCAATCATCGTGCCGTCGTGCAGCTCCCCTTTGTAAACGACACCAAAGCCCCCACGGCCAAGCACATTCTCCTGGGCAAAGTTCTTGGTGACACCACGAAGGACCTGCACAGCAATCACGAAATTGCCTGCCTCAATCATGTGAACATCACTAGCCCAACTGCTGCTCCCGCTATGTGTGTTGCCTTGGGACGCACCGGCATTGCTGACATTGTTCGCCATTGCAATCTTGACCATGTTGTCTGGGTCAGAATTGTCACGGGGGTGTACGACAATGGAGGCTGCCTGCGGCGGAATTGATCCCCTTTTCTTGCAGAAGAAGACCACGGCACCTACCGACACCAGAGCCACTACACTGATTGCAACCGGAATGGTTGTGGCCAACACCACAACTGAGCTCTTCTTTCCATTCCCCTGACTGGCAGCATGGCCTGGTGAACCTGGTGCCCTAGGCATTGGCGACCGAGGGTCATCGCTGGGTGTCACACCTGGCGCCGTCCCATTGAAGTTGAGATTGCCAGTCACATTCACCTCCACGCTCGGGCTGAACGTGGGCAGCGGCCCGGCCAAATCGTTCATGGACAAGTCCAGCTTCTGCAGCGACTTGAGGTTCGTCAGGCTATCCGGCACATGGCCAGTGAGGTGGTTCCCGTCGAGCCTGATGTCCGAGAGCGTACTCAGATTCCCGAGACTCTGGCTGATTGTGCCATTGAGCCCATACCACGGCAAGTTGAGCACCCTCACCTTCCCTCCAACGCAGGTAACGCCCAGCCACTCGGCGCAGGGGTCGTTCCCGGACCAAGAATCGACCAGCCTCTGGGGGTAATCAACCTCGGCGAGGAATTGGAGCAATGCCATCACCTCCGGCGAGCATGCGTCCCCGGGCTTGGCAGCGCAGAACTCGTTCCTGGAGAAGGTGTAGTTGCCCGCCTTGACCACCGGGACCGGGCCCAAGAGATTGTTGTTGTCGAGCTTCAGGGACTGGAGCTGGGCCAGGGTCCCGATGCTCGCCGGCACGAGGCCAAGGAGCAGGTTGTTGTTGAGCCAGAGGTCGCGCAGCTGCTTGCAGGCGCCAATGCCGTCCGGGATGGGGCCGGAGAACTCGTTGCCGTGCAGCCAGGCTTGCTGGAGGTTGGGCATGGTGGCGATGACATCGAGCGTGCCGGAGAGCTTCTTGTCCGCTCCCTGGTTGTTGAGCCAGAGCGTCTGTATGCCCGAGCCGTTGAAGGTGGCCGGGATGGGGCCGGAGAGGTTGTTGTAGGAGAGCTCGAGCTCCTGGAGGCTGTCCATGGTGCCCAGGAAGTCCGGTATGGCGCCGACGAGGCTGCTGTTGACGAGCATGAGGCTCTGCAGCTGCTGCGGCGAGGAGGCGATGTCGGCGGGCAGCGTCCAGCCCCCGGAGGAGGCGTTGAGCGGGTTGTTATCGAGGGAGATGAGGACGAGGTCGGTGAGGCCTTGGAAGAAATCGGCGGGGATGGAATCGAAGGCGTTGCCGTTGAGGAAGGCGTGGCGGAGGATGGACATGCCGCGGAAGGAGGGGAGCGGGCCGGAGAGGCGGTTGTTCTGGAGACTGAGGTCCTGGAGAGCGGTGAGGGCGGCGAAGGTGGGGGGCAGGCGGCCGGCGAGGCCAGCGCCCTTGAGGTCGATGTTGTTGACGCGACCGGAGCGGTCGCAGGAGATGTGCGGCCAGCCCGGGGGGGCGCAGGGGTCGGTGCCGGTGGGCCAGCGGAGGACGTCGGCGTTGGTCAGGGAGCGGCGGAAGTCCTCGAGCACGGCGAGGTCGCCCGGGTGGATGTCGGCGGCCGCCCGCGGAGCGACGGCGGCGAGGAGAAGCGCGAGGAGGAGGGGGGCGGCGGGGGAGTCCATCTAGAGGCGTGGGTTGGGGAGGAGGGGGGGCATTGGTCTGATGGTCTCCTCCCGTTTCTTGGCCTCGTCCTGTTCAAGACGGACCCCGGACACAAGGGAGGCGAGCGAGAGGATTCGATTCGAGAGTGGAAGCCAAGCTACTCTTGTTGTTGTTGGCCGGAGAGGGAGAGGGAGAGGGAGAGAGAGAGAGACAAGACGGGGGAAGGATTTCGCACTGGGGTGGGGGTGGGGCCGGCCTGCCTGACACATTCCTTTCTTTTCTCCCTAGCTACTGTAATTACTGCCTGCGATTGTATCGCGGACATGGAATCCAATCAGATACTCGACAGCAAATCCTTGATTCAATTCTTGCCTCTGCTTGCTTGTTACCTGTCGATCATTTCCCTCTGATCTGATACTCCGCCGCGTGTATTGAAATGCAAAGTAGCTGAAAAGGATGGTAACCATCAACGAAGCCATGGCCACCTTCTCTCACACGCTTCTCGACTGCACGAGACGAGAGGCCAAGGCCGGTAAAACATGTGGGAGGAGTCCGAGACCAAATACAACATTACCGTGGCACGGGACGGGACCAAAATGGTCATGGCTTCACCATCAAGATATACCACAAGAAAAGCTGCCATACGGTGCATTAGCTACAAACATCATGGAAACGTACAGCCAGCCCGCTCCAAATGACATCCATACTTCAATTAAGAGCTATTGCTAATAGATACAAGTCCTCTGCAATTCTTGGCAGCTCGTTTTGCCAATGGACGTACGGGATTAGCTATTCCGATCGAGCATTACATTTATATATGAGTTACTATTATTGCTTGGCTTGCTTGCTGCTGTTGCTTCTTTTTCGGACTTCTCCACCCCGACCCGGCCGGTCTCGTACGATCAGTCCATACGTTGCAATTCTCCCGCGTCTCACGGCTCTAATTGCTATCTGCCTAACTTAAACATGATCATGTCCTTCTAGACCCAACCTTCCACTTTGCCCATCACACTGCATTTTCTTGTAGCGTGCATGGTGTTTGCTCTCTTTTTCCTTTTATCGTTTTCGTACGTAGAAGAAAACTAAGGAAATAATCTAATCAGCAATGAGCAGATGTACATTGCTTCCGCTAAAGATGATATACATTTCTTCTGCTAAAGATGGCTTACTGGTATGCAACAAAGGGTGAATGGTGACTTCAAAATTTCCCTCATGTATTACTTAATCTTCACTCCAATAGCTATGAGAAATCATGAAGATCAAACACCAAACACCACACAAAAAAAATCCAAGTGAAAATAGAGCAAAACTGCTCTCCACGTGCCCGAAGGCCGGACCAGATGAACAGTACCCGGTCGGACCACTGCAGTAAATATCAGCACAACAACAGTAAAAATAACACTATTTTCAAACAAAAAATCCATAGAACTTTTGATCCGTAGATCTAAATGACATAAAACTTGGTATGCACCTTCTCTAGAATATCACGAATCTATTCAAACCAATGATAGAGAAAATTGTTGTCAAAATTATGACATTTTTCATTTGAAGGCGTGTTACACAAAAAAGGGCAAAAACCAAAAATGACAAAATACAACTTGTTCGTAAGAGGATGATGGCCAAGATGACCCTAAGCATGTTCCCATATACCACAGCAAGGTAGAACACTAAACAAATCAAGGCAAAAATACCCGGATCAAGAAATCACTCGAGATGGTCAAATCCAAGCAAAAACGTGCAACTTCAAGAACTTGCCAAACCTGATGCCTAGATGGATGGATATAGATTTCCATGGAATGTCTCCATCACTAAATCATTCTTGTCATCCAGCAAAATCAAGAAAGGGAAAGAAAAGATCAAAACCAGCCAATTCAAGAGCAAATAAACCAAAACAAAAGGGTATATGGGAGATGAACAAAGTTGATATGTTGCTACTTAAGGATGAATGTTTTACAGCCACTCCACCTGAAGGATAAGAAAGTACACCACAACACTCACACTTCTCAAACCATAACCCTAGAATACTTGACTTCAATAAGCAAAGTTGGATGGTTAACTAGCAAGTCTCTATCCAAACCCGTTAAATAAGAAGGCAACCAGCACCTATCTAACCTTAGTATATATTATCTATTTAGCACATATGAGAAAACTCGTTAACCCCATATAACACGGGTTTTACTCACACACTATAGTTATGCACCCTTTTCAAAGCACATAAGCTCGAATCCGATAAATCCATAGCATTGATCCAACTTAATCTTCTCAGCTTCTTCTTAACCTAAACCGCTCTCTCAAATGCCACAATTTTGATCAAAATAGTTTCTGATATTTTAGTCAACTTACCAAAATATCATTTCTTAACCCAGTCTTCATCTTCTATTGCAAGAAATTGCTATGTTTACTACGTGTAGGTGCACCCTAATCACATGGCATCTTTGATTGTTCTAGATCTTAGCTTCTCCATGAGCATAGCCCTGATCTTCATTGTTGACCATGGTTGACTCTAACCCCCTGCATATCCAAAGATAAATAAATTATTTTTCGGATATAAGTTCTTCATAATTTGACTCATGTTAGCTATAACACGTATTATGTAACATATATGCACTGACCTAGGTCAACTCAACTCATCCCATAACCAAAATTCCCAAAATCTAAAATCCAACCGAAACCAAAACATCATAGCCGATCAGACCGCCAGCCCTGGTCGGTCTGACTGTCACCTCTAGCTCGTCAGACTATCTAGCCTATAGGTAGTCCAAAAATCTAACAAATTTGCCTAATTAAAATTTTACTTTTTATATATGCATTGATCTAGGTCAACTCAACTCATCTCTAACCAAAATTCCCAAAATCTAAAATCCAACCGTAACCAAAACATCACAGCTGATCAGACCGCCGGCCCTGGTTGGTTTGACTGTAGCCAGTCAGACTGCCTAGCCTATAAGTAGTCCAAAAATCTGACAAATCTACATAATCAAAATTTTACTTTTTTAAATAGCAATTACTTATCATAATATAATCTTAGACTTTCTCAAATGGTCTGTCACAATAAAGAAATTGACCTAGCTAGCAGTACACAATAGCAAACGGTTTTTAATTGCTGAGCTGAGCTGATCTATCAAGGAAGGATTAGATCAGTCGTACTAGCAACAGCAAGCATGGAAATAAGTGCTAGTACATTGCGGTGAGGTTTCGTCTCTAGTTCTTTTTCCTTGCCTTTTCCATTTTTTGTTGGGGGTTGAGACTTTAGTGGTAACAGTAGTAGTACTCTACTTTGGTAATTATGGCCATGTTCCTTCTCTCTTGCACTGGAATAGGGATTCCTCCTCCTACAGTTCTGTTTCTTTTATTATCTTATGTCCATGTGTTGAGAGATTAGCTCTCAGTACCACAAGGAGCCATGCGCAGGGCCATGTGGTTCAGAAACTTATCGCAGATATGATACCGTAGCAACTGTTTTTTTTATTTTGATCCTTTCACACTTTTTTAAATAGATACCTCACGGAACTCAAAAAAACGTAACAGATGATACGTATCATCTATCGCGTCTCCTAACTGAGCAGGTTAGATGGCGCAAGGCTGGTCGAGTGACGTGGTAGATGTGCAGCGTGGCAGCCCGGCTGCTGCCAAGCCGCCCATGCGCGGCAGCCACTGGCGGACCCAGGGCCCGGCGACCCTGGCCCCTGCCCGGGCTCATCTCCTATAGGGGCACGCCACTGCATGCGGCCTGCTTGCGGCGATCAATCGAGAAAGGGCGATGGCAATGTGGCGCCGATCCCAGGACCGTTGCTGTTGCTGTAAAAGAGGAGAACATACAGTATAAACTCATTTTTATAGTACACTTATTGTATATTTAAACTAAAAGGTTATAATAAATTTTAAATTTTTTTAAATGTACTTTGTAGTTTACTCCACATATATATAAAATTTTAAGTTTAAATTCATTCTATATTAAAATTACCAAAAAGTGAAAATTCTGATAAATTTATCAAAATTTACTCCACATATGTATAAAATTTTAATTTCAAATTTATTGTATGTTAATAGTATCAAAAAGAGAAAATTCTAACATTTATACAATGAATTTGAACTTCCAAGCTGCTGCCATGAATTATAGGGGCACGAAGATATAGCGCAGTAGCGCTAGTAAATGCGCGACGACGGAAGCGAGGCGTTCTTCGCCCAGGCTCGTCAAATTCTCTGGGTCTGCCACTGGCGGCAGCCCTATGTGGCACTGTTCAGCATTACAGCGGTACTGTTTACTTATTAATTAACGCTATGCATAATTAATTTGTGTTAATCATAATTAATTAGTGCTATGTAGTGCTAAGCATAACTAATTAGTGCTAATTATAATTAGTTAGTGCTAATTAAAGTACTAAATTAATATTATTTTATTTAGTGCTAATTATATGGTTCTAATTAAGAGTGCATGATACTTTATTACACTCACAATTAATCAGTACTAATCACATTTAATTAGTTCTTTAATTAAAACTAAAAGTCTTTAGCGGGATAAAATTCAACATTTACTTCTTTTACTACTGTCTCACTTCGGGAATAAGATAAGGGTCACAAGTGCATCACACACCCTACTCCTCTCGCTCCTGTCATGCGCACGTATCTCTCTCTCACAACTGCTTGTTTGTAAAGGTTAAAATAGTCGGACGACGTAGACAAAAGTGCATGTCATGCCTTCCATAATTTTTGTTGCGCAATATAGAATGAACTCTAGGGCCGAATTTTTATAGCACCTAAGCGATTCAAGTGAAAGTATTGTGTTAAATTTCTAGCTCATCCGGACAACAAATGCTCGCTTGTATGGTTGACGGAGACGAATGACGTAGGAAAAAGCACATGTGTTGACTTCCATTATTTTGTTGCGCAGTATGGAATGAATTCCTGCAGCGAATTTCTATGGCACATTAGCGATTCAAGTGAAAATCTTATGTGAAATTTTTAGCTCATTCGAACAACAAATCCTCGCTGTATGGTTGGCGGAGACGAACGGTGTAGAAAAAATGCGTGTGTTCATTTTTATTATTTCTGTTGCGTAGTACGTATTGAATTTTAGCAGTGAATTTCTATTCCACGTTGGCGGCGCAAGTGGGATTACATCGTAGAATTATTCAGCTCATTCGAATAGCAACTAATCACTTGTATAGATTGAAATAGCAAGACGGCGTAGTCAGAAGTGTATATGTTGCCTTCCATGATTTTTATTGTGCAATACGAAATGAATTTAAGCAGTGAATTGCACGTTAGTGAAAGTTTTGTGCGAAATTTTTAGCTCATCGGACAACAAATGCTCACTTGTATGGTTGGTGGAGATGAACGGCGTAGGGAAAGGGCGTGTGTTGACTTCTATTATTTTTGTTGCATAGTACGTATTGAATTCCAGCGTCGAATTTCTATGTCACGTTAGCGGTGCAGGTAAAAGTCTAGTGTAAAATTTTTAGCTCATTCAAACAACAATTGTTCGCTT